>CM075781.1:38936234-40136234 GCA_037974665.1 Ehretia macrophylla | reverse complement strand
ATATCTCACAATTAGTAGTGAAATTTTTACAAACAATGGAAACTAATGGTGAGACTTTTGCAAACAATGAGGACTAACCACGTGACTTCTGAAATAATAACGACTAATTAATGGTGAGACTTTTATAAACAATGAGGACTAACCATGTGAATTCTGAAATAATAGAGACTAATTGTCTAAAACAGGTAAACAATAGAGACTAATTGTGATGTTTGCCCTAATAAAAATATTTAGTTTGTTGCTTCAATCAGTGTACTAATTCACTGGAAGAACTTTATGATCAAATGGAATAGCAAAATACAACAATAGATTCTGAGTTTTTTTGTTCAGTCGGGGGTTAAAACACATATTTTAAAGCTATGTATGGATGATTCTTTTAGTAGGGACAATACAATACGTAAAATTATGAAAACTTAGTACTTGTTTTGGTCAGTGTTTATCAATACCGGAAAAAGTTACATGCAGCTTTACGCATGGTCCACCATTCCTTATTAAACAAATATTGCAAGAATTAACTTACAAAACTTCTACAATAAGAAATGTTTCTTTCGAATTAATTAGAATACCTAATATGAATCTAATTGAACATAATTAACTAAGAAATAAATGAAATCATTTGCAAACTCTGAGAAATATATATTGTATTCTGATGAATAATATATAAAAGATTCAGGACTTTTGAAGTGAATAAAATCATACCATGTCGCATTAATCTATTTGTTATCAAACTGTCACCGTTCATGTTTGCCGCTCGTGGTAGCTCAGTTTCAATTTGACTGGTTTATTGTTTGAGCAAAATAATGCTGCAATTGAAACAATTAGCCAAAAATAATTAATTTGAGTCATCACTTAAACTCACAATATACACTTACCAGCCAATCATTAATCACATCTCAATGCGACACTATAAGATGTGGCATAAACTCAGGAGAAGCAATGGTTGGTTTAAGGTGTACAACTAGAGCTTGTATACCTTAAGCATATGGAATATAGTTCTCAGTTACCAGGAAAACAGTTTAATTTTACCCTATTTACCATGAGTTTCAATTTCATATATTTCTCAACTTTTTTGACATATTTGAATAGGCAAAAAGAAAATTCTATAATATGAGATCTGAGAGGAATGGTTTACGATCAGAGATTCAATTTTTTGCCTCTGCCAACCTTAAAGTGGTCTATATTTGCCATTGCACCAAAAAAAAAAAAAACAAAAAACAAAAAACAAAAAGACACTAAGAGAAAAAGAGGTAAACAAATTCGAGTGTTTGGTGCATACTAATTGCAAACCATGCTTCAAAAGTCCAAATACTTACTGCAGCGGTCAACAAAACTTCGTTCTTATGTCAAAATTTACAAGAACTGTATTATTTATCCTAAGTATAAGATAAAGGAATTTTGTTTTCTCATTCAACCATGTATTGAACACAATAAATAAATAGGCTAAATTTCTTTTTAATATTAAACTTTTAATAAGGATGATTATTTAGTATGGTATTAAAATTTAGGCACCGAAAGATTCTACTTCAAATCTTACCGCGACTCATTTGTAGAATTACATTCACAAATAAGACTAACAAATTATGTAACCTACATGTGATGGCGTGCCTACATGAAGTATGCATTTAATAACATGCTTTAAAGGCCGAGCACTTTTGCACGGGTCAAGAATTTTCTCTTTCTTCATAAATTTACGAAGTGCTGAATTGATAGCATCGATGAAGAAATACAGTTTGGAGCCTGAAATTTTTGCTAAATAAATAAGGGTATCATTAAAATCTAAAACTATAAAAGAGATGAATGTACAAGTATATCAAAAGACCTATCTACATAAGAATGCTAACCTCTAAATTTAAAGCTAGACAAGTGGTAATTAATGATTACTTTGGAGCCTGAAGTTGAGATGATTGAAGTAACCATGCATGCATGCATAATTAAAATAATTAAAACTACACGCACAATTAATTACAACAAATATTACCTCGAAAAAATGAACCTAAAGGGCAAGAAGATACACAAGTAATTAAGTGCCGATCCCTTTGAATAACTTGGCACAGTTTCTGTTCCTTATATAAAGTCTAAAGTGAAAAAGCTGGGTGAAGTTGAACTGACCAACAAGAATCAAAAAGAATATTTTCTATCTTTTTTCCCGTATTGTTGGAGGAGAACGATATCATACAATATTTATTTAAAAGAAAAAAACAATAGAAAAAGTTCTCACGCCACTGGTGCCTAAAAGAATTTACGTACTCGAACCAATTATTACTTAAAGCAAGTGAAAACTGCGTCATCCACCGAGAAAGCAGATCAAAACTATGTTTGAATTGTTAGTGCGCCACGCATGCCAAGCAGCACTTTTCCTTGGCCATGGAGAAGGTTTCCCAGCAAATGCAAAAAGTAAGAGTAGAAGCATTCCTATTCAATTCTCTATTAATTACGCGATTCAATAAACGGGGTCAATCACTTCGTAATAAGAAATAAAATTTCGTATTTCTTTTAAAAAATATTCTAATTGCAAATATTAAGAATCTTGGTGCGATTGTGGGTCAAATTTAAAGCCCAAGTTAAAGTTAAAAACAAGTAAAAAGACATTCCTTTGAGAGTAGAGGTAGGAATCTCAATCTTCATAAAGTTAGATTTTTGTTCCTATAAATAAGATTTTTGAAATTTTAATTTCTTGTCACGAGAGTCACACCCAATGGGGGTGCGGGAGGGTGAGCCGTGTTAGAGCTGGCAAATGGGTCAGCTTTGGATTAAAAAAAATAAGTCCAGCTTGGCACATATGTTTAGTGGGCTGCGCTCAATTCTTGAAAGAGAAAATCTCACTACTAGTCCCCCATTGTTTGCTTTTGTCCCAAACTAGTCCTTAGTGTTTCAACTGTCCCAAACTAGTCCCAATGTTTCAAAAAAAGTCTTAAGTTAGTCCATTATGTTAAAAATATAACTGATAACCTATTAAATGACTAAAATATCCTTAAAACCTAATTAAAATTACTAAAACCCCATTTTCTCTACCCATCACCTTACCCCTATTCCCAAAGTCAAAACAAATACCCCACCCCCTCCCCACGCCTCTGCCGCCCCCCCCCTCCCCACCTTACCCCACGCTGCTGTACCTACCCCACTGCCCCCCCATACCACCCTGCGATTTGTGTGTTTATATGTGTGTTGTTGGTGGGCTGTGGTGGTTGGTGGCGTGATTGTGTATGGTGTGATTCATGTGTATGTTTTATATGTGTGTATATATTTGTGATTTGTGTGTATATATGTGTGTTTTTGGTGGGCTGTGGTGGTTGGTGGCGGTTTGGTGGGTTGCGGTGATGGGCTGTGGTGGTTTGTGGTGCAGTGGCGGCAGTGGCGGTGCATGGTGGTTTGTGTGTATATGTGTATTATGTATATGATTTGTGTGCATATGTGTATTGTGTATATGATTTGTGTGTGTGTTTTATGTAATGGTGGTGACAGCGGTGGTGCATGGTGGTGGCAGTGGCGGGCATGGTGGTGGTGGTGGTGGTGGTGGTGGTAGTGGTAGTATTAAGATGAAAATGGATGCTTTTACCATTTTACCCCTTTATTACTATTTATTTATGTTAAGTTTAACACCTACTTTGACTGAAGGAATTAACTTGAGACTTTTTTTAAAATATTGAGGACTAGTTTAGGACAGTTGAAACAATGGGAACTAGTTTGGGACAAAATGAAACAATGGGAACTACTAGTGAGATTTACCCATTCTTGAAATATAGGACCCAACTCGGCCCACGAGCCCGCTACCATGAATCACGAGCTAGGCTGAGCTAGGCTAGGCCAACCTATTTGTTTTTTTTTTTTTTTTTTGTGATTAGTGTGTTCTGAATTTTGATAGTTGGATTAATAACAAAAAAAACTTAAGCTTAATTTTTTTTTTACAAAAAAGTTAATTTAACGATTAATAAGACATAAGTTGATTGATAATATTAATATAAATAATAAAATATTACTTAACAAATTATAACTTCACGAGAGACAAATACATTACTAATAAACATAAAAAAAGAGCATTACATAAGTGTTTGAAGAAAGTTGGTGACTCAGTTCTCTTTGTGGCGGGGTTGGGTCTGCTGGTGGTAGTGGTGGCAGTGGTTAAGGATTGAAATAGTTTGGAATATTTGAGTGTTGAGATACAAGATGTCTTACAAGCGTTCTAGTTCCAAATTGACGACAAAATATATATTTACGTTCACAATAGGTATAAATTACATACCCATGTTCTTCAAAGTAAGCAAAATAATTTCAAACATCTTAGCTTATAAGCTGAATTGGACTCAAACTGGACTTGTGTTAAGTTTGAACTGGAATGGGCTAGGCTTGGGCTCAAAGTACAAATCCTTTGAGATTGGGAAAGTAAAAAAATGGTTTACGATAGGAGATTAAGCCATAAATCCATAGGTCAAACTTTTTTACTCTTCAAAGGATTTGTACTTGCCATTAAACCCGAGAAAAATAATACACACCACCAATGGAAGAGGAGAAACATATGTGAAGAAATTCGAGTGTCGTGCACGCTAATTGCAAACCATGCTTCAAAAGTCCAAATACTTTGCACCGGTCATGAAAACTTCGTTCATGTGCAAAATTTTACAAGAACTGTATTATTTTGCCCAATTTTAAGATTAAGGAATTTTTTTTTCTCAGCTAAATGTGTTGAGCATAATAAAAAAATACAAGAAACTTTGTTCTAACAATTTAATTTTTTAGGGAAGATGGTCTTTCATGTATATCAGAGTCTAGTATCAAAAAAATTTGGGAGCCATAAAAGGTCTTGAGTTTAAGTTTTACCATCACCTATTTATAAAATCACGTTCATGTGTAAGTACATACCCGTAATGAGGCGTGTTGAGCACTTAATAACAGTTTAACTTTTTTGTTGAGGTGGCCATTTAATATCAAGCTTTAAAGGAGCATTAGTGCACAAACCAATAAAATTTTCTTTTCTTTTCTTTTCTTTTCTTTTCCTTTTTTTTTTTTTTTGAGGAACTCACGAAAGTAGTGATGAATTTGATAGCATGCATTGAGGAAGAAAAACAGTTTGGAGCCTGATGGTTTTTGCTAAATAAACAAAAGTGTATCATTAAAATCCAAAACTATACCAGAGACAAATTTACAAGTACATCAAAAAACCTATCTACATCCATAAGAATGTTAATATCTAAAAAATCAAGCTAGACAAGAAGTAATGTTAAGTTTGGAGCCAGAAGTAGAGAGAATTTAAGTAACCATGCATGCAAAATTAACATAGTTACAATTACACTCACATTTACAACAAATATTACCTAAAGATTAACCTGGAGGGCAAGAAGATAAACACAAAATTAAGTGTCGATCACTTTTGAATAACTTGACACAGTTTCTATTTCTTATATATAAAATCTAAAGGGGTATTTTTGATCCAGACCCCTTGCAAATTTACAAAATAAAAAGCACACCCCACACTTTTTAATATATGCGACTCACCTCCCTTCTATCAAATGATATGTTAATTTCTCTATCAAAATAAGCGTAAATTGGACATTTTAAAAACTCTTGTACTCAAATAAATTTAAAATGCCGAGAAATTAACACGTGGCAGTTTTCATCTTCACTCTCTCGATCGTTCTTCCCCTTCCTCTGAATTTACATGCCGTGGTCTTTCAGTGCTGGAAGGAATAATTTCAAAATTTGTTCAGCCTTTTCTTTTCCAAATTGATAAATAATGTGTTTGAAGCTTTGCTCATTAACCACTGATTATTTGTATCTAAACATCACAAAAAAATAGTGCCAAGAACTATTTCCACTAGCCCATATCCAATTCCTCTTGTGTTTGAAAGAAAAATCAATATTGTAGTTCATGCTCATGTTGTTTTACAAAATTCCTCGATGCTGCACTCATGTTCCAGTACCATCACAACTCTTAGGCATATCATCATACCCATCAAACAGCTGATATATGTAAGCCTCAGAATACAGCTTTCCTTAATGGTGTCCTAAACCCAACTCTTTAAATGCGATACCAACACTTTCACCAAAAAAAGGAAGTACACTGCCATATACATGCTGCCAATCTCTGCCTCCGGTTCTCCGGCGCCTGTGGTGATTGCTGCTGTAGCGGTGGTGTTGAGCTAGGCGAACCAAAGCCACGTCCATGGCCGCAATCACGACATCCTTATTTCTTCATCGTGTCAAAGAGGTTCGGGTGGGGGATACCGGTAATGACGTCATGGAGTTGAATGTGTTTTCTTGAAATATCGGTGTTTGTTTCTTGTTTGGGACTGAATGTGTGAGACGACGGTAAAAATGAGAGTTCGGTCATTTTTAACAGAAAAATAACCGGAGATTTAACATAAGGGAGGTGAGTCACATATATTAAAAAATGTGGGGTGTATTTCTCATTTTGTAAATTTGCAAGGGGTCTGGATCAAGGTTGGATAAAGTTGAACCGACCAAAAAGTAAAAGCATTCCCATTCAACTGACATTGATTTGACCATTATAAGAAACAAGAGCCCGTATTTTTTTAAAGAATATTTTAATTGTGAATGTAACAGGAACCTTATTTAGTTTTTGCCTCTAAGTTAAGCCTACGTCGAAGTTAAAAACAAGTGCAAGTTCATTTTGTTGAGAGTAGAGATAAGAATCACAATTTTAATAGAGTTAGATTTTTGGTCCTATAAATAAGATTTTCTAAATTGTAATTTCTTGTCATAAGAGCCACACTCCTGGGGAGGGGGGAGGGGGGAGGGGGCGCATGTGGAGGGTGAGTCAAGTGATAAAGTTTTACACGCTTTCGCTACAAGAAAAAAAAAATCCAATTTGAAGAGGTTTTAAACATTAGATGTGTATGAAGCATAGTTGTCAAATCGTAAATTGAAATTTCAGTTTTTTGAATTCTATATCGAATCGTAAATCGTCACGATTTGGTCACTTATTTAGTAACACATTGATAAGTGATGAGTTATGTTCTTATCAATTACTTTGAGTTAAAATTTGTTATTTGCATCAACATTGATAAATATTTTTGTTATTCTTTAGATATTTTTGACGGTAGATGTGTGTAGATGATGAAAAGACAAGATTATTTAGCAATTTAAATGTAATTATAACTTATATTAGAGGACATAAACCTATATATTTCTGAAGTAATTAAGTTTTGGCATACAATAGAACTATATATATTTTTTTTACTATTTAAATGCATCTTATTTTTCTCAATAACTCTAGAACATAGAAAAATGATTCCATGTAATATCAGTACCTTTATTTTCTTTTTGTTTTCCTTGAACCATTGGAGCTATTATAACTATTACATCACTGAAAACAATAATAAAAAAAAAAAAATTGCAGTGAAACTCAAACGCACTGACCGTGGTTCTACGTTTGTTCGAAAACCATGCTTGTTTTAGAACAGATCAATCATTCACATAAGTTTTTTTTTTTTTTTTTAACTTTTGACTAATAAAAGTTAAACTAATAATTAAAAAAAAAAACTTTTCTTTTCTTCCCACTTACTTTTGTCCAACATCTTTTCCATCTTCTATTCTTTTTTTTCTTTTTCACCTACTTTACAGCTAAGCACACAGATGAAGCCAAAAAAAAGTTGTTGACCATGAATCGTACGAATTGATGAATAGTAACCAATCGTGCGATTCAGCCATTTTTTTCACAGCTTTCGATTCGTACCAATTTAAGATTCACTAATTGATTTGTATTGATTTTAAGGAGTATTGAAACGTATCGTATGATTCGTATCGCGAATCTACAATATAAATAACTATGGCATGAAGTCTTGTGAGCGACCTATATTATGCAAGAACAAAAAAATATCTTTTGTGCATCACAATTAAGTTTATTTGCCTCTCCCTCCCTTCTTAAGTTCATTTGTCTATAACAATTTGGTTTTTAGATTTTCTCTATTTTTGAAATCATTAGTTATGATAGTTTCTCCTTCATAAAGAAATGTGCTTATATTTCGGCAAGAACAAAAAATATCTTAAGATGTATGTCGTCTCACCAAATAAAACTGTGATAAGTAACATTAATCATTGTAAAAAATGAACACAAAAAGCGACCTTAACATAATTTACTTGCATATCATAGATACAACAACCGAATGCTAGCAAAACTATTGCATTGTAATTAAGCCATAATTATACAAAATGTTGCAAATATATATATATATATATATATATATATATATTATAAGCAACACCTAACAAAAGGTGTTAATTATCAAAAAAAAAAAACAAAAGGGGTTGCATTTCATAGATATTGTAAGGTTTTGATGCAAGATAAACAAAACCATTATAAAAAAAATAAAAATAAAAAATAGATTAAAAAAAGGGTGATGAACATCGCTCAAACAAATTATTTATAGCAACATGCCAAAAAAAAAAAAAAGTTTTACGCGCTTTTGCTACAAGAAAAAAAAAAATCCAATTTGAAGAGGTTATAAACATTAGATGTGTATGAAATATAGTTGTCAAATCGTGAATCGAAATATCAGTTTTTTGAATCCTATATCGAATTGTAAATCGTCACAATTTAGTCACTTATTTAGTAACACATTGATAAGTGATGAGTTATGTTCTTATCAATTACTTTGAGTTAAAATTTGTTATTTGCATCAACATTGGTAAATATTTTTGTGATTCTTTAGATATTTTTGATGGTAGATGTGTGTGGATGATGAAAAGACAAGATTATTTAGCAATTTAAATGTAATTATAACTTATATTAGAGGACATAAATCTATATATTTCTGAAATAATTAAATTTTAACATACAAAAGAATATATAATAAACAATAGAACTATATATTCTTTTTTTACAATTTAAATGCATCCAATTTTTCTCAGTAACTTTAGAACATAGAACAATGATTCCATGTAATATCAGTCCCTTTCTTTTCTTTTTGTTTTTCTTGAATGATTGGATCTATTATAACTATTAAGTCACTGAAAAGAGTAAAAAAAAAAAAAAAATGCAGAGAAATTGAAACGCACTAACCGTGTTTCTGCATTTGTTCGAAGACCATGCTTGTTTCAGAATACAGATCAATCATCAACATAAGTTTTTATTTTATTTTATAACTTTTGACTAACAAAAGTCAAACTAACAATGAAACAAAAACTTTACTTTTCTTCCCACTTACTTTTGTCCCAAATCTTTTCCATCTTCTTTTTCTTTTTCATCTACTTTACATCAAAGCACACGGATGAAGCCAAAAAAAAGTTGCTAACCATGAATCGTACGAATTGATGAATAGTAACCAATCGTGCGATTCAGCCATTTTTTTCACAGCTCTCGATTCCTACCAATTTAAGATTCACTAATTGATTTGTATCGATTTTAAGGAGTATTGAAATGTATCGTATGATTCATATCGCGAATCTACAATATAAATAACTATGGCATGAAGTCTTGTGAGCGACCTATATTCTGCAAGAACAAAAAATATCTTTTGTGCATCACAATTAAGTTTATTTGCCTCTCCCTCCCTTCTTAAGTTCATTTGTCTCTAACAATTTGGTTTTTAGATTTTCTCTATTTTTGAAATCATCAGTTATCATAGTTTCTCGCTCATAAAGAAATGTGCTTATATTTCGGCAAGAACAAAAAATATCTTAAGATGTATGTCGTCTCACCAAATAAAAATGTGATAAGTAACATTAATCGTTGTAAAAAATGAACACAAAAAGCAACCTTAACATAATTTACTTGTATATCATAGATACAACAACCGAATGCTAGCAAAACTATTGCATTGTAATTAAGCCATAATTTTACAAAATGTTGCAAAAAAAAGGAGAATATTATAAGCAACACCTAACAAAAGGTGTTGCATTTCATAGATCTTGTAATGTTTTGATGCAAGATAAACAAAATCATTATAAAAATATATATATATAGTTTAAAACGAGGGTGATGAAAATTGCTCTAACAAACTATCTATAGCAGCATGCCAAAAAAAAAATAATAATAATAAAAAAATAAAAATAAAAATCTATAGCAAGAACTTGTTTTAACTTGTATTACTTAACTAAATATTGCAATAGAGCTAAAATGTGATAGTATAATCAGACGATTATTATAACGAAACCTTCAGTTCATTTCGTAGTGACTCATTGACTGAGGTTTGGTATGATAACAAGATTCTGGCAAGCTAAGAGTTAGAATTGGGACGCATGTAAGTACGTAATGCTTAGATTGTGAGGAAACTTTTGACAGTTAATTAATAGGCACTATAAGCCTCATTGTGAAAATTAATATAATAAGCACCATGGGGATTCCTAGATTTACTTCTTTTTTTTGTTCGGCTGTTTCAGTATTTTTAATAGGCGTTAGAGAAAATAAAATAATATAATAAATTCTTATCTTACAACTTAAATTTTTAGATGTGATAGTAACTTAATATGATATTAGAGTCTAGGTACCTCAAAGTCTTGGGTTCAAAACTCAAAAATAATAAAATAATATAATAAACTCTTCTTTTATAACTTAAACTTTTAGATGAGGTAGTAACTTAACATAGTATTAGAGTCTAGGTACTTAAAGGTCTTGGGTTCAAAACTCACCACCACCCATTTAGAAATATTAAAATTGTCTAAGTGCAAGGCTAAAAAACTAACTCCACCTGCACTTGCGATGGTGTATTAAAAATAATAAAATAATATAATAAACCCCTCTTTAACAACTTTACACTTTTAGATGAGGTAGTAATTTAACAATATGCATGCATTTTATCAGACCCTATAAGCTTCTTGGCACATGATTCAATTCCGCAATTGCTTGGGATCTTCGAGTAAGCTTTTTACAGCTTCAGAGGACGCAATACCTTGCTCAGTATTAAAGAAAACCATAATAATACTGACTGATATGGGTGTAAACCTGGCCCTAGTTCAAGTAGAGCATGAACTGACCTGTGATTGACTCGCAACCTGTTATCCGACCTCGACATTAAATGAAGGATGGGACATAAAGGTATCATCCAGGGGATAATAGCTTTATCGAGTAGATCAAAGCCCGGGACATACATGAACAGTGCATCACCGAATTAAGCATTAAATGTTATCCATCTTAATTACTAGTATAAATACCCCATTCAATGCTCGCATTCAAGGTAATTGAAGTCCCCTTAATTGCTCTCTATTTTCAACAATTATTTGAGCTTGGACATACTAACTTTTTCTTACATCAGAAAGGAATCGCGGGTCATAACCCCTATTGTTCTTTTGCAAATACACACTGAGCTCGGGTTGAAGTAGGATTTTAACCCTTATCAGTTGGCGTTGTCCGTGGGAAACCTCTACAAACCTATTGAGTAAAGCCACGATAGTCAATAATTATAGTCATAGCCATGTAGGAGAGGATCCCCTACCTCTAAGCCAAGCGCAAGGCGCTCACAGAGAACCTTCCGTGACTGAAGACATTGTACATGAGACAACTCCATACACTCACCTTACCCAAACCCAAGTTGGATTCAGCTGGCCTATACACTTAACCACAAATACTTCTACACCTGAAGCAGCAGACCTTACAACTGCGATGATGCATAAAGTCAAGTTGCTATACCAGATGGTTAGACAATTGCAAAGCACGATGAACCACCTGGCGGAAGACCAGCCCGTGCCCCTACAACATGGACCTCAGGTTTAGATAGCCGAGCCTAAGCACTGGAAACCGGCCTAGGAACATAAGTAAGGGTTGGGGGTGAGGCGGAGGATAGAGGATCCTTAGGCCCTATGAACCGACTCGAGGTGACGAAAGGGAAGAGGCTAATGTATACAGAACCCGAGCCGACCAAGACTGTGGCAACAATCACCAAGGTGCTGAATCAGCTTGAGGTGAAGCTTTTCGCCCCAAAAATTTTAGCCGCTCCATTGCCAATGGGAAACCGAATGTTGAATTTGTAGGCCTACACAGAAGAGGGTGACCTGGCCAGTCACCTCAGGAATTTTTCCTACAACATTATCTTGCATAACATACCTGATGCGGTGAGATGTAAGGCATTACCAACCATATTAGTAGGGAACGCATTAGGTTGGTATCAAGACTTGTCAGACAGAACTATAAATATTTTTGGGAAGATGGCAAAGGCCTTCTTGGCTCGCTTTGTGGGAATTCATCCCCCGACGAGGCATACCTTGGCATTGTTGGCAATTAATTAGTAAAAAAGAGAACCGTTGAGGTCTTACACAACGTAGTTCAATGATGAATCCCTTAGGATCCCTCACCTCGAGGATTCTATGGCGTTGATAGCTTATCAGAACGAGCTCTGGCCTAGACCTCTCAACCCTACTTGGCCATAGATCCAATATCCATTATTGCCAACCTGATGGTCAGAGCCGAAGGGTATATTCATGCTGAAAAAATCTATCAGGCCAAGAGAAGAAGACAAAGAGAAGGAATCTATGAAGAAAGATGAGACTCCAAAGCCGAAGTCTCAGGCCGAGAACAAGCCCCAGGGCTATGCTAACCCCAAGCAACAGTCACACAAGTAGCAGCCACGTGCCTTAAGGTTTATTATGTTCATACCTCTCAACATTCTCCGCGAGCAAATACTGATGGAGATACAAACTCATTTCAACATATTTCTACCTCCCAAGATGGGTGGCAAGCCCGAGAGAAGGTTAAAAAAATAAGTATTGTCATTTCCACAATGAGTACGCGTACAATACGAAATATTACAAAGAGCTTCAGCAGGAGATCGAGGCTTTTATTTCCCGAGGCTATTTAAGGAGGTATGTAGTAGATAGGGCCCAGCCAAACCCAGTCCATGAAAGAGACAGGGAGAGAGAGTAGAGCCCCCCAATGAGGGCCCAAGGTGGACATAAGGCTATGATCGAGACCATTTTAGGTAGGCTCACAACTAGTGGAAAACCACAACCGGACATAAAGGCTATGTGAGAGCAGATTAGGAATAAGATGCTATACAGGGGATAACCCAAGATTTGGAGAAAATGACTTTTTCTTCGAATGAATTGGAATGGGTACTTTTTCCTCACGACGACCCTCTAATGATAAGTATTGTAATTTTCAACCTTGTGGTGAGAAGGATAATGGTAATGATTTTTTTATGGAGATGGTTTAGAGACGAACATCATTTGTGACGAAACGGGTACGAAATATTTTTTCGTCTCTATTTGAGACGAAATTCAAAATTTATGACGATTTGATAGGCCACGATCGAATTTCATCTCTGTTCCGTCTCCTTTCCAGATTGGAGACAAAAAAGAGACGAAAATGTGTCGTCTCCCTTTCTAAAATTTCTTTTCATGGAGATACTACTCGAGGTCTTGTGGGCTTATCGTACCACACCCAGTTTTGTAATAGGAGAATCATCCTTCAGTCTAACCTTCGGCATGGAGGTTATCCTTGCAGTGGAGATTGGTTCTCCCACTAGTAGAACCTTGATCCACAAAGAAGAGGAGAATAGGCCCAGGATCCGAGAAGAATTGGATTTGGCTAAAGAATTACGTGCAAAGGCTCAGGTCATAATGATAACTAACAAGAAGGTTATGGAGAAGGCCTTTGCAAAGCAAGTAAGACCTAAAACCATCAAAGAAGGAGACCTGGTCCTCAGAAGAGCTATATTTTAGCCGACTTCAAATGGGAAGCTCTCTCTTAACTAGGAAGGCCCGTACCAGATAGTAAATGAGATCTAACCTGGAACTTTCTACTTGGTAGATAATAAATATGGAAAATAGCTGAGGAATGCTTGGAATACTGAGGATCTGAAGTGATATTTTGTATAAATAATAATAGACGAGTATTTTTTTAAATGACAATTTTCTCATCTCAAAAGGTTGTAAATTGTATGCTTATCTTTTAGATACTTGTTTAATAAGCCCTACAATCTATAACGAGGGTGGGATCATAACGATAACACACCCACTGCTTGATAAAGATTGAGATAGCCATTAGCCAAACTGCGTGCGAGCCACGCTTAAAAGTCCAAACCAATATGAGTTCGTGATGGTAACACACTCACAAACTCAACGAGGACTAAAGGATCTCCTAACACCCGAACAATAGTTGAGGATGTAACGATAACACACTTAACAAGGGCCAGCTCGGACTTAATAACCAGCCTGAGGTTGTGATAGAACACACTTACTGATACATTTCAATAAGGACGAGTTCGGACCCATTGTCTATATGGGATCGTGATGTAACATACTCATGGGCAAATAAATTTGAGGGTTAAAGCGACTACCAGAGGACAACCTAAGCTTACTCTTTGAATCTCTAATGGATATGTCGTAAAAACGATTTGTTTTTAGAAAACATAATTGACTTGAGCTCAAGGTTAGTTTGACACTCTTGGCCAATTCTTTAAAAGGAAAGTTTGATGAAATCTGCGATTTTAAAGGTCTTACTTGGGAGTTAATACATTTAACTACGCATATTCAATCAATTAAGAAAGAATTGGAACAAGAAATAAATTCATTTATTAGAGAAATGAGATTATATCATCTGAGTCATCACTGCCTCAATTACATCAAAAAAGAGGAAAAAAGGGAGACGGGGATCCTAAGATTTAGGCGGTGGAGCTCGGCTGAAGCTGGCAACATTTATCCCGACCTGATTGGGCATATCATGTAACGACCCGGCTAAGTGAACACCCCGCAGGGCAGAGGCACACCAGTGACGTCACATAAGTAGATATTGTCCGCTTTGGAACACCCCGCACTTAACGTACGAGCGTGCCCTCACGGTTTTGTTCCCCACATGTTACCACGTGAAAAGGCCTCAACTCGAATATAAGGGGACACTTCTCACTATATATTCAATGGTCTCAGCTCGTAACCTTTTGATGTAGGATGGGTTCATCACATCCGCCCCCACTAGGAGGACCCAGCGCCCTCGCGGGTCACTGATACAAAGGAAGGCCCGCTCTGATACCACTTCTGTAATGACCTAGCTAAGTAAATACCCTACAGGGCAGAGGCACACCAGCGATGTCACATAAATTGATCTTGTCCGCTTTGGACTACCTCGCCCTTAACGTCCGAACCTGCCGTCACGGTTCTGTCCCCCACGTGTTACCACGTGAAAAGGCCTCAACTCGAATATAAGGGGACACTTCCCACTATATATTCAATGGTCCCAGCTCGTAACCTTCCGATGTGGGATGGGTTCACCACATATCATCCATATCATCCTCACCTTAAAGAGAATTCTCCTCAAACCCTTCACCATCATGCTCTCGGTTAAGGAATCTCATGAACTCCTAGGCAGCCTCATTTGCTGATGGATCAAGGTCAGGGATCTACCTGAATTCTTGAGGTGGGGGCTCGGTGATGTCGTTGAAACCTGACTTTACCTCGTCCTTGTGAAAGATCCTGGCGAATATTCTCGACTTCATCTACTCGTTAAAGTATCCCTTGACGTAACCAAACCTGGCTATGCCCTGGGAAAAGCTGGCCACGAACTGGTCCCCCTCTGAGCTATTCTTGAAGCTCTCAATGGCCATATCCCCATTGGGACCAACCCTTACGATCAAGTCTTTGAGCTCATTTTCCGCCTCTACCATCTTAGCCTACTCTTAAGGGAGACGTTATATTGTTGTTGGGTGTTTAATTTACATATTATTCCAACACCTTTTTACTTAATTTTTATTAAGTTCTCGGGTGATCTATGAGCAATTTTATGGGTTTTGCATTCTTTTGTGGTCCAGGTGAAATCTGTGAGAAAGTCTGAGTTTTTTAGCAAAAATTGGAGAGAATTGCCAAGGACTAAGGTGCACAAAACCTGAGAAGTATTGGATTTGAAATTAATAGTTGTCTAGTCATAGCGCAGCTGCGCTGCGTCGCAGGAAATTAAAAGGTTTATTTTTGTAAAATGGCAAGAAAAAAAAGAAACCCTAGGAGATGAAAAAGAAATAAATATGAGAAGCAAAGAGAGCCATTTTCTGCAAAACAACGTGCAAGATGAGGAAAAAAAATGCAAGGAGATTTGAAGTTGATGACGGAGAACGCTTTGGAGATAGATCTTTGCCACGATTCTTCTTAAAATCTCTAGTTTTCCTCTTTCTCTCATCATGAACTACATTCAATTTTGGATTTTATTTACTTTTGTTATTATGTTCTAAACTATTTTTCTAAGGCTACAATGTAGCCGGATTATGAATACTTGAATTCTTTGGGTTTTAATTGATTGATGACTATTCCAATATATGTTGAGTATTTCAATCTAAACTTAATGCTTGTGATTACTTGGTCAAGAATTGCATAATTTGTGGTTTGGTTTGAGACTGAGAAGTAATAATCGAATTAGACTACGTTTGAAATACCATTAAATCGTCATAAGATAAAGATATTTATGAGATCCAGTGCAACACTTGAATTTCTAGGGCTTAATGAGTTACATAAGTTCACAGTTATCACAGAGATGTAGTAAGCTTGTTTATTGGGATATGTTGTTAATGCTTGAGAAATATTAATAACCACCTTAGCAAAATTGCTGGCAACATAGAGAGTAGACATCAATCGATTTCAATCCATATATTCAAATAGGATTAATCTTGGTGAAGTTGGAACCCCTAGAGTGTTTTAATTCTTGATTTATCCTCTTTATTAATTTCGTATTCGCTTTAATTGTTAATTTTAAAAGTACTTTATTTAGCAGTTTTCATTTACGATCTCTTAATTTCGGTTGTCTAAATAAAATTAACGCTAGATTAATTTTGGTAGTTAGTAATTACAGTCCTCGTTAGAACGATCGCTACTCATTACTTTACTACTTGTTGCGATATGTACACTTGTGTTAGATTTCACACAACAAATTTTTGGCGTCGTTGCTGGGGAACTGTGCCAATTATTAATATCAATACCAAATAGCTTTAATTTTACTTTGGATTTTATTTTATTTTGTTATTCGTTTTCTTATTTTTGGCACTTGCGTTTCAGGAACATAATCTTTTAGGTGCATGCGAAAGTTGGGAAGTAGTAAATTGCTGCCTTTCGATCTTAAAATAGAATGAACCTATCAGAAGAATAGAAAGGAGAAAAGAGCTACTACCCATCATTTGTAAGAGACCTTGGCTGAAATCATACTAGGACATGAAGGAAATAATCCGGTAGATAATCAGGAAAATCTACCTAGAACACTACGAGATTACGCGTTGCCACCCATTGGTATCCAGCCTGTGATTAGAAGGCCAACAATTCAAGTGAATAATTTTGAGTTGAAATTAGTAACGCTGCAGTTGATTCAAAATATCCTATTTCATGGACTAGCTTCCGAAGATCCTAATCAGCACATTGTGAATTTTCTAGAAGTTTGTGGTATTGTTAAGTATAATGGAGTTACTGATGAAGCCTTGCACATTCGTTTGTTTTATTTCTCTTTGAGGGATCAAGTTGTGGAGCGGTTGAATTCACTGCCTTCAGATTCAATCACCACATGGGATGACTTAGTGCACAAATTATTATTGAGATTCTTCCCACCTATAAAGACAGCGAAGCTGTGAATTGAAATTAATAACTTCACTCAGCATGAAGGAGAAACTCTGTGTGAAGCATAGGAAAAGTATAAGGCTTTGTTGAGGAAGTGTCCCAATCATGGAATACCCAAGTGGCTGCAAGTTCAAAATTTTTACAATGGGTTGAGAAGTACAACAAGAACTTTGATTGATGCATCAGCAAGAGAAGCTCTGATGAATAAGACAACAAATGAAGCTTATGAGCTGCTTAAAGATATTGTCTTGAATAATCTTCAATGGTAAAGCGAGAGAGTCACACCGAAGAAGACAGTTAGGGTCCATGAGATTGAAGCCATAATTGTTTTGACAGCAAAAATTGACAGTCTGTCTAAATAGCTGCAAAACAATAAAGTGATAGCTAATGTTATTCAGGTAACAGCAGTAGTGTATGAGTTTTGCTGTAGTCCATATTTTAACTTAGAATGCCAGGTTAGTAATCCATTTGCACAAGGCACGTCGGAACAAGCACAATATATGAAAAATTTCAATGGGTAGCAACACAATCAATATTCCAACATATATCATCCAGGATTGCGTTATCATCCAAATTTGTCATACAAAAATACGCGTGCGCCCTGAACAGAATAAACCACCATTAAAGAATAAGGTGAATTTAGAGGAAGTAATGGCACAATTAGCGACCTCGTAGACTCAGTGCATTAATGAAACCAGGACTGCTCTTCAGAATCAATCCGCACAAATCAGAAATTAGTGAGAGCTAAGAAGAATAAAAAAAGCAAAACGAAGACTGAGGAGAAAGAGGTAGAGAAAGTAGAAACTCAGCCACAATCTTTGCAGGAGCCACCTTTGGTAGTACATTTCCTTCAACGACTGAAGAAGAATAAGCTTGACAAGTAGTTCGCTAAATTCCTTGAAGCTTTCAAGAAACTCAACATCAATATACCTTTCGCGGATGCTCTTGAACAAATTCCAAGTTATGTGAAGTTTGTGAAGGATATTCTTTTAAATAAAAGGAAGCTTGGAGATTACGAAACAGTTATACTTACTGAGGAATGCAGTGTTGTCCTACAAAAGAATCTGCCACAAATGCTCAAGGATCCAGGGAATTTTACTATTCTATGTGAAATTAGCAATGTTATTTTTAAGTGAGCTTTATGTGATTTGGGTGCTAGTATTAACTTAATGCCTTTGTCTATCTGCCACAGTTAGCTGATCATTCACTAAAGCACCCAGAGGAGTCATTGAAGATGAACTTGTCAAGATCGATAAATTTATCTTTCTAGCAAATTTCATAGTTCTTGACATGGAGGAAGACAAGGACATCCCCATCATTATGGGGAAACCATTTTTAGCAATTGGGAAAGCACTTATTGATGTTCAAAAAAGTGAGATTCGATTGCGGGTACAAGAAGAAGAAATGGTTTTTAATTGTTTAAGGTTATCAAGTATCCAGAAGCCAGTAACAATTGTTTTTGTATTGATGATATACAAGCTATAGTGCCTAGCCATGTAGGTCAACTAGATCCCTTGGAGGCTAGCTTAGTACAAGATGGCTTGATAATTTAGATGACAAGGAGGTGCAAGTATATGTGTGCTGGATGGACTTGTTTAAACCTAACATAAGGAAATACTTTGAAGACTTGGGACAAGGCTTCTTACGCCTCACACCGTCCATTGAGCAACCACTAACTTTGGAGTTAAAGCCATTACTAACGCACCTGCACTACATATACCTGGGTGAATCAAATACATTTCCAGTCATTATCTGTTCTTCGCTCTCTAAAGAATAAAAAGATAAGTTATTAAGAGTGCTTAGGACTCACAAATCCGCAATTGGTTGGTCTCTAGTGGATATCAAGGGGATTCGTCCATCTATGTGTATGCATCGTATTCTTATGAAGGATCATATCAAACCATCTATTGACGCACAAAGGCGACTCAATCTAACGATAAAAGAGGTGATAAGAAAAGAAGTTTTGAAATGGTTAAATGCAGGAGTTATAGCTCATGGGTAAGTCCAGTACAAGTTGTACCTAAGAAGGGAGGCATGAAAGTTGTGAAAATGAAAACAATGAACTTATTCCTACAAGAATTGTTACCGGATGAAGGGTGTGCATCGACTATCAAAAATTGAACAAGGAGATGAGAAATGACCACTTTCCATTGCTTTTTGTTGATCAAATGCTTGACAGGCTAGCAGGATATGAATATTATTATTTTCTATATGGCTACTCCAGGTACAACCAAATAGCCATTGTACTAGAAGACTAGGAGAAAACTACGTTTACATATCCTTATGGTACATTCGCTTTTTAGAGAATACCATTTGAATTATGTAACGCACCAGGTACTTTTCAGAGATGCATGGTGGCGATCTTCTCAGATTTGGTAGAGCGATGAATTAAGGTATTTATGGATGACTTCTCTATTATGGGCACTTCGTTTGATAATTGCCTATCCAATCTGAGATTAGTGTTGCAAAGGTGTGAGGAAACCAATTTAGTTCTCAATTGGGAAAAGTATCACTTCATGGTGCATGAAGGTATTGTGTTGGGGTATCGGATCTCAACTAAAGGCATTGAGGTTAATCGTGCAAAAATTGAGCCAATAGAAAAGTTGCCAGCGCCAACATCTGTGAAGGAGGTTAGGAGTTTTCTAAGACATGCAAGGTTCTATAGGAGATTCATCAAAGATTTCTCAAAGATTGCCAAGCCGCTTTCAAATCTTCAGGCGCAGAGTGTTTCGTTTGTGTAGGATAAAAACCGTGAACATGCATTCATAATGATTAAGAAGAAACTTGTATCTATACCTATTGTAGTAGTACCTGATTGGGAGTTATCATTCCGTTTTAACGTCGATAGCCCAACATAGCCTCTCTTTATGCGGAATTGAGATGAACACTGGTTTTTTGCTTGTCAAAAGCATCATCCTAATAAATCTTCAACCGTTGTTAATTGATCTTGAATGTCCACTCCTCTGGATGGGTGACCTCTACAATACCTTAGGGAAACACCTTAGTTATAACAAAAGGACCTGACCATCTCGACTTTAGCTTTCCAGGAAACAGACGAAGCCTTGAGTTATATAACAAAACTTGTTGTCTAGGGGAGAACTTCTTTCTTGAAATATGTTTATCATGCCACACTTTTGTTCTTTCTTTGTAAATCTTTGCATTCTCGTACGCTTCATTCCTGAACTCCTCTAACTCATTCAACTGCAAAAGTCTTTTTCACTTGCTGCCTGCATGTCTAAGTTCAACTACCTTATCGCCCAATATGCCTTGTGCTCCAGCTGGACTGGTAGATGACATGTTTTCCCATAAACCAATCTGTAAGGTGACATCCCAATTAGTGTTTTGAATGCAGTGCGGTATGCCCAAAGTGCATCATTAATCTTTTTAGCTTATTTGCAAGTCATGTTTGTTATGTTTAACTTTTAATTTTTATGGTTGCTATAGGTTCAAAACAAGTTTGGGGGAAGCCAAGCAAAAAAAGAGCTAAACCAGGTCATTTTAGAGACAAAATACTCAAACAATGGTGTTTGGATCGTGTGGAATGCGTGCATGGGAGAGCAAAGAAAAAGGAATAGAGCTATGAGGCAGCGTTGTTGCACTAGAATATAGCACAGCTGTGCTGACGGTGTTTAAAAGTTATATTCTTGAGGAGCTGTTAGAAGGGAGAAGAGTGCAGGCATAGCGCAGCTACACTAGCGTCCTTTATTTTGACATTCGAAAAAAAAATTCAGAATTTTAAATTAACCTAACCTCCTCTATCTCTCTTCAGCGCCGTTACCATCCTCACACAAACAACACTCACGAAAACAACAAAAACAACAATCCCTTTCTCTCAAACATAAACCCTCATGTCTCTCTCTCTCCCTAACGTCTCACTCTCCCACTCATACTCTCCTTCTCTACCGTCATTCCCTCTCTACTCCATAACAACTGACGGCGGGGCTGGGAAAGTTTAGTGGCTGCAAGTTAAAGGCTGTCGGCGGTGACTGAGTCAACCCATACCACCCACGTAAATTCCCTTATTGTTTCTGTGTTGTGGGATAAATTTTTTTAAAAAAAAGATAGAATTTTTTTTGTGAAGCAGCGCGCGAGAAGGGGCAGCTAGACCCGAAGAGGTTGTCCTCGTTTGTGTTTGGGGTTATCTTTGTGATTGTGAGTGTTGGTGGTCTATGATTTGGGTAGAGTATGTTGTGGGTATTGCTTGCACACTAACTATTTGATTAATGTCCACAACAAGGCATAAAGATTCGTAGAAATCTTGTTATGTTCAGGACTAATTCTCTTGTGAACCTACGTGGTGGTTGGGTGATTTATGATTGCATTGTGCTTTTCAGGCTGTGTTATGGTGGTAGGCGTGCCATACATTGCTTGTATTTGAGTTTTGAGTTGAATGGTTGAAAGTGTAATTGTTGGGAAGCAGTAACAACGGTTAGATCTCATTCTCCATAGCAGGATGCACTTGCCGCTCGACAAGAGGTGAGCTTTAATTATATGGCAAAATTGGCCAGCTCGATGGAAACACCACCAGCGCCTGTCTTCCCACCATTTCCACCTGCCAGTCACTACCGCCTGCCGAAAAATGACTGATATAGCCCTTCAGGGAAGTCCTCTGCTTTTATTTGTTTAATTTTGTCATTGAGAACAATGTCTACTTTAAAAGTTTGGGGGTGGTCATTGTGTGTTTACTTGGTGAACTTGTTCTACGTAGTATTAGTGTGTTTAGTTTAGTTTTTTTTCTTTTGCATGTGTTTTGTTATTTTATTTCCCTAAGAAAAAAAAGAAGCCAGAAAAAAAAGCAAAACATTAAAAAGTGATGTTGAATGATGACAAATTAGGCTGATGATGAGTAGAATTGAAAGATGTTTTAGTAATGAGGATGTTTGACTGAAAAATAATTTTGTTTCATTGACAATCCCCATCTATTGTGCACTTAGCCTCGCCTAGTCAGCTTGTTGTTTAGAGAAGGTTTATGTGACTTTAAGTGAACAGAAACATGATCTTAGGACTTTAGAACTTGTTTGATTGTCACTTGAGGTAAAATCCTAGGTTGCATAGCATTAGAGAAATGATTTAAGCCATCTTTGGACACTTTGAGCCTTTCAAGCCAACCTGTGTAATAATTGAATATCCCTAGTCCACCCCTTTAAGCCTGAATTAGCATTTTCTTTCTTTGTTCAGCCTGTAATAGCTTCCTTAGCCTTTCAAGTTTAATTTCCTAGATAATAACCTTCTTACTCGTAGCATGTAATTATTCTAGGATGATTATTTGGAGCTATGCTTATGTTGTAAGATGAAAGGTGTTATGACTGGGTGATATTGTTTGTTGCTCGTGAAAAAAAAAGAGAAGAAGAAAAAAAAATCAGAAAAGAAATTGACATGAAAAGAAAAAGAGCCATACTTCTCGTAGTTAATGTAAAAATGCAAGTTTGTGGGAATGTGGGCTCTTTGTGTTTTTGTAAATGTTGTGGTTGAATGCTGAGAAAGTGAAAAGAAAGACGAAAAAAAGGAGATGTGTTGATCCATTTGTGGGTGTGAGAAGTAGAGTTGGCATGAGCTCCATTGAAATCCTAGAATGGTTATGTGCTATTGGGTAGTTTAGCCATACATTGATATCTATTATCCTACTTGACCCTAGCCATTCATTACTACCAAATATAAAGTCCTAATGATCTTTGATGCTATGACTGACCTACATTAGTGGAGTATGACATGAAAAGTAAGCCTATGAAGTCCTAAAGGAATTGAGAGTAAAAGATCAACATTGATAATTCATTAGCTTGCATGAACTCATCCGGGTACAATTGATTGGGGTAGATGCTATACACACTTTCACTTGTGGGATTTGAAGTAAGATGAAATTTATTTTGAAGTTGATATTCTTCGTGCTCATGATTTTTGAAAGACCCTTTGCGGTTGAGTTTTGAAAATTACTACTGATGCCATGGAAAGTTGACTATCCTATAGCATTACTCTTATGAGTTATTTGTTGAGTCCTTAGTTTTTAGGTTGATTTTGTTTTAGTTGTGTCTTTTGCTTGAGGACAAACAAATGTTAAGTTTGGGGGTGTTTAATTTACATATTATTCCAACACCTTTTTAGTTAATTTTTGTTAAGTTCTCACGTGATCTAAGAGCAATTTTATGGGTTTTGCATTATTTTTGTGGTCCAGGTGAAATCTATGAGAAAGTTTGAGTTTTTGAGAAAAAATTGGAAAGAATTGCCAAGGACTAAGGTGCACTGAACCTGAGAAATATTGGATTTAAAATTAATAGTTATCCAGTCATAACGCAGCTGCGCTGCATCACAGGAAATTAAAAGGGTTATTTTTGTAAAATGGCAAGAAAAGAAGGAAACCCTAGGAGATAAAAAGAAAATAATTTATGCCCTATCAGTTCCTTTATCTTTTTGGTTATTGTTTAGTTGGTCATTTATCTTCAAAACGACTATATGTCAGTCCCTTAACTTTTAAAGTTATGTCACCGTCGATCATTTTGTCAAAATTTTAACAGATTGATCACATGCATGACACGTGAGCCATTTTATCAAGGGCAATATCGTCTTTTTACCGTAGTCAGCATATTTTCCCTATTTCTTACCCAATACCCGATTTAAAACCCAAAAACCAAATCCCTAAATCCCTAAATCCCTAAATCCCTAAATCGTTTAGCCTCAAATCCCTAAATCCCTAAAAACTTAGTGCAGTATCATGGTTGAACTTCAATTTTTTCTTTTTCAGCAAAGTTTTGCATGAAAAAGTTTTGAGCATGAGAATATAAGTCATACAAGTTACGATCTAAGGGCTGTCCATGATTAGCTTGTATGAAAGGTGAATTCTACTTACGCAATTCCTTGAGCAAGAGTTGTGGCAACTTTCATTCTCATGGCCCAATCCAAACTCCTACCACATCTGGGAATATAGTGCAACCATCTATCAAAGGGTCCATTCGCAATAAACTCACATACAATGTAGCAATCACACAATTACCATGATGATAGCAACATCCTTTCATAGCCACCAAGTTTGGATGATGAAGTCTTGCGACCTTTCCTATTTTAGAATAGAACTCATTTTTCCTCTTAAAGCTAGATATCTTCAACCTTTTAACAGCCACTCTTGAGCCATCAGGTATAACCCCGGTATATGTCCCACCTGTTTTGGCATCCTCAACGAGATGATTTCTTTCACTGAAGTTCTTAGTAATTGACTTTAGTTCTTCACGATTAACAATTTTCTAGGAATGAGGGACTAATGCTGACGCTGCCATATTAGATAGCTTTCGAGACCTTCTACGTCTCTTACTACGCCTATAGACAAGGAGCCATACCACAATAGCAAAGGGATTTGGGGGATTTGGGGCTACACGATTTAGGGATTTGGGTTTTGGGTTTTAAATCGGATATTAGGTAAGAAATAGGGGAAAATATGCTGACTACGGTAAAAAGATAATACTACCCTTGATAAAATGGCTCACGTGCCGTGCATGTGATCAATCTATTAAAATTTTGATGGAAAGACCGACGGTGGCACAACTTTGAAAGATAAGGGACTGACATATGGTCGTTTTGAATATGAGGGACCAACTAGACAATAGTGAAAAAGATAAAGGACCTAATAGATCATAAACCCAAAAGAAAATAAATGTGAGAAGCAAATAGAGCCATTTTTTACATAAAAACATGTCAGAGGAGGAAAAAAATGCAAGAAGATTTGAAGTCGAAGATGGAGAATGCTTTGGAGACAAATCTTTGCCACGATTCTTCTTAAAATCTCTAGTTTTCCTCTTTCTCTCATCATGAACTACATTCAACTTTGGATTTTATTTACTTTTGTTATTATGTTCTAAACTATTTTTCTAGGGCTATGTTGTAGCCGGATTATGAATGCTTGAATTCTTTTGGTTTTAATTGATTGATGACTGATAGGGGTAGGGCTCTAGCCTTGGAAACTCAGCTTTGGTAATAATGTTATGCCCTATCTTTCTTCAAGCCCTGGACCAGCCGGGCAAGGGCGCATACAGGGGCGCCAGGAGGATAAGGATAAGATCGAGGAGACCAGATAAGGAAGGACTCATAGGCGGTATGATCACCGTGGGTTATTGAACGAAGAAGGACTCTTAAAAGTCCTGATTCTGGAGGAATTCTCATTTGTTTAGGGAACTTCCTTACTACAAGTATAAAATAGGAATAGTTCCACGGTAGAAGGTATACAAAAATATCTATCCCTCATCACTTGAAAGCTTTATTCCACGTTAACTGACTTGAGCGTCGGAGTGGGCACCGCGTACCCCCCTCGGTTATTTTGTTTTGCAGGTTCAGGTCCGGCGTAAGGAGCAACTTGAAGCAGCTAAAGTTTTTTACCTTAACAGTTTGACGCCGTCTGTGGGAAGCCATCCAACAACCCCACTGAGATACCATGATGGTTCATACACGAAGTCAAGCCAATACCGGGGGGAACCAGAACCCTCCTAAGGAGCATCAGGTTCCTAAAGGTATTGCTTCTCCAGTAGCTCCCGTCCCCTTCAACACGGGAGTACTAGGGGAAGTTGCCACCTCAGTTCCACCGGTATTTGTTCCAGGATATATGTCGTCCTTATCCCAGCAGGTTGACTTGCCCACTCTGGTGCAGTTATTTAATGGTCTAAGATGAGCTTTTAACCAGTTTCTCCAGACTCAAGGGTTGGCACATCCGAAAGTCACTCCTCTTCAGAGGAAAGATCCGATAACAGGGAATCCGCCCCAGGCCCCGGCTCTTTTGGCGGATACAATAGCCTCGGTAGAGCTGTAGGGAAGGCCGGGCAAGAAAGCCAAGAGAGACCCCCACGGCAGGAGAGACGAGAGGACACCCGTAGCCATGGGGGTCAGCATCAGGTCTTGGTGGGATAGGGTAAACATCATCCCTTTGCCAGAGAAGTTATGCGGAAGCCAATGCCATATGGGTACAAACTTCTCAATCTCCAAACCTATGACGGGACTGGGGATTTGGAGGATCACCTTACAATCTTCGAGCACCACATGATATTTCAGGACGTCCCGAATGCCATCAAATGTCGGGCATTTTCAGTAACGTTGGTGAAGGTAGCACGAAAGTAGTTCGCTGGCCTGCCAGAGGCCTCAATTCATGGTTTTGACCAGCTTGCTGGGTTGTTTCTTGCCTGATTTACTAGCAGCAATAAGCCCTTGAGACTCGTCACGTCTTTGCTCTCTATAAAGCAGTAGAAGGGGGAGACCCTACGGGATTACACCCAACAATTCAATCAAGCGGCCTTGGAAGTACCAGACGGCCAAGTACATCTGTTTAGAGGAGGTCATGACGGCCAAGAAAGAGGAAGAGAAGGGAGCCGCTAGGAAAGGAAAAACTCAGGAAGCAGGCAAGCAAAAGGGAGCCCAAGGAATCGGTCAGAAGGACAGGGTAGCAATAGCCAGGGAAGGTTTGATCGGGACTATACTCCCTTGAATATGCCCAGGGCAGAGATCTTGCATGAAATTCAGACCCACTGCGAGTTTCGTTGGCCGGCTAGGATGACAGGTAACCCAGACAAGAGGGACAAAGATAAATATTGCTGGTACCACAGAAATCACGGTCATGACACAAAAGATTGTAAGCAGCTCAAGGCCGAGATAGAGGTCCTGGTGAGGAAGGGGCTGTTGAACAAATTTGTCGCAAGAAATCAGGAGCCCCGGAGAGAGAGAGAAAGGAGCCCCAGGCGTGATAAGGAACGCAGCACCCGACGTGAAAGGGAGCGTAGCCCCCGACGCGGAAGGAACCAAGATAATCGATACCTAGGGATGGTAGATACTATAGCCGGGAGGTTCGCGTCTGGTAGAACCAGTAGAAATGCAAGAAGGTCCTATGCTACGGTTGTAACAGAGGAGCATGGGTATTAGGGACAGGGAGTTAAAGAGCAGTTAACATTTACTGCAGATGATCTCAAAGGCGTAATCTACCCACATGATGATCCACTGTTGGTAGAGGTCCAAATTTCTGATTACATAGTCAGACGCCTGATGGTGGATACCGGCAGTTCAGTGGAGGTATTGTTTCTGAAGGCCTTCGACAGGTTGAGGATAGGGCGTGAAAGGCTTCGCCCCTTGAATGGTTCACTGTCAGGGTTCACAGGGGAAACTTTCTATCTAGAAGAAGTTATAAACTTACCTGTGACCTTGGAGGAAGGGCCAAAGAAAGTGACGATCATGGCAGACCTCATTGTCCTTGACTGCGAATCAGCGTATAATGGAATCTTGGGGCTAGTGGAACTGATAAAATTCCGGGTGATGGCGTCACCACTACACCAAGCCCTAAAGTTCCCAACTCCTAGAGGTGTGGCCACCATTAGGGAAGATCAGTTGGCCTCTCGCCGTTGCTATGCTACTTCTCTCAAGATGAAAGGCCCAGAGGCTTAGGGTCCCAACGAGTCAGAAGACAAGAAGAGGAAAGAACTTGCCCCTGCTGAGGAGTTGGATGAGGTAGAATTCTCAAAAGGCCGACGGATAAAAATAGGCCATGACCTCCCTTCGGATCTGTAACAAGGTATAATTGACTTCATTTCTTATAACCTACATATATTTGCTTACAGTACGACTGACATGACAGGGGTAGATCCATCAGTGATGGTTCACAAACTGAACGTAGACCTGATGTTTCGACTTGTTTACCAGAAGAAGCGGAATTTTGGGGAAGAAAAGAATAAGAACATTAGGGAAGAGGTCCGGAAGTTGCTGGAAGCAGGCCATATTAGGGTTGTGTAGTACCCATAATAGTTAGCCAACGTGGTCTTGGTGGCCAAGAGCCCCTGGAAGTGGTAGTTATGCGTTGATTATAAAGACCTCAATAAGGCGTGCCCTAAGGATTGTTTTCCTCTGCCCCGGATAGACCACCTAGTAGATGCTACCTCCAGTTGTAAGTTACTCACATTCATGAATGCATTCAAGGGATATAATCAAATCATGATGGCCCCAAAAGACAAGGAGAAAACAACCTTTATTACGGGCATGGGAACCTACTGTTATAGAGTAATGCCCTTTGGGTTGAAAAACGCCGGGGCTACATATCAGCGCATGGTGAATAAGGTATTTGACAGACAAATTGGGAGGAACATGGAAGTTTATGTCAACGATATGTTGACTAAAAGTAAGCACGCTCACGCCTATGTGGCGGACCTGGCGGAAACCTTTGCTACCCTAAAGCAGTATGGGATCAAGCTCAACCCAGGAAAATGCACCTTTAGGGTCCGAGCGGGCAAGTTCTTGGGCTTCATGGTTACCAGTCGTGGAATAAAGGCGAATCCATACAAGGTTCAAGCCATACTAAATTTGAACCCCTCAATGAGTGTCAAAGATGTGCAGAAGTTGGCTGGAAAGATAGCAGCCCTGAACAGGTTTATGTCGAGGTCTGCAGACAAATGTGCTCATTTTTTCAAAGTATTGAGGAATCATAAAACTTCCAATGGACTGATTAGTGCCAGGAGGCTTTTGAGAAGGTGAAGAGATACCTGGTATCGTCTCTACTCTTGTTGAGACTAGAAAAGGGAGAGGTCCTGACATTGTACCTCGCTAGTTCAGGCAAGGCAGTGGTTGCAGCTTTGATAAGAGAGGAGGATCAGCTCTAGAAACCGGTTTATTACGTGAGCAAAGTCCTGCGGGGACCAGAGCTCAGGTACTCGACCCTGGAGAGGATGTCGTTAACACTCTTAATGGCGGCACGGAAACTTAGACATTACTTCAACGCTCATACAATTCGAGTTTTGACGTATATGCTCCTCAGGCAAGTACTGCAAAAGCCAGAGGTTTCTGGGCACTTGCTAAAATGAGCTGTAGAGCTCAGTCAGTACGACATTGTCTACTAGTCCCAAACAGCCATCAAGGCACAGGCCCTAGCGGACTTTGTGGTAGAATGTATGGGGGACCAGATAGAGGATGATAATACTCCCTGGAAGGTACAGGTTGATGGAGCTTCGGGGAAGCAAATGAGCGGGGCTGGGATTTTAATCATCAGCCCTGATGCAACAGAAAGATAGTACTCACTCAAGTTTTTGTTTTCAGCTTCTAACAATGAGGCCGATACGAGGCACTGATAACAGGCTTAAAGACGGTTATCTTACTCGAAGCAAGAAGGATAGACATGGTTACGGATTCACAATTAGTAGCGAACCAAGTGCTGGGTGAGTATGAGGCGAAAGACTTGACTATGCTGGCCTATCTTAACAAAGTCAAAGAGCTGATCCAAGGGCTCGAGTACTTCCATGTCAGATAGGTATCACGATCCGAGAATGAAAAGGCAGACTCTCTCGAGAGGCTGGCTGTGAGTTCCTCAGAGCCGGCAGTTATAAAAGTAAACGAGGTAGAGGCCCCGTCAATTCAAGCCCCGACTCTGGAAATTGCAACCATAACTATGTGTAGGGATTGGATGCAACCAATAAATGCGTATCTAGAGGAGGGTGATCTCTCTTATGATTGGGCGGAGGCTCGGAGTGTAGAACAACGAGCTTCAAAATTTATTATACTGGGGGACAGTTGTATAAACAGGCCTACGCCTGGCCTCTGCTGAAATGCGTAACTCAAGAAGAGGGCAACTAGGTGCTCAGAGAGATACATGAGAGGGTGTATGAAAACCACTTGGGGGGTAGGGCGTTGGCCAGGAAGACCCTCTGACAGGGATATTACTGGCCCACGATACAGAAGGATGCATTGGAAATAGTAAAAAAATACGATACATACCAGAGGTTCTCCAGGATACCTCGGCAGCCGACAATGGAGTTGGCCTACATGATCAGTCCCTGGCCTTTTGCCTAGTGGGGATAGGTATCGTAGGACCTTTACCTCTGGGCAAGGGCCAAAAGAAGTTTGTGTTTGTAACGGTTGACTACTTCACCAAATGGGTAGAAGCGGAGGCCGTCCCTAGAATCTCCAAATGGGCAGCCTGTAATTTTGTATAGAAATCGGTGTGCCGCTTTGGGGTGCCTTGGGCCCTGATCACAGATCATGGCAGGCAATTTGACTCTAGTTACTTCCGTGGCAAATGTGAAGAACTAGGAATTAAACTTAAATTTGCTTCTATGGCTCACCCTCAAACTAATGGGCAAGTCAAGGTAACTAATCGAGCTATTTTGCAGGGCATCAAAACCAAGCTGGGACAAGCAAAAAGACTATGGGTGGATATACTGCCAGAGGTCCTGTGGGCTCACCGGACAACCCCGAGCACCGCAACAAGGGAGACCCCATTCTCGCTAACATTTGGCATGGAGGCAGTGCTCCCAATGAAGGTAGGTATTCCAAATAGTCAGGTACAACTTTATAAGAAAGAAATAAACGATCAGGGACTCCGTAAGGATCTCAACCTGATCGAGGAGTTTCAGTATAATGCACAGATAAAAATGTTGTAGGGAAAAAGAGCCATGGCCAGATCCTTTGCCAGGAAGATCCGACTCAAGGATATCCGAGAAGGAGATTGGGCACTCAAAAAGGCCATCTTCAAATTCCAACCTGGACAGGGGAAGTTGGGGACAAACTGGGAAGGTCCTTATCTAGCGTCAAGAAAGATCAGGCCTGGAGTCTTTAGGTTAGAAGAACCTAGCGGAAAGGAGTTAGCTAATGCATGGAATGTTGAACATCTAAGGAAATATTTCATGCGACATCTCCATAATAATTTTAGTGAATAAATAGTATTCGATAGAAGTCTATGTAATGCTCTTTGAAATAATAAAAGCTTTGTTTCCCTTCTAAAGATTTGATTTCGCTCTTATATTATGTTTAAAGGACTCTTCTTGAAAGGTTTGATACCACAACTCAAAAGGTACCGTGCCTAGAACGGTTGCGCCCATGGATGAAATGACATCTATCTAATGGTAGGGCTATCCCCAAGGAAGACCGCGAGATCCAGGGAGAGATACTTTAAAAAAAAACCATAGGTTCAAAAGCCTAACATACATAAAGCAGAGTCAAAATAAGACTAAGATGCATGAACAAAACTCGTGAAGAGGAAAAAAGTGATGAAGCGAACTTAGAAAAGGTTTGCGTATTAACGGCCCAGGAAACTCTGGGAATGAAATTTCATTAAAAACAAAAGAATGATGTACAACGGGGGGATCAAAGCCCCTGGGTAAAAAGCAACAACTAAAAACTGGCAAGATGTGAAAGCAGATCCAGTTGAAGGGGGTAGGGCTCCTCTAACTGTGCTTGGGACCTAAGAAGAATCATAGGTGAATCTCGGGATTAGGGGGGGCTTCGCCAAGGAGGTCCGACAAGTCAATTTGAATGCCTTGGCCTTGCAAGCGGGCCTGGACATCTTCCATGAGGGCAACCTTAGTATCATATTCGGCTTTGTTGATGGCGGGGATGGAGCAACTCCCCTAACAAAGCCTTAAAAGCATCGCTTTCCTTATAACCGGCAATGACAACTTCTCCATGGGGACCAACGGCCTACACCAATTGATCATAATTGGCATGGGCACCAACAGCCCGAGCAGAGGCCTCTTTCAGCTCATTCTCGAGCTTCTCGTAGGACTGGATGGCCAGCTCTCGTTCAGCAAGAATACGGCGGCAGGTCTCTTAAGCCTCTGACAATTGCAACCTCAGTACTACAGTAAGGATGTCCCCAGAAAGGGATTGGTAAAGTCTAGCCTCCTGAATGACAGTGCTTTGCTTGTCGATCAAGGCTTCCATTTTATTAAAAGTGCCCAGGTCATAGTCGAAAGCCTTGGCACATGCCCAGTGGTGGTCCTCGAGGCGCTGTTTATGGGCTTCGGCTTTCTTCTCAGCTCTGAGTACAACTAGGGAAGAGTTGATCTCGACCCTGTCGTAAGCCACTAAGGCCTTATGAAGCATCCCATGGAGGTGTTTCAGGTCTAACCAGCTCTGAAAATAAAAAGGTGGAACATTGAAAAAAAAAGTGAAGTAATCCGATAAAAGGAAAAAGGAAAATGGAACAAATTACCTCATAGAAAGTTTTCCTGACTTCTTGATCAGCTCAGGCAATGGTAAGGCAACGAGCAAAAACATGTGTAGTACCACATTACCCGTCGTCAATCTCAATCTCGTCATCGAAGCCAAGGGTGGGGCCGAGCAGAACGGACCCGCCACGCTTGCGTAGGCGTGGAGTGTTGATCTGATAGGCCTCGCCAAGAGGGCAGCGTTGCTCCTCCCACAATATGTCGATAGGAGGGGAGGGGAAGGAAGCCCCGAGATCGATAGGAGATGGAGGCGAAGACAGAAAATGCTTACAAGGTGGGGTCGGTGGTACTTCAGGCGGAAGAGTGGAATCAATCACCCCAGTCTTGATAGGCCCAGTGGTAGCTAAATTTGGACAGCCCAATGGAGGAACCGGGGGCCCCTCGACGAAGACTGGGTTCTCTATGCAGGGACGGGAAGCTCTTCGAGGATCTGCACCTCCACATCACCTGCGGGAGAAGCCACCCTTTTCTTTTTCGGGGCAGGTTGCCCGAAGACTTTGACCAAACGCCTTCTGGTCACTCTTTCGCCTCGGGCAGAAGTAACAAGCTCCGAGATCTTCATATTATCTATGCAGGGAAGAGCTAAACATAGTTAGTAAGGACCTCATAAATAAGTAAGAAGGTGAAAGCAGATACGATGATAAAACCTAACCCTCGGTGTCGGAAGATGAGTGGGAGGATGGAGGCTCAAGTATCTCAAGGTTTTGGGCAATAACTAAAGAAGGGGCGGTAAAAGCCTTCCTCCCAGCCCTGGTACTACGGTGTGAAGGGGGCAAAGGAAGAGCCCCGACTCTCAGAGCTATGGGCCGTGGAAATAAGCCACTTGCGGCTACCCTATTGGGAGAGAGAATATTGTCGTATCTATCAGGAATGGCTCGTTCAAGCTCCTCGATGACTGATTTCTCAACTTCATTGAGGGTGGGGGGGTCCTTGGCTATTTCAGGAGGAACAACCCAGATACTCCGGACTTCTCATCCCGTAGGGGAATTCACAAAGAAAAACTTATTGCCCCAGTTCTTGGAATTGTCAGGAATATTAGCGATTAAGGGGTGATGACGGGCAGAAAAATAGTGCCAGCCAAAGGATTGGTCGGTGGTCTTAAGATAATGGTAGAAGAGGAAAAGCCTGGAAGTGGAGGTATAGCCCAACTCCTTCAACAAAACGTAAAAACCCACAATGAGCCTCCAGCTGTTGGGGATGATCTGGGTGGGGCTAATTTGGAGGTAGTTGAAAATTTCTACCAGGTAGGGCGGCAGAGGCAGATGGCCTATAAGGAGTTATTCGCAGTAGAAGGTAACCTCTCCTTGGCCAGGTCCACAAGCAGACGCCGGCCTACCATCACTCGGGACACGAACCTCAAAGTCAGGAGGAATGGCTCCTATGCCCCTAAGATGGGCGATGGACTTCTCCTGGGTGGTGCAGATCTTACGCTCGGTACCAAAAACCAAAAGATCATCAAGTCTAGTAGGACCCAAGGGTATCGCAGCTGTTCGGTGGTGGGAAGACTTAGACCTAGGTCTCTTCGAACTCCTTTTAGTACCTCTAGTAGGAGAAGGACTCTGGGAAATCGGAATGGCGGCAATGGGTTTGGAACTCCTAGGGGTATGAGGGATACCCCTGAGACCGTCACTGGAACCACCGGCGACGCCTGATTAAGGAGACCTATCCATTGTTGGAAGAAAAGGGAAAAAGCGTACCTAAACAGTGGTTGGGGGTTCACGTAGGGCGTAATGAGCGAAAAATGGCAAAGGAATAAGGAAAGCTAAAGAGCAATGGGATGCAAATAGGGCACGGCTTGGGGAGGACTCCCTTTATAAAGGACCCCACAAGGCCCCACAGTGAGCGGTGGCAAAGTTGAAGGAACGTGCACAGTGAGCGGTTGTAACGGCAAGTAACCACTGAGGAAGATGAAGAGCCTCAGTGTTGTAACAATCCCCTGACCTGTGAGCCAGCTCAGAGGATTGAGGGGGAAGATGATAGGGGTGGGGGTCCAGCCTTGGAAACTCAGCTCTGGTAATAATGTTCAACCCCGTCTTTCTTCAAGCCCTAGACTTGCCGAAGCCGCCGGACAGGGGCGCATACAGGGGCGCCAGGATGATAAGGATAAGATCGATGAGACCATATAAGAAAGGACTCATAGGTGGTATGATCATCGTAGGTTATTGAACGAAGAAGGACTCTTGGGAGTCCTGATTCTAAAGGAATTCTCATTTGTTTAGGGAACTTCCTTACTACAAATATAAAATGGGAGTAGTTCCATGGTAGAAGGTATGCAAAAATATATATCCCTTATCGCTTGCAAGCTCTATCCCACGTTGACTGACTTGAGCGTCAGAGTAGGCACCGCGGGTACCCCTCTCGGTTCCTTTGTTTTGCAGATTCAGGTCCGGCTTAAGGAGCAACTCGGAGCAGCTAAAGTTTTTTACCTTAATAATGACTATTCAATATATGTTGAGTATTTCAGTCTAAACTTAATGCTTGTGATTACTTGGCCAACAATTGCATGATTTGTGGTTTGGTTTGAGACTGAGAAGTGATAATCGAAATACACCGCGTTTAAAATACCATTAAATTATCATAAGATAAAGATATTTATGAGATCTAGTATAACACTTGAATTTCTAGGGCTTAATGAATTTCATAAGTTCATAGTTATCATAGAGATGTAATTAGCTTGCTTATTGGGATATGTTGTTAATGCTTGAAAAATATTAATAACCATCTTAGTGAAATTGCTGACAACATAGGGAGTAGACATCAATTGATTTCAATCCATAGATTCAAGTAGGATTAATCTTGGTAAAGTCAGAATCCCTAGAGTATTTTAATTCTTGATTTATCCTCTTTATTAATTTTGTATTCGCTTTAGTTGTTAATTTTAAATGTACTTTATTTAGCAATTTTCATTTACGATCTCTTAATTTCAGTTGTCAAATAAAACTAACGTTAGATTAATTTTGGTAGTTAATAATCACAATCCTCGTGGGAACGATTTCTACTCATTACTTTATTACTTGTTGCGATACGTACATTTGCGTTAGATTTTTGCACAACAATCGCATTAATCAAATTCTTGAAATACAAGAATAAGGCAAAAATATTCATGCATGGATCTTTAAAACATAAAGCATGAAATAGCTACTTGAACATATAAATAGTTCACAGTTTAAATATAAAAGCAAATAAAGTTTTCAAGAATACCTTTCTCGTAAGGAACGAAATGAATAAAACTTTACCTTTGTTGAAAAATTTGATCCACATGCTTGGAATGAGCTTCTGCTCCTTGACTCTATCTTCCCCTCTATTCCAAATTCTAGCTTAAGTGTTGATCAAGTTGTGGGACTTAATCTTGCTAAACTAAAAGAAAAAACTATTTGAATTTCTTCAAATAGGTGAAGCTTACTCGTAAGAGAGAAATAGAGAGATCTCAAAGGAGATGGTGCAATTGTAAAACTTAGGGTAGAGGCCTTTATATAGGAAAATCCATGAGCCAATTCTGTCTGAAAATAGAATCCTAATAGGCAAAGAATTAAGACTTTGAATTATCCTTTAATTCCATAATTAAATAGAAAATCATTTTCCACCTTGCATTCACACTGGCCTAGCAATCTAAGCCCACTAATATGCCTAAGGCTATGTAAGGTGCCTAGCCCACTTTCTCCAAGCCTAGGCTCGTGTGTTATGACTATGGTTCAACCCACATGCTCTATCCAATTAAATTAATTAATTCTAATTAATTCCAAAGTCCAAATCTAGTCTGCTATTTAAGAATAATACTATTCTTCTATCATGGAAAAATTATCTTAAATATTTAGTAGCCTATAAACTTTAATTAATTTAATTATTTATTTATTTATTTATTTATCATTTAATAATTATTTAATTCAAAATTCAGCCTACAATCAAAATAAAAAATATCTTCCACAAATAGGAAATTCTATTTATGATTTCTAATTGTCAAAGGATTAAATCCTCTTTTCAATTTAGTAATTCTTTATTTTAGTAAATACACTTATAAGGTAAATGGCTAGAAGGGGGACCAAAGATATAATTATTCTTCCACTGAAAATAACCAAAATATTATCGCTAGTCTCTTAGCAATATTTTTCCATCTTAACCTTAGTCTATTATACTAAAAGACTATGGTTGCACTGCAAGATAATTACTGTATGAACAGGAGTTAGTCAATAATATATGACGCTCAGTCTTTAGACCAACTAAGTAATATTGACCACGCTGCCCCTCTATACTCACTAATAGCCAAGAAAGGTTTACCAATTTATACTATTACCTCTTTGATTACATCATACTCCTTAGAACCTCTAACCTATAATCTAACCATCCTCCGAAAGTTAACCACTTGAAAAAGGCAGCGACCCACAAATGTAATAACTAATACATCATTTATTATTGTGCGCATAGATTCAAGATGATCAACACAGATTATTCTAAGGGAGTGATTATTATATAGATTCCTTACGGCATGATTCTCATAACCAAGTTCGGACACCTAAACTATAGAGTTGTTGACCCATAATAAGATCTCACCTATAGTGACTCAAAATGCAAGAACTTGACTTCGTCAGTTCATCCACATATGTACAAGATTAAGAGCACTAGCCTACTTAGAAGCTTGTAGGTATAGGTGGCCTTTTTCTTTAATAGTACGTATTTAGAGTATCACACCTACAGTGGCTCGTCCAATGCATACACATACATAAATGAAGTAAGTCTAGAACTCCATCCATGATCAAGGCAGATCACCCTATTGAAAGGGAACTTATTCATAATAACTTCTATCATAGTAGAGTGCCCAGCTCTACTACTTAGTTATGGAATAGAAAGTTATGCTTAACAAGTAACCATGACTTAGACCTTTTGTACATAACCAACATGTACATATGTCAACACTTGAAACAAGGACCTTATATTCACATATATGTAATACATAATAGTCAATCACATAAGAGAGAAACATGCTCATGGAAGTAAGATGACAATAATTACTCATTACAAACATCCAAATATATCAATGACAATGTGTTAGTATTCTTTTGGACATACTATTCCCAACACGCTACTCAACCACTTTCTGGGCAAGCTTTTTTTGGTACTGTTCCTGACCTGTGACCTCAGATTGAAGTATCGAGACCTTCTTGTTTTCCCCATTGAGCTCCTCTTTGAGACAACCAATCTCGAGCTTGTTCGCATCAGCCCGCCTCTTAGATTTGAGGTTGACCTCGGCTTATGCAGTCCTCTTAGACTAATAGCATGGGATTCCGCCTGATGGTACCATGTAAGTCAAAGCTGAAACTTGCAAAAATAAAAGGGATACAGATTAGCCAAAGATGATAAGTGTATCGTTGCGAAGACAAGCTGCATCTCATCAAAAACCATCTTGTCCTCCTATTTGCGTATTTTAGGGTCTCGAGGTAGAAGTTGGATGGCGACAGATTCTTAGCCAAAGCTGGCAAGATGAGCCTTGTCTTGCTCCTTCTCTTCACTGACCTCGTTATCCTTCCTCCCATCTCTTCTAGTCTTTTTCTGCTGGGGATACTTTCAACTCGATATCCGGAGGGTTCATTAATACTGATACCCCCTTTTGAACTCCTCTTTCGGGCTAGGGTAGACGTCTCAGTAGCTACATTCTTCCCCTCGTCTACCTCTTCAAAATTAACCTCATTTGATTTGTCGCTTGTAGGCTTCCTCCTTTACCTCAATGAGATATGTGAGGCAGTGGTGGTAGGCGCTGCAGAACTCTGGGTGGCCTGGTTCTGGGTAGCTTCATTTGTTTTGGGGAGCACCTCTTTGGTCCATGGCGTAGATTCTTGCCATTTTTTCCAATAGTTGAAAGATGACAAAAAAATAGAAAAGGAAGGTTAGAACAAAGCAGTTAGAAAAACTATCAAAAGCGAGGTCGGACAGTGATCCTCAAGCCAAGGGTAAACTGACCCATCTTGGGTTTTTTCTCTAGCGGATCGTTAGGCAATAGTCTAAGGTGGAGAGTAAGAGGACCAGTGGGTTTTAGGCCAAAGAGGCTCGACTTCCATATTCTTTTCCACCTTAAATAGTAATCTGCGTTCATCAACATATTCTCGAGTATCATAGACTTAAGGGCGTCGGCCTCATATTCTGTCAGGCTAGGGTTTTTGTTGCATCTTGATGGCAAATTATTAATCCAGATCATAGAGACCTCCTAGCCCCATCTCCTAGAAATAAAGTTTATTTGTGGTACCACCCCTTGTGGGAAAAGTCCCAGTTGGTGAAGATTGTGTTGTGTTCCTGAGCATAGAAGTAGAACCAGCCTCATGAGGAATAGAACCCTCTCCCATCCTGATGTTAGCCTCTTAGGTTTTAGCCCTGCGTGGCTGGGAATAGTAGGCGAATAACTTCTTACCACCCCAGGAAGATGCTATCGCTTCTCTGCAAGTGGCAGCCCTCGAGCTGGATGGCAGCTCCAAGGCTGGTAGTTGGTTTTGCTGAGTAAATCGATGACTCGAAGAAGACCTCAGCGGAAGGAAGGATTAACCATAGATAGTAAGGGTATGTCTAGCCCTACCAACTGATTTAGGGGAGATCCGCCCCCACCATCAATCTCTTCCACATTAGAAAAACCTTGAAGTCGGTCATTTTCTGGCTTTTCGTCATTCCTCCTAGAACCAATAACCTCGACCTCGCTACTACCCCCATTGTCAGAACCCTGATGTTGGAAAATTTTGGCCTCAGAGCCACTCGTCTCCTCCTCTCCACCATAAGAACGAACCGAACTCGTTTGAGAATCCTCGGATTCTAACCTCACCATTTGTGAGAAAAGAAAGAAAAAAGAGAAAGTGATGAAAGTCTAAGAAAATTAGATTTCAGAATGTACCTAGCTCCTAAGCCTAACGAACTGGGTTGGTGGGATAATAAAATCTCTCGAGCTGAACTTGCTGAGCTAACCAGTGAGGGAAGAAAGAAATCTTTCAGAAACTTGAGAGAAAAATAAAGGTACCTTTGAAGTCCAATCACGTCTATTTATAGACTACGAATAGTCGCCTCGAGGATACCAAACGTCGTACCCTATCAGATGTATGGGTGATGTGGTAGACGCTTGAACCTACTTCAAATTTTGTCAGCTCGGTTCATGAAACTCTACTTTCAGACCCCGACCAAGCCCTTGACTTGGGGGGAAAAAAGATATGGGTATGAACCCAGGCCCAATTCAGGTAGAGCATGAAACGACCCGTGATTGACCTGTAACTTGTCATCCGACCTCGACATTAAATGGCGGATGAGACATAAATGTATTATCCAGGGGTAATAGCTTTATCAAGTAGACCAAAGCCCGGGGCAAACATAAACAATGCCCCTACCGAATTAAGCATTAAATGTTGTCTGTCTTAATTACTAGTAGATTGATAATCTTATAGTAGAACAACTATCGTACTACTAAAGTACCAAGGAAACTTCATTCAATGCTCGCATTCAAGGTAACTAAACTCTCATTAATTGCTCTTTATTTTCAGTGATTATTTGAGCTCGAATATAATAACTTATTCTCACACCGAAAAAGAATCGCGAATTATAATCCCCGTTGTTCTTTATCCTCTTTTATAGATACACACTAAACTCGGGCTAAAGTAGAATTTCAACCCTTATCACTGACAAATGTAGGTCTTAATTGGCCACGTGCACACCAAGACAAACTAATGAACAATCAATATGCACTCAGGTTGAGATCTTCTTTGGTGCACAAACTTTTTTTGGTTCTGGGTCCAATTTGTGGAAAAAGCATGTTATTTCTTTGTTGGGTAAAATGTTAAGCATGATATGTGAAAAGGTTCACTTGACCAAAAAGAAAAAAAGAAAAAAAGAAAAAGAGAGAAAGGTTCACGCCCATGATCTTTATCACAGGTGACACTGAATTGTTATATGTTAGGATATATATTTGTTATATTAAAAAAAATCATATATTTCAAAGATTATTTTGTAAGATTTTAAATTACTTTATTTAGTATAATTAATTTTAAAATAAAACTTTATATTTTTTAATATAATATTAAAATTGGGCTCTTCGAGTCTTCGTTCATGGACCATTCACGTGGCGTTTGCCAATTAGGGCCTTTGGGGTTAGCTAAGGAAAAAAAGAAGAATAACACGGGAAGAAACATGGAAAGAAGTACCAGCGCATCTCCATTTTCTACACTAAACTACTGACTATTTATTCTTTCACGCTCCGGCCTTGATTGTGTTGGAGGAATAGTTGCACCACAAGTGATTTTTTTGGAAACCTTTGGAGGGCAACAATGGGCAGCATGACCTCTTGCTTAAATAACACTCATTCTTGGAACTCTAACACAGGCAGGAACCCTAATCAACCTGAGAGCTCTCAATCAAGCAACGAAAGGCGTGATGGAAATTACACGATCCTGGTTGATCCTGTGGGGAATGAGACAGAAGTTTGGCAAGAAAATCACCCTGAAATTGAACAAATTTTCATATCACACGGGGATAAAATTTATTCTCTCCTATTCCAGTATGTTGAGAATAGAAATTCCAAAAAGTTATCAAAGAGACACGGTGGGTCATCCGGAGACAAGTTTGATGTTGTGAGTATATTTCTCTCACTCTTTTTTTCTTTTTCTTTTTTTCTGCTAGCGAAGTAAATCATTATATTTTTTTTATTAGATAAGTAAATTATTATATATTTGTACATATTATCGATAGATATTCTTTTACTTTTCTATTAATAACATAATGGGATAACCCTAAAAGCTATACTATTACAATTCAAGGGGATTTGTGACCCCTCTTGTTCGACTCTAAGAGGAATCAAATCATTTGGTCCACAAGATAATGATCAACAGAAACCAAGAGGCTGTAACATGTCACAGTTTGTCAATTAATTTGCACATTTTTTTCCACCACAATAAACATGATGTCGGTGAAGGATTTGGACACTCTTCTAACTGAGAGTTATTCTAACTTTCTAACATTGTATCTCGGCCATTTATTCATTTAACAAAAGCATTTTTCTTCCAATTTTTATAGTTTAAAATTCAAATAAATGGTCGTAAAAAGTTAGAATAACTCTCAGTTAGGAGAGGATCGAAAGAAGTCCAAACATGATGTAGGTGGATGTCCTAATGTTGCCGGAAAATAGCCTTGTAATTTATCACGCTTGAAAATTATACTTCATTTGGTTTAAATCTGTCAAAGGTGATTAGACTACAAAAACTGAAATCAAGGTTTCTTATGTCAATAAAATTTTATATTGGTATCAATTGTATGAAAAGCTAATTGAAGTATGATTTTGGGTCATTTTGTTAAGTATATTATCCCAATGCATTTTACGGCTCCGTTTGTTTGCCGTAAGATAACTTGATGATGTTTCCCGAAAAACATAATATTTTCTGGTGTTTAGTTGTCACATTGGAAAGCATTTTTTGGTGTTTGGATGTAACAGTAAAAAATTTGTCAAAATTATTACTTTTTTAATTTTTTTGAAAATATTGATAATTGATCACTATTAATTAATTTGTTTATTAATATAAATTTAAACTAAATTAAAAATAATTAATTAATAAGAATCTTAATTAATACATAATAGATAAATTAAATAAATAATTCCATACATCAATAATAACTATACAAATAATTATTATTAATTTATTAAATTCTTAATTTAAAACTAAGTTAGTTGAATAATCAATTAATAGCTAATAAATGAATAAGACATCTTAAATTAAATAAATCAATATTAATGGATAATATTAATTTATTAAATATTATTGTATTAATTATTAATTTAATTAGTTCATTAGTCACTTAATTTGAAACTAATTAATATTTTATTATTAAATTAATTAAGTTTATTTTTATTTTTAAATTAATTAACTTTTTTATTATTAAAATATTTAAATTTTTTATTATTGAATTAGTTAATTTTATTTTATTGAATTTTGAAGTTTTATTATTTTATTAATAAATTTTATATTATTTTAATTATTAAACTAATTAATTTTAATATAAATTACTTAATTTTTTATTATTAAATTAATTATTTTTATTGTTAAATTACTTAATTTTTGTTTTATTAATAATTAATTAAAAATATGACGGAAGGGATATGGGGTCCGGCGTGGATGGGGGGTGGATGAATGTGGGGGTAGAATGAGTGAAAAATATTTTCTTCTCCCAAAGGACATGAAAATATTTTTCACTCTTTTAACTAAACATTTTCGGTTGGCCAAGTTTTCAGTATTACCAAACACCGGAATGTTGGGAAAACATTTTTCAGGAAATATTTTATGACAAACAAACGAAGCCTAGGAGTCCTATTATTTTATGAATGGAAGATCAATTCTTTTTTTTTTAATCAGAGAAACGAAGATCAATTCGCTCTAAAGTTTTGGATCTTTACCAACACTTTAGTTAAAAAATAAAAAAAGTTATTGCAAAAGATGAAAAAAATCATTATAATAGGTGTCTAGTTTAGAACAGTTTTAACTTTTGTATAAAAGTAAATCTTATTAAAATTTGTTTAGTAATTTTTTGTTAATAATTGCTCATGAAATTACTTTTTGGCAACGATTTTAAAATATTATTTATCTATTATAAAAAAAAAACCTGTTGCAATGGAGAATTTACAACGAGACCATATGCAACGACACCATATGGAACGGCTTAAGTTATTTGTAACGAATTTTTTTTTTTTTTTTTTGCAATAGTCTTAAATATCTTTAAATGTTGTAATATATATAAAACAAGTGGGAGTAATTTGTGCCATTACTTCGTTGAATATTGAAGTTCATGACCAGCGGGATTTAACTGACTTTTATTTTGTTTTGGTTTACTAATGTGATGAATGTGCAAAGCAAGTGAAGTTGAAACGCCCAGATGAGTATCTTACTAGCATAAGGGGTTGGAGAGACAAACGTTTTATAAAATCTATCACATTTCATACAAATTTGGGTAAATATGGACCCTTTGGTGAATATTCCAAATATGATAAGGCGTTTTACATGGTAGTAGGAGGAGCCGGTCAATTCGGTGGCTTCCATGGCTCTGTAATGAATGGTATAACTTCCATTGGAGTGTATGTCAATGCAATCCCTCCCTTGCCTGCAAATAGCCTGACTACTAACTCGGGTGCGACTACTAGCTCGAGTGCGACTAGCCAGCTCGGGTACAACTAGCAGTCTAGCATGACTACCTCAAATGCATCTAGCACGAGTAGCTTAGGTGCCAATGGCGCGACTACCTCAAGGTGCAAATAGCACGCCTCCTCAATTGATGATAAATTAATTAAAAAGAAAAAGGTGTATTTTTCGTTCAATGTGTTAGATCTCTGGTTGTCTATCTAACTTAAGTTTGTGGATGAATGTTTATGTCTTTAACTGATGTCTTTGGGATCTAGATTAGCTTTCTTTCTAAACTATTTTATCTATTCATGAAGAAAGAGGGCTCTTAGCCTGAAAAGTCGGTCTAGCCGCGAGGAATCAAGAGATCTTTGTCGGGTTGTGTGTCACTGGGAGTGAAGAAGTATCAATAAATCTCAGCATGTTTATAATTAACAATTTATATGTTTAGTACAATTGCAGTAGGACTTTTGTTAATTTATTTCATATAAATGCAATCATAGATGATGCGGACAAACTCTGTGTATTCACTTATGAACTCCAAATCAAATAAGTAATCATATTTTAAGACATTGATCACTCTTTACGTCTTACTTTTTAGGGGTCTATGTGGCTAGACTGCTGATTTTAGATTGTTCGAGATAATAAATAAATTTAATAAATTTTTCTAGCTCAAAATTTAGTGTTCATGGTTTGAAGATCCCTGCACCCCTTCTACCTAGAGTTTAATATGTAGTTCATGCATGGGCGGATCTAAAAGTTCATAGGAGGAAAATACACAATTTTTTAACTATAATTTTATTTTTCAGTGGGGGTTAATTAGTTTTATAACAAAAAACACAAAAATTTTAACGTGCTTTTAGGGTCAGTAAAGACTGTAGCCTTCGCTGGCCCCCTGTTACATCCTCCTTTGAGTCCATGGCTCATTAATGAGGGCAGAGTATGAGTTCTAATGGAGTCATGTTATAAGTATCTGAAAGATTCTTCTATTCTGTTACGGAAATGACCGGCTCTGAGTGTGCATATGGATCTTACATGTACTATGTGTCATAATTAAATCATCTAGTAACAGCGAGAGGCTCGCCTTTAAAGTATCTAGACAAGAAAAGATACATAGCTTTAGTATTGCAAATGATTTGTGATACGAGATGCTATCACAGACATAAAAACGTTGTGATAATGGATGTCTGAAGAAGCGTAAAGGTATAATTTAGTCTATTATTTTTTATATAATTTTCACTTTCATCCATTATCTTTTAAAATGAACTTTTTTAGTCCATTATTTTTGGTGTAATGACACTATCATCCATTATCTTTCGAAATGAACTTTTTAGTCCAATATGTTTCACATCAATGACGCCGTTAGTCCAACTTCAAAACATATTGGAGGAAACATATTGGACTAACGGCATCACTGATGTGAAACATATTGGACTAAAAAGCTCATTTCAAAATATAATAGATGAAAGTGTCATTTACACTAAAGATAATACACTAAAAGATTCGTTTTGAAAGATAATGAATAAAAGTAAAAATTAAATCAAAGATAATGAACTAAATTATACATTTACCCTCTGAAGAATATTTTCTCTTTTCCCGGCTTCTAATGTGCTCCTAGGAGTACTATTCTTGGGAATGCATGCCAAAATGCCCGTCTATGAAAATCAAATCCAGCCTGTAGGACATGTAATTTTGGATGAGATTGTGGTATGCACACATAGAGACGAATCTAGAATATTTTATCTGTGGGACTAAGTGTTGGTTAAATTAGTTACTTAAGTAATTCTAGGAACAAAATTAACAAGATTAAATTATTTTACATGTTAAAAATAACAAGAAATTTAAAGAATTTTGTGGGTCCAGTGTAGCCCCCACACCTCATTGTGTAGATTCACCCATGGGTGCACATCTGCACCTTGATATACAATGGAGGTCGATGCTATTTTTCGTATTTGAAACTTTTAATTATAAACGGATCGCTATCTAACCATTTCAGTCAACTCTTAAGTGTAGCACTTCGATCTTTAGAAACAAAAGAACCTGCCTCATTGGTTTCATAGTTTGAATGGGTGAAGCTCAAATCCACACTTAACTTTTAACCCTTGAAGATTTTGTCCTTCACTTCACTACTATCTGACATGTAATCTGGTGCTGCAATAAAAGTTTAAGCTCTAAGTACCTGACATGTAATCTGGTGCTGCAATCAAAGTTTAAGCTCTAAGAGAGTTGTTTGCTCCATTAGTTTGATTGTTCAAATACGTCTCATCACATGCAAGCGTGATTTTTTTGAGTTGTTCATGTAGTAAACAGAATCATAATTACAAGACTTGTATCTCCAACATCAATCACATTACAAAGATGTTGCAAGAGCTTATACTTTAGCCAGGAAGAGGATCACTGGCAGTTCTGTTAACATGTACTCTGGCTCTGGGTTGTAGACTATTCTATAGTACTGATGATAAAGTAGTTCGTGTTCTTTTAAGCAGAAACCATATTGCTGATACTGACCATTCTTATCTTTAGTTTCAGTGTAATGCCACCGAAATGCAAAAGTGAAAAAAATGCTAATCAATCTGAAACACATTAAAGACATGTTACTTGCCTTCCAGAAACTTCTTGATGCTGCAAACTAGCATATGAGGAGCACAATCTTGTAGAAATCGACCATGGTTATCTAACAATCCGTAATTCGGTGAAATGGATTCTGCTCTTTTTCTTTTTTTCTGTAGGACTTCGACGTGATATAAGAGTGAAAGGGGTTCAAGAATCCGTTTTCTTTTGATAAGGTTTAAAATCGCTTATTTTGGTTTTACCCATATTTGTAGGGTAGACCCTGAAAAAATATGAAAAATCTCCCTCTAAACGGTACATAGGATTATAATTGAATATGACTTTATGGAGAATTTTACATGCATCTATGCAATGAAGTATGAAATTATGTTTACTTACTTTAAACTCAGTATCCATTTCCCTCCCTTTCCTATTAGGATTGGAAATCCTGAAAATTTACTAAGTGCTCAAATCTTTTCTCTTCCCCTTCTAAAAAGCAGACCATAACTATCTAATTTACTTTACCATTTTGAAGCACAGAAGCAATCATGCATCAAAACATCAAACTCAATTACATCTTTACATGGAAGCTATACATGTATATACATACACAAATATGCATATCATGAATGAAGAAATAGAAAAGAAAAACACAAAGAATACTTGAAAAATCACTTTACAGCATCCAATCTAGTGTGCTTGACAGAAGGCTTATGGGAAGTTTTGAATATCAAAACCAGAGATTTCCATCCTACTCTGTGGTAATTTACACATGAACCTCACTTGCCTCCATGTCTGCATACTTGTTCTCAACCATGTCAGGTCCTGGAATTGTAGAACAATGCAGTTCATCATAATTCCGACGAAAACCATTCATCATTGCGCGATATAATCAGTCACCTACCCACCACAAGTATGCTCGACCAAGAAAGTGACATTGAAGATGACAAGCCTTCCCTGATCTCTTCAAATGTTGGATGTGAACCATGGCTAAAGCTGTGCGAACTACTAGACCATAGCTCTCTTGATTTCATCTTCGTGAGGAGGTAGATATCCATATCCTCGCTTTCTGATTCATCGATCTCTGTCTTGCCATCAAAAAGTTTCACTACTTGTCTCATTGTTGGTCTACTACCAGGCTCTAGATGAGTGCATAACAGGCCTACTTGAAGGACTCTTTCCACTTCCTCTTCATTGAATCCTCCTCTAGCTCTTAGTCTCTCATCAAGCGCATTGAGTAGTTCCCCTCGGCTCATAAATTCCAATATCCGATCTACTAAAGGTGGCTGGCCTTCTTCAATTGGTCTCCTACCACACATGACCTCCAGAATCAAGACTCCAAAACCATAAACATCTGTTTGTGTCGATACTCGCCCACTCCTTATGACTTCTAGTGCTAAGTAACCTATTGTTCCCACAATGCAAGTTGTGGCAGCCGCGAGATTATGGTCGTGCATTCGTGCTAAACCAAAGTCACCTAGTCTAGCATTCATATTTTTGTCAATTAAGACATTGCTGGCCTTAATATCCCTATGCAGAACTTTGGATTCCCATCCCTCATATAAGTATAAAACTGTAGAAGCTACATCTTTCAAGATTCTTATTTTGTCTTCACAGTTCAACATCTTGTTCTCATCACATTCAAACACCTTCTTTTCTAAACTTCCATTTTCCATATATTCATACACCAAAATGAGGCTACCTCTCTCTTTCTTGCACCAACCTATCAACCCCACCAAATTTCTGTGCTTTAATCTTCCAAGACTCGAAATTTCAGCCACGAATTCTCTCATCCTTTCGCGATTTTCATGTGAAATTCGCTTCATTGCCACCTCTGCTCTCCCTGGCAAGACTCCCTTATAGACCTTACCATTACTTCCAATTCTAATCACAAATTCATCTGAGAAACTCTTTGTTGCTGCAATTTCTTGATAAGAAATCCTATATGGCCAATGAAAACTCTTATGGGTCTGAAAACTCTATTGTGGTTGTATATTTTGACTGATTGCTTGGTACATATTTATATACATTAAGAAGGATGTCTCCCATGTACAAAAGAATTACAATAACCCAGCATATATTTAGTCCCTTTGATCGTGGATCTGCTCTTGAATTTTGTAGCAAAATACGTGCTATGTCTGATCTTGAATATTTGCTTGATATTGACAGCTTGCTATGTCTGCTCCTGATTGTTTGTGTGATTGATCATCACACAATTTTTTCTTTGCTAAGAAACCTTCCTTATCATGCCCCCCTCAAGTTAGAGGCAGAATGTGAATGAAATCCCAACTTGTTTCGGAGAAGAATAAAGGATGCTCGTGGTAGAGACTTGGTGAAGAGGTCAGCAAGCTGGAGAGAGGAAGGCACATAACGAGTGATAAGGGTACCTATAGCCATCTTTTCACGTACAAAATGATAATCTAGTTTAATATGTTTGGTTCAAGCATGAAATAAAGGGTTGACAGACATGTGCAAAGCACTAAGATTATCACAAAATAATTGAAGAGGCTTGAGTAAAGGAACCCGAATGTCATGAAGAAAGAAGGTGATCTAAGTTAGCTCAGCAGTTGTTGAAGCCATAGAACGGTACTCAGCTTCGGAGCTAGAGCGAGCAACTGTAGGTTGCGTTTTAGAACACCATGAGATACAATTTGCTCCAAGAAATGCGCAAAAACCGGTGTTACGCCTTCGTGTCAATGGACAACCTGCCCAATCGGCATCAGAAAACCCACAGAGAGACAGAGGACTCTTAGAGACAAAGCGCAAACCATAGTCTTGTGTGCCCTTGAGATAACAAATGATCCGTTTAACAACTTTAAGATGTGACATGGTAGGATTATTTAAAAATTGATAGACCCGATTGACAACATAAGTGATATCAGGCCGAGTGAATGTCAAGTATTGAAGAGCACCGACAACACTCCGATAGGAGGTAGCGTCCACAGGTGTATCATCTGAAGCATGAGGCTTGTCCTTGAGAGCCATTGGAGTTGCATTGGACGTGCTTTCTATCATTCCTGTCCGTGAGAGCAAATCTTTGATGTACTTCACTTGTGAGAGAAATACTCCTCCATGAAATGGTTTGATTTCAACACCCATAAAATAGCGCAATGCTCCAAGATCTTTAATAGCAAACTCTGAGCTCAATTGTTGAATGAGAGTGGTGACAAAGCGCACATTATTTCTCGTTACTAATATATCTGGTGGGGTCTAGCCCCATCTAGAATGGCCAAGTGGCCAAGTTGCCAAAGAAAGAAAAACAAAAAAAAAGAATGTTGTCAAATTGCTTTTGACAACATTCACAGCTTGATAGCCGTGATTGTTATCAAATTGATAACCTTCCAGGTTATCAATTTGATAACAATCTCTTACCACCCATGCTTCTATAAATAAGGGGTGGTGAGGAGTTGAAAGATTGCACAGACAGAGAGGAAAAATAGAGAGAGAAAAGAGTGAGAAAAATAGAAAGATTATTGTGAAGAATTAATCTCCTGGTTATTTCACAACCAGGATAGAGTTGTGACATATTTTTCTATAAGGGTCTTTTCTCTTATATTACTCAAATACGGGTAGTTCTAGAAATAGGACTAGGTTCACTTTAAAGAGAAAGTGAGAAATTTTTGTATTTGAGGGAACTCTCAAGTTTGGACAAAAACTTGAGTATCAATTCTTGTATTATTTTATAGTGGATTTTCTATCGGTTTGTCCCGTGATTTTTTACCTTCTTAATTGAGGGTTTTCCACGTTAAATATATGTGTCCCATATTTCCTTTTATCTACTGTTATTGTTTGATATTTCAAATTGATCATGTGGGAGGTTCGGGCCCAACAACTGGTATCAAGAGCAAGGTTAGTATTGAACAGTAATATTTTTTGTACATATTGATACTATTCATATAAACGGTATTATTCATACTTTTTATACTACTGTTATATATAATATTATCTGTACGTACAGTACTTTTGATAATTACTATATTATTGGTATATATGGTATTGTCCGTATATACAACATAGTTACTGTTTATACAGAATTTCAGAGGGAAAAATCATGGAGTCCGGTTCTAGCTCCATGTTGAAATTAATAGCTACAAATTATGAAATTTGGAGGACGATGATGGAAGATCTTGTATACCGCAAAGATCTATACGATCTTTTCAAATAAGATACAAAGAAGCCATCGTCCATGACAGAGGAAGAATGGGAAAAACTCAACAGAAAAACTGTTGGTACCATCAAACAGTGGATAGATATGAGTGTCTTTCACCACATCTCTGCAGAGAAGAAAGCTGATAAAATCTGGACAATTCTGGAAAATATTTATCAAAGAAAATCTTATCGGAACAAAGTTTTCCTCATAAGAAGGCTGGTGAATCTCAAATTAAATGAGTGACAATCTGTTGCCGACCATCTCAACAGTTTTCAGAATTTTATAAATCAACTTATAATGCTGGAGCAAACAATTGATGATGAGCTACAGGCATTATTTCTTCTGAGTTCATTACCAGACAGTTGGGAAACATTGGTGGTAACACTCAGTCATTCATCTCAAGATAACAAGCTGAAATTGAACATGGTGAAAGATAGCATGTCTAATGAGGAGATGAGGAGGAAGGATTCTGGATCAGACCAGGCATAAGCCCTTGTTACTGAAAACCGGGGAAGGAGTGTCGGAAAAAATTCCAAAGGACAAGGTAACTCCAGAGGGAAATCCAAGTCTCGAGAAAATTTAAGGTGTTACTATTGCAAGAAAATTGGTCACCTTAAGAGAAATTGTAATCTGTTGAAAAACAAAGGAGATCAAAATAAGGCAGAGAAAAACTCTACAGTTGCAGCAGTTTCTACATCAAATGATGAGTTGACACTACTTTGCTCACAAAATGACTGTAATCATGTTGCTGATCCTCAAATCGAATGGATTGTTGATTCAGCAACATCTTATCATTGTACTCCCAATAGGGATTTTTTCACTATCTACAATGCAAGAGACTTTGGCATGGTAAAAATGGGGAATAATAGTGAAACAAAAATAGTGGGAGTTGGAGACATTTGTGTTCAAACAAATGTTGGTTGCAGAATGATGTTAAGGGATGTCTTACACATCCCAGATCTCCACCTTAATTTGATCTCGGCAGGTGTTCTTGACAAAGAAGGATACGAGCACCAGATAGGCAACAGTCAATGGAAGCTCACCAAATGAACTTTGGTGGTTGCAGGAGGTAAACTTTGTTGCTTGTTGTACAAGACACAAATAAAAATGTACAGTGGACAACTGAATGCTGTGGAGGATGATGCTTCTCCAAATGTGTGGCATAAAAGGCTGGCGCACATGAGCGATAAAGGGTTACAAATTTTGGCTAAGAAGTCCCTCATTCCCTTAGCCAAATGTACATCATTAGACCCTTGTGATTATTGTTTATTTGGAAAGCATCATAGAGTTTCTTTCCAAGGAAAATCAAGTCAGAAAGAAAATAAATTAAAGTTAGTATACTCTGATGTTTGTGGTCCCACGGAGGTGGAGTCATTAGGTGGTAATAGATATTTTATTACTTTTATTGATGATGCTTCACGAAAAATGTGGGTGTATTTGTTGAAAAGAAAAGATCAGGTATTTGAACACTTCAAGCATTTTCATGCTATGGTAGAACGGGAGACTGAAAAACCTTTGAAACGTCTCCGTTCAGACAATGGTGGAGAATACACATCCCGGGAATTTAAGGTGTATTGCTCCACACATGGCATCAGGCATCAAAAGATGGTACCTGGCACCCCACAACATAATGGTGTAGCTGAAATGATGAATCACACCATTATGGAGAGAGTTTGTTGTTTGCTGAAATTGGCTAACTTACCAAAGCCATTTTGGGGAGATGTAATCAATACAACATGCTACTTAATCAACAGGACTCTTTCAATACCTTTGAACTTCGACATAATAGAAAGAGTATGGTTGGGAAATGATGCCTTTTATTCCCACTTGAAGGTATTTGGATGCAAAGCCTTCATGCATGTACTAAAGGAGCAAAGATCCAAACTTGATGATAAGGTGACTCTAGTCATATTGTAGGATATGGCGATGAAGAGTTTGGATATAGAGTATGGGATACGGAGAAGAAAAAGGTCGTCAGAAGTAGAGACCTTATCTTCTATGAGCATGAGATCACTGGAGAATGGCAGAAAGTTAAACCAAACACTCATGCAGATAGAGGTGTTTCAGATACAACACCTGTATCTTCCCTAACAAATCATGCCACAAGGAGGGAAGATGTTGAACAAACAGAACCTGGACAAATTGTAGAGCCAGCAATGGTTGATGATGCATCTGACAACAATGATAATGCTGAAAATGCAGAGGGTATTGAACAGGGGGAGCAAATTGCTCAATCAGAAAATGCATAATCTTAATTGAGAGGGTCTTCACGTGAAAGACGACCATCAACAAGGTACTCAAGTTCTGATTATATTTTAGTCACTGATGAGGGGGGGAGGGGCCAGAGGACTTCAAAGAAGTTTTAACTCACAGTGAAAAAACCCAATGGATGGATGCAATGAAAGATGAGATGAGTTCATTGTTGAAAAATAAGACGTACGAGCTGATTAAACTTCATGAAGGAAAGAGAGCCCTGAAAAATAAATGGGTGTTCAGGTTGAAGAAAGATGGAGACAAAATAATCAAATACAAAGCTTGTCTTGTAGTGAAAGGATTCAGCCAAAAGAAAGGTATAGACTTTGATAAAAAAATTTCTCCCATTATTAAAATGTTCTCTATAAGAACTGTCTTAGGTTTAGCTGCAAGTCAAAATTTGGAACTGGAACAGCTTGATATAAAAACAGCATTCTTGCATGGAGATTTGTAAGAGGAAATTTACATGGAGCAACCAGAAGGTTTCAATGTAAAAAATAGAAAGCACATGGTTTATAAATTAAACAAAAGTCTATACGGCTTGAAACAAGCGCCAAGGCAATGGTACAAGAAATTTGACTCATTCATGATGAGTCAAAGATACAAGAGGACGAAATCATATCCTTGTGTATACATCAAACAATTCACTGGTGGTAACTTTATCATCTTACTACTTTATGTTGATGATATGTTAATTGTGGGACAAGATCCAGGGATAATTCAGAAGCTCAAGGAGGAATCGTTTAAATCCTTTGACATGAAGGATTTAGGACCAGCAAAATAGATATTGGGCATAGAGATTATCCGTGATCGAAAGGTTGGTAAGGTGTGGCTATCACAAAAAAAGTATATTGAGCAGGTGCTGGAGAGATTCAGTATGAAAGACGCTAAGCCAGTTAGCACACCTCTTGCTAGTCACTTCAAATTGACAAAGCAATCTTGTCCGTCCACTGAGGAATAAAAAAAGACATATGGCAAAAATCTCTTATTCTTCAGCAGTAGGGAGCTTGATGTATGCAATGATTTGTACCAAGCCTGATATTGCTCACGCAGTTGGAGTCGTGAGTAGATTCTTGTCAAATCCAGGAAAGTCTCATTGGGAAATAGTGAAATGGATCTTCAAGTATCTCAGAGGAACCTTAAAGTCATGCTTAACTTTTGGGGGCAAAGAACCAATTCTTGAAGGATACACTAATGTTGACATGGCAGGAGATCTTGATGGTAGAAAATCTACATCCGGATATATCTTCACTTTTGCATGGGGAACAGTCTCATGGCAGTCCAAGCTGCAGAAGTGTGTTACATTATCCACCACAGAAGCTGAATACATTGTTGCTACAGAAGCAGACAAGGAGATGTTATGGATAAAGTGGTTTCTTCAAGAGTTAGGTTTCAAACAAGATAAGTATATGGTATTTTGTGATAGTCAAAGTGCACTTGACCTTAGCAAAAATACCATGTACCATGCACGCACTAAACATAATGATGTACGATATCACTGGCTGAGATCAGTGATAGTAGAGAGCTGTTGAAGTTGCAGAAGATCCATACAGATAAAAATGTTGCTGATGTGCTGACCAAAGCACTTCCTAGAAATAAATTCGAGTCCTGTGCCAAGCAGGCAGGGCTGAACTTGTGAAGTTGTTATTCTTCTCCTTTGGGTCTGGAGGGGGAGATTGGTGGGGCCAGGCCCATTCTAGAATGGCCAAGTGGCCAAGTTGCCAAAGAAAGAAAAAAAAAAAAAGGAAAAATGTTGTCAAATTGCTTTTGACAACATTCACGGCTTGATAGCCGTGATTGTTATCAAATTGATAACATTCCAAGTTATCAATTTGATAACAATCTCTAACCACCCCTGCTTCTATAAATAGGGGATGGTGAGGAGTTGAAAGATTGCACAGATAGAAAGGAAAAATAGAGAGAGAAAAGAGTGAGAAAAATAGAGAGATTATTGTGAGGAATTAATCTCCAGGTTATTTCACAACCAGGATAGAGTTGTGAGATATTTTTCTATAAGGGTCTTTTCTCTTATATTACTCAAATACGGATAGTACTAGAAATAGGACTAGGTTTACTTCAAAGAGAAAGTGAGATATTTTTGTATTTGAGGGAACTTAAGTTTGGACAAAAACTTGAGTATTAATTCTTGTATTATTTTATAGTGGATTTTCTGTCGGTTTGTCCCGTGGTTTTTTACCTTCTTAATTGAGGATTTTCCACGTTCAATATATGTGTCCCATTTTTCCTTTTATCTGTCATTATTATCTGATATTTTAAATTGATCCTGTGGGAGGTTCGGGCCCAACAATATCATCAACATAAATAAGAAGTAACACAGTGGTAGAATGTTGATGATAAACAAATAGAGAAGAATCTGCCTTACTACAAAAAATCCAAGGTGCAGTAAAAATTGGGAAAGCCAATCGAACCATGTGCGAGGAGCCTGTTTGAGGCCATAAAGAGATTTGTGAAGTAGACATACATAATCTGGCTTGTGAGGATTAACAAACCGATGAGGTTGTTCCATATACACTGTTTCCTTAAGGTTGCCATGCAAAAAGGCATTTTTCACGTCAAGTTGTCGCATGCACCAATTAAGAGGTGTAGAAAGAGCAATGACCAAGCGAATAGTGGTATGTCGAATAACGGGACTGTAAGTCTCATCATAATCAATACCAGAAACTTGAGTGAAACCACGAGCAACAAAGCGAGCCTTAAAACAATCAATAGAGCCGTCTTCGCACTACTTTATTCGATAAACCCACTTGGATCCAACCACATTTGCATTAGACGGGTGAGGCACCAAAGACCACGTGTTATTGATTTGAAGAGCTTCAAGTTCTTCGTTCATGGCATCTACCCAACGAGGATCTTTGAGAGCAAAATGAAGGGTCCGAGGCTCAACGGGAATTTCATGTTGAGCAAGATTGCAGACATAGTCATTCAAGTATATTGGAGGTCTTCTGGCTCACGGAGGATGTAATGAGGTGACATTATCACTGTTGATTTGGTCATGTGCAATTTCAGCTTCATCTTTGTTCTCGCTGATGACTATTGATGTGTTATTTGAAGGCCCAAGAACACTAGATGGGTGATTGGTTAATTAAGTAGCTGGTTGTTTGAATATTATGAGAAGGAGCCGCTACATTATTCAACAATGGAGTGTCATGTGCAGCAAGTGGTATGTCATTGATTGGTGGATCGTCATGGTGTGTTGGCTGGACAAAATCATTCTAAGGCTGGTGAAAATTGCCTGGATCTACATCACAACAATAATTAGTTTGTAAAATAGATTGTGGAGGCTCAGGCTAAGCATCTAAATTTTTTGTTGAAGAAGTGATCTCCTTTGATGCCCCAATCCACTAATCTAAAGAAGGAAATTCCATAAGCTCCGAAAAACTTGTTGGTGGCTCTAGTGGGTTTAGCTTGAAAGGAAATTTTCCCTCATCAAAGACGACGTGCCTGGATATATAAACCAGTTTAGTTTTGGGGTCTAAGCACCGATAGCCTTTATGAATTGGGCTATAGCCAACAAAAACACATGGATAAGTTTTCTTTACAAACTTATTCCCTCCCTGGTGCCGAAGTGAAGGAAAGCATAAACATCCGAACACTCGCAAGCCATTATAATCCGGTTCCTTCTGATATAATTTTGAGTATGGAGTATTGTTGTGCAAGACCGAGCAAGGCATCCTATTGATTAGGTAAGTAGTTGCAAGAAATGATTCAGTCCACAAGGATAAAGGCAAATTTGCATGAAATATCATGGTAAGACCTATTTCGACTATATGACGATGTTTTCACACGGTAACTCAATTTTGTTCGGGCGTACCAGGACAAGAAATTTGTAATTGAATCCCATAATTTTCAACACGATTTAAAAAGGCAGAAGAATTGAATTCGCCACCACCATCACATTGGAAAATCTTAATTTTCCTATCAAATTGATTTTCTACAAGCCTTTGAAACTTGATGAAGCAAGAGTAAAATTTTGACTTTTTTCTCAAAGGGTAAAACCAAGTGAATCGCAAAAAATCATCAATAAAAACAACATAAAATCTGAATTCTTGATTTGAGACAACTGGGGATGGTCCCCAAAGGTCACAGTGCACTTTTTCAAGAGGCGAATCTAAAGTTGTTTTATTCAAATTAAATGGTAGCTTACAACTTTTCCCCAATTGGCAACTAACACAAATAGATGGTGTAGTTTTCCAATTAGTGACATCAATAACTTTTCTTCCTTTATAAAAGGATAAAATCCTTGTGCTTGGATGTCCAAGTCGTTGGTACCACAATGAGGATGAACCACTACTCTTTATTGTTGTTAACCCTTCTTGAAAACTTGGATCTAGTGCATAGAGTTGTCCTCGTTTATGCCCTTTTACTACTATTTTCTGATCCTGGTCCTTAACAACAAAATCAGAGGATGTGAACTCAACAGTACAAGCATTATCTGAAGTAAACTTGCTGACTTACATTAAATTCTTTTTCAACTGAGGAACTACAAGAACATCCTTTAAGTCCAATTTCCTGACATAAGCATCTCCAACATGTGTAATAGGCATTTTATTTCCATTTCCAACATAAATAACATCATCTCCTCTATAAGGCTTTAGGCGAGATAATATACTTGCATTATTTGTCATATGCGCAGTTGCACCTGAATCCACAAAAAACAAAGGATCTTCCTTATTCAAATTAAAGGCCGCTAATGATTTTGGAAAATCCTCTAATTGATGAGAATAATCAAACCTGTACCAACAGTCAAGAGCAATATGATTCATCTTACCACAAATTTGACTGGCTACCTTATCATTTTTTTCGGACACTTGATGCTTTGCAATTTCATTCCCTTCTTTTGTAGGATTGTTTGAAAAGGATCCCAAGTTGTTGTTGGCATTGTTTCTAGTGTTATAGCGACCTACTGGAGTGAAACCTCTTCCCTTAGAATTGAAACTATTGCGACCTCATCTGCTACCACGTCCACGACCTCGTTGACTAAAGTAGGCCTAAGCATGTTTAATATATATTCTTTCTTCTTCCTTCTAGGCAGCAAGAGTTTGTTCATGCCCTTGAAGAGCAAGAAAAAATTGATTAAAAGTAGGATATAATGGTTTTGTCACCATGGCTAGCCGAAAGTTCTCATATTTTAGGCCTAGACCACAAGCAAATTGGAACACTTTGTCAAGGTCAGAGACTGGCTTCTTTATCGCAGTGAGGTTATCACAAATTGATTTGAATTCCCGTACATATTCTTCTAAGGAACGTGACCCTTTCTTGATGGTCATGAGCATGTTTTTTAGTAGGCCTTCATTCTCAATAGTTGTTGGAAGCAGTTGTTCTTCCAATGAACTCCACATAAGATAGGCAGTTGCATCTTCATCAATGGATGGTTAAGCTTCTTCTTTAATTGTACCAAGAAGCCATTAGATGAGTAATTCATCATTGATTACCCACAAAGCATAGGCTGGATTCACACTCTTATCTTCCAAAAAGGGCTTCAGGTTTTCCACCATCTTTTTCGAGATGATGGAGAACTCCAAGACTGCGAGCAAGATGAAGAATTTGTGAACGCCACATGAGGTAATTATTGGAGCTTAGTTTTATTGACACCAAACTGGCACATTGGTGGAATGACTGGATTGTAAGTTTGGGTTCTTCCACTTTTGTCATAGTGATGGATGAGGATTCTTCCATTTTTGACTTACCGAGAGATGAAAAAGGAAGAAAAAAACTGGTGTTTAAATGGGGCTTCTAGCTTGCAAGTTTAATGGCTCTAATACCATGAAAACTCTTATGGGTCTAAAAACTCTATTGTGGTTGTATATTTTGACTGATTGCTTGGTACATATTTATATACATTAAGAAAGATATATCCCGTGTACAAAATAATTACAATAACTCAGCATATATTTAATCCCTTTGATTGTGGATCTGCTCTTGAATTTTGCAGCAAAATACGTGCCATGTCTGATCTTGAATATTTGCTTGATATTGACAGCTTGCTATGTCTGCTCCTGATTGTTTGTGTGATTGATCATCACACAATTTTTTCTTTGCTGAGAAACCTTCCTTATTAGCCAATACTCCAATTCCCAATCTTCTATCTCTTCTCTCTCCCATTTTCTTCTCCTATTCCCCTTGATCAATAACAAAGAAGCTACAATCCCAGCAACAACAGCACAGAGAAGTCCAACTGTCATGCCTGTAATAAACCATTTCGATCGATAAATTGGATCCTTAGGAACCTCAAAGGATGGCAAATCCCTTGTATGTAATGCCTCACTCAGATTAAAATTATCATTGCTGTAGCTCCAAGCCAATATTTTGTGACTTTCAACCAGATCTCCTGTAGATGCAGTGAAGCCAACATACATTTCATCCTCTAAAACTTGGGAAAGATTAATGGAAAATGGCTTCCTAGGCCTTACCATCCTTGCCACTGCCATGGTAACATTGATATGAAAATCTGCATAGTCAATCCAAACTTGATAATTCTTACCATTGTTTAGCTTCAGCCTCTTAAAAGACTTCTCATCGTTGCATATCAAAGATTAATCACAACCCAAAGTCCTAACACTCTTCACAGTTGCGAAAGAGCCCTCCTGCACCTTGGGAAGGTTTAGACCATCCGATGTTGATCATATGCCGTGGATAAAGAGTGGTTTTCACGTGGGCTTGCCATGCATCAGCATACTCTCTAGCCTGTTGAGTGATCTTCCCTACCATGACTGAGGCACCCAGTTGTCTAATGCCCTTGTGACTAAATTCATTTTGACGTTTCCAAATATTCCAAGGGCCGCTGCAATAGTACTATTCCAAGTAAATCCACAATTAAGTGTGTTGTGCATCAAGTTCTCATTGAGCCAGTTTTACTATATCATTTTTTCAACAATCAATTATGGGTTACATACAAAGAGGTCACTAAATCTAATTTGTATCACATGAACATAATAAAATGTTCAAAATGAATATATAACATATTCGACTACTCTAATTACTAGTAACTTAGTTTTATCACGGAATTCCATATTTCTTATCATGGGCTTTGTGTTTGGCGATAGTCCAGTTTATCTATTGATATTCCACGCATTCTTATTTTGGGCATTAAATATTGTTAGCAGAATTTCTAAATTTGCTGACAATCATCAAACATTAATGACTTTGAGCGCAACTCGAATGTGTTGCTTCTCGTGCCATGCTGCTGTCAACAACTATTAGGCATTGTTTTAATAAGTGGGGCTGGAATTCACTGCTTCTTCTATCACATGTAAAAAAGGTGTTGGATAACCCAAATCGGATAAATTAGACTTCTAAAAACCTATGTATGATGAGATCTCATGTTTCCTGTCACACCGAACTTCATAATAAACCTCTTGTAGTTGACCCAAATCTTTCCAAAATATATAATAATAAGTTTTAATTTATGCAAGTATTTTTTGTGGCACCAATACATCACAATAAACTAATAAGAAGGTATCGATATTTCGGCTAATAGAGAAAACATAATATATGAATAATTATATTTCATTTCCACACGAAGGTGAAGGGCCTTTAATTTAGAATCTAAAGATCATACAACCTTCAAGGGGCACACTCTAAACAAAACTAATTTACATATCAGCAACGAAACAATATCCTTCATAAATTCATTTAGAGATCAACCGTTGCCGTGACCGAAACATACGTTTGGTTGCAGAGATCGACCTAATGATGTCTGTCAAGAGGCGATACTTCAGTATAACAAACATTATCGGGACACAAGCAAAGACACCCAATAGAGTAAGAACTTTTGCGGGAGCATGGTGGTCGTACAAAATAAAACTTGCGCAAAACGCCACCATCATTCCAGCTAGAGAGATAAAAAGGGTCATAATTCCGATTACTAACGAAGTGGGCAACAACTCCAGAAAATCATCTTCTGCATAACGAGAGGTCAAGATGACTAAGAACATTATAACTGAAGTAATAGAAGATAGCATAGCTATTGCATCTGCTGTGGTGAAGACCGTGAACAACCTCTCATGTAGTAAAATTGGCTCTCCTATGTTTCTGCTACCACCTGAGTTTTCAACAACCATGCAAGACTGAGCAGTTTTCTTCTTCCATTTTTCTCCTTCCTCCATCATAAATTTGTGCTTCTCAATGAATAACTCATGTGTTGTTTCCTTTTCTTTTTTTTTCATGTTGCTCTATGTTGGTGGACCTTCCTTCTCGACTTCCTGTCATCAGGGAACAATATTAAACAAAAAAATAATCTAAAAGATGGGGCTTTTTCGGGAGATAACAAAAAGAGCAAAAGCAATATTTTACCCTCCCTACACAACAGCCATCGCGCTCCTTTTATTTAAAGAGTAATAGTAGATGTTACCATATTTTTATTACCCAAATATTATCTATTATGTATGCCGAGTTGGCATACTAATTTAATCAACTTTTTTAATTCTCTCTTTTCTTTTAATATGTCAACTAAGCATATACATAGATACGAAATGATAGTTGGGTGATAAAAATATGGTGATATGTAGAGTTACTCTTGGTGGTGTGAACTCCAGGTGTATAGAAGATGAACAAAAAGAATTCAGAAATCATGCACATGATAATGCTAACAAAAGTTTACCTTATACCATAGCAATTCGTGATGCATCTGAAGAGCGGCCCCTGGTAAAGTTTTGGACTGGGATTTAGCCGCTAAGTTTGCAGCTAAATGCAGCATGGTATTGTCTTCCTCTTCTCTATAGGTTGCAATGAAATCCTTGAGTTTGCCGATTTCATAAATTAAACTGAAGATGGACTCCTGACGATGCTTAACTGCAATGTGAAATATAGTATAATCACAGGGATCTAATATATATAGGAATTCAGGACGTTGACGAAGAAGCTCCACCAAAAAATGGTTCTTTCCCAACTCTGCAGCGGCAAATACAGGGCGTGCAATATCTTCACATATGATTGGTTTTCAATGTCCATTTGTGGAACTTGCAGGATCCGCTTTAGCAACCGAAAGACGTCTGAACTTTCTTCTTTGGCGACTTTCTTAGGAGACACTGTTAGAGAAGTCATATCAGTTCAATTTATGTTCGAGGTCCAGCTTTAGGCTCCTCCGTTTGTTTGCCGTACAAAATGTTTTTAGAAAATATTTTCTTAAGGTCCTGTGTTTTGATAATACTGAAAAATTAATTAATTAGAATATATTTTTTGATTGAAAGGAAATATTTTGTTAAAAAAAGTAAAAATATCTTTTTTAAGAGAAGAAAATATTTCACACTCACTCCACCCCCAGCTTCGCCTACCCCTAACCCCAACCTCGAACCTATGCCATTCACATCACTTTTTTAGTTAATTATGGTTAAATAAAAATTAGTTAATTTAATAATAAAAATTTAATTCATTTAAATTTAATGACTAGTTAATTAATAAAATTATATCTAAAAAATTAACATTAGTTAACAATAATTAATTAACTAATTATTTAATCATTTAACTAATTTGAGATTTTTATTCATTTATTAACTATTAGTTAATTATTCAATTAATTTAATTTTAAATTAATAATTCTATATAATTAACCGAATAATTATTATTAATTAATAAAAATTATTTATTTATTACGTATTAATTAAAATTTCTACTAATTAATTATTTTTTATTAATAAAATAATAATGTTAATCATTTTTCTCTGTTAAATTCAAACACCAGAAAATATTTTTCAGTGTGCCAACTAAATATCAAAAAATATTTTATTTTAAAAAAAAAATATTTTTTTGTATATATTTTCTACCAGCAAGTTATTTTAGGGCAAACAAATGGAGCCTTAGTAAGAAAATTTGGAAGCGGGGCATTTCTCTGACTCTTATTCCTGATATTCCTATTAGCTGGGAAAGAATTCATAATTAGGCAGCTATGCACTGCAAAGGAAGGGACCTCCAGGACACGCTCCTCAATATCTTATTTTATGTCACTAATTATTCTATTTGGGGAGAGAAATCGTAGGGTGCTTGATGCTAGGATCGCTACTGAAAATCAAGATTTTTATCAAAAATTTGATATGGTTAGAATGAAAATTTCTTACTGTAAAAAAATTTAACCATAGCTTTTTGACATGGTTAGGTCTCCTTTGTTTTTCTTATACGTATGCAATGTAAAGATGTTTGTTGAGTTTAATGAAATCCCTTGCCAATTTAGCAAAAAATATATATATATAATCCAAGCTAAAAATATATACTTTATAAAGAATTATAAACATATGTGTTGTATCATTTGTAAGAACATAAGTGCTCCAAATCTAGGAAGTCTTAAGAGCTCCTTAACATGTTCAAAATTAAGGAGACAACAAGAGCTCCAAATCTAAAAGTGCTACAACAATAGGGTCATGATCTCCAAAATCCTACACAATAAAGTCATGATCTTCAAATGGGTAAATTTCACATTTAATCCCTACTATTTACATATTTTTTCAATGTCATTCCTAATATCCTAAAAGATTCATAGAAGTCCTCAATGTTTATAAAAGTGACTCAAAATGATCCATATTGTTCAATACTAACCAAGTTGGTCCTTATTGTTTTTCATAAAATTCAATTTAGTCTCTATTATTTTTAAAAAAAAGCTCAATTTAGTCCCTCATACGACCCATGTTTAGGGACTAATTTAAGATTTTTGAAAAATAATAGGAACTAAATTTGTTAGTTTTTAACAATAGAGATTATTTTGTATCACTTTTATAAACATTAAGGACTAGTATGATTTTTTTGAAAAATTAAGGACCGACTTTAAAAAATGTGTAAACAATAGAGATTATTTGCACAATTTACCCATCTTCAAATCCTGTTGGAGAGAAGGTGCTCCCACAACAACCACTCTTACTTCTAACGAATGGAAAATCTTCACAAATATCTTGTGTCTAAATTTTCAAATGCACGGCACCATAATAGGCTGTTTTGTTTTTCCCATGTTATAGAGGAAATATATTCCAATATATAGTTATATATAGCATTTCGTTAACATTCCTAGCAATGTTGAATGTGCAAAATATTCTTAAGAACCTACGCATTAAATTGGAAGACAAAATTATTCCTGCATCATACCTCTAAATGTGACACAATGCTCTGAACGTGATGTAACTGAGTTAATAAATATTATGATTGAGAGGGCAACTTTAACAAAATAAAAATGAAGAGAAAGAGATAGACTAACATGCATAAATTGTTCTCGTCCACCATCCCGGCTGATTTATTGAAGAAAATGTTGAGGATTTCCGTACTAGCACATCTAATGATGTCTCTCTATTCTCATACTTCGCCAAAGCTAATGTACGGTTGCTCTCTATAATTTTTTGTGCCACACCTGGAAAAGAATTTTTTTTAGTGTTGATTACGCAAAATAAAATCTTATATGCATGAAGGTATCATAAGCACATATGCAAATTAAAATCCATCTGCATTCACACAATTGAAAGTGAATTGCTGTGAACTGCTGTGAGCAGAAACAAGGAATCTCTTTCCTGTATAAAATACGCAAATAAATTTTCTACTCCTACTTGAACTTGAAATAAATTGTACACTGCATTTATTTTCTGGGGTACAAACAAATTATCTTCTCCATCTTGTTTACAAATAATTGCTCTGATTGATCTAATTGTGAAATTTTAGCTTTTAAATTGTAGACTTTTTAGTAGTAGAGTTTTGGTTAAAAATATTGTTGAACAAAATACATTGACTGTTTGGCCTATATTAGTTAGTATATGTTGAGCTTTTAAAAATTTTAAAGGTAATATTGGACTTTAAAAAATATAAAGGGGTATATTTGAAAAAGTAAAAGGATGTTAAGTGATCACCGCATTTAAAATTTTAAATTGTTAGAAATGTTTTTATTATATTCATTTATTGTCTTTAACACATCCTCACACGTGGAGGCGTGATTTGTTTTTGAGCTTTACACATAAATAGTTTTAACATTATTAAATAGGTGACAAAGTGATTTGTTTTTTAGCCTTACACATTGACAGTTTTAACATCATTAAAAATGGTGACAAAAGACTGAACCCGGGACCTTTTGATACTTAGACTCTAACACCATGTTAAGTGACAACCTCATCTAAAAGTTTAAACTATCAGAAAAATGTTTATTATATTCATGTATTATCTTCAACAAAGGAAAAAAACTTATTAAATTATGTAAAAACAGCTTCCAAAAAGCCCTTTTTGAAATGTTTCAATTTAGAGCTTCTTATATTTTTAGTTTTTTTTCAACTTCAGCTTTAATTTTATCTAAACACTTCCAAAAATGGACAAAATAGATTGGTTTCAGTTTCCAAACTCACAAGAAGTACTTTTGAGTGTCAAAAACTTAAGTCAAAGCGAGTCTTACTCCATCCAGACAGAAGCACACATCAATAAGTTGCATCAGTGTTGCCCAAAGCCTATCCACAGCCATCCATACTGGACTTTTGAAACACCCTCCTTTGATCCCATCTCACTTGAGTGTGAAACCCTCCTCCTAGGAGTGGCCTTATGCAAACTTATCGATCTATTTTGTAGGAGCAGACATCCTTCATCAAGGAAAAAGAGTTCCTCATATGTAGTGGCGGACCTACCCTTTAAGTAGTGTATGCACAGTCTTACACTCATCAAAAATTGATATAGTTTAGTGGTTAAGTAATTACCTTTAAAATCGGTGTGTACTACACCTTCCAGGTTCGAATCTTGTTGGAGTGCTTAATGGGTTTTTTTATTTTGCCAATTTGTTAGCTTGTAAAGGAAAAAAGAAAGATTGTGTGCTAGAAGAATCAAACCTACATGGTAAGATTCATTATTTCATATGCTAAACCAGCAGAGCTACCTTGGATGTTATTCATTTCTATCATTACTAATAATTTAAAACATTCAACTGGGTTTGATTGAAAATAGAAATGTTTCATCTTCATTTTGCTTATTTCAACGGAATATTTTCAAAATAATGAAAAATTTTATATGTATTAGGGAAAATTTAAATATATTCATATGCTAGTATGTGATTTTTTTTCAACTTTGGAGGTAGTTACTTTTTTATACTTTAAAGTTACCTTTTTTTCTCTTTTTTGTATTTAAAATGTATTTGATATGTATTTGTTTACGTATATATAAATTTACTTAAATATTTGATTATTCACTATATTTTTGTAGTGCATGTACTGACTCCCGTAACTTGGGTATGCCATTGCTCATATAGAACTGAGCTTATGAAACATGTAAAGAGCCCGAAATGGACACATCAGTTGCCATCATTTCTGGAAATGCAACAACAAACTGTTGCTCCAGAATGCATTACTATTCCTACAAAAAGGTGCATGGTGTCCTCTTTTTGGGGCAATAAGAGGAATGGGCCAATTTGTTCGCTCACATAAGAAATTTCAACAAGCTTTAGATGACCTCCATAAACTACGACTAGGCTTCATTTAATCAAAGACTTATTAAAAGGATCACCAATATCTTGTGCTAAATGTATCAAAAGTGATTACCTCGGCGATGAGCTTGCTCTTCCGATAGTGGACAAGGGGTAGGGAGTCAGCTTGATACCATACCTCTCCTATTAGGGAATAGTAAACTTACTCTGAAATAGTACTTAACTAGGGAAGTAGAAGTGCTTAGAAAGGCCTAGGCCCGTTTGTACCCCCGGAGGAGATAAAAGACATTTTGATCGATAAGTTTATTTCTAAATCCCAAATTCCCCCCACCAACTTTTACAATTATTCAGATTCCCCCATAAAAATAAACATTATGAGGTTTCACCTAACGGTCAATGCATTGACCTTGTGCAAAGACAAAACTACCCATATCTTTTATTTTTATTTTATTTTTATTTTTCCCTCTCTTTTCTTCCTCTACTTTTCTGGTCTCCTTCTTCACCAACATCACAACATCATCAACCTCATTTCTCGAGAAATAAATGCAACTGCAAGTGCATATGCATAAAAAAAAATGAGTTGGGATTATTAAGATGTTCGTGGAAATAATTGAGATGTACTTGTTAGCATTTTTTGTGAGAATTATTAAGATGATCATTATGTAAACCTAAATGTTATGATTCTTTAATTATCGTTTTAACAGTGAGCTGGAAAAACTCGACTCCTGCATCACTCAAGTTATGCTTGGCATGGGCCGGGGCCGGGACCGTATCCAGAAATTCTTTTTAGTGTGAGCTAAACATATAACTTTTTAACTATATGAGTAGATTTTTTTTAATGGGGGCTAATTAATTTTTATATCTAAAAAACATAAATCTTGTAATTTTTTTTTTTAAAAAAATACTTAAATTTTTTATCGTTCTTCTGGACCAGTAGGAGTACATTATACATCCACCAAGCCAATAAGAGTAGGGATGACGATGACTAATACTTCTACTCATGTTAGGTTCAGTTGTCATCAAGCTAATAAGATTAGGACAACTGCTCCATTGCCTCGCTAAAACAAAGCTTGCAATTAGAGGCGGTGTTCTTTCGAGCATTGCATCTTTTACAATGACGAATTAGTGTGGTTAATGTTAGGTTCAGCTGTCAGCAAACTTTATCTTTTTAATTTGTATTTTTTTTAATTCTCAAAAAAGACAATTATGCCGTTAATGATTAACTTAACTTGAACACTATTTATTTTCATGGGGGAATCTAGACATTTGAAAAAGCTCATAGGGGTGTTTGGGATTTACTAATAAATTCATGGTGTAGAATGCCTTTATCTCTATCCCAAAGGCATTTCTTACACCTTAGGACAAGTTCAATGGAGTCTCTAAATTTAGAGATTTTTTAAATTTGGGTGTTCTAAACCTGTTTTTAGAGCCCCCAAACCTTAAAAAGAAACACTATTAATGACAAAAGTACGTAGGGTCCACTACTTTTGACTTAAAAGATGCCAAAATAAAGCCTCAATCTAAATTTTGGGCTCTAAATTTGTTGAACAAAATAGAGCTTAGACTCTATTTTGGCCTCTTTTAAGCCAAAAGTGGTGGATCTCACGTACTTTTGTCATGAATAATATTGCTTTTTACGCTTGGGGGCTCTAAAAATAGGCTTTGAACACCCAAATTTAAAATATCTTTAAATTAAGAACCTCAATTGAGAATAGCCTTAGTGTGTAGGGAACTATTCAACATTGGTATCTGATCCTTGAAAATGCGTATTGGGGGTACAAGCTGACCAACCTAAATAGGTAGTCCCTACGCTAAGGAATGGCTTCCTACTGACACAAGTTCCACGTTTCCTTAAGGAAATGATATTTGGGAGAGTACAAGAGATTAGCTATCTAGCTTTGCCTCTACCTTAGACGAGGAAATTGAGAGAGATCATTTTTACATATAGGTATGCCTAATGATGTAGGACTACTCCAAATGCTTTTGAAAGAAAAGAGTAAATATGGTTGTGCATGGCTCCTTCCACCAAGACTTTGGACATAGTACTAAGTGAGCATTATTCTCAAGGATGCAATCGAGTATGACATATGTGAGAGATGGCCTCAGCCGTTCATCGAAGGCCTCGAAGATGTACAAACCCACCTGGTAGTTGAAGAAAAACGACCAACCATCACGTTAGGTTTCTATTGGCAAAGGCCATGGACCCTATCATTGCGGTCACTTATAGCTATATAAATAGCCAAGTCTCCTAAAATTAAAATTTATCAAATAGAAAAGAACCCCAAAGTAATTCTCTATATTATCCTTGAGGCATACCTGTTGTGGAATAAAAAATCATTGTATTAGCGACATTGATGCCTAAATTATTAGAAATGAAATTCAATTAGAAAAATAGTATTTCTTCTTTACAATACTCCATATTAGTTGCAAGTTAAAGACCTTGCAGGTAATGGCACCATAAGCAGCTGAAGGTGGAAGAAGGCCATACTAGTTAAATTAATACAAGACAAGATCTCATCATGCACATAGCATAAAAACATGAAACCACTCACAAAAACTCACTTGAGGAAAATAAAACCTTCCCAACAAAGTGGAAATTTCCTCTAAAAAGATAATAGAGTGCTAATCGATGCCAAGTTTTCTTCTCATATAAGAGGAATTTCCTAGAAAATACCTTGAACTTGTATTCAACCATTTTGCAAAGCCTCGAATGACAATCATAACCAAAAGGTGTCAAATAGGAACTAATGCTCTTACTACATATTAGGACACCTCCGGATGGCCCCACAATCTAGCTAAAAGAAAATCTTCTGTTATTTATGCATTAACTTAAAACTTAGCACCCTTATAGTGTCCCTTATTGTGATAAGAAAAATAAATTGATATAGTTCTTTAAGTAAAGGATAAAATGATAGAACCTACCAAAGCCTCTATGAGTGTTTCCAATGAAGGATAAAAGCGGTGAAACATTCCCTCATATTACATCAAAGTATTTCGGTTTTGCCTCCACGGAATATAAAAAATATAAAGAATCATTAGTGACTACAGGCTAATAGGTTGAGCAGGACGACATCTAACAAAGAAATGCAACATGAGAAGAGGTAAAGTAGCTAAAATGGTTTTAACAAACCTTAGACATATTCCATCTAGTTGTTCATTTTACGGCTCAAAGTCCAAACCCAAGCGTAGAGAAATAAGTAGAAACAAAATTCAAATTAAAGAAGGGTTAAGAGTGCTAGCCTATAAACAAGACTTTCTAGCTTGTAGCAATTTGCACAAGTCCACACACCATGGAGTGTTTGGGAGAGTGAGCCTGTGTGATGAAAGTTTTTCATGTATTTTCTAGAAAAAAAGCTGATTGGGGAAGATTTAGGATTCTTCAAGCATAGCACCATGTGAGGAGGGTTTTTATAGTTTTTTCCATGCAATATGCATTTTAGCTATTATTGAGTGATAGTGGATTATCCGAGAGATGGGAGCGTGGATGTAGACGAAGGGCCAAACTATGTTAAATTTGTGCATGGATTTTATATCTCTTATTCCATTGCATGTGTATGTATGGTCCAATTCCCAAAAAAATTGGTATTAAACCTCAGGTGACTACACACACCTCGTGGATAAGATTCGGTTGCCTGAGTTACTACTACAATAAGGGACCAAACAATTATGCACACATAAACATACACACACACGGATACACATGCACACACATATATATATATATTTGATTATTTATGAACTTCAAACTAAAAGAGAGAATCTCATAATTACTAGATTGACCGTTAATTAATATTAACGCAATGTTTAATAAAATTTGTTAAGTTCGATTGCAATGATTAATGAATGCTTATGAGATTTTTCTATCAAAATGCACATAGTCGTGAAATACGAACCAAGTTTGTTATTATTTGGAACCTATCAAGGCACATAACATTGTCCTCTATTGTAGGTGAAATCATACTTCTATAATTTAAGTAGAAAACAATCTACTTTGTTTTTATTTAAAAATCCATAGTGATTCTGTGGCAATGGCGACGAAATGGCTATGGACACATAAAATTGTGTAGCCTTTCTGTGGCCAATTGCAACAGGATGGCTACGGAATTCAATTGTATCTATATTGTAATTATTAATAAATAGGAAAAAAGTATAAAAATATGTTAATATGTAGATATTTTGGTTACTTATAAAGTTCAAACCAAAAGAGAGAATTTCAAAATTACTAGAATAGCTGTTAATTAATATTAATGCAATGTTTAATAAAATTTGTTAAGTTCGATTGGAATGAATAATGAATGCTTATGAGATGTTTCTATCAAAATGCACATGGTTGTCAAATACAAACTAACTTTGTTATTATTTGGAAACCTATCAAGCCACATAACATTGTCCTCTATTGTAGGTGAAATCACACTTTTATAATTCAACTAAACGTGATCTACTTTGTTTTTATTAAAATATCGTAGCCATTTTGTGAGCAATAGTGACAGAATGGCTACGAATATGTTAATTTGGTATATTTTTTTAAAAATATTTATATTGGTATTAAAATATTTTATTTTTTATTACTCTTAAAAATAGCCACAGAAAGACGTCAAATATTTTACTAAATCAACAACAAAAAATTCGTGATAATCCGTAGCTATTCTATCGCACATTAGCGATGGTGTGACGATAGAAATTTCTGACTTATTTTTTAATCATATTAGTATTTTATTTCCGATCAATTATAAAATATAAATATAAATAAAAAATATTCCATAGCTATTCTATGACTAATTTGTGACGGAATGACCATGGACTATAAAATTTTATTTTTTCTGATTTAATAGAAATATTCATAGTCATTCCGTCATAATTTAGCCACAGAATGGCTACAGAATTTTACATTTTAATTTTTTTAGAATAATAAAAAGTTTCTATTTCTAATCCGTGGCTATTTTGACATCGTGTGGCCACAAAAGCTTATATTTCATTTACTTTTTGTAATTAAAACCATAGTCCATAGCTAATCCATAGCCAAATTTTGGTGTCACCCAACTTGGCCACGGAAAGGCCACAAATTGCACTTTCGTTGCCAAATTCGTCGCCCATCTTCGGTTTTCTTGTAGTCTATGTATTAGTTTGGTGAATTTTCGTCTGGTAGATTCTCCAAAAGAGAATGTTGTTGGAGGTTGTTGGTGGAGTTGATTGATGGAAACGTACTAGTGGTAGTTGTGCTACAGTTTTTCTAGACAATTTCAATTATAAGGCTCCATTTATTTGCCGTAAAATATTTTCTTGATTTTTCAGTGTATGGTAATATTAAAAAATTGGTCAACTGAAAAATATTTTTCGATCAAAAGAAATGTTTAGTTTAAATGAGTGTAAAATGTTTTCATATCCTTTGAGAAAAGAAAACATTTTATGCTCATTCCTCTACACCTTCACCCACCCAACCCAAACCCTCGACCCCACCCTACTCCCGTTACATTTTTAATTAACTATTATTAAATAAAAATTATTAATTAAAAAACAAAAAAAAAATTATTTAATAATAAAAATTAATTAATTTTAATTTCATGACAAATAGATTAATTAAACTAGTAATTAATAATTTTTTTTTAATATTATTTATTTAATAGAAAATTAATTAATTATCTAATTAATTTATGATTTTATTTATTTAATAACTATTAATTATTTATGTATCTAATTTTATAAATTAATGATAATTAATTTAATTTCATTATTAATAATCAAAGAAATTTAATAAGTAATAAAAATATTTATTTCATAATAAAAATTAATTTAATTTAATTTAATTAATAAATTTACATTAATATTATTTATTTAATTACTAATTAATTAATTATTTGATTAATACAAAAAAATTATTCATTTAATAAATATTAATTATTTATTTATCTAATTTCATAAATTAATACTAAATAAATGCAAATTAATTAATTTATTATCAAAATTAATTAATTAAATAATAAAAATTAATTATTTAATTATAATATATTACTTTAATTAATTTAATGATAATTAAAAATAATTAATTATTTAATTAATTTAAGATTTTATTTATTTTTAACTATTAATTAGTTATTTATTAATAAATAATAATTAATCGATCAATTATTATTAATTTAGTTTTCTGCAATGACAAAATCTTGAGTCTTGGTGGCATTTGTCGCATGTCACTATTGTTTCAGTCAATGTTTAAGATAGAACAACGATGTTGTTGTATGTCATCTTTAACCTGATGACTGTAAAGAACTTTAACAGACTGTTTGAAACAAATGAATTTCACAAATTTTGTAGAATCCATTTACAAATCTAACTTTTTTTGTTTGGTTGCACCTTTTTAAAAATTTACAAATCCAAAATTTGCAATTCTTGGATTTCTATAAGCCTTACTCAAATCCGAGTCCAAGAAGTAGAATTTGCAAATCCATGTTTTCTAATCCTATAACTAATATTTTGATGACAAAACTACCCTTAGATTTAAGTGACTGACTTTACTAGGAATAGTCAAAACCCAAAAAATAAATGTCTTCTCCACTCTTCTTTCTTTGATGACAAAAAAAGAAAAAAAATCAACATCGTCCATTCATTACTCTTTCAGGTTTTCCTTTGATTTTCCTTGTAATTGTTTTTACAAATTTTCTTTTGGGCAATATGTATCCTACCTGATTGACTTGTATGTCGAATCTTGTTCCAAACTAGGCCTTAAAATAAAAAATAATCATCTGGAAAGAAGCCAAGTTTGTACATCGAATCATGACTCTATATACATGATGCCTAATTAATTATTTGTTTATATTTAATACATTATAGAGTTGATTAATAAACAATTAAATAAAAGTAGTACGTAGAGTCATGCTCTACATAAGCCAAGCCTGTATATAGAAGCATGACTCCATATATATGATATTTCTTTATATATATATATATATTAGAATATATATATATATATATATATATATATATATATATATAATATAACACTTATATTATAGCATAATTTCAATTGTTGAATAAGAAAAAAAGGACATTTAAGTAAAATATAATTATTAATTCTAATTTCACATGTGTTCCAAACACAATTTGGATTTACAAATAAGAGAATTGATTTAATATTGTTTTACGTTTCCAAACAAGAGAATTCATTTGTAAATGAATTTCTCATAGAATTTATTTATAAATGAAATAAATTCTACACATGAATTGCTTCCAAACGCTGTGTAAAAATTGGTATTTTTTTATTTTATTTTTTGTCCAAATTGTATGAAACTTGAACCATTGAATTCGTAATTTTAAAAAGAATGACGAGAAGTGAAAACTATATGAAATTTTGTTATCAAATTTTCGTCAATGTGGTCCACATTATGAAGAGAAAACAACATGTGATGAAAAAATTCAGAGAAGCTAAATAAACATACACGGTTATTTCGTCTTTTAGACCTTAAATTAATTGAGTTTAACAGAAAGGCGAGGATGTGCAACATTCTAAATAGTACACAAGACATTGTACGACTTTGAAAACACGAGATTTTAAATATAAATTTAATAAAATACAAGGGGGTATCATACATTTTACTCTATAAATACGCCATTGACAAGCCAAATTGTTTATGAGCCTCTCCGTTCATTCGCTTTGATTTGACGAGAGAAAGGCATGGGGAACCGGCGATAAAGATAGTGAAGAATTTATTTACCGTATAATCCAGCCTCGATACAAGTGGTCAGCAATTCGCTTTTCTTGACATCAATCCAATATCCAAAATGGGAAAATGGGAGAAGATACTCCACCATTTCACCATTGCCTGCCATACCTACTAAGAGGAGTGGACTCACTTCTGCCTCGTTGAATATCCTTGGTAGTTCTGCCTCAAGTTGTGCAATTTTTTTACATATTAATTTCCAGATATGGCCGAAAAACGAAGCGCCGTACTGCCAGCTTTATTTCTAATCATTATCTCATTTTTATGAATCTTCTTCAATAACTTCTCGACAAAATACTCATGCTTTAATTCAGCAACTGAAGCAGCTATGTGCAGGGCAGTTTCACCACTTGGTGTTATACAAGCTGTTATTAAGTTTGGATAGCTCACAAGAATTTCATCAGCCTCTTCCCAATCACCAGTTAGTGCGGCGTTAAGCATCCAGGTGGACAAGAAAATTTCTGCTACGGAAAAAATGCACAGAAACCAATGCAAAAGTTAGCCCAATCGCAACATTAGAGGTCTTCTATATGTGTGCGGCCTATTTTTTCACTCAGCCGTCGAATGGTTGTTGGTTAGATTGAAAATTTTTCATCGTCTATTTTTCCATTTTCCATTCAGGAAGAGTTTTCATTATAAGTTACTTATCGAATCATTATATAATCTAAGAGAACAATTATCTTGTCATGTGTCACTTAATGACCAACTCTATAGGAACAACCATATCATGTCACGTGTAAACATTATTTAAAATATTGAAAAAATAATTCCATAAAATATTTGGTGAATTTAGTTGATTTCTTATATAATTCATTTGGTTTATTTAAGTTTGTTTTATATCATAAACTTGTATCCTATGTATCTATCCTATCTTTATTTAAACTTTTTTTTTTTTTTTTTATCTCTATCTCCTTACTTCGTGCATTTCTGAGTTAGTGTGAATTTTTATGAGTTAATAGTTTTTTAATCGTTGTTGTGCATTCATCTTCAAAATCAAAGTTATTTATCCTTCTTCTTTTTTTTTTTTTTGTCCGATTTGATCATTGTTTTTCATGAAGTTCTTGAAGTGTTTAGTTCAAAGTTGACAATTGTTGACTTTCAAAAATATTCAAGAAGGAATTATCTAAAATTTGGCTATTTCATTATTTTCATTCACACACTTAGTTTGATATCATCCTCAGTTTTTCTATTACAGTTGACCAATTTTTATATGTTAATACTGTGAGATTTGTCTGGTGGTAAAATGCTAAAAAGAAAAATAAAGATTTTAACTTGAAAGTGATTTTCTCTTATTAATTAAAAATTTTATTTATTAATTTTTACTCTTCTATTTGTGACATTCGTCGAATACTACTGAGTAGCTTATATATTTATCATACAGCCTTCTGCAAACAAGTGCAACCTTCTTTCTCACAATCATTACTGGATAGCCAGCAAGCGAATTAGCCATCATATTTGGTACAAGTTTGTTTGATACATTTACTTTAAATAAGACTCTGACACTTTGTTTTTTCTAAAGTGATTTATGTGCACAAAAAGACATGTGAAGTGGAGAAGTCAATACAAATCTAACTGATTCACCGAAAATGATTTTGTTTTGGTTGGTTGAAAATATAACTAAACAGTATTATTGAAAATTGTACTGAAATGAAAGTAATGTAACTTTAGATGTCATGTAACAGATTTGTCATAACTCCTAATATTATGAAAATTTCTCTTAAGAAACAAAATAATCTTTTATTTAATCACACAATACAATACAAGTATCGATATATGTACATTGGATAATATTAGACTTATCCCACTTCTCCATTCCTACGAAGCAGATGGTTTCTAAAGAGAAAATCACCAACGTTGCCTAGCATCTCCACCTACTCAAAATATGGCAAGTAGAACAACAACGACAACCAACAACGTTTTAATAGATATCTCTTGTGAAGCAACCCATGTTGGGTCTTCTTCACACTCCCCCAGCGCCCCCCCCCGCCCCCCCCCCCCCCCCCCCCCCCCCTCGTCCCATTTTTTTCTTCTCTCTTGGAAATCAGTTCGTTTCTATCTCCCTTGGTTCCTTCTTGAGTTGGCCATGGCCTCTCCCACCACCTTGTTCCTCTTCATTCCAGATTCAAGTGATGATGATGACTTTCCCACAGATCTGTTCCTTTATTTTTATTTCACATAGGAGGAGTGCTTCCAGGTGTTTTGAGAAGAAATATATAGCTTTCACGAGATCTGAAATGAATAGCTTTACCCTTTTTTTTTATACAAATCAACAGTTTTGTTGGCCCATCTGTATGCCTCTTTGACCACCTTCAGTGGTGGTGTTATTTTATGGAGGTTTTCCAGTGGCTTTGATTACCACCCTTATCAGCTTGGGGTCCTGCTCTTCTTTTGTGGGATTTGTGGGTGTAGAACTTCTCCAATTTGGATTATCTCAAGGGCTGGTGCGTCCCTTATTTCGCACTTTTCAACTTGTTGCAGTCATGTTTCTTGCCAGATCTGTGGTGCTGGCGAGCTCAGATGGTGTCGCCGTCATTGTGGTAGTTTGAACAATGTTAGAGATGGCTCTTCATTGGCAGATCCATGTGAAACTAATATTTTTCTCCATTTTGTTAGTTTATTTTTCCTTGTTGGCTTTTGCATTGTTGTTATTCGGGTCGGGTTAATCCGCCCTCCCTAGTTACTACTGTTTATTGATTTTTCGGGCTAGGTTAGTCCGCCCTCCTTATTTGTAATCGTTTGATTTCAATGAAATCATTTTTTGACAAAAAAAAGAGATAATATTAGACTTTGCGTTGAATGTCGGAGGAGATACATGATTTTCATTGTCAATTTTGTTGTCATTAACTGATTATCAAAAGAGTTGCAAGATTTATTTATTTTTGGTCAAAGAAAAGTTTCAAGATTAAAATGTCATTCCATCTATAGTGTTAAATTCTATCTGCAGTCCAATGGATATGTTTTTACTTCTGCCAGCCTATGCCCTGTTTGCATCGCATTGGTAAACTAATAATCTAATGAACTTCACATCACTCCATGGTATGAAGAGATGTATTATTTTGGTTCACGTGTCTGTAACTGGAATTTTTGCCAAGATCTTACAAAGTACAAGTTATAACGGATTATTAGATATTTATGTCACAATGATAGTTGATTTAATATGGGTATTACAACGTTATTATCATACTAGCACAGGTATTAGTTGTACTTTGGCTGAAACACAGACGAGCTTTTTATAGTTTTTTTTTTTTCTATGAAATTGCACAGGTGGTTGTTAATATATTGCTTATCTTTACTTTTTGATATATGAAGCTTTTCTACTTAACTTTGTTTTGTTTTTGACTACTTGGAATTGACGGTGATAAGTTTTTTAATAGGTCAGGAGTAGTTGTGAAAGCACAAGATTTGAATGTGATGTTGCACAATTTTGGAAAGATAAATAGATTACAGGTACTTGCTCAGATTCATCATTTAGTATTTCTTTAAACTTCTGATTCTTTGTTAAGATTTTGCATATGAACTTGGGGAAAAGGTGAAAGCAAATTGTCTCATTTTAGAAGAATAGAAAAACAAAGAGCAATTAAGATGCTTGAGGTTGATTGCGAATCTGTTCTTTGCCATGGGAAAATGCTTTTGCAAATACATAATATAATTGCATAATTGATAATGTACGCAACGTAATTGTATATGAACCCTTTTTCACCATCCGAATCACGAAACACAATATTATTAACAAAGAGGAAGACAGGTAATAAATGATAGCGGATAACAATTGTAAGCCTTATTATAATTTGATTATATATACACAGTCCACTTGCAGTAACACACTTACATAGGTTACTACATGATATTGAAGAATGGTTTTGCAAGTCTAATTGAGGAGTCTGTCAATTAATAGTTATTATGCCTTCCAGTTTCTCTTTTTTGTTTTTTGTTTTTTTTTGTTTTGCTATGCAAGCAAGGTAATTCCATTAAACTTAACAAAAGATGTCCTCAACAACAATCAACACAATCTCAACTAAGTATGTTCTCTAAATTCTATTTCCTACACAGTATTCTAATTTTTATGCTATATTTAAATTTTTTACACGTATAATTTTTCAGTCTTATATTTTGTGATATTGAACGAATTTATCTATTTCATGAAGTACGGAAAATAAAAAAACGCGTCAAAATCTTAGATAAGCAATTTGGTTTTCTTTTGTTGATTGAGGTGCCTAAAGAAGCACATTGACTGGGTGGATCTGTCAATTTGCTCAGTTTTTTTTTTCCAATTATGTTTCTGGATTTATATATAATTTTTAATGAATTGATGTGATTATGAAAAAAGCTCCCACATAATATTTGATTTCCTACCATTAGAAGCTACAATAATGTCCTTTTGGATGTGATTTATGAGAATACTATACAATTTTTATTTTAGCCTCTTGATTATCATTAGGAATATTATGCTAGAGATATAATAATGGAACTGAAACTTTTAAACCATTTTTTATTTGCATTCACCATGAAATAAAAGCTTTATTTCAACCTAGGGAGTTTAAGTTTGCAATGTTGTGAGATGATCTTATTTTGCTCATAGGCAAGATATTGTCATATCATTCTCATTTATTATTACTGATTGTTCTAGCTTTACATGGGCAATTCATATGACGACTTTGATTGTCTCACTCTAATTGTTGTTTTTCTTCCTTATGGTTAATATCCATTGGGTTTCCATTGAGGCTAATGTATAAAATGGAAAACCGATACCCATGATTTGCTCTATGTTTTATCTAGCACTACGTCACCCCATAATAGAATGTCCATATAGAACGTGTCCAACATATAAATTAGAAAGATAAACCCTTAATCTACTATACAAAAATATTTTCTTTGTATTTATGATTCTTATCTAATTTATCTCTTTTCCAGAACAAGCCCTCATTGTAACGCCTCGAACCCAACCCCACGTTAAAGTCAGGCTCGCACCCGTCACTCAGACAGAGTCTCCTATGTACCAAGGACAAAATTGTTACCTGTAAACATTCATTCAAGACATCTGAACTAAAAGCAACAACTTATCAACAATATCTCCAAGGACAAAACAAAATCACAAGGCCATCCGAGCCTTGGAACAACAACCATCTACTTAAGCACACAAGCATGCAAAATAAGTAGGTTTTAGCCATAAGTAGTTAGATACAATAACATTCTAAGTTCCATAAGTAGGGTAATAAACACTCCAAGCATGCAAGAGAAAATAAAGTCTAATATCTATTATTACAATCCAACATCTTTCTCTAACATTCTAGTCCACATCTACTAGACATATATACAAGACTCCAAGGTCTCAAAATACATTAATAACAAGAACTCCACGCAAGAAGCACATAAAATCCGCCTCAGCACACAAAGTCACGGATTCTGATCTACGTGAACTTCTTCTTCTTTTTCTACCTCTAATAGCTGGGGATTCACCTCAGCTTCTCCTGAAACATTTCAAATGAGGAGTGAGCAACAAAGTTGCCCAGCGAGGGAGGTGATACAACATGCCAACGTGCAATATGATATGCAACATAAGAAAACATATATATGCCACATATACCAACAAGACAATAAGCCAAGTAATTAATCACTTTAAAAATGATACGGTTCCACTTCCAAGTCTTCATCCACGAGCATCACGAACATGCCGGCAAACCCTAAACACCAACAATTGGGATACTCCGGATGTATCCCGATCCTATGACCCTTTCTCCCGAGGTAGGTCCATGCCCAACAGATGAACCACGCCTCTGGGGTAGTGGAGTATGCCTCAACGAGAAAGGGAATAGGCACCATGGTAGTCGAAGGAGCACGGCAAGCCTGATGCCGCCCGCGTTTCTCGACGCTACCATGTCCGAAAAGGTTGCGCAACCCCACGACAAAACACAAGCATTCAAGAAATCACATAACACGTGTGATGGACGATAAAGTAGGCCGCCCTCACATATATGCACGATATAAATTCTCATAAGCATGAAATTAGCTTAAAGATTCCAAAAGAAGCAATCAACACAATTAATTCCAATAATCTACTGAAATAGCTTAATTATATGCTAAATATTCAATGCAAGGCATCACAATCCCACAACAAGTTCCAAATGCAACTAAAATGACTAAAAACTACATTTTCCCTTTCTTTAACCGAGTTTTCTTTCTCCTAAGCATGGTTCGAGATTCCCAATCATACCCTAGTCTTTCTATATTCTTAATTAAGCTCAAAGGAACCTTTTAAAGTCATCAAAACTCATTTTTGAAGCAAAAGTTCGGGAAGGCCCCGAACGGGTTAGAACTACAACTATACTAACCGAACCCCATTTTCACGAAACGAAAGCACCAAAGGTGTTTCCTTAGCTCAAGGATACCCAAATCAATGCCCAAACTTGCCCGGATTGCTCAACGGGAAAAGTTCCCTTTTTAAAGTCGGCTATTTATGCAATTAAGTTCGGATTCGAGTGATTCAACCTCACGTGGCTTTTCAACTAACTTCACTAGGGTTTAGAGCACCTAATTGAATTATCAATTCAAGCCAATTAGCAATTTTTCTCAAAACCCTAATTCTAAGCACTATTCATCATCTCTTTGATCAATCTCAAATTTCAACAATTAACTTTGTTATCAAACCTCAAAAGTTAACTCTATAGGCATCAAATAACTCATAGGAGGCATTCATAACAAGTTATATAGCTAATATCAACAAATCAATAAAATTAAACATATGAACATAAACTTTAAAATCAACAAAATGTATCTCCTTCACAATTTTTGAAGATGATGAAGCTTGTTGAAGACCCTAGGTTGCTCAAAACCCTCCCAAGATCAATCTAGAAGCTCAAAATGCAAGATTGTTGAAGCAATTTTCCTTCCTTTTCTCTCTTGAAGTGGACGGCCAATACAAGGGACATAGAGAGCATTTTTGCAATTGTTTTTATGACTAATATGTGTTATGGCTTTTAATTTCATGAGTTAGTATTTTATATATTATGCATAGTTAATAACTTAAGCTAATTAGTCTCAAAAACTTGATCAATTAAGGCTAATTGCAATTTCAAATGCTTTTTAATTTATAACTAGCACTATTCTAACGTAACACTATTCAAAAGTCACGAAAAACATTTTCCAAACGCACACTCCTAAGCTCGAAAGTTCAAAACAAAAATTTCTTGGTTCCTTTTAAATGTCATATGACCTAGGAAAAATTTAAAATCATGCTTTTGAAACAGTCAAAAATATTATGAATAGTAACCCCTAATAAAAACAATTAAGCAAGAAAAATGATGCACGTAGAAATGCACACATAGGTATGCAATGATTATAATTAAATTTATGGTGAAATTCTCGGGTGTCACACCCTCTCCCCCTTAAACTAATTGCGTCGTCGCAATTCTTACATGATTCGGTAAAGAGCTTCGGATACTTTTCTCTTATCTGATCTTCTCGCTCCCAAGTGGCATCCTCAACCCCATGATGATCCCAAAGAACTTTTACCATAGGAATACTTTTAGTTCTAAGTTCTTGAATCTTTCGGTCAACCACTCGAAGAGGTTTGTCAACATAAGCTAAAGACTTATCAATCTCCAACGGCTCCGGCTCAATAATATGCGACGGATCAGGATTATACTTTCTCAACAGTGACACATGAAAAACATCATGAATCCGACCCAAACTTGGAGGTAATGCCAATTTGTAAGCTAAATCCCCAACTTTCTCAGTGATTTCAAATGGTCCCACGTATCTAGGGCTAAGTTTACCTCCTTTTCTGTGTCGAATTAAACCTTTTCGCGGAGAGACTTTCAAGAAAACACGATCACCCTTAGAAAATACTAAGTCCCGTCGACGTCTATCAGCATAATTCTTCTGTCGACTATGAGCTGTAAGCATCCTTTTCTTTATAAGTCTCACATTATCCACCATTTTGATCATCCCAGGAAGAATAGCGGGATCAACTGTTTTCATCTCACTTACCTCGTCCCAATACAACAGAGACTTACATTTCCGCCCGTAAAGTGCTTCGTAGGGTGCCATACCAATAGTAGCCTGATAACTGTTATTATAAGCAAACTCCACTAAAGGTGTGTATTTCTCCCAATTCTTGCCAAAATCCAGAACACAAGCCCTCAACATGTCTTCCAGTATCCTGATAGTCCTCTCTAACTGGCCATCCGTCTGCGGGTGATAAGCAGTACTAAAACTCAAATTAGTCCCCAAAGCCTTTTGTAGTTTCTGCCAGAACTGTGATGTAAACCTGGGATCCCTGTTTGACACTATCTGAGATAGAACTCTATGCAGTCTCACAATATTTTCAACATATAGCTCAGCCAATTTGTCAAGAGAATCTGTTTTCTTTGTAGCAATAAAATGTGAACTCTTCGTCAACTTGTCTACTACAACCCACACAGAATCATTACCACGTGGTGATCTCGGCAAATCCGACACAAGGTCCATAGTAACCTGATCCCATTTCCATACCGGAATCTCCAATGGCTGCAACAATCCTGCCGACCTCTAATGTTCTGCCTTAACTTTCTAACAAGTGAAACATTTAGTTACATACTCAGCTATCTCTCTCTTCATGTTGTTCCACCAGTAGTTCTGTTTTAGATCTTTGTACATTTTAGTGCTTCCAGGATGAATTGTGTATTTAGAAGCATGAGCCTCAACAAGAATCTCATCTTTCACAATTGAATCACTAAGAATGCAAATTCTATTCCTATACTTGAGAAGTCCATCATCATGCATCTTAAAGTCGGACTCTCCCCCTTTTGACTTCTCTAAAAGCTTCAATAACTGAGAATCTGATTGTTGCACTTCTCTAATTATAGATAGCAATAAAGATTTGATTTGTAAGCTAGCAAATTGAATACTTGATCTAGAAGCCTCTGGTTTCCACAAACAAAGCTCTTCTACAATCTCCCAATCCTTGATTATCAAGCTGGCCACAGAAGCTTTTCAGCTCAGTGCATCGGCAACAGTATTAGCTTTTCCCGGCAAATAGCTAATGGTACAGTTATAATCGTTTAACAGTTCAAGCTAATGCCTTTGCCTCATATTTAGATCTTTTTGAGAAAACAAGTATTTCAAACTTTTATGATCAGTAAATATTTCAAATTTGTTACCCCACAAATAATGTCGCCATTTCTTCAAAGCAAATACAACAGCTGCAAGCTCCAAATCATGTGTAGGATAATTGAGTTCATATGGTTTCAATTTCCTAGAGGCATATGCTATCACTTTACCATTTTGCATCAGAACACAACCCAAGCTCTCTTTCGAAGCGCCACTGTAAATCACCAAGTTTTCAGTCCCCTCAGGTAAAGCAAGGATAGGTGCAGTGGTAAGTCTCTTTTTCAACTCCTGGAAACTAGCTTCACATTTGTCATCCCAATTAAACACAGTTTTCTTCTGAGTTAATGTAGTCAAAGGTCCTGCAATCTTTGAAAAATCTTTAACAAATCGCCTATAATAGCCCGTTAGTCCCAAGAAACTACGGACTTCCGTGACAGTTTCAGGTCTTTTCCATGACATAACCACCTCAATTTTAGTAGGATCAACAGATATTCCCTCTTGTGAAATGATATGACCTAAAATGGCAACCTGTTTCAACCAGAATTCGCATTTGCTAAATTTGGCAAACAATTTGTGTTCTTGCAGGGTTTGAAGTACAATTCTCAAATGTTCTTCATGCTCTGACTCAGATTTAGAGTATACTAATATATCATCAATAAAAATCACAACAAACTAATCAAGATAGGGTCGAAATACTCTCTGCATCAAATCCATAAAAGCGGCTGGAGCATTTGTCAAACCAAATGGTAGAACAACAAACTCATAATGGCCGTACCTGGTTCTAAATACAGTCTTAAGTACATCCTCTTTCCGGATCCTCAACTGATAATAACCCTGCCTCAAATCAAATTTTGAAAACACAACTGCACCCTGTAGCTGATCAAACAACTCCTCAATTAAGGGCAAAGGGTATTTATTTTTCACCGTTACCTGATTAAGACCTCGATAATCTATGCACAAACGCAGAATACCGTCTTTCGTTTTCACAAACAATATGGGAGCACCCCACGGTGACGAACTAGGCTGAATAAAACCTTTCTCAAGTAAACCCTGTAGCTGAATTTTCAATTCTTGTAACTCAGGGGAAGACATTCTATACGGGGTTCTCGAGATAGGACTAGTTCCCGGCAACAAGTCAATCACAAATTCAATCTCCCTATCAATTAGTAATCCAGGCAACTCCTCAGGGAAAACCCCCGGAAACTCTTTTATAACAGGTACTTCATTTAATTTCAATTTATCTCCATGCTGCTTAATTAAAGAAGCTAAGTATGCATCATAACCTTTACTCAGCATTTTAGTAGCTTTAATAGAAGATATGATACAAGTCCCTGTGGACTTTCGACTCCTAGTTACTTTAATAACAGGTTGGTTAGGTACTTCTAAAGTCAAAACTTTCCTCCTACAGTCCAAACATGCATAATATCGCCCCAACCAATCCATCCCCAAGATAACTTTAAAGTCCCGAAATGGCATGATAATCAAATCAATAGGATACATGCAACCCTCAATGCAAATATTACAATCTTTACATATAGACTCCGTAACAAATTTAGTACCCATAGGATTACCTACTTCAATCACATACGGCAGTTTATCAACTTTTAATGTAGCAGACTGTGCACATGCAGGAGTAATGAATGAATGTGTAGCCCCGGTGTCAATCAAAACTACTATCGGCTGACTATTAATAAGAAAAGTACCTTCCACCACCACTGTCGTCTCTGGAAGCTCCTCCTGATCAAGTGCAAATACCCGTGCCTAACTTCGCGGTGCAGTAGCTGCTCCTGAAGCTCTAGTCTGGGCACCCTGGCCTGAAGTCTGACCCTGACCAAATTTAAACTTGGGACAATCTCTAACTCTATGCTGATCACTGCCACAACCTGTGCAACGGCCCAATTTTCTCCAACACTCAGCCTCTGTGTGGCCCTTACGATTGAAATGAGTACACTATAGATTCTTCCTAGTAGCAGCTCCTCTTGTAGGGGCCCTATAAGTAGATGTGGCAGAACTACCCTGCTGAGATCTAGCAGTCACTGGTCGGGTCTGTAATTGTCCCTATGGTTGGCTCTGAGCTGGTCTCGGCTGTGACTGTGCCTGAACTGGTCCTGGATAGCTCTAGGTCTGCCTAGACTGCTGAGTCTGCCTCTGATAACCCTGACTCTAAGACTGAAACTGACGTTTGCTTGACTGACTAGACTGAGCTAACATATCTGCCTTACGTTTCTCATATCTTGATGCAGCCCTGACTACTACAGCATAGTTCGGGTAATCTTGCGAAGACAAGTTAAGCATGATGTCACTCCTCAACCCTGTGATAAATCTCTGGATCTTCACATCCTCCGACTGAATCAAAGCTGGCACATATCGAGATAGTCTCGTAAAGGTTGCCTCATACTGGTCTACAGTCATGTTCCCCTGTTTCAAAGCTATAAATTCATCCTGATGTCTCTCACGGGCCACAACTGATACATATTTATCTCGAAACTCACGAACAAAGTCAGCCCATACATGCTGAACCCTCTCGGCATCCCATTTCTCTCTAATAGTGTGCCACCAAGCCTCGGCATCACCCTCCATTAAAAAGGCAGCATAGGTGATCTTTCTTTCATCGTTGCACTCAAGTATCGCAGCAACTTTCTTGAACTTACTCAACCACATCTCTGCTTTTATATCATCAGGCTCACCATAAAAGCTATATGCTCCATGATGCAGGATTTTATCAAATAAGTTACCTCCTGCAGTACCTGTACCACTGCCCTCTGCTCTAGCAGTCTGATTACCTCTGCCGGCACCTGTTGTACCCTGCTGAACCACAAACTGAGCTATGGTATTCATTGCGATGGCCATTATGGCCAAAATCTGGGCATTACTCGGTTCTTGACCCTGCGGTACATCCCCGGCTGCCCCAGCACCTTGCCCCGGTACATCCTGTCTGAGAGCTTCCTCCGGCTCTCTCCGTGGTCTACCCTGTCTCCTCATTACAATGCTAAAAGAACATAATATTATAATAGGCAAATAAACTATGCAAAGATAATGTACACATTGTTTTCAAACATTTTACTCACATAAGAAACACATAAAACACTTAACTACATTTAACACTAACTTTTCATATCCTTATCATGTCAAGCTATATCATTTCTTCTTCTTTATGTCTTTATCTAAGTAATTAAACAATTAACAATCATATATTCACATAATTCACTTTCACATATAGACCTCTACCCACGTGCCAAGGAATTTAACCCGGCTTCCAGCATTCTAATAGCTTTGATACCACCTAAAGTGTAACGCCCCGAACTCAACCCCACGTTAAAGTCAGGCTCGTACCCGTTACTCGGACAGAGTCTCCTCTGTACCAAGGACAAAACTGTTACCTATAAACATTCATTCAAGACATCTGAACTAAAAACAACAACTTACCAACAATATCTCCAAGGACAAAACAAAATCACAAGGCCATCCGAGCCTTGGAACAACAACCATCTACTTAAGCATACAAGCATGCAAAATAAGTTAGTTTTAGCCATAAGTAGTTAGATACAATAACATTCTAAGTTCCATAAGTAGGGTAATAAACACTCCAAGCATGCAAGAGAAAATAAAGTCTAATATCCATTATTATAATCCAACATCTTTCTCTAACATTCTAGTCCACATCTACTAGACATATATACAAGACTCCAAGGTCTCAAAATACATTAATAACAAGAACTCCACGCAAGAAGCACAAAAAATCCACCTCAGCACACAAAGTCACGGATTCTGATCTACGTGAACTTCTTCTTCTTCTTCTACCTCTAATAGCTGGGGATTCACCTCAGCTTCTCCTAAAACATTTCAAATGAGGAGTGAGCAACTAAGTTTCCCAGCAAGGGAGGTGATGCAGCATGCCAACGTGCAATATGATATGCAACACAAGAAAACTTATATATGCCACATAAACCAATAAGACAATAAGCCAAGCACTTAATCACTTTAAAAAGGATACGGTTCCACTTCCAAGTCTTCATCCACGAGCATCACGAACATGCCAGCAAACCCCAAACACCAACAATTGGGATACTCCGGATGTATCCCGATCCTACGACCCTTTCTCCCGAGGTAGGTCCATGCCCAGCTGGTAAACCACGCCTCTCGGGTAGTGGAATATGCCTCAGCGAGAAAGGGAATAGGCACCATAGTAGTCGAGGGAGCACGGCAAGCCCGACGTCGCCCGTGTTCTCGACGCTACCATGTCCGAAAAGGTTGCACAACCCCAAGACAAGACACAAGCATTCAATAAATCACATAACACGTGTGAGGGACGACAAAGTAGGTCGCCCTCACATATATGCACGATATAAATTCACATAAGCATGAGATTAGTTTAAAGATACCAAAAAAAGCAATCAAAACAATTAATTCCAATAATCTACTCAAATAGCTCAAATATAACCTAAATATTCAATGCAAGGCATTATAATCCCATAAGTTCCAAATGCAACTAAAATGGCTAAAAACTACATTTCCCTTTTCTTTAACCGAGTTTTCTTTCTCCTAAGCATGGTTCGAGATTCCCAATCATACCCTAGTCTTTCTATGTTCTTAATTAAGCTCAAAGGTACCTTTTAAAGTAACTAAAACTCATTTTGAAGCAAAAGTTCGGGAATGCCCCGAATGGGTTTAAACTACAACTACACTAATCAAATCCCATTTTTGCGAAACAAAAGCACCAAAGGTGCTTCCTTAGCTCAAGGATACCCAAATCAATGCCCAAACTTGCCCGGATTTCTTAACGGGAAAAGTCCCCTTTTTAAAGTCGGCTATTTATGCAATTAAGTTCGGATTCGAGTGATTCAACCTCACGGGGCTATTCAACTAATTTCACTAGGGTCTAGAGCACCTAATTGAAGCATCAATTCAAGCCAATTAGCAATTTTTCTCAAAACCCTAATTCTAGGCACTATTCATCATCTCTTTGATCAAACTCAACATTCAACCATTAACTTTGTTATCAACCCTCAAAAGTTAACTCTATAGGCATCAAATAACTCATAGGAAGCATTCATAACAAGTTCCATAGCTAATATCAACAAATTAATAAAATTCAATATATGAACATAAACTTTAAAAACAAATAAATACATCTCCCTCACAATTTTTGAAGATGATGAAGCTTGTTGAAGACCCTAGGTTGCTCAAAACCCTCCCAAGATCAATCTAGAAGCTCAAAATGCAAGATTGTTGAAGCAATTTTCCTTCCTTTTCTCTCTTGAAGTGGACGGCCAACACAAGGGACATGGAGGGCATTTTTGTAATTGTTTTTATGACTAATATGTGTTATGGCTTTTAATTTCATGAGTTAGTTATTTTATATATTGTGCATAGTTAATAACTTAAGCTAATTAGTCTCAAAAACTTGATCAATTAAGGCTAATTGCAATTTCAAATGCTTTTTAATCTATAACTAGGACTATTCTAGCGTAACACTATTCAAAAGTCACGAAAAATATTTTCCAAACACACACTCCTAAGCTCGAAAGTTCAAAACGAAAATTTCTTGGTTCCTTTTACATGTCATATGACCTAGGAAAAATTTAAAATCAAGCTTTTGAAACAGTAAAAAATATTATGAATAGTAACCCCTAATAAAAACAATTAAGCAAGAAAAAATGATGCACGTAGAAATGCGCACATAGGTATGCAACGATTATAATTAAATTTATGATAAAATTCTCGGGTGTCACACTCATTAATCTCTTCTCTAGAGTATATGTGGTGCCCCGAATTTGATTAATATGTGTAAATATACATTTATTTAATTTTTATGTACAAATTACATGTTTAATAAATTTTTATGAGCAAAGTTATGTATTTTTTATTTTAGTAAATGATATATGTGCATTCATATGTTTTTCATAAAGATTTTTTATGAAAATAGCATTTAAAGGATTTTTAAATTTCATTTGAGGACTATTCCTTTAAATTTTTAATAATAGTCATTTAAATATTTTAAAATTTTAGTTTATCGTTATTTATTGACCCGTGACTTTGTAAAATTATTTTAGAAACAAATCGAAAAGTTTAAGTAGTCTTTTCACGCACAAAAGTAGCGTTTTAAAGCGAAACAATGAAAAATCCCCAACTAAGTCTTGCATTGACTTTTGTTGACTTATCTAATAATATAAATACCCAAAAAATTGCTCAAAATCAGCCAAAAACCCTTCATGCGGGAATAGTATTTTCAATGCCATTTTTGCTATTTGGAGGTGAAGGAGGTGGTTCCAAATGCCAACCCTGATATTTTTTAACTTGTCTCAACTTCTACTTCGTATCTACCGTTCGTTTTTTATCTTTTAGAGTGAAAAATTTGTGAGGGCTCTTTTCAAAATTGCTTTAAAATGTATCGTTTAAGTGTTGTATCGTTAAATTTATATTTTATACTTGCTATTTAGGTGTTATGGCACATGTTTACCATTTTAGAATTTATTTGTAATGTATTTTATATTTATGATGAATAGTAGTTGGATTTTGTGTTGAAATGCTAAAATTGAAGCCTAAACTTGATTCTTAACCTAGTTTTGTTGCTCATAAATGTTTTTATGCCATCTTAGCGTAGTAGATTAGCTTAGAAATATGTAAATGTGCAAAAACTAATGGGGTGCGTTTGCTGAATTTTCGGGAATAATGGGTTTTAAGAGCTTTTTGGGTTATTTTTATGGTATTTAAATGCTTGCTAGCTCAGGTTGATGTTAGACGATGATTGGAGTAAAATAAAAATGCATTATGATGCAAATGTTGTTGATTTAGCTTGCATTTTTGTGCTAAAGGTTAGTTAGAATGTGATTTAGTATTTTTTTTTATATTAATGTGTTGGTAAGTACTAATTGGTGTCAATTGCACGTGGTTTAGTTGAAAGGTAAATGTGGGTGTCAAGTGTGGCTTAAGTGATTGAGTGGTTGGTTAAGTGTTTAATAAATGTGTTAATTAAAGTGTGTTGTAATTTAACTTATGATAATGCATGAATGTGTGTTGAGGTAATGTGTTGTAGAATTAGGATTCTATCCTTATGAGTATGGTGCAATATGTGTTGGAGTCCTTATGTTAGAAATGTATGCTTAAGTTGAGTTGGAGTCTTAATGTGGCTTAAGTGCTTAGTTATTGATTAGTTAGCTTGTTAGAGTTTCTCGTGAGTTAAGTATTGTTTAAAATAGTATGTAATATAGTTGCATGATTAGTTAACTTGCTAATTGCATAATTATGTTATGATAAGATAGGGTAACCTACTTTGTTACCTAGTCTATATGTGAATATGAAATATGAAATGTTATATGATATTAATGTGATGCGATACGATGCGATATGTGGCTGCAACCAAACAACTGTGGTTGGTTCGTGTCATCCTGGGCAGTATCGGGCATGCTAGGCAATGACATGACTACCGACGTGCTAATCTCTATCCTGAATGGACTGGTCGGAGTGAATCCATGAGGGTCTAGGTTGTAGGTTGAGTCAGCATACCCGATGGTACTGCTTGGTATATAGGGGAAGATGTTTGTGATGGTGTATAGAGGAACGACATCAGCAGAACGAGAATATCCTTTTTAAATGTGTTTATTTTATTAATGCATACTTATTTTATTATTCAACCGTTACTTACTTGATGCGATTGATGTGCATAACATGATTTCAAATGAGATTTTCAAAGGATAAAATAAGTTTCAAAACTCCCTGCATGTATTTTCTCCCTCATTAAACTAGATGATGGTTAGCTTACCCTCTTTTTCCACCTTTCAGGTGAACCAGATTTAGTTTACGTGCCATATGTGGCTCCAGATGATGTGGACAAGTCCGAGGCTTGACTTGCTTGATGATATGGTTATATGACTTGTAAATATGTTTAGTAATTTATTTTATAGGTTAGAGGACTTGATTGTATATTCATAAGCCTCCTTTTGTATTGTATAAAATGCTAGACTTATGTAGTTATTTTGAATTTTTGTAATGCTTTTGTAATGTTTAAGAAGTGTGACGGACGACAGAGTGCTTGGAATGTATGTGAATGACTTAAATGTGATATGCTTGGGATTATATGCTGTTGTGTAAAATTTCTATGTGCATGTTTATATTGGGCTAGTGTCTAGTTACAGATGGTACCATGCCAAAATTTCATCGCGTCTCGACTTGGATCCTAGGAAAGGTCGGGTCGGGGCGTTACAGTGTAGCTGTAAGATCATTGTCTATGACTACCATCTGATATGCTTATGCGAATACGGGTTTCAAAGAACTAGAAATAATATATTTTCTAAGAATTTTTGCATTTTTACTATTATTTTTTATTAAATAATTATTTTTACTAAAAACCTATATTCTCTGTCTAGGTATATATATTCTTGATACCTACGAGTCTGACGTCGGCTATTCCTTTTCCAAGGCGTGACGGTGAAAGATTAAGCAGGGGGCACTATTAATAAAAATTGTGACTCCTGATGATTTGTGGTGCACCTGTTCTCCCTTAGGACTATTCACTTTCTCACTTTTTGGGATTTTCCTTTTCTTTAATTTTACTTCTTTTTTTATTTTTTATTTTTTTTGCTCTTTTACTACATAAATTCCTTCAACGAAATTTACTCCATCAAGATCCTTATCATGATTGGACCGATTGAATTTCAATCTAAAATAAGAGTTCAAAATTAGCTTTATACATATGAACAAATTGAAAAGTTTAGCTTATTTGATTTTTAACTCAATTTTTACCAAAATTGTAACTTTTTAGACTACTTGCAAACACGTTATCACAAGAATGCCAACGACCAAGTGATACAAATATTGGACATCTATGCACTTGACTTTTTTTTTTTGGTCAGGCATGCAACTGAATTTATTTATACCTTAACATCTTAATCAACAATAATATCATCCTCCATAACCTGTAAGACTTTACTCATCACACATCTATTTGTAAAAGAATGAGAGAAATGGATTTTTTTCCCTTCTTGACTACATACCTTTATCACAATATATATTTCTTATGTTAGTATAGCCATCTCTTATAACCAAACAACTATAAAGCCACACTAGCATAACAACTTACAATTGCATACTTTAATTACTGGAAGAAAAGCTGCAATGATCAATAGATGATCAATTTTGTAAACATGTTATAGATCTTTTAATCCAACGTACAAAGCTCATTGTCAAGGATGACAAAAATGATAAAGGAAATATGGGGATGGGGAACTAAAAATTATAACAAACTTAGTCTAAAAGTTAGTGGTATTCTCATAAAGTGACAAATTAGGTGAAGACAATTTATCTTATTTGAAAGTTTAAATCACGGTATCTTGATTTATTTGACAGTTTTGACAATTTTCTGTTTAATCTAATTAAAAACAAAAGTTAAAAATAGATGTTAGAGGACATTTTAGGTTTAACTAAATGGAGCATTGAAACTATCTATATTTTGACGTTGGATGTGCTATTGATTTTAGTATATTGTCTTAGATATATCAATCCAAACTCTTTAACAAAAAAACAATAATTTTTTTCCAAACCTATTACTATATTTTAATCAAGACAAGAGAACATAATACTAATCATATCAAGAAAAAAATTAAGGTTTTTACTTCATTCCAAACCATGAATTCAAATTTTTTTTCGTGGAAATGCATTGAAAGAAGTTAATAACCTATTAAATGTACGAGACTTAAAAAATTAAAATTTGTTCCTTTAGTTAGAAAATACGGTTTAAAGGTCGTAACATTTGTGATTGATCTTACAAAATGTATATAATTTACTTTAAATTAGTACGAAATAAGTGACTTTTGTAAGTATTAAATTATTCACCATTTCAAATTCAAAGAGTATGGTATTATACATCTACTTCAGATACTTTTAATGTATTTCAAACTAATAAAATATGTTTGTGAAGTGAAAGCTATAACAAATCTATTAGATCCGTAAATTCCTGGTGATAAATTAAAAATGGATTTACAAGCAGGTCATATGAGTAAGGAGTAAGAATGATGTCAAACTAGGAAGACATGACGTGAAGAAGATATATACATATATCTTTTGGAATGCCTAATCTATGTCAAATAGTGGTTACTGTCTCATTTTTAAGAAAATAGATGTTTATATTTAATTCTTATTTGTTTAATTATTTTTTTGAAATGATATATCAAAGTAGTTGTATATTATAATTTCTCAATAATGTGATTAAAAATTTGAATGAATCGATTTTATATTTCATATTTTTAAAGCATTTCCATTTTACCCATGCGACACCCGTGCATTGCACGGGTATAAAACTAGTTTATATATAATATGACAACCCTTCCTAAATATGAAAGTAATAAAAATATCAATTTGTTGCTTTAATCAGTGTTCGAATTCACTGGAAGAACTTTATGATCAAATGGAATAGAAAAATACAACAATGATGGATTCTGAGTTTTTTTGTTCAATGGGGGTTAAAACACATATTTTAAAACTATAAATGGATAATTCTTTTAGTAGGGACAATACAATATGTAAAATTATGAAAAATTAGTACTTGCTTTGGTCAGTGTTCATCAATACCGGAAAAAGTTACATGTAGCTTTACGCATGGTCTATCATTCCTTATTAGATAAATATTGCAAGAATTAACTTACAAAACTTCTTCAATAAGAAATGTTTCTTTCGAATTAATTAGAATACCAAATATGAGTCTAATTGAACTTAATTAACTAAGAAATAAATGAAAGCATTTGCAAACTCTGAGAAATATATATTGTATTCTAATGAATAATAAAAGATTCTGATATACTCGAGCTTCCCACGAGTGAAGCCTCTAAAAGTATTCACATGAAGCTCTCAAATTAATCAGCTAAATCCCCTACTAAAGATTTTAAAGAAAAAGAGAACCTTTATAACAAACTGATTTTTGTGCTAACTTTTCAGGTTTGTCATAGCCTTATATATATAGGAATCACTTGGCTAATTAGGTCTGACTTTTGGGCCGATCCCAAACACTAGTCTTGGATTATAAAACTTATCAAACTAGAACCTAATTCTAGTTAGTCTTATAATCAAACTAAATAAATCGGACACTCCGATTTAATTAATTTCTTTTCTCACTGATTAGTTATCAAACTTCTATATGTGTGACCTTCCAGGTTTATGATTAATCAAAAGCGAAAATTCATTAATCTAATTAATCATTTAAATTAGAACCTTTCTAATTTAACTATTTCTGCAAATTACGAGTGACACCTAGCAGTATATCGTAATTGCCCAATTAACAATGAAGTGGATATATGAACCCAAGATGTATAATTAATTCCTTCCGCCAGTCTTGTCCCGGTTAAGTATGACCTATGGAAGGGAAGTCAAACTCATGGTCTTAACTACACGACTTGATTTAATTAATTTAGCAATCCACAAATAACACATGGAACAGTTTCCATTACTTTACCTCGACCAAGAATTTCTGATTGCTCAATTAATTAGATCTCATAGACCCCTTAGTCGACGGATCCTTTAAGGGATAATCACAGGCCTCTATGCAAGGACGAAACACAACCACTAATTACTTAATTTTACCCATGAATAGAATCAGATTATTACGCAATTGCAAGTCGTGGCATCACATGCATGAGGTGACCACGATGCCTCAGGTCTAAGGAATTCCATACGTACTCGTTATATATATATATAAATCATTGACTAGCCATGTGATCTTATATATGATAGCGGTCAAGTCCAGTGGCCTATTCATCAATAGTACTTTCACACTTACTAAAACAACATGAGTCTTATTGTCCGTTCTTCTTATTGTCATCACATATCAATTAAGGTAGTAATGTATGGACTTATCTATCTGAATGAGTCAACGCCCAATTAAGTTATTCCATGATCAGGGACATTTTCTAGAATATACCAATTAATTGTGAATTTTAACTCTCATATTCTGAACCACTTTAAGAATGAAATTCACTTGATAATTCTATAGATTTTATTTAACAATTAATACTTTAATAATGAAACTGTTCATTCATTAAATAAAATAAATGAATAAGTAATTAATACAATAAGCATGTCCTAAAATTAATTGGCTCTTATGGAATAAACTTTAACAAACCCCATTTGCACTAAAGCTAATTATTATGGTATCTTATACCCATCTTCTCAAGATACCGCACTAGGGATTATAACGTCAAGGCTTTAGTTAGTGGGTTAGCCGTGTTGTCAGTTGATACTATTTTCTGCACTATAATGTCGCCTCTTCCCACTATCTCACGAATGATGTGGTATTGCCTTTCAACATGCTTGGACTTTTGGTGAGACCTCGATTCCTTAGCTTGTGCTATGGCTCTATTGTTATCACAATATAAGGGTAATGTCGACTCAATGGAAGGAACCACTTCAAGTTCTGTTACGAACTTCTTTATCCAGACAGCTTACTTTGTAGCATCCGATGCCGCAATATATTCAGCTTCTATAGTAGAGTCAGCAATGATACTTTGCTTTAGCTTTTCCAATTGACTACCCCTCAATTACATGTGAAGATGAATCCTGACTTGGACTTCCGATCATCCACGTCAGACTAGAAGTCTAAGCCCGTGAAACCCTCCAACTTCAATTCTTCTCCTTCATACACCAAAACCATATCTCTTGTTCTTCTCAAGTACTTGAATATGTTCTTGACTGCTATCCAGTGTTTTTCACCTAGATCTGACTAATATCTGCTGGTAATAATTACAGCATGTGCGATATCATGTCTTGTATACAGCATGGCATACATAAGACTCCTAATTGCTGAGGCATATGGGACCTTATTCATCATTTCCTTTTCTTTAGGAGATTTAGGGCTCATAGCCTGAGAAAGATGAATGTCATATCTAAAAGGTAATAATCCTCTTTTAGAGTCTTGCATGTTGAACCTTTTCAACACCTTATCTATGTACGTGCCTTGAGAGAGACCTATTACCTTTTTTATCTATCTCTATAGATCTGTATTCCTAGGATAAAAGTGGTTTCTCCGAAATCTTTCATGGAAAAAGTGTTTGATAACCAGACCTTTATAATTGACATCATGCCGACATCATTTCCTATTAGCAATATGTCATCCATATCAAGCACAACAAAAGTGATTGCCTTTTCATTGACCTTTTTATATATACAAGCTTCATCTTCATTCTTAATGAATCCGAACGATTTTATCACTTCATCAAATCGAATGTCCCAATTCTTTGATGCTTGTTTTAGTCCATAAATGGATCTTCTAAGCTTACACACTTTATGGCTCTCATCCTAGATTAAAACCTATGGGTTGTTCCATATAAATATCCTCTTCAATGAAGCCATTCAAGATATCCATCTGCCATATTTCATAGTCGTAGTGTGCAGCTATGGCCAATAAAACTCTAATGGATTTAAGCATGGATATCGGCAAGAAGGTCTCCTCATAGTCAATCCCTTGTCTTTGATAATAACCTTTCGCCACCAGTTTTGCCTTATAAGTCTTAATTTTCCCATTTGCACCTCTCTTTCTCTTGTATACCCATTTGCACCTAATAGGTACAATACCTTCAAGAGGGTCTACAGATTCCAGACTTGGTTGGTGTACATGGAATCCATTTTTGATTTCGTGGCTTCAATCCATTCTCATGATTCAACATCTAACATATATTCCTCATAGTTGATCGGATAATCCATATGATCACCATCACCCATAATGAACAACTCTTATGCTGAATCATGAAGAGAACTATATCGGGCTGGAGGATGAGGAGTCCTCACTGACCTCTAAATTGGTACTAAAACATATGGTTTTTCTTGAACGGGTTCACTATCCTGGAGTTGTTTGGTTGGTGATTCAGTGACCTCTTCATTGAGCCCTACTTTTCTTCCCATTCCTCCTTCTTGGATGGACTGTTCTTCCAAGAACAAGGCATGTCTACTTACAAATACCCTTCAATCAGTAGGAGAGTAAAAGTTGTAACCTAACAAATCTTTAGGATAACCAATGAATTTGACCTTGTTGGATCTAGCCTCTAGCTTATTGGATTTTAGTTTCTTGACGAATGTAGGACAACCCCATATCCTGACATGCTTAAGACTAGGTTTCATGTTGTACCATATCTCATATGGTATGCATGAAACTGATTTAAAGGTAACCCTGTTCAAGATGTGTAGTGCTGTAAAACGGGCATGTCCCCACAAACTAATAGGGAGATCCGTATAACTCACCATAGATTGAACTATGTCCAACAAAGTTTGATTTCTTCTTTTGGATATTCCATTGAGTTCTGGTGTTGCAGGAGGAATTAATTGAGTAATAATGTCATTATCTTTGAGATAGTTTTGGAATCCATCACTGAGGTATTTTTCTCCACGATCTGATCGTAGAGTTTTAATCCTCTTGCCAGTTTGATTTTCTACTTCTGCTTTGAACTCCTTAAACTTTTCAAAGGACTCAAACTTGTGTTTTATCAGATACACGTACCTATACCTTGATAAATCATCGGTAAATGTAATGAAGTAATTAAAGCCACCCCAATCCATTTCACTAAATGGCCCACATACGTCGGTGTGTATCAATTCTAAAAGATTTGTAACTCTCTAACCTTGTCCTTCAAAAGGAGTTTTGGTTACTTTTCCAAGATTACAGGACTCAAACGTTGGGAATGGATCTGACCCCCAATTGTTGATCAAACCCTCTTTTACCAATTGGTCAATCCTCTTTTCTCCTATGTGGCCTAGCCTCAAATGCCACAATCTTTTAGGATTAACAGGGTCTCTGTGTCTTTTAATTGTTTTCCACATTCATATATTGCTCATTAAACTTGTCATCATGCTTGACATCAAGTATGTAAAGCTCATTCACTAGTTTACCAATCCTAACACACTTATTTCTAAAATAAATCATGCATCAATTTATTGTAAAGTCAAAATGATAACCATTCAAAACTAATACAGAAATAGAAATAATTTTCCTCACAATACTCGATAAAATCAAAAAAATGTTCAATACTAATGAAAAACTAGATGGCATAGTAAGACTATATGTCCCAATAACTTGTGCAGTAACTGTTGCTCCATTACCTACTTTCAAGACAACATCGCCCTCTTCTAGAATTCTACTTCTCTCGAGATCCTGTACCGAAGTACAAATATGAGAAGTCGCACCGGTATCCAACACCCATGATGTCACAACCCCAATTTTTCAATCACTAATATAGACTCTGAGACCACAGTAATTTCTAAAACATTCCAAGGATCGTGATACCACGAGCTTAAAAAGATCACTTCTTCTAAGTCCACTAAGGCACACTATAATAGCTCGAGCCCTATTATCCAAAAACCATACAATTAAAAATCATCTCAATACTAAAATCCAAGTTTACAAAATTACATTTATGTTATGTCTATTAAATCCAAAATGACCTAAATACAACATCTAACTATTACATTGATTCAAATATTGCATATTATACAAACTTCATCACTAATGACTAATGTTACAACATATCTCTCTCGCATACCACTATCAAATACACAGTCCGTTTGCATAGTTTACTGCTAATCTTCTATCTCGAGCAACATGTAATGGTGGGAAAACGGGGTGAGCTACACCTGGCTCAGTGAGGGGAAAACAGGAAAGGTTTTCACAAACATTTTATTACAAGAAAACATTTTATGAAACCATGCCATGCATATATAAACATAACTTACGAGTAGGAACACATAATCTTGAATATTTGATAAGAAACAGGAACTCACCATAAATCCTACTCTCCAAGGAAAGATACCAAGTAAGAGTAGGTAACATGTAATATTAAAAAGGATACGTTTATATTTGCATTTTGCTGATGACGGCCGACCTGAATCATGTATTAATATCCCCATACACGCCAACAACCGAGGATCAAAGTCCTCAAACACGCTAACAATTTGGGGTTTTGGATATTATTTCCAAAGAATCCTACGACCCAACTCTCCAAGGAAACATACCAAGCAAGATAGAGAATAGGATCACGGTAGTCGAGGCTATGACCGACAAGTCCGATGCTGTACGGTGGCCGTCGAACGCTACCATGCCAATAGAAGAATGCAACCTTGAACCAGTGAACGAGTACGATCAAGATATATGCAAGACTCTAGAGGTGGCTCATACAAGCTCAAGAGGTGGCTCCCACTGTTTTGGTGTAACCTTTTATCCCGCATAGCACTTAGTTTTCACACATATGAACAATTATACATATTCAACTTGTACATATAATGGCATATAAACATATCAATTCGCATATAAACATATTCCATATTACGAGTCATTTTGGGAGGTCAACAAAGTAGGTTGCCTCAGTCATACAAATATGTGTATTAATTCAACATGTAACAATAATGGCATATCATGTAGGCATAAAGAAAGTCAAGACTTATCAAGTGATTCTCAATGAAATATGACTCCATGTATAATGCAAGAATACAATTATAGACACACAAACATGACACTTATAACACATATAGAGTCACACATAAGTATGCGTTGAAAACCAATCGAAAATGAAGCTCAAATGGTTAAAATAGGGCATCCGATCGAGTGACTCGACCAGATTCACTCATCCGAATGAGAGGTAATGGGTGTTCAGATGAATCATTTGATCGAGTGACTCGATGGGATCCTCTCGTCCAGATGGAAGGCAGCCTTGGTCATACCCTGACAACTTGTTCTTTTGCACTTCTTTGTCCATGCTTACTTATACTCTCCAAAACCAAACATACATCACCCTTAAATGACATTTAACATAACATATTTAGCTCCAATTCAAGTTAAAAACACATTTGAATCTAACAATCAACTCTCAAGAACTCACTATATCACATTTAAATTCAAATAACTTAGATTCATATCCTTTATCTTCATTCACAACAAATTCACACATTACCCAACTCATATTCCAACTCCTTATCATCTCAAAGCCATTTCATATCCTTAAGACTCAACATTAGTTCAATTGAAGTCATTATCCAAGCAATGGTACTAAATTCATGTCAAAACTTAACCTACTACAATTACCCACAGTTTTCAGTTCATTTAGCTTACCTAAAAACCTCCAAAAATTTTGACACTTTGCCATAACATATTTCTTCGAGTATAGATAATAATAGAATCAAGTAAAGCTTAATTCCGAGTCAAATTCACCAAGTTATGGCTTCTAGTACATTATTACGCAAAACTACCCTGTACCAGCGAGAGGAACTGAACCTCACTGAAATGACATTAAACAAGCCTTTTAAATTCAAAATCTGAAAAAACCTTAAGCACAAAATTTGTTCTCCTATAAGTTATGCACATCATACAAAAAATTAGACCTAAACAACATCGTTTGGCCCCTCGAATCTATCATGAACTGACAGTGCGCAAAATTGAGTTTTAGCTTACTTATTTACTGTAGCCTCATGGAAATGAGTTAAAACGAGCTTTATAACCACTTAATCTCAACAAACTCCCTACACAAATCTTGTTCCATTGCCTCTTAACTACAATATATCCAAAATTCAAACTCATTCATCCATGTTTACTATAGCAAATCGACCATACACAAATAGTGCACAAAAGAGTAATCAAATCACATTTCTAGTAAGTTCCATCATGTATCTTCTCATATATGACAATATAAGCAAATAGAATGCTATGTGCTTTGAAAAAAAACTTGAAAATATTTTAACCCCTCACCTCAAATGCAACAACAATTGCTAAAAAAGCGTGTAGATGCAAGACAAGGCTTGAAAATGACTTGAAATGGCACTAATTCCCTTTTTTTCTCCTTCTTCCTTCTTCTTTCATCTTCTTTTTCTCTCTTCTTCCTTTTTCTTCCTTGCTTCAGTTGTGTGTGTGTGTGTGTTTGGTGTTCCAGCTGTGTGTGTATATGTTTATATGTATTTGTTTTGTTTTATTAGTTATAAGGTAGGTAGGATATTTTTAAAAAGCCCAATTGACCAACTTGCCCCTCCAACTAATTACTTTATTACTAGTTTGCCATTTAGTTGTCTCCTAACTAATCTAGTCACTTAATTGCTAATTGGTAACGTTTAATTATTTGCATGCACCCAAATCTACTTGAATGCACATAAGTGCAAATTAGGCAAATGCATATAAATGATGTACTGGCACTTTAAACAACGTAAATACACAATAAATGACATAATTAAATATAGGGTTTCTTACGGGGCCTTACACATGAACTAGAATAGTGTTAATCGAAAGATTAGTTTCAAATATAAGCAAATGTGACATACCTGATGAAGCATTTCCCTTTCCCTTCAAACTCTTGAGGTACTCAAGACAGTTCCTTTTCCAATGTCCCTCCTTTTCATAATGGAAACACTTTTCTTGCTTTCTTGTTCCCTTACTTTTCTTGGACATACCTCTAGTAGGCTTGGCCCGAGGGGCCTTCTTGTTTTTCTTCTTTTTCGACTTCTTAGATGAAGAAGAAGCTACCACAAGAACTATATCCTTTTATTTCCCCTCGTTATGCCCCTGATATACAACCAGCATATTCAGGAGTTGGGGCAGAGTACGTTCGATATCATTTATTTGGAAGTTGACGATAAAAGGGTGGAATAATTCCGGTAAAGACTGGAGTATCAGATCAGTTTGTGAGTTTGAATCCATCTGGAATTCCAAGGATTCAAGATGCTCGATTAAACCGATCATTTTAAGAACATGTGCATTCATATCTGATCCTTCAGTCATTCTCATCCGAAATAATTCCCTAGATATCTCATATCTAGCCATTCTATTTTTCACACCATACAACTCTTGCAAGTGCATGATGATGGCAGTGATATCCTCTATGTCCTCATATTGGCGTTGAAGCTCATTTGTCATAAAAGCCAAGACATAGCTCCTAGTCTTCAATGCATCATCTTACCATTTCCTGAATGTTTCAATTTTCTCCTCAGTTACCTTTTCAGGCAACTCAGCAGGAAGTGGACCATCAAGAACATACTCAATTTTCTCGGAGCCTAAAATGATTTTCAAATTGCGGAACCAGTCAATGAAATTAAGTCCAGTCAAATAGTTCTTATCGAGTATGCTAGCAAGTGGATTCATACTGAATAATATAGCTACAGAGAATATTTAAAGATTTATTAAAAACTTTGTATTATTAATAACTATTTGATTTTGGGGCTTTAAATCAAATAGTGCTCCTACTAAATTTTCCGAATATCATACTTCCCTTAGTAAAACACGGAAGAATACGTCTAATTTTCTTAGTGGAATTTGGGGCCCATCTATATTAGGTTTACCTCACTCAACTGATTATTGGCAAAACTAAAATAGACAGTTGAATAATACTTATCCAATGTATCTCATATAAATTCTAATTATTCTTGGCTCTAACATACTTGTCCTCACATAATAGATTATTGGCCTAGTGAGATTGGTTAAGTCATACCCATTATCATGGAAAACCAAGATCAATGCAGCATCAATCCCTCATACAACAGATTATTGGGACTAACGAGGATCGCGGTTTGTCACATCATATATATTAATAGATCAATTATCATACCATAATAAGAAAGTGCCCATATGTATTCATAGCCAACAGCCTACTTCCATGGCATAATGATTGATCTACGACAATGGAAGGCTATAGTATAGATTTCTAAAATTATACTATTATAGACTTAATATTAAATTTGGGAAGTCTTTCCTTTCGTGACTTATTATGGTCTCACTTTTCACATGCTTCTGATTTAGAATTTATCAAATAAAGGAAATAAGAAACAATCATACATCCATCTATCTATCCATCGCACAAGCAATTAAATAAATAAATACAGATAAGGATGATCATAGACTAGAAGCATACTCAACCCGAGCCACTAGGTTGACATATATATAAAACAATTATAGGCCCAAAAAAGAATGAGCTACTTTTAGCTTTTCTTCATGAAACTTCATTTCATGTATTGGGCCCATCAATGTTTGATGTCTTCGTCTTGTTCTTCAATTACATTTATGTACTTAGATTCCTAATCTAAGGGAATACATAAATTGTTATAGGGGTTTTACTTTTCAAAACGGGGATAAGAGGCATGCAAGCCCCATTCAAATTTACATAAAACCCAAAATAGGTAAATAAATGTAAGCATCTATTCAACGATTCATACATACAAGACTAGTCCATGATCATCCATATGTAATATTATAATAATCAATTCACGAGTATAGCACAATTAATCATATTAAAAAATCCAATTAATAACTTTTATTAATTTTATAATATGACAATAAAATCTAATTTCATATACTCGTGAAAGTTCTTGGTAGCAGGAAAACATCAGCGACTGACATATCAATACAAATACCAGACTCAAGCACAACATCACAAGAAAATCGATCGAGCAAAATACCATCCTGATGCCAATAATCTTTCCAGAAAATAGTATTTTTTCCATTACTAAGTTTATGTCGAACAAAAGCTTTAGCAATATTTTTTCTAACACCCAAGAGTTTCCTTCACCCCCATGCTGCATTGATAGGAATATCAATATCCCAGAATCTCTTCCCCTTTAAAAGGACAGAACAAACCCAGTGAGACCACACTGAATTCGATTTATGCAAAAGAGCCCATACCTGTTTCAATAGGAGAGATGTATTAAGTTCATCGAGTCGCCGGATGCCTGAGTGAGGCTTTGATAGTTGAAACAATCTGAATATCCGCTTTAGAGAAAATAAGCAAATCATTGGCAAACATGAGGTGGTTTAGTTTGAGTTTATGACATCTAGGGTGAAATAAGAACCCCCTCTTGAGAGCAACTTTCGGAAGGATACAAGTCAAGATTTCCATTCCAATAACAAAGAGGTAGGGAAATAGCAGGTCCCCCTGCCTAAGGCCTTTGGCTCCCTTGAAAAAACCCACAAGTTCACCATTAACCACGATCATGTACCTTGGAAACGTGATGCAAACTTCAATAAGCTGAACAAAGAAGTCCGAAAACTTCATGGCTTTAAGAATAGTAAAAATGAAATCACATCGAATAGAATCATAAGCCTTCATGATATCAATTTTAAGAGTGCATCTCAGGCTCAAATTCTTCCTTCCATAATTCGGTACAATTTCCTAGGCAACAATGATATTGTCCGAGATTTGTCTTCCCGTCACAAACGCAGACTGATTATAAGATACCAATTTATCAAGGAAGGGCTTCATTTTATTTGCAAGAATTTTGGTAATACATTTGTACACTGTATTGCAACAAGCAATGGGCGTGTACTCTTTTATGAAGCTCGGATTTTTTACTTTTGGAACAAGTGTAATTGTTGTTGCATTGACAGCTCCAAGAAGCTTACCAAAAGTAAAGAAAGACTGAACAGTTTTGCAGAAGTCTATACCAACTACATCCTACATAACTTGATAGAAGTAGGCATTAAACCCGTTAGGACCGAGACTTTTGTTCCTATTAATAGAAAACAGTAATCTTCTAATTTCATCCCAGGAGACGTTTTGGGACAGGACCAACGAATCCTCCTCCGACAAATGGTTATCAATAAGCAACTCTACATCTTCTGTAAGAACAGGTTCATCTGCCTCACTAGATTACCCCAGTAAATCAGTGAAAAAATTAACAATAGAATCCTTAATTTCACTATCACAAGATATCCATCTACCATCATCCAATTGCAATTTAAAAATGGAATTCCTTGCAATTCTTCATTTCACCATCTTGTGAAAATGGGCCGAATTTGAATCTCCCTCTTTCAACCAAAGAACCTGAGACTTTTGCTTCACAATCTCCTCCTTAGCATTAGAGTAGAATTCTAACTCTTCAAACAAGAGCTTTTCGTCCTCTCTGCGGATAGAGCAGGTGTCCCTACTAAGAATACAATGTTGAACTCGACCAAGCTTATCTTTAATGTAATTCTTTTAGAAGGATTTAAGAAGTATTCCTCATTGAACTTCTTCAGAGGTTGTTTAAGAATTTTTTGCATCTGATAAAGGTAGTACATGGGAATGCCTCTCACATTATAATTCCAAGCCTGCAACACAACATCTTTAAATTTTTCATGCTTAGACCATGCATTGAAGAATATAAAGGGCTTACTCTTACGAATACAAGTAGGGGATGTACTTAGAATAAGAGGAAAATGGTCTGAGACTCCAGGGACATCAATAACAAGTTGGGAGTTGAGAAAACTGTCCAACCAATAATCATTCACAAGCACATGATCAATTTTTTAGGCTTGTAAACCAGCTCCAGATCCTTTGTTATCCCAAGTGAAATGAGGCCCAAAACTGCGATGTTCATGAAGCCCTGCAGACTCAATACAATCAGCAAATTCCAAGGCTCCTTGTGGAAGAGAAGAACATCTCAACCTATCTTCAACATGTATAATCTCATTAAAATCCCCGAGGACACACCACGGTTTAGAGTAGATAGAAGGTTGGATATTAGCAATCATACTCCAGCGATCCCTGTGAGGAGAAACTTCATTGTGACCATAAACAAAAGTAACAAAAAATAAGGATCCCTAAGCATAGCTTCCTCACTTGGCTTGCCTTGCTTAATAGGTTGCCTACTAAGGATAGGCTTTTGGCTTGGGGTATTACGAGTGATAGTCGATGTGTTATGTGTGGCATTGCGGCAGAGGATCGAGACCATTTATTCTTTGGTTGTGGTATGAGTAAAAGAATTTGGGCTCACGGTTTGCAATTGATTATGGTGAATGAAAGCATGTTGACCTGGGATGATGTGGAGGAATGGAATGTCAAATATTGCAAGGGAAAAGACCTCTAGGATAATCTTGCGAGACTGCTGTTGTGTGGGATTGTTTATGCCGTTTGGAAAGAAAAAAACTATAGAACCTTTCGTAACTCCTTTGCCTTGGAGGAGAACACTATTGCTAACATGGTCCATACGATTAGATTGAAAATTTATACATGTAAAAAGTTTAAAGATAGCGCTAAGAATAGGATCCTTTGTGAAAAGTGGAAGTTAGAGAATATTCTTAGCTAGTTTTTAACTTGGGGTACTCCAATTGTACTTGTTATTCAGTTTTGTTGAGCTTAATAGATACTTTGCTTAATTAGCAAAAAACAAAAGCAACAAAAAATGAGTCAGTACCATTCAAGGGGTGAACCGAGCAATGAATCCCTTGATTAGAACAAGCAATCTTCTTAACTTCAACAATGTCTTTATCCCAAAAAATCCATAATCTACCCTCTGGGGCAGCTTCATAATTGTTAATGGACGACTAGTGCAAAAATCTTCTACGGATAACGTTAGTAGCACCTTGCCTCTTAATTTTAGTTTTGGCAATACAAAAAATCGAAATATGTTCTTTATTTACAAGCTTGAGAACATCCAATTGCTTGTATACTTTGTTCATACCACAGATGTTTCAATAAAGGATCTTCATTAAGTCGAAGCTAAAGGAGGGTGATTACCCTTTGTAGAATCCCCGACCTCCTGAAATATACCCCTTTAGACTCGCAGATAACTTTAATAGTAGACCTAATGTTGAGTTCTCCCTCCTCATCAATACCATCAAGAGAAACAAACCCATTAAGAGATTTACGAATTAAAGGGGTAGGTTTATGAAGAAGCCTTACCCTTAGCCGTTTGGGGATGTTGCTTATGAGCTTTACCCTTTCTCTTATAAATAACTTTATGCCAGATTTTGTCAGAATCATGGGATGAGGATGGTTGGTTACCATTGGCTTTGAGTGTAGTCTTTTCCTGTTCACCAGTAGGTAAAGGAACCTGACTCGAAGGGGTATCAGATTGAATCCTAGTGCATTGTTTAGAGTGATGACCAAAAGCTTTACAATTCGAACAAGCTTATGGCTTCCATGGGTACTCTACTGGAATCTCCACAATCTCTTCCTCTTCGTTTTCCTCCAATACATTAAGTTCAATAATATATGGCAACTCCTTCTTAATGCTAACTTCAACACATAACTTAACATACCCAAGTCTAGCTCTGGACTCAATTATACTATCCATTTGGAGAGGGATTCCAATCGCACTCGCAATATAACTGAATCCCCCCTTAGACCAGTATTCCAAAGGCACATTCCTCAGTTTAATCCACAAGGGAATATTCACAAAGCCCAGGTTATGCAACTAAGACTTAGGCTTCCAACGTCTTAGCAACATCGACATGTCATTGACATGCCATAACTGTTCCAATATCTTGTCACAAGCAGCTTCCGATTCTAATTGAAGAATAAATGTTCCATCCTCAGTGGATCTAATTTGACATTTACCAGCCTTCTTCTCAGGGGCGGAGCTAGGAATTAAAAATTGGAGGGGTCAATTTTTTTTTTATACAATATTTTTCTTGTATAGTATTTTTCGAACCAGTAAAAAAAAGACCTAAAAATAAAATAAAATAATAAAAAATTAATTAAGAATTCAATTAAATATAAATTATATTTTTATATTTGAACAAACTTGAAATTTTTAACAGTATAATGTAATTTGATTCAAGAAAGAATACAAAGCTGACATATACTACAAAAAAATAATAAGCACAAATCATATTCATATCAAATAATTATCCAATAATATTGTGCAATAAAGTTGTGCATATATACCTTTGAACTTGAGATTTGCAGGAAGATGTTATACAATAAAGTTGAGATTTGTAAGGAGAATTTGAGAAGAAAATGAAGATGATGATAGTTTTATTTTTTTTTTTTTTTTAAAAAAAAAAGTGGAACACAGTTAGAGCTTTTAAGTTGGTTTCCCGGCAAGCAATTGGCATAGCACTTCTGCCCCTTTTTTTTTTTTTTTTTCTTTCACCAACATCCAAGGTGATTGACTAGCAAAAAATAATAGCATTTAGGCACTGTGGAGAATTGAACCCGTGCCAATATATGAAAACTCTCATGACTAACCACCAAACTAAACCATATGTTTTGAACTTTAATAACTTTTATAATATTTATTGGGGGGGCTAAATCTATATTTTTTTTTTAAATACATTAAATATTTTTTTTAGAGGGTTTGTCCAGGAATTGACCTATAAGGTAGTTAGCCCACATCTTACTGCCTTCTTTAGCGATGTTTGAGGGTGGCTTGACAACTCTTCTACCATTCTGAAGAGGAAAAAAGAAAGGAAAAAGGAAAAAGGAAAAAAGAAAAAGAAAAAGAGAAAGAAAAAGAAAAAGAAAAAGAGAGAGAGAGAAAAAAAAAGGAAAAAAGAAAAAGAAAAATAAAAAGAGAAAGGAAAAAGAAAGTAAGGAACTCTTGGAGTGAACGTGGAACCTTTTTAAAAATCAATGTCGAGCACTACAACCTGTGCTGTCACACTTGCATAACTTATCCTATTTCGCGTTTTTGATTGATAAAAAGGTGAGTCTTTTGTTGACCATCTCATTATAAGGAGAACCAACTTGCAACAAGAGAGCTGCATTTTTCTATCTCAACATCGTCTACTGGTAATCTTCGAAATTTTTGCGTTATTGTTGTCTTTTTCTTTGGATTATTTTTTATATTTTAATTTCTTTTTTAGTTTAACATTACCAGGGCCTCATTCACTTTATTAAAGCTGTGAAGCAAGGAACGAAAATGGATGATACAATCACGATCAAGCTCGGTCCTGTTGGGTATGATTCATCTACAGGAGTTTGGGATGAGAAGGGACGCTCTGAACTCGTTCAGATTTTCATATCACACCAAAATAAAATTAATTCTCTTCAATTCCAGTATGTTGAGAATGGAGCTCTCGTCTTATCAGATAGACATGGCACTTTGACCAGAAACGACAAATTTCGCGTTGTGAGTATATTATACAGAAAACTCTTTTATCAGTCTCAACTGACATTAATCTCGTAAGAGAGAAAATGGGTTTACATGTGTGTAGAATTCACTCCATATGAGATGATTGATGTTAATCCAAACTAATTGAATAGCAGACGGGGCCGCCGCCTGAGAATTAGAGCAAGAAGCGCTCTCTCGCTCTTGAGTGGTCAGCAATTGAGTGGGATGAACCGCCTCGTTTTCTACAAGAAATTGGGGGACAAGTTCCACTAAGCCTCTCCCGTCTCAATTCGAGATCGAGAGAGATCTCCTCTTTAGATTCTTACCTTTTAGGAATGTACAAATTCGCGCTCTGAATCGCAAAAAGGAAATACTGGAGGCAGCTCGTCTGATTCAAATAAAATTGGATATCTTATTTTATTTATTTCACTTTCACTAGAAAAACTTGATTATAGAATCGAAAAGAGTGAATATGAAATCGAATTTCCTTTTCGTCCATATTATATTCCTCTGCCACTATCCATTTAATTAGTGCATGAAGCATGAATAATCTTACTGGTATTTATTAAGATGGTGTTCGGTTTTTGCTTCAAAGTCTATGTCTAAGTTCATGCTGAACACAAATAGAAGTGGAGAGTTAGGAATAGTTTATTTGTAAATAGTATTTTTTAGAGTGTAATTACTTGACACATAAAATGAAATGAGGATGGATGTGAGCTTGAGAGAGTTGCTCCTTCGCTGGAAAAAATCAATTGTGAAAGAATTTTAGGTTTTGTTTGGTCCAATTTTTAAACTTTTAAAAGTATTTTATGTAAGTTTAAAAGTTGAAACTAGCTTGTTTTATCCATTTTTGAAAGAATTTTTAGGTAAAAATTAAAGCTAAAATAAAACTGAAAAATTAGAAGCTCCCTATTGGAATTTTGAAGAAAAGTAAACTATTTTTATATAATGCGGAAAACTGTTTTTCTTTCTTTTATTTTTTTTTTCCAAATATGGTCTTGTATATTATTAGAAGCTCAACATTGCTCTCAAATTTTTAAAAGTCCAACATATGTCGAACAGTCTTCAGGTTTTGTTCAACAACATTTATAACTAAAGTAATAACATTTTTAACTAAAATTCTACTGCTGAGAGCTCTACAATTCAAAAACTAAAATTTTACAGTTAGGTCGAACAAAACCTAAGTTATTGTGTGTGTGTGTGTGTGTGTTTTTTTTTTTTTTTTTTTATATCGGGATTGTGTGTCTACACTGCTTAAATTTCTATGCTTGTCTCTTTGTACCAACATTAGGCTTCCTTAGGTTTTAAGTATGTTATGGTGATAAAATTACTAAAATTGAAAATAGGGGCAGATTTAGTATTATTGTTCACTGTAGGCTAACTTGATTTTTCAATCTTAAAATACTTTAAAAGAGACAGTTTTTATAAAATATAACCTCAATTTACTCCTTAATACTTTCACTGGAATGACTCTTCCATTGACTGAAAATCAAGATTGTTTATGTCTATAAGCAGGTGAGGTTGAATTATCCATCAGAGTATCTAACTTGCATGAGGAATTGGACTACCGCGTACCACATAACTTCTATCACATTTCATACCAATTTGCGTATACGTGGACCCTTGGGTCAACCTGGAAATGTTGAAGAAGAATTTTGCTTTGAACTTGGAGAAGACCGTCAATTTGGTGGCTTCCATGGCTCTGGGAGCTACTGTTTGAGTTCCCTTGGAGTTTATGTCATGCCAATGACTTCCTTGAATGCAAATAGTGGGCATGTTAAGCTGGAAAATCAATAAATTCACGAAAAGGTGTACTTTTCGGTTCAAAGTGAGTGTCTTCTGAGTGAAGTGTTTTTGCTTGTATCATTGGTGTGAAGATGTAACTATAAATATTAATTGGGTCTTTTCTGGGCGATGGTTTGTGGGGTCTTGGTGGCTGAGTGGGTTGTTTGCTGGCCAGAATTACTGCGGCTTGTTCCTTCTGCTCCCTGACGAGATGTGGTGGTGACAACCGGCAAGCGTTCCACTTGGTTGTGTCTTGTGTGCGTGTTCTATGGTTTGGATTAGTATTCAATCAGTTGAGATTAATATTTGTCCTTTTACATAAGAGCAGGGGCGTTGCTAAGGGCCCCGGCCCCCTAAGATTTTTATTTTTTCAAAAAAATTTATGTAATATCATTAAAAAAAAGTAATTGTCGTCAAAAAAATTTATGTAGTATTGATAAAAATAAGTTAACGACCTCTCCTATTTTTTTTCCCTTGTGATGAATGTTTTTATTTGAATTTTAACCCTCTAATTTTAAAATGTTGGCTCCGCCTCAAATGTTAAGGTGGAAATCAGATAAATTCATGGAGAAGTGTACTCTCTGGTTCAATGTGTCCGGACTCTGTGGGTTGTAAATGTTGCTTTCAGGTTTAACTCAATTGTCTTTTTATATTTAGATTAACTTTGGAGTGAATTGTTTGCTTGTATTGGTGAATTGAAGAAGTACCTATTGGTATTACCATGTTAATTATTTCCATCTTATATGTTTAATGAAATTTCTGATGTTATAGTGCCATTGGAATATGAAAGTATATTTGTGGAGTTGTATTCCTGTGCAGCTTTGCTTCTTGATTGGGTTGTTAACATTCCCCTTTTAAGAATTTTGTTATATGCTGATTTCAGAAAATGATTTGCAAACACTACCACATTTTTTATTTGTAGTAACATTTAAATATATTTAAAATTATTGTGAAAATGTTAAAAATTGTTGAAAGTAAGTTTACCTGTGGTATATGGTGTTGTGGCTAAAGAAATTTAATACATAATATGGATTCTTCATAAAACCATAAATCATACTAATCTCGTAGTAAATGCGAAAGAAATTTCAGGAATTAGCTCTCGTTTGTTCCACCGTTTAAAGCTGCAAATCGGAGTTCTAAATACGGGATTTAAAACTATGTTTTCACAACTTAAATGCCCTTTGGTGTTTTTACACATAGTAAAGAGAGAGTTTTAGAAAGCAGAGAGATAAAGGTTGAAGAAAACCTCTATCTTCTTTTTCCTAATGTTAAGAAAAGAAACGTTGTTTTCTTTTTCTTTTATTTGGAAGTAGTGGAAAGTCAGATAACTTCTCACAACTTTTATTTTCCATATTTAATGGGTCGGGTTGGGTCAACCCTGATTAGGTGACCCAACCCTAAAATCCAACAGTAGCATATGATCTCGTTGTATATTATCTATTGCAATGGTTTCTTATAATTGATATACGAACATTTTAAAATGGTTGTTAAAAAGTAATTTCTTGAGTAATTATTACTAAAAAAATCATTAATTTTTTTTAACTGTTGGAAAAATGTTATTTTATACAATGGTTAAAAACTCTTGCTAATAAAACACTTATAGCAACGGTGTTATTTCATCTTCCGCAACAATCTTTTTTTTTTTATGTTTAATTTAATTAAAATGTTCAAAAGATCATAAATGTTAATAGTGAAATTATGTGATCATTAACATCATGTTGTAATCTGAGAGGTACATGGGCTCACATGCCTCCTAGCGAAATTCATCTAGTGATCGCTCAAAAGAACGACCCTACTTTTATTTCAATTTCACAGGAATGGATTAAAATTTCTTCATTTGCAACCTTAATTTGTTAATGAGTGAGCTTTATTTCAATCAAAGAAGAAAAGGATTTGCCGAGTTGGTAATTTGTTGTGCTCTTCGGTTAATTTATTTGATATCATACATGTTTTGGCCGAGTCTGCAAATTCGCTTTTGGATTACCCTCCAATATCGGGTAATATCATTAGATAAGCATAATCTAAGACATTGATCACTTTTTCTTTTTTTCTTTTCCTTTTAAAAAAAGATGAATTAAAGCTACAAAAGGAGTCACGACCGTCAGATTCAATAGAGATCTGTTGAATATTTTTTAGAGCAACCAACCTGAAAGCTTACCTTAATGCTAAGTTTCTGCTTCCCCTATTAAAGCCCTTTAAAAGTATAGTTTTTGTTAAGATAAGCTTGTTCTAATTCCAGGAACTACCAGAGCTCCCCCGCCGAAGGGCCACGTAATATAGTTTAGCACTTGAGTTAGGAACAAGCGAGAGCCCGATGCCGGTGAATCAGGTAGGGTAGGAAAAATGAATTCAACAATTTCATGAGCGATGGTTGGAGCAGATCTTTTCGTAAGGGAAGGCGTGGATCCTCGATCCAAGTGAACAATGTTTCGACAAAAAACATCAATCCCAGTAGGAGCTTACCAAAGGTTAATTCGATAAAGTAGGACGCATTACAATTTAACTTTAAACAAAGTTTGATCAGGTGGGAGATTTTTGTCCCATTATAGTGAGCATGACCTCTCGCTTTATAAATTATTGAGTTATTCGTTAGAGTTTGATTCTAGTAGAAACTTACCAAAGGTTAATTCGATAAAGTTTCATAATAGACTTCTAAAAAATTTAAAATCGTATACCCTGAATATAGTATTACTTTTGCAAATTAAGTCTACTAACTCATGATCCAATCTCACTAGTTGTCATCGCGAATAATTATATTTTTGTTAATCTCAAAAATTGTTTTACCCAATTTAAATAAGTTGTAAATTTGCAGTTATGATGAGATGAGTTATACGACCAATCAAAATAGTTGTAGGAAATATTAAAAAAATTTGCAAGTAAGATAAGATAAAAGATACCAAGTAAAGTGAGCAACACCCGAACTTCTAACTTTACTCAAATATTGCAAGTGATATATCTGTTGGAATATGGAAGAGGCTATTTTATCATAGAGAGAAATAATATGGAGACTCTAAACAAAATTTTTATTGTTATAATATTTGGTATGTATTTGGTATGACTACAATTGAAAGAACTGACCCCTATTTATAGATTCACAAAAAATCTATGTCAATTAGGATATAGTTCTAGGAAACCATTACCCACTAGAAAATATTATCTAGTCAAAAACAATTTAAATCTAACTAGAACTTATTTAATAGAATCCTAATCCAAATCAAGTTTATCTTCTAACATCCCCCCTTAAACTTGATTTGACTCTCGTAACTCCGAGTAAAGCTCTAAGCTTCATAAACACGTCACTCTTGAGTGGCTTTGTAAGAATGTCTGCAACTTGATCTTGAGACTTCACATACTCTATCTTCACTTCCTTCCTTGTGATGCATTCTCTGATGAAATGGTAACGTGTGTCAATGTGCTTGCTTCTTTCATGAAAGACTGGATTCTTGGCTAAGGCAATTGCAGACTTGTTATCAACATAGATCTCTACTGGCTCATCTTGAGGCATCTTAAGTTCTTTCATCAAATTCCTTAACCATAGAGCATGACAAACACATGAAGTAGCAGCTACATATTCAGCTTCACATGTAGAAAGTGTGACAATGGGTTGCTTCTTGGAACTCCAAGTGAATGTTGTATCTCCCATGAAGAAAAGATATCCACTAGTACTCTTTCGATCATCAAAATCACCAGCCCAATCGCTATCACTATACCCCACAAGTTTGAAATCCTCTGAGTGGGAATATAAAAGTCCATAATCAACAGTTCCTTTGATGTAGCGAAGTATTCTTTTGGCAGTCTTCAGATGTGTATTAGTAAGGGACTCCATAAAGCGACTCACAAGTCCTACACCAAAAAGAATATATGGTCTTGTACAGCTCAAGTATCTCAAGTTTCCAACCAGGCTCTTGAAAAGTGTTAGATTTACACGTTCTTCTTCATCAACCTTTGACAATTGTACTCCACATTCAATAGGGGTGTTAACAGGTTGACAATTTTTCATCTTGAATTTCTTGAGAATTTCCCTTGCATAACCTTCTTGAGAAACAAATATTCCTTCATTTGTTTGCTTCACTTGAATTACAAGATAATAAGACATGAGTCCAATATCAGTCTTCTCAAATTCTCTTGCCATTGTCTTCTTGAAATTTTCAAATAAATTTGGATTGTTGCCAGTAAAAATTAAGTCATCCACATACAAGCAAACAATCAACACATCACCATTCTCATGTTTGGTATAAAGAGTATGCTCATGCGAACACTTGGAGAAATTATTATGACGGAAGTATTCATCAATTCTACTATACCAAGCTCTTGGAGCTTGTTTTAGGCCATAGAGAGCTTTCTTCAACTTTAAAACTTTATTTTCACACCCTTTCTCCACATAGCCTAATGGTTGTTGAATATATACCTCTTCATCAAGAAAACCATTCAGGAATGCAGATTTAACATCCAATTGATAAATCTTCCATCTGTGTTGGGCTGCTAGAGATATGATAAATCTTATAGTTTCCAAGCGTGCAACAGGAGTAAATACCTCATCATAGTCAATGCTAGCTCGTTGACTATAGCCTTTTGCAACTATTCTTGCCTTGTACCTTTCAACTTCACCTTTAGCATTCTTCTTTATCTTGTAAACCCACTTTACTCCAATGGCTTTGTGGCCTTTGGGTAAAGTTGCAAGCTCCCAAGTGTCATTCTTCTTTATTGCCTTGATTTCTTCATCCATGGCTTGTCTCCATCTTTCATTCTCATTAGCTTCCTCAAAGCTTATTGGTTCACAATCAGCAAGCAGACAAAAGAGAGTCAGTTCATCATTTAAATTTCGAGTTACCTCATAAATTTCATCCAAGTTTCTGAAACGGGGGTTCTTTTCATGCGAGCTTGAACTTGTTGAAGTTATGTCTCCTTGAGATGAAGTTGGAGCTTGATATGGAGATGGAGTTTGAGTTGGAGTTGGAGATGGATTTGGAGATATAGAGTCTTCATTGACTTCTACTTCTTGCTCTTGTATGGGTAAGAATTTGTATTCTTTTTGCTCTTTGACATTCCAATCCCATTTAGCTTTTTCATCAAATAGGACATCTCTACTCACAATAATTCTCCCATTAGTAGGATTGTAGAGCTTGTATGCTTTGGAACTCTTTTCATACCCAATGAAAACTAGCTTTTGGCTTTTGTCATTAAGCTTGATTCGATTTTGATCAGGAACATGAGCATAAGCAATGCTTCCAGAAACCCTTAAGTGCTTGATTGTTGGCTTTCTTCCACCCCATGCTTCTAATGGTGTCTTGTTAGAGAGACTCTTTGTGACACAACGATTCAACAGATAAACTGCACAATCAACTGCTTCAGCCCAAAATTCTTTAGGCATACTTCTAGACTTTAACATGCTTCGAACCATCTCAAGAACAACTCTATTTTTCCTCTCAGCAACTCCATTCTGTTGAGGTGATCGAGGAGCTGTCAAAGGGCGTCGAATGCCATTCTCTTCACAAAAATTGTTGAATTCTCTTGATGTGAATTCTCCACCTCTATCAGATCTCAAGGCTTTGATCTCCCAACCACTTTCTTTTTCAGCAAGAGCTTTAAATTTCTTGAACTTGTAAAAAGCTTCAGATTTTTCTTTTAAAAAATAAACCCAAGTCCTACGGCTATAATCATCAATAAAAAGGAGCAAGGATTAATTGGCCCGCAAATATCAGTATGGACAAGTTCTAGTGGTCTCGTTGCTCTTGATGTAGCCTCGTTTGGAAAAATTTTTCTAGCTTGTTTTCCAAAAAGACATCCCTCACAAATCTGTTCCGGATGATTGATGAAAGGCAATCCATGCACCATATTTTTTCTTGACATTAAAGAAAGATTTTCAAAATTTATGTGCCCAAATCTCAAGTGCCATAACCAAGAAACTTCTTCTACACAAGTTTTAAGACATTTTGCAACATCGTTTTGAATATTTAATAAAAACAATCTATTTATTGTCATGGGCACTTTTGTTATCAAAAAATTATTTTCATCTTTTATTACACAATGTTTATCTTCCAATAAAATTGTGTAATTTTTCTCAAGAAGTTGTCCAAGACTCAAAATATTAGTTTTTAATTTTGGCACATAATAAACTTCAGAAATAATACGATGTCTTCCATCTTTCAAACGGATTAAAATTTTACCTTTTCCTTTCACTGAGACCATAAAGGCATCTCCAAATTTAACATTGCCCTTGACAGTTTCATCGAGTTCTGCGAATATGCTCCTTTGTCCAGTCATATGATTACTTGCACCTGTATCAAGATGCCATGAAGTATCTCCTCCATCTTGTTCGCCATGATGAGTCATCAACAAGGTAATCTCTTCTTCCTCTTCTTGTCTTTCAGCAAAATTCGCTTTTTCGTCCACAACTTTAGGATTACTCCTACATTCATTAGCATAATGACCATATTTTTTACAATTGTAACATTGAACTTGCGATTTGTCATACCTTTGTCCTGAATAATTTCCTCTTCCATGCCCAGGTTTATGCGAATTTTGATTTTTCTCCTCTTGATTAAATCCTCCTCTTCCACCACGTCCTCGTCCTCGTCCTCGGTTTTGGCCTCGGCCTCTACCACGTCCATATCCACGACCACGTCTTTTTTGGCTTCCATCGTTGCCAAAATTTTCTTTTTTTTTTCAAAGCGAGATTACTTTGAAGAACTTTTTCCAAGACTTCTTGGTTCTTCTTTTTGTGTCTTTCTTCATGAGCTTGTAACGAGCCCATGAGTTCATCAACGGACATGTCATCTAAATCTTTTGTTTCCTCAATCGCTACAACAATATATTCATATTTTGGATGCAAAGAACGAAGGATCTTTTCTACAATACGAATATCTTTTAAATATTCTCCATATTTTTTTAGTTGGTTAGAAACTATCAAAACTCTCGAAATATAATCTGAAATAGATTCACCATCATTCATATGGAGAGACTCAAACTCACCTCTTAAAGTTTGTAGACGAACCTTTTTCACCTTGTCTACCCCTTTTTGTGATTTTTGGAGAGTTTCTCATGCTTGTTTGGCAGTAGTCGTACATGAGATTTTCTCGAACATAGTTTCATCCAAACATAGATGGATGATAGAGAGAGCTTGTTGATCTTTCTTGCGATTTTTCACCAATGCGTCTTTTTGATTTTGACTCAAAACTTCATCTTCAATAGGTTCTACATAGCCTTTCTCTACAATTTCCCAAGCATCTTGTGAGCCAAGGAGAGTCTTCACACGAATAGACCAATTATCATAATTGTCCTTAGTGAGGCGAGGAAATTGAAAAGGAAACATATTATTCCCTATCATCTTTACCTAGCTCTGGATTCCACTTTGTTAGAATATGGAAGATACTATTTTATCGCAGAGAGAAATAATATGGAGACTCTAAACAAAATCTTTATTACTCTAATATTTGGTATGTATTTAGTATATTTATAATTGAAAGGACTGACTCCTATTTATAGATTCACAAAAATCCTATATCAATTAGGATATGGTTCTAGGAAACCATTACTCACTAAAAAATACAATTTAGTCAAAAACAATTTAAATCTAACTAGAACTTATTTAATAAAGTCCTAATTCAAATTAAGTTTATCTTCTAACAATATCACTAAATCAAAGCCCAAGTGGTACGTGCCATGTAACTTTTGCTGGCTTAAATAATATATATCTTCACTGTCACGCACTTGATTCTCCGACAAAAAGAAGAGTTTTCATTGACCATCTAAGGAAAAAGGAGATCAACCTGCAACAAGGGTGTTGCATTTTTCTATCTCAAGATCTGCTGGTAATCTTTGATATTTTTGCGTTATTGTTGTCTTTTTGTATTTTCTTTTTAATTTTTTTTTTAGTTTAACATTACCTCATCCACTTTGTTGGAGCTGTGAAGCAGGCCAAAAAAAAGAAAAAAAAGAAAAGAAAATGGATGATAAAATCATGATCAAGCTCGGTCCTGCCCGTGTTAAAAGAGGAGAAGTTTGGGATGAGAAGGGTCGCTCTGAAATCGTTCAGATTTTCGTTTCACACTGGGTTAGAGTTAAGTCTCTCCAATTCCAGTATTTTGAGAATGGAGCTCTGGTCTTATCGGACAGACACGGCAAATTGGACGAGTGCGACAGCTTTCGCGTTGTGAGTATATTATCTTCCTCTGCTACTATCCATTTAATTATTGCGTGAACCGATCAAATATCTTCTTGAAATTTATCACTGTTGGTGTTTGATTTTTTCCCTCGACACAAGTAAAAGTTTGATGAGAGTAAGATTAGTTGTGTGAGAGTTTAGATCTGTAACCATCATTGAGTGACTGGATTTTAATGAGGTGGAATTATGAATACAGGCAGAGAGCTGATTAAAAATTATTGTGTTTGCACCATCAGCTAGGCACCGGAAGACGACACGTATCACTCTTGATGATAGTGTATTTGATGCTTGAAACATGATATGCGTTCATAAATTGGCGTTGAATTTTTAAAATTGTGAGATAATATTAATGTTGTTTATAATTTAATGTTATCGTTTTAAGTAATAATTTAAATTAATCACTTTGAACTCATCGTTATCGTTCTAACTAATGACTCAGAATTAAACATTTCTTGTTTGTCAGAGAATTAACCATTTGCGAATCATTAGTATATACACAACACAACACAACACTAGCCTGCAAAGACAACACAGTATTACACCACACTCAGCTAACTTGCTGCAAACTTTTGACCAAAAAAAAAGACCTGTAAACTAATTAGCTTTAGCAAAAAAAACTAGCATAGGCACGGGCATACACTAAAGCCCGTGTACCTCCGCCCTTGGTTTGCATCAATGGCAGAGCCATTTGATGGTGAGCGGGGTATTCCTAATGTTTTTTGAAAATATGTGTATTTTTAAGGTATTTTTAACATGATAAAAAATCAATTTAGTATTTACTGAAAAAAAAAAAAAAAACTTCAAATATGAGTGTTAATTTAGATATTTTAGTCCTTACTAAACAAGAATTCTGGATTTTCCCTAGTTTCCACTGCTTAATTGTCGGTGCGTGTCTCTTTGTTGACAACATTAGGCTTCCTTAGGTTTTAAATATGTTCCGGTGATCCGAAGCTGAAAATCAATACTGGTTATGCCTATATGCAGGTAAGGTTGAATTATCCGTCAGAGTATCTTACTTGCATAAGGGGTTGGACTGCCTACGACCACGTAACGTCAATCACATTCAATACCAATTTGCGTATACATGGACCCTTTGGTCAAGCTGGAGAAGATGAAGAAGAATTTTGCTTTGAACTTGGAGAAGACCGTCAATTTGGTGGCTTCCATGGCGGCACTGTAAGCTATGGTTTGACTTGCATTGGAGTTTATATCAAGCCAATCACTAGCTTGAATGTAAATGACGGGTGGCATGTTACGCAGGAGAATAATACACGGAAAGGTGTACTTTTGGGTTCAAAGAGTCTTGTGGGTCGTTCATTCTAGTTTCAAGGTGATTGTTCTAAGATAGAACTAAACTCCTGTCTTTTTGTAATGATCCGGCATCGAGATCTTACTTTTACAAGGGGTGGTTCTTAGTATTGATAAGCGAGCTTATGTGTGCATTGGCTCTTAAGGAGGTAGAATGTAATAATCTGATCTCACCCTCACAAGGGGTCTCTTGTAGTTGTAGTTTGTGGCTTCATGTCTTTTATATCTACATTAGCTTCTGAGTGAAGTGTTTGCTAGTATCGTTGGTTTGAAGCAGTAGCGGTAAATTTTACTTGGGGCTGGTTGCGGGGTCTTGATGTAAGAGGGCCCTTGTGTTTTGTGGACTTGGCCCATTGTTGCTTGTACCATTTTTCGGGTCAGGTTGGTTTTGACCCATTTGTTTGTAATCGCTTTTAATTTATGAAAGTATTTTTTTCTGAGTAAAAAGGAAACTTGTGTAATGAAATTGCTGGCATGGTACGGTGTCATCAGAAAATAAGTCAATTTGCGGTCTCTGTTAATTTTTGGAACATTTCTGTTGTTTTATTTGGTTTGATACAAAACAGACAACACGGTTCAGAGGGTCGGTTCAGCCAGGCTTTTGACTTGTTAGAAAGAAATAGAGACATTTTAGTTCAAAAACTAGTTAGAAGTATAAGAGAAATGAAAATAAATATTTTTCTTATACATCAATATGATTAAACACCAATGATTTCATGCCCAAAAAAAAGTCTAAATTCTCTAACAACATGATTTTATGTACATAAAAGTCTAAATCCTCACATAATCAAATTTTTCCTTACAAAAGTACAAAAATTTTCTCACATGATTACTTCTTTTTGGATGGACAGAAGAATTTAAAAAACCTTATCCGACTCACACTCACTTCCCCCATGGGGTGTGTGACCCTGTAATAACTATCTACTGGTTAGAAAGTTCAATTTTTAGGAAAATCTTCCAACTCTATTTTTATTAGGCTGGACTTCAATTTCCATTTAAGATGGGCGTAGGCTTTTACTTTGACCCAAACCTCAACACATTTTCTTGGAGGAAGGCATCAAAATTATGAAATAAGCAAATAAAATAGGCAGACCAAGAACTCTTAAAGTGCAGTCATGAAATTGCGATCTTTACCCGAAAAAAAAAAAAAAACAAAAGTTGCGATAATTTATGATTCAACAAGAAAGGGAAATTTATGCAAATGGTTTCCATTATTTTTTTGAAAAAATAATAGGGACTATATTGTGTAATTTTAAACAATAGAAACGAATTTAAAAATTTAAATTTAGTATATGCATAAATTGAAATTTTTGGGAAATGATGGGGACTAAATTGATTTTTTGTAAAAACAATAGAGACCAAATTGGTTAATTTTGAATAATAGGAAATAGTTTGAAATTTTTGAAAAATAATAATGACTAAATTAATTAATTTTAAACAATAAAGATGAATTTAAAAATTTAAAGAAACAATAGAAATTATTTGTGTAATTTTTCCAATAATAAATATCAAGAATTCGAGGGGGCCACTAAATTTATTGTAAAAATTCTTATGCTGAGATATGAACGTTATAATTTTATAAAGGAGATCAATTATAATAAAATATGTGTATGTCAAATAATTATATCGTCATTTTTTTTAAAGTCAAAATTGCACGTCACCATTAATGTCAGTCTTAACCTTATGAATCTTTATGTCTGTCCAAGGTGATAGAATTACTAAAATCGAGATCAAAGCCCATAAATGTGCATTGATATCAATGTAATACAGATTTGAATAAGCTACGATTTTCGAACATTTTGTGAAGTCCGTTGAATATAATGAAAGTATTGCTTTGGCAATTTGGAATTTATATAAATCCCTATTCTTTTAGTATTCCTAATATATAAAAAATGAAGATCTATTTGTGGCATTACTTGTATAAATACTGAAATATGACGAGAGGCGGACTCACATGTCAATGAAAATATGTTTAGAAATAAAAATAAAAAAAAGGATAATTTTTTCATACTATTATATTAATTTATTTCATCGTATAAGTGCACATTTTGATACCAGAAGTATTTAACTGACTTTTAATTTTTGTTTATTATCTGCTGCATATGGAAAGCAGGTGAGGTTGGATTATCCATCAGAGTATCTCACTAGCATAAGGGGTTTGTATGAAGACGCTGTAATAACATCTTTCGGCGCTGGAATAACATCTATCACATTTCATACCAATTTGCGTACACATGGACCCTTTGGCGCACCCGACAATTCTAGAAGAGGTAGTGTTTGCTTTGCACTGGGAGAAGAGCGTCAATTTGGTGGCTTCCATGGCACTGAAAGTCACAACGGTGGGATTTCCATTGGAGTTTATATCAAGCCAATCACTACCTTGAATGCAAATGGCGAGCATATTAAGGTGGAAGGCAAATAAGTTCACGAGAAGGTGACTTTGGGGTTCAAGGTATCTGGTATCTCTGGATTGTAAACACACACTGTAATGACCCTAAAAAAAAAAAAAAAAAAGTATATATAGATATAAATAAATAAATGAATAATGGGCCTATTTTGGTGGAGTACGTTTCCCACTCAGACTAAAATAGTGGGCTTATCTCACTAGTAGGAGTTATCAGTTACAACATAAGACCCACATTGAAAGGAAAAAGAAATATATGCTTAACGTAATAGTAGAATCATAACACTTTTTCTCTAAAACTCATATCAGACGCTCAAAAAGAAGAAAGTTTGGGTGCAGAATACTAAACAAGGGAATAGTTTCAAGAGAAACCCTTATTGTGGGTTTTTCACAATAAAATATGCGATAGAGTGCGTGACCCATGTTAATAAGGGATTATAATAGAAGATGTTCATGTGTTTTTGAAGGTTAGGAATCTTATAAAAGGTCGTGCTCTTCAAAGTTAGGATTTATTAGGTTTAATTACTAGACAAGAGGTAAGTAGGAAGACCTCTTTTCATTACCTAATTCCTTTTAATTTTTAGAGTTATGATTTGTGAGTTAGAAATAATCTTGATTTTTGATGTTACTGAATTATTGTTTTCTTGGATGTATCGAATTTTTTGTTAACAGTAATTTGTTATGGTTCTTGAGAAGTTTAAATTGAATATATGAGAGTTATGTCTCTTTTACTTGCAGTATTATTCTGGTTATATTTTATTAAAATATTTTATTTATACCATCTGTCTGCATAACATGATTTTTAAAACAGATTCTTAAAAAAAAATTGCAGTGAACTAGTCACTATTCACATGAATAGTGACTAGGTCACTATTCACCTTTTGGTGACCCACTGGTCACTGGAATGGGAACATGCTAAGCAGGTCACTGACTAGTGACCTGCTGGATACGTTGTTCAACGTTAAAAAATAATAATTATTTACTTTACTTTCTTCAAAGCTTGACAAACTATTTATTTTCAAATAATAGTTTATTTTCTTTCAAAACCAAAGTGCTATTCTGCTTTTAAAACAAAAGAAAAGAAAACTTGGGACCAACTGATGTATAATTGTATGTACATTTATGAAGGTTTCAACATTTTTTTTTATTGAGACTGGATAAAAATTACTTTGAACCACTTATGCCATACTTTGGGGCTGTGACCTAGCTGACAGGTATAGCGAGATTTGAACCCTCTCTTAGTAGGGCTTGACATACACTGAGTTTTGGGATTGTGCACAATCTTTTCGTTGGGATCCCTTTTCGCTTGTGATGGTTGAGTACATCTAACCATCTTTAAACTGTATTACCAGTTGTAGCCACAGCCGTATTTGAGTTTTGGTCTAGTGGTTTGATGAGTTTTCGAGTTCTGGATTTTGGCACAATATCTTTGTACTACGACAAAAAAATTGAATTATGGATTTTTGGAATGACTGTACATTTTGTTAGTTTAGTTTTAGTTATATTGCATGATTATTAGATCTTTTTTTGTCTCATTACATTACTATATTATTACCCATATATATATATTATCGTAAAGGTCTCATGTTATTTTTGGGGGATCTTCACACTTACTGAGATTATTATCTCATTCTTTTGTTAAACCTTATTTTGAACAGGTGAAGAATAGGTCTTTTTGCAAGGTTATGAGTAGGAGACTATCTTGATGTGGGATAGTGATCTTCGTTTCAAGTTCTTAGATTATTGGTTAATAAAGAGGGTTGTTTGTCTCTTGGATATTTCTTTGTGGTTGGATATTTTTTTTGAGCAAGAGTATTAGGATATTTTCTTGTGTTTAGATGTTTTTGTATTGTCATTACTATAGTCTTCTTTATGATCTCATTATAATTTGGGGAGTTTATTCCAAATTTTATGTTGGAGATTCGCATATATTATATTTGTATTATGTTGGTGTAGTTGCTCTACAAGTTATTGTTCTACTTGTGGTCTTAGTCTTACATTTGGAACATTCGGAATTAGTGTCTTGCGCGTTTAGGGAGGATATATATTCCCTTTCTAGGTTCACGGCAGTCTCGTCCCTAGATTTTACCTGCTAAAATTTGGAGGTGTGACACACACCAACAAAGGGATAGTAGAGACTACAGCCTATGACTGATATTATAATGTATTTAAATTACATGTTTATTTTATGTGTATTTTTAGTATAAAAAATTAAAGGAATGCCGCTAGAGAAAAAAAATATTTTGTGTGATCGTTAAATTGTGTATCGAGAAAAATCTCAAATTAATTCGCTTTTAGTTGTCGATGCATCTTTTGGGTGAATATGTAACCAGAGGCGGACTTATAAGGGGCCAATGGGGGTTGTAAATCTCACTAACCCTAAAAATAGAGTTATTAATGAGTGAGTTGGACCAGTATTTTAAAAACTATGTATATTTTAAAGATATTTTTAGGCTAAAAAATTAATTTAACCCTCACTGATTTTTTTTTCTTTATATATGAGTCTTCAATTGTGCATTTTTAGTACTCACTAAATAAAAATCTTAGATCCGCTCTTATATGTAACTCGTGTATTTGAACTGAAGATTAGCTTCTGAGTGAACTGTTTGCTTGTGTTGTTGGAGGAAAGTAGTAGCTATAAATCTTACCATATTGGTTATAGGAAGAGAAAATTTGCCTAGAATTGGCTAATTTTTCTAGAGCACTCTCTAAATTTACCTGATATTAGTGCTAACGTACATTGTGTGGTCAACTCTGCAAATTTTCTTATAGACATTGAGGACTAGCATCAAGTGTAGGGTAATCTCATATAAATAAGCATATTTTAAGACGTTGATCACTTAGTTCACTTGTTACTTCTTACTCTCTACGGGTCTATTTAGGGACGGATTCAAAATTTTTATTTATTGAGAACTAAAAATATATAATTTAGCACTAATATATGAATAATTTTGCTTTTAAATTGATTTTTTAATATAAAAATACCTTAAAAATATGTTTATTTCAAAAAATATAGCTCCAATTATACCTTAATAACTACTTTTAGAGTTAGTAGGGATTGCAACATCTGCTAGCCTCTAAATAAAGACGATCGACAAGGAGTTTTCCCTTGAATTGGGAGAAGACCGTTGATTTGATCGGTGGCTTCCATGGCATTGCAAGTAACAGTATAACTTCCATGGGAGTTCAAACCAAGCTAAGCACTACCCTGAATAAAAGTGGCAGGACATGTTAGAGTGAAATGGTATAACTTCCATGTGTGTTCAGACCAAGCTAAGCACTACCCTGAATAAAAGTGGCAGGACATGTTAGAGTGAAAGTGATGATCAAACAAAAGATATCCTCCAACTAGAAGATCAAAGCACTTTAATTGTCAAGATCTATGAAGATTCAAGATGTGAACATCCTAGCTAAGATCTTGTCCTAGAGAAGGAAGATTGAAGAGATGATCAAAACACTTTGTGAATATCAATGTTATACAATCTCAAGAGCAAGTTCATGAAAAATGATATTGATCAAGCTCAAGCGATTTAATCATGAAGATCAAATGAAGAGTTCAACATAATCAAGCTCAAGTGCCTTTTTGTCATGATCTCATATTTTGATGATAATTAAATCTAAATCAAATAATCTATGATGTATAATCATAATTTGTACAAAACGTATATATCTCAATTAGTCATAGATGGGAAGCATCTTCATTGTCTTCAAAAGCCAAGAAAGAATGATCAAGCTCCAAGACTTCAATCATAATCAAAAAGCTTCTCAAATGGCAAAATCCAAATTGCTCAAGTAAAGATTCAAGATAAGATCTCAGAAATCAAAGAAGGAATCATAAGTGGAGAAGTAGCGACATAAGGGGTCCGTCTTTATTTATTGTTGTTTTCTTTTTTTGATTTCATGATAAAGCTCAATGAAAAATGTTTTAAACTCTTGGTTTACAAAATCGATTTTAAATCTTTACAAGAGTTTTGAAACATATTTTTACTTGAAAACCCCGTTCTTAAAGACTCTTAAGTTTATGGGTTTTGAACTTTCAAAGCTTCAATCTGTACACAAAATGAGTCATCCGGTCGACCGGGTCCTTGATGACTCGCCCGACAGTGATTTTGGCAAAAAAGAATGCTTTGATCTGGTCGAGCATCCGGGTGACTGGATTCCTGATGACTCACCCGACAGTGACTTTGGCAAAAAAGAATGCCTTGATCCGGGCCATCGTCAGGTCGACCGAATAGTGCAGGTGTTTGAAAAATATAGATGTTGCAAATCTGATGGCTTTAGTTTCTATATATTTTCAAACACCACATTTGCCAAAATTACCTCTTCCAACTACAAGCAATTGTTCCAAAGCTTTCAGATCATTAAAAACACATTGCTTACTAAAATCATTGAGCTTTAACTTGTAAATCAATTGAGCATTCAAGAGCTTTAATTTGTATCTATCCACTCTTTGAGAGAGTTATTGTACTCATCATTTATTCACTCTTGTTGTGAGACAAACACTACTATAGCTTTAAGAGAATCATTGTACAGGGAGTGTTTGAAATCTTCTTTGTGGATTCAAAGAAGTGAAGATGCTTGTAAAAACTCTTGTGCAGTCAAGAGGTCTTGTAGTATTGGTTTGTGCTTCACCAACTTGTGAAGAAGCACTACTAATGGAGCTACTAGAAAGCTTAAGGGGAGGAAGACCTTAGGTGGTGGAGTAGATTAGCGAACCACTTAAAAATCGATGCATCATCTTTTTCTCTCTTCTCTTCTTGAACTCTTTATATTTGTGCATATATTGTGTTTGATAAATTGCTTCAAAGAATTCTCTTGTTTTTATTATATCCGAAAAAGTAGTAGCATTGCACTTATATCCTAATTCACCCCCCTCTTAGGATAATTTGGCCTAACAAACTTCCGTTTTAGCTTAGTTGTATTTTTCGATCACACAAGATTCCTGACGCATTTCTCCACTTTGTCCGTCCTGCTTTAATTTTGTGATCAACGTCCGTATTAATGTCTTCATCTTGTTGAACCATGGAACCCAAGTATCTAAAACTCTCTTTTTCTTGTATTCTTTATGAGTCTAATCGTACATCTATCTCATTTATTGACTTAATTTTGCTAAACATACATTTTATATACTCTGTCTTTGATCTGCTTAACTTAAAGCCCTTAGATTCTAAAGTTGATCTCCATAATTCTAGCTTAGTATTTACACCTTCTCTAGACTCATCTATCAAAAAAATATCATCCGCAAATAATTGCATGATAAAAATAAAAAAAAAACCATTGGCTACCAAAAGCATCTTCTTAAATACTATATAAGGAATATGCAATGGTTTAGGCCAATGGTTCACAATGCCCCTAGCAAAAGCGAACTAAAATTTAGAATAATAATTAATTAGAGAAAGATTAGTTTATGATGTTCGTTAATTTGTATTTAGTATAACAAGGTTCAAGCTATAATTTAGAATTTGTTAAACTAGTTAATCTCATATGATTATGAGACCCAAATCAGAATCGAGTTAAAGGTAATTAAACCAATATTTAAATGAGATTCGATTGTCTGAATAAAATTCGATTAATGATTCTGTAAAAATAGTGTAATACCCACCCCAAATAGGATGACACCTCATACTTAGGCTCTGTTTGGCCTAGTTGTGAAATTTTAGCTTTTGAACTACAGAGCTTTTAGAGTAGAGCTTTTGTAAGAAGTATTGTTGAACAAAAACCATTGATTGTTTGGCCTATGTAAGATAATGTTGAGCTTCTAAAAAATTTGAGGATAATATCGAACTTTAAAAATACAGAGGGGTATATTTGAGAAAAAAAAAGAAAAGAAAAACAGTTTCTCACATTATGTAAAACAACTTCACAAAAGCTTTTTTTGGAAAAGCTTCAATTTGGAGTTTCTCAATTTTTAGCTTTTTTCAGTTTCAGCTTTTACCTAAAAGTACTTTTAAAAATGGGCCAAACAAGTTACTTCAACTTCTAAATTCACAGGAAGCGCTTTTGAACATCTAAAAACTAGACCAACAGAGCCTTACACTACATGCATGCATGTCTATATAATTGCCACCACATGCTTATTTAAATATTATTTTGCCTTTTGCTTGGGGTATTTTCATAAGTGAATAAAACATTTAGGGGCCAAACTGTAATTAGACTACTTTAACAAAAATATCCTACACTAGATAAGCTCAAAACTTGACCAAAACAAAATAAAACAAATTCTACTTTTTCTCTCCCTCAACAGCTGATTCCCTCACCCCAAAAATTAAACCCAGCTGCAATTTAAGCAAAACAACCTCCAAAGTGTAAGAATTGAAGCCTTTAAAATCGTGGAAATAATAAAGGGTAAGTAGGTTTAGTTGAATTATGATTTTCTCATGTTTTTATGTACATATGCATATATTTCTTTGTGTAAATTCATATATTGATGTGGGTTATGAAGTAATGGACTTATATATTTTTGGAATATCATATGGGTTATGGAATTACATGAGTTAAAGGTGGTGTTGGCATCTATGGTGAATTTTTGTATATATGTTTGGTCATGTGTGTGTGTAATTGCCTTTGAGTATGCATATTGACTTTATGTATGTAAGGTGCATATATGTATTTGCTTGCATACATGGGAATTAAATAGTCTACTGATTTGTATGGAAAAGATTTTGGGTCATATTGGATATGTATGTATATGTGCTTAAAAATGGTAAAAACTTTACATATTATTGCTTTGGGAGCTTTTAGACTAGGTGGTTGCCATGTATATATGTAAGAGTAATATGGGGATTATGAGTTGTAGGAAAGAAAAAAAGATTAGATAGAAAAAGGAAGATAAGGAAATAGATTACAGTAAAGTAAGAAGAAGAAATTAGATAAAATATGATGATTAGAAATTGAACAACAAAAAGGTTGAGAGATATAACTTTAGAAAACTATCAATATTTGAATATCATAGTTAATATTTTTGAGCTTTCAGTATATGTTTTGATCTAGGCTTAATGTTTTAGTATAACTTATTATTGTGCATCCGTGAGTCATTCTTGAGTTAGTGACCTTAGGCAGAAGGTTGGATTAATTTTAGAGCTCGATCGAGGTAAGTAGGATACCTGTCACACACTTTTTCTTTGTTTCAATTCGGGATATATACTTTTCTATCTTTATCTAAATTGATTCACTTTTGACACTTGTTCATAATGTCTTGAATAAATCTCTTGGCCTCATTAATTGTATGTTGTGACACTTAGATGGCAGGGTGAGATATATGGTCATCACTACCCTCTAGGCATATTATAATGTTATTGTTACTGCCATGGCAGGAGAACTAGCTACTCTTTATCAGATTAATGGTTATTGCACTGTATTGTTAACTTGATACATAGTATCAGTGGTAAAATATATTGTATAATGTTATTTAAAATTGTTATTGTAATGGTTATTTGCAATTGTTACTGTCACAGCTATACAGGGTTGCGTGGATCCTATTCCAAATGCTTCATACAAGGTATCCTACTTAATGAGCTTTCTTGCTCATTTTATTTATTCTTTATGTAGAGGGCAGTGGGGAGGAATACCAGGGAGGGGAGTACTAAGGAGAAGATTAGACATAGTTTCATACTAGTTGTAATTTTTGTATGCTAGACGTTGTTTTTGTAATCGGTTCTGCGCTATACGTAGATTTCCTAATAGGAATTAGTAACTTTTGGAAGAATGCAAATATATGTATGTGAATAGAATCAAGCATTGAGTAGTACTTATAGGTCTTTGTACACAAGTGAATGATCATGGTATATAGATGCTCTGATGTAATTTTTACAGATGGACTGTTATTAGTTATTAGTATGCTAGATCGCCTTGCAAATTTAGGTATTTGACTTAGGTCTGTGGCAAGTCATGACCTGAATTTTAGGAATTGTTATTAATATTAGTACTATGAAGGATTTTGGCTCTGGTATTATAGTGTGGACTTGTATTGAATAACTTATAGTATTATATTGATTTATTAAAGTTTTAGTAGCTATGATTGTTGATTTTGTAGAAATTAGTTTTTGTACTACGGTATTAGCGCCTTACAGGCTTAGGAGGTGTAATATTCTTAGGCTCACGACATCACGTCCCTGAGTCTGGTCTTGCAAATTTGGGGGCGTGACATCTAAAGTTTCCGAATATAATCTGAAATCTTGGTCAAGTGCGAATGAATAGGATTATATTCTTTTTAATTGCTCAATATATGCTGCAAATTTTTTTTTTTTGGCTAGGTTAGCAAATGTAAGATTTCATTTAACTAAGCAAAAATTATGGCAAAACCATTTACATGTGTAGTGTCATATACAGAAAGCGATCTTGAAACCTAACATATAATTTTATAGAGGTTCAGATATTACAAAGATCTCTATTGGCACTATTGTTTTTAATATTTCTTCCCGTCAACATACCCTGCAAATTTGGCCAAGTGCAAATGGGATTTTATGATCAGCAATGCATATATACTTTAAACAAGATCTTAAAACATTTACAAAAGTTGTTGCTTCCATTGGTCCGTGGTTCACAAAGTAGTAAATTTGGGTCTAATTGACTCGTCTAATTATTTCTTGACGTGTAGTATAAAAAAGAAGAGAAAATGTCACATTTAGTCTCTATTATTTTTTAAAAGTTTTAATTTTATTTCTATTGTTCGAAATTTTTTAATCTTGTTATTATTATTTTTTCAAAAGTTTTAATTTCGTCCATATTATTTGCAAAATATTTCATTTTTGTCCTTGTTATTTTTTTAAAGTTTCAAATTCGTCTCTATTATTCAAAATTAGTCAATTTAATTTCTATTATATTATAAAAAAATCAAATTAGTCCTTATTATTTCTAAAAAAATTCAATTTAGTTCTTGAATAATTGAGACGAATTTGAACTTTAAGAAAATAATAGGGATAAAATTGAAACTTTTTAAAAAATAATAGAGACGGAATTGAAACATTTTAGAAAATAATAGAGACAAAATTGAAACTTTTTAGAAACAATAAGGATGAAATTGAAACTTTTTAGAAAATAATAGGGATGAAATTAAAAAATTTTAAACAATAAAGATGAAATTGAAACTTTTAAAAAAATAAAAAGAAAAAATTAAAAAAATTTTAACAATAAGAACAAAATTGAAACTTTTTAAAAATAATAAGTATGTGCTATTTTCCTATAAAAAAGAATATGGGAAAATTTGTGCTTTTATGAACAGTGTTTATTTGACAAAAAAAAAAAAAACGGTGTTTAGAATTGCATTAGATTTTGAGCACTACTCGGTATCACGCTATTTCAATTGGATCTATAGATCACATTGCTGGTAGGCAAACGCGAGTTGACATAATCTATGAATATTTATTAGATTAAACAAAACGTTGCACTATATATGAGATGAGTTCCTACGAAATTATATAAAATGGTCAATTTTCACATGTAACATTATCTTTGTAATATCTTATGTCATATATATAATTACCTGTCTTCTAGATTTGGGCGAGTTGTTAGTGCCCACCAACAAAAGAATTATGAAAATAAAAAACTATGTGATCTAAATCATAAATCTATGAAGATAAAAGTCACATAATCTTAATTGTAGATTCTGTGGGTCTACATGGCACACTGAGAAATCCAACTTACTTTTGAGTGACATCTAACCAAATGGATTAAATGGAATTTTCATGAAAATTTAGTAATTCTTTTAAAATAAAAAAATACCTCGACTGGCAAAATAAAATTAGCAGAATAATATATTGAACTCTTGAAAAATTTACTTTATTCTTATTCAACCAATTATAAAAGATAAATCTTTTCAATAAAAATAGAGTGAACTATACTAAACTCCTATATGGTTTATCGAAAATGCAACACCCCTCATTGTGTTTTTAAGCCCCCATAATCTCCCCTATAGTTTTTGAAATGGAAAATTTCACTGTTAGTCTCCATTGTTTGTATGAAGTGTCACTTTAGTCCCTATTGTTTTAAAAGTGGCAGTAATAGTCATTAATATTTGAAAAAATTGACGCGGTAGGTCCCCATTTTTTCAAAAGTGGCAGGAATAATCTCTAATGTTTGAAAAAAGTGACGCAGTGGGTTCCTAATGTTGGCTTGGAGTGTCTATTTAGTTCTTATAGTTTTAAAAGTAACACAACTAGTCTCTAATATTTGTAAAAAGTGACACAACTAGTCTCCATCTATTTTTGACAAGAAGGACCATTTCTGTCACTTTTTTCAAATATTGGAGACTATTGCTACCACTTTTGAAACAATGAGACTAAACTGACACTTCAAGCCAATATTAGGGACCTACCGCGCCACTTTTTTCAAACATTAGGGATTATTGCTGCTACTTTTGAAATAATAAAGACCTACTGCGTCACTTTTTCAAACATTAGAGACTATTGCTGCCACTTTTAAAATAATGGAGACTAAAGTGACACTTTATGCAAACAATGAGAACTAACTGTGAAATTTACCTTTTTTGAAATTAATCTAAATACGCTTCTCCGATAATATAGGATTATAGGACATAAAGGTTGTTTCAGGAACCACAAGAGAATTTGAACGAGTTTTAAGAACATTTACATTTTTGACAGACCAAAAAAGAATTTTTTGCCATTCACCCATTAAAATATTTTTCATTTCCCATTTTTTGTCAAATCATAAAAAATTTAACTTTGAAGTAGTACGTAGACCAGAAAGAAAAAAGAAAAAACCTTAAAAAGGTACATACTATCATCAATAAAGAAATAGAGTACCCCCAATCCATTTGTTGGCATGCACGATATTAACCCTCATCCACTCTCTGGGAGCTGTGAAGCGAAGCTTAATATATAGGTAATCACAATGAGCGATGCAAGCATGATGAAGGTGGGTCCTGTGGGCAGTGAAGGAATAAGAGTTTGGGATGAGAAGGGACGCTCTGAACTTATTCAGATCTTCATATCACGCGGGGATATCATTAATTCTCTCCAATTCCAGTATGTTGAGAGTGGAGATCTGCTCTTGTCCGACAGATACGGCAAGTTGACCGGAGAATTCTTTCATGTTGCGAGTATATAGCTCTCTTACTCCTTAAATATTTCTCAAATATTATATACTAGTTTATTTTTATCATTTATTCATCATATTGCTTAGTTTAGATGTTAAAATAATATGTTTTTTTTTTTGTTTTTTTAATATTAATATATATTTTTTAATTTTTTTATTTTTTTTAATATATCAATTAAGTATTAACATGATAAATGAATGATTGAAATAATGTAGCATATAGTAATACTTTTTTTTTCTTTTTAATTTATTCAGAAGAAGATCTAAAGTGAATTTTACGTCACTTGTAAACGATGTTTGCTTATTTACAAATTTTTTTTTTTGAAATTTTTCGCATCTAAATTGATAATTATACCACCAAACCAAATGTTCGGTGACAACTGGACATAAACCGCTCAGTTGTTCTTAAAATTTATAACGTCCGATAGATTTATATCCATAAAGTTGAGGGTTGCACTTCCATCCAGGGTAGAAAGGGAAAATAACTTTTTAGCCCCTAAAGTTTAGCAAAATTCTCAAATTGGCCTTGAGATCTGCAAAATAACTATTTTAGTTGGTGAAGTGAACTGCTATTAGGTCAAAAGCATTGACTGTGTTAAAAGTCTAAAATACCTTTAAAAAATTAAATGGAAAAAACCCCAACCCCCGTGCCGATGACCCCGACCCCCCAACACCCCAACCCTCCAACCCGATAATCCCTACCGGCCTACCCCAACCCCTAACCCCCTGCGCCTTACCCCAACCCCAAATTGCATCATACTCCTGAATTTATTGTCACAAGTTATTCATTTCTTTTGGTTCTGTAATGATCTCATAAAATGTTTATATGTTGCTTACTCATCCCAAAAATGATTTAACTTTAATGGGTCACAGTAAAGATGAAATGATAATGATGTCGTTCATTTTTTTGTTTTTTTAATATCCTTCATTTAACTGACTTTTTTATTTTGGTTTATTAATGTGCTGAATACGCAAAGCAGGTGAAGTTGGATTATCCATCAGAGTATCTCACTGGCATAAGTGGTTCGTGGTCCAATTCTGGTATATCATCGATCACATTTCATACCAATTTGCGTACACATGGACCCTTCGGTGATCAACCGGACAATTATTATCGAAATGATTTTAGCTTTGGACTGGGAGAAGACCGTCAATTTGGTGGCTTCCATGGCACTGCAAGCCTTAAATTAACTTCCATTGGAGTTTATCTCAAGCCAATCACTACCTTGAATGCAAATGGCTAGCATGTTAAGGCGGAAGACAAATAAAATTCACCGAAAGGTGACACCTTAAAATATTTGTAAAATACGTGTGTATTTTTAGTGTGAGAAACCAATTGGTTCTTGTTGACAAGAAAATATTATTTGTATGATCGTCAAATTATGTATCATCTAAACGTGTCCCTGATTGTCGATGTAGCTTTTGGGTGAGTGTGTAACTCGTGTATTTGAACTACGGATTAGCTTCTGACTACTCTGTTTGTTTCTATTTTTGGAGCGAAGAAGTAGCTATAAATCTTACAATGTTGGAAATTTCCCGCTTATAACGTTTAATGAAATTGCTGGCATTTTTTTTTTTTTTTGGACAATTGCTGGCATGGTAGAGAGAATCGAAAGAGAAGTCAATTTGTTTGGAGTTGGCTAATTTCTAGAGCACTCCTGTGAATTTATTTGATATTAATGTAATGAACCTGGCGTAGCCTACTCTGGAAAATTACTTATGGACTTTATAGACTCGCTGCTCAATCTAGGGCAATGTTAAGACAAAAACACTGGAATATTTGGTTGACGTCGAACATTTCACCGACTTTTGACGGACTTTGGAGCTCAATATGCAATCGAGAACAAACTGCGGGTTCTTCTCGTGTAAGTATTTCGATACTCAAGTTAGCAATTTAATTTTACTTTACGATTATTTGTAAACAAAAAGTGTTTAGAGAGAAAATGAGTTACATTTTTTTGTAACCAAATAAAATATTTATACTATTTTAAGTGATATATAGCTGGATTTTACGGGATCTTGTTGGATTCTTTCTAACAGTTTTTCCGAGGTCAGAGATATGGTCAGGCAACTGATCGGGCATGAAAGAGTGTCATTGGAAGAGAAAATTTGCCAGGAATTAGCTAATTTCTAGAGCACTTTGGAAATTTATCTAATATTAGAGATAACATACATGGTGCTGTCAACTCTGCATATTTTCTTATGCACGTTAAGGACTAGCTTCAAGTGTAGGGTAATGTCATATAGAGAAGCATATTTTAAGACGTTGATCACTAGTTTACCTCTTACTTACTAGAGTAGGGGCATGTTCTATCGCAAGACCGCTGGTGCTGAATGCGCTAAGAACATCAACATTTTATACATGTAGTGTTTATCTTTTGAAGATCCTCGAATCCCTTACATCTTTTTTATCGATGAAACTTATTAAGTTATCATCTCATTTAAGTTTAGATTGTTAAAAAGTAAATACTATATTTATATTTTAATTATTTTTAATATGTTTTTATACATGGAGGAAGGATTCAATTTTTAGTCTTATTTTGTTGCTAAAAATATTTTTGAGCTTGCACGTAAACAATTTTCGTGTTTTTAAATTAGAGGCGATGAGACTTGAATCAAGACAAGTTTGCTAATTTGGGCTGTCATATTATATTAAGTTACTATTTAAAAAAAAACTTAAGTTTTTAGAAAGTGATTATTATATTTATTATTATTTTTAACAAAAAATAAAGTACGCGTTCTGCAGTATTAAAGTTACAATGACGGGAAAACATGATGATGGTGTTAAAAAAAAAGGTAAAGGTCTAGTTTAGTCAATTATGTTTGGTGTAAATGACACTTTCATCTATTATCTTTCAAAATGAACTTTTTAGTCTATTATCTTTGGTGTAAATGACACTTTCATCAATTATCTTTTGAAATAAGCCTTTTAGTCCAATATGTTTCACATCAATATCGCCATTAGTCCAATATGTTTCCTCCAATATGTTTTGAAGTTGAACTAACGACGTTAGTTATATGAAACATATTGAACTAAAAAGTTCATTTCGAAATATAATAGATAAAAGTGTCATTTACACCAAAGATAATGGACTAAAAATTTTATTTTGAAAGATAATGGATGAAAGTGTCACTTATACCAAACATAATAGACTAAACTAGACCTTTACTAAAAAAAAAAAATATCAAATATAAGTTACAGTTATGTCTCCAATTACAAAATTAAAATTATATTTACACTATCAAAGTTTCAAGCATTTAAACAATTTTTAACTAGAACAATTACGCATGAAAAATTCATGTCGAAAATCAAAAACTGCAATTTTCCATATTAATATGCGAACACATGGAATGCAATGAAATGTCTACTCTCACTTCTTGCCCTTACTCCATTCCTCGCTCTAGTAGGCACCAATTAGGCGCGGAGGTGAGACACGTGGCCTCAAGATCGATATTTAAAAGCCATTTGGAAAGCGTAGTGTTAAGTTTAATTTTTCGACACTTAAAAGTACTTTGTGTGAGTTTAGAAGGTGAATCTCACATATTTGATCCATTTCTAGAAGTGGTTTCAGGTAAAAGTTGAAGCTGAAAAAATTAAAAAATAAGAAGTTCCAAGTTGAAACCTTTCAAAAAAGTCTTTTGCGAATCTGTTTTTATCTAATGCAATAAGGTTTTTTTTTCCTCTCTTAAAATATACCCTTCACATTTTTGAAAGCCCAACATTGCCCTCAAAATTTATAAAATTCCAACAATGCTCAACATATTCCAAACAGTAATAGTTTTTGTTCAACAACACTTCTAACCAAAAACTCTATTGTTAAAAGTCTATCATGCAGAAACTAAAATTTTACAATTAAACCAAATAGAGCCGTAATAAAAAATTAAAAAAACAAAACAAAACCACAAGATAAGAAAGCCATTTAGAGGGCACGGTAAATGGTGTTACGAGGGAAATGCTGTTTCAGTAAATGGAAGTGTGTCATCAGAATGTATTTGAGGCAATAGCGTTAAACGATTATACAATTGATCAAGCATTAAAAATATACAACTTTTGTTTTCTCTAAACATATCTTTCTTACCACATTTCTTGTTAAACCAGCTAGAGCCTAACATTTAAATACCCAATACATAATCATTTAAATTATATCACCCAAATAAAATTTGTATGATCTTATAAGACAAGAATTCGTGTAAACAACATTCTTTGATGGAAAATATAAATAAATGGTGTGACATTGAAAATGTCACATTTTGAGCCCAAAATTTCAGGTTTGCAGGCGAGATTGATATTGTAAATATAAGAAATAATTATTTAGACTGGTGTTGTAGCTATATGTGTAGGCATAAAAAATAACTACTTAGACATTTTTTTTACTGGCTCAAAATGGTTACCTAAATTTATTTTTTATACCCACAATACTCACTTATAAACTATACATATACACTATCTTTCATCGACGTGAGATATTACAGAAAAGTAAAAAATTGATTTTGTATAAAGAAACTGAGTATTCAAAATTTCTCTACACGGGCAAATATTGAAGCATTTTTTTCGGGGAAAGTACCGAAATTTGAAATACTCATTTAAGATTAGGCAAAGCAAGAACTGTCGCATTCTATGAAATTGAGATTATTTATTCGTATGTATGATTTCTTGAGAAATATATATATTTCTTTTATTAACTTTGAAAAACACTACTTATTACATGTGGAAGGAATGAAATGCCAGAATCTTCAAAAATGAATTTGCAACAGAAGAACAAGTAATGAAGAATATTGGGTATGAAGTTCGATGCAAGATGTTTTCGGGTAAGAAATTTAGTGATAATAGATACAATAGAGAACTTTGAAATATATGAAACATAACTGAGCTTATTGTCTAAGTTTCGAGGAGTTTTGTTGAGTCTTTCTGTTTAGCTTTTAGCATGTAATTGGCTTGGCCAATGTTTTGTATATTTTGATGATAGTGGAATGAAAATTTTAACTTGTTAACCCAGTAAAAAAAAAAAAAAAAAAACTTTGAAAAACACGTTAACATAATTAGACATTACATGAGAATAGATAAACACTATACAAGAGTTAATATGCCTTCACGAGGGCCATAATCACTTTACTATCATCAATGACCATTAGGTATGTTTTTTCAATCTCCAAAGTGTATTATGCATTTAAATACATGCATTAAATCAGTTAAAAGTTTAATTTTGAGGTGATCCAAATAATTTTGAACCTATACCACTCCTCTTTGATGTCATTCAAGCTATCCTTTGAGAACAATTTGATGTAAAATCTTATAAAGACTCGAGAGGGCCGTAATAAATTTTCAACGTTCCTCTTTAATAATTGAATACAAACATCAATGCTTTCAACATGCTTTTTTGAAAAGTTGGGCAGGGGGGGCATAGGAATCTGGACTTTCTGTGTGTGATTGCAATACAAGTGTTCAAAAAGTTCAATGCCTACTACAATGGCCACAGGGGCAGAGCTAGAGGGGCCTGCGGGAGGCCCGGTTCTTCAAGATTTTTATTTTTTAAAAAATTTATGTAATATTGTTTTAAAAAGTATTAACCTCTTTTTTTTGTTATTAATTTTTTTATTTGAATCTTAACTCTTAATATTAAAATCATGACTTCACCCTGACAATGACGAACACGACCTTTTGCCGTATTTATTTTCATTTACCCTCTGGAAGCTGTGAATTTAAGTAACAGAAATACTGCGTGATACACCAAACCAAAAAAAAACAAAGAAATGGGTGATACAAGCATGATCAAGGTCGGTCCAGTGGGAAATAACGCAGGAATAATTGTTTGGGATGAGAAGGGGCGCTCTGAACTCGTTCAAATTTTTGTATCACACGGCGATAAAGTTTACTCTCTCCAATTCCAGTATGTTGAGAATGAAGCTCTGGTCTTATCGGAAAGATATGGCCAGCTGACCGGAGACTACTTTCAGGTTGTGAATATATTCCCCACTCACTCTAGATATATTTTATTTTACATAAACCGTTATTCAATTATACACTTGAAATTTGTCACGTTGGTATATTAGACTTCGTTGGGTTTAAATCCGTAGGGTTGATTCAAGGGCCGATGTATGTCCACATTAATGATTTATAAGCGGGTGTTGTCGATTTAATTGATAATTTGGATTAATTATTTTTTGATCACTTAGATTTAAGTTCTAAGTAGTTATTTTTTATATTTACAAGTCAGTATGTTTGGGTTCACAATTCTTTGGGTGCATATTAAGTTTACACTCTTGACTGGTTTGGTACATGTGTTGGAACGCACCGTTACACTCGAAATTTATCAGTTGGTGGTTGGGCTCCATTGGACCCAATCAATGGTTTGGCTTTACCGGCTGGATTCCCATGTTAGCCAAAATATATATATATATATATATATATATATATATATATATATTACAAGTTGAATGAGACTAATTTCACTTACAAATCTAGAGTTCTTGGTTCGAGGCGTGACATATAGTCTACTGAAAAGAATCCTCAATCCGCCTCTATGGTGATCAAGTTACCAAAATTGAAATCAAGTTCAGTTATGCCCACAAAACTATATCTTGAGATCAATTTTATACGCTGATTAAGTTATGAATTTGTAACATTTTGTCCAAGTTTAGAAAGTATATAAATTCCTATTGCTTTTTCTATCTGTGTGGATTAATCAAATAAATACTGAAAGTAGGATTTTAGAGGGATTTAAGTGATGCACCTTTTTTGTTTGAATATGTAAATTAAACAGCTGAAATTGAATTATCCATCAGAGTATCTCACTGGCATAAGAGGTTGGAGGGACAAATTTGGGATAACATCCATCACATTTCATACCAATCTTGGCACACATGGACCCTTTGGTCAACTCGGATCCTCTGGTCACCCGCCCAACAGTATGAAGGAATTTGGCTTTGAACTTGGAAACGATCATCAATTTGGTGGCTTCCATGATACTGCAGAAAGTGTGATAACTTCAATTGGAGTTTATATCATGCCAATCACTGCCTTAAACCCGGTTAAGGCGGAAGCTGAATATATTCACGGAAATGTGACCAAGGAATTACAGAGGATGGAAATTCATTGAGATAGAGATGATGCAACAGCATTTATAGAGATAATGTTGGAAGAACTGGAAGAAACATTTTGAGGGGTAAGGGATTGAGTGGGAGATGATGCATCTGTAGAGGTTGTAGATATTATTGTATAGGAAGGAGTTATGGAAAAAAAAAAAAAAAAGAAGGAATGGATCGAAAGAAGCTTGTGAGAGCTGTTTAGCAGGCTCTGTATACCATAAAGAGAATGGAATTTGTTTGTATTGATTGTGTATTTTATGTAATACAATGTACAATGCTTCCTTATATACATAGTCACCTAGCTACGATTAAGGAATTTGTGAGCATCTGTTACAAGTCTAAAGCTAAGCTAATGGCAGATTTGTACAGTTGTGGTTATTGACCCGAATCATTTGAATGCTGATCACTTGCCTAAATCCTTGATGGGTGCTAATTCTTTGCTCCACAAATGGTGCTCGTTTGTCCCTTTGATACAGGCATAGTTATAGCCTTATTAGGAATTTCGCTGTGAACTTGGAAACGTCGTCAATTTGGTGGCTTCCATGGTACTGCAGAAAGTGTGATAACTTCAATTGGAGTTTATATCAAGCCAATCACTACCTTAAACCCGGTTAAGGCGGAAGTTGAATATATTCACGGAAATGTGTACGTTCCCAAGTTCGCAAGGCATGCTTCAAAACGCTATTACCCCCTCTATTTTGCGCGCGTTGGTAGCACCTACATCCATGCATAAGAGATGAAGAAGTTTCAAAACGTGTTAATGTTTTGATGCAATTCCCTCAAGGTGTCTCGTCTCTCTGGGTTGTTGATGTTGCTTTCGTTTTGAGCATTTAAGTTTTAACTCATGTCTGAAAAATCTAGATTGGGTTTTGAGTGAACCGTTCGCTTGTGTTGTTGAAGTTTAAAAGTAACTGAATCTTATTATGTTGGTAATTTCCAGCTTATGTCTTTCTTCCAGCCTATTCTAATCCACACCCCGACCCAGTCTCTCCATCAATCCACACATACCCCCACCCCACTGTAATGATCCCACATTACGATATCATCTTTATAAGCGGTGGTTTTTAAGTGTAAAAAGTTTTCCCTTCTAATAAACTAGTTTTTTTGATTGGGTTCTCTCTTTAACCTTTAGTTGTTATATTGGACTTTTCACTGAGAGTGGACTCTACAGACAGGGCCGGCCCAACTCCTGGGCTAAAGGGGCCTGTGCCCAAGGCCCCTTTAGTTCATGAGCCCCAATTTAAAGAAATTTTTTTTTTTTTTAAGATAAAAATGTATCCTAAACTAGTGTCTTTTAATTGGGACTAAGAGGGACTTAGAGTTCTAAGACCTGTTCATTAAACGAGCAGGCCTTCATCAATAAATTGGTTGGGACTCTAAGGCCCCATTGGCTCCAATTAAAAGAATTTTTAATTTTTTTTAATGATTGGTTGAAACTCTATCTTTTTGTTAACTTATAATATTATTTTATTTTATAATTCTAATTTTGGTATTTTTTTATTTGTAGTGATTATTTTAGGAGAAAATTTAGAATTTTTTTATTGAGAAAAAACTTAATTACTAAGGCCCCCATTTAGATGCTCGTTCAAGGTCTCAAATTGTTTGAGACGGCTCTATCTACAGAAGGAGACTATAGGTTTGATTAAGATGTGATAAACCATACACTTAATTAATACTGGTAATCGAGTACCTCCGTTAGGAGGAAAATGTTAACGTTGAGTTAGTGTCGATAGGTTAACCTGACGTCAACATCTGTTCTTAAAAAGGTAGAATGTAATGATCATAAATTGGAATCTCACTATCATAAAGAGGTAGTTTTTAAGTGTAAGGAATTTTTCCTCTTAATATACTAGTGTTCTGAATTGTTGTTAGACCCACCCCACCCCACCCTGTATCACACCCATAATATATGTGTTCAACATTGCAAATTCCGTCCACGGACTACCATTCATCTAGGGTAATATAAAATAGATTAGCATAGTTTAAAACTTGATACGTATGAATTTATTCTTACATACTGGAGGTCTATTCCACTATTACACAAGTGTCTGGATGCTAAGAACATCCACACTACATAAATTTAGTACAAGATGATGTATAGGAAAGAAAAATAATACATTGTCCCCCCGAAATGTTTGAAAATTTTTAAATACGGTATAAGTTGATATGTAAAAGAAACTTGTCATATATTACCCCCAACAAAGAATTTAAAAAAAAAATCAATATATAATATTAAATTATGGTTAGGTATATTGTTTTTTAAATTATTGAATTATTTTTTTATGTAAAAAATTAAAGAATAAAATTATTTTAGTTATTTAAGAAAGAACATCAAGCCAATCAAATAAATAGTAAGGTAGCGATTGGTATACTTGAATAGATTTGGACAGAGATGGAATGAGCCAATAAATAGAATGAAATGAACTTGTGAATGAAAATGACATGTTTGGTATACTCTAGGAATTAAAAGTAATAATGTGAATGACTTGTATAATATGACAGTATTACCCTTTTATTATTATAGTATTAAAAATAAGAATAAATATAAATATAACTGTAAACAATATAAATATAAATAATAAGAAGAATAATAATATATAATAAATAATAAATAATAATAATAACAACAAAAATAAATAAAAATAAAAATAATAATAACAACAACAATTATTATTATTATTACTATTATTATTATTATTATATTGGTATTATTATTATTTTTATGTTTGTTTTTATTTTTATCATTATTATTTTACTTTATTATTATTATTAGTATTTTTTATATTATTAATATTTTAATTACTATTATTATTTTTATTTTTGTTATTATTATTATTATTATTATTAAAAAATACTAATTATTATAATTTTCATAATAATATTATTATATTTTATTATTATTATTTAATCACTATTATTATTATTTATTTTTGTCTTTATTATTTTTTTATTTTTATTTTCATTATTATTTTCGTAATAATAATTATTTTTATTTTTATAATAATAATTATTATATTTTTTAATTATTATTATTATTATTATTGTAAACAAATTATTTATAAAAAGTAGGTTATATACGGGTATGGTAGTCAAGTTTATTTTCAAACACATTAGAATGAGTTATTCCTATGTATTTGGTCTGGAATGGTTATTCTCATGTATGTGGGAATGGGTTTCCCTTGGGAATGATATTCTCAAGTTAATTCTCTCATACCAAACATGGAAATTGAAATAGAATTGAGAATGTCATTCCATTCTCAACTCATTCACACATACCAATCTCTGCCTAACAGTAATAGCAAAACATAAAGTAAGGTTTAGGTACACCTTTATCATTTTAAATCCCATTTTTTGCAAAAAACTTTCATTTCCTTTTTTTGTCCCAATAAACCCTTCTAAACATTTTTTTTCTCAAAACTTCCTTCACTCTTCTTCTTTTCCAACCCTCCTAACCTCACAATAAAATTCTTAAAACTTTGCTATCTTCTTATTGCAATGCAAAAAGGAAATGAGAGACATCAATTCAAATATCTCTAAATGTATGAAACTCTCCAATTCTTTTCTATATTGTATTTTCTCTAAGAGGAAAGGAAGTATTCTCTTTCAAACTTTGCAACAACAGTCTTCGGACATTTTTAATGCTTTACACTTAGTTGCAAATGCAAAATTACTCATTCAGAAATTGAGAGATGATAGATGGGATGGTCTTCTTAGCATTTAAGTTTATTCTATCCTACACGGTAGGGCCAGAGGCTTCTCAAATAATTTGGAGACCTTGGGCAATCATTTAAATGGGGGGCTTAATAATTAGGTTTTTTATCAATAAAAAAAAACTCTAAATTTTCTACTAAAATAATCATTACAAATAAAAAAAAACAACAAAATTAGAATTATAAAATAACGTAATATTACAAGTTAACAAAAAGATAGACATATATAAAATTTATTTTTCTTACCTTTTGAGATGCAAAATTATTTATTAAATCATCATAATCAAGTTTATCTAACAAATATTTTTTCAATAGACAACATAGCTAATCTATTTAATCTTTCTTGGGACATAGATGATCTTAAATAAGTTTTTATTAATTTTAATTTTGAAAAACTTCTTTCTGCAGATGCAGTACTGAAACTGGAATTATTAACAATATTCTATAAGAAACATAAGCATTTGGAAAAGAATCGACCTTTTTTATATAATTAAGTACTTCCAATGGACTACAATTTTCTTTTTGATACATTTCTTTTAACACTTTTAATTCTGAAAGTAAATCTAATCCATCTATGTCAGAATGTCCATCATAGCTTAGAAATTCTTCAAGATTCAAGCAACATTGTTTAATAGTATCTTCATCCATCGACTTTAATCTAGTGAAATTGAACAAGAATCCAATTTTTTTTTTTCAAATATTTCAAATTGCTCAAATCTAGTTTTAAGTGAAGAAATAATTTGATCAATCATGTAAAGAAAATACTCAATTCTAAATAATTATTCAAGAGATTTTGTTTATTATCACCAACATCTTCGTCAAATTATTATTTTTTTATGAATCACGCGTTTTTCACGAAATTTAGGTTCTATTTCCATTTCATTTGCAATTTCTTTGGCTGAAATCATAGCAGATACAAATCTATTTTCCCTATAATTTTAGAAAAGGGAAACAAGACCCTTAAGAAGATCTATAGCAACATCAATGTGCATATTTTCACTTTGAAAGTTCTTACTAACAGATTTTACCACAAACAAGATATCATACCAAATAGTCATACCTAATAAAAATTCAAAATCTTCTAGTTCATAAGTTGCTAGACTGTTAGCTTTACTCTTTATTTTAGGATCTTCATTTGTTTCTACTAGTTCAAACAAAGCATCTCTAATTTTTGGATCTTGATATCTAATAGCCTTTACACTTTCAATACGACTTTCCCAACGAGTTTGTGATAACGACTTAGCCGTTAAATTAGATATGTTATTTTTTAAAATTTTCCACCGATTAGGTGAAGAAGATAATAATGAATATATCCGTTGTAGAACTCTGAAAAATGATATGGCTCTAACACATGAAGTAGCAACATCACAAAGTACTAAATTAAGACTACGACATGCACATGGTGTATACAATGCTCTAGGATTTATATCTAATAACCTTTTCTGAACACCTTGGTGTTTTCCTTCCATGTTAGATCTATTATCATAACCTTGTCCTCTTACATTATTAATATCAAGTTCTAAGTTCTTAATTTCTCCTATAAGCTCATCAAAAAGTCCATTTCCGGAAGTATCTTCCACATTCAAAAATCTTTAAAAGTAATTTTCTATTCTTATTGAACTAGATGAAATATCTACGCACCTTAAAATCATAGACATTTGTTCTTGGTAGCTCAAATCGGGAGTGCAATCAAGTATAATTGAATAGTATTTTGCTTCTTTAATATTTTTAAAAATTAAACTTTTTACTTTATGTGCCAATACTTGTATTAACTCACTTTGAATATTATGTCCTAAATAATGTTTATGAATTTCACCATTTTGAATACGCCGAACATGTTCTTTCATTATTGAATCAAATTTAGTAATCATCTCAATAAAACTTAAAAAAATTCCATTATTTTCTTGATAAATTTGCTCATTATTCCCACGAAATGTGAAATTATTTTTAGCTAAACTTTCTCTTTATTAAGTCTTTCTTGACATCTTTATCAATTGTTTTGTTCTTTAATAATCTCGATTCTAAATCAAACCAAGCACCCATGTTAACTATATGTTCATTACTTGTTTCATGACTCTTCAGCCTAGCACTTAGATGTTTCCAATCTTTTGTTCCTTCGTTACCCAATTGGCTCATCATACTAGATTTTGTACCAAGCAATTTACAACAAAAACAATATACGTTATCAAAATCTTTTGAATACACTAACCATCTTTTATCATGTTTTTCTCCATTGGACAATTTTCTTATATAGTGAGAAGTAGAAAAGTGTCTACAAGTTTCATCTTTTGGAAAATTTATATCACTCACTCTTATTGGACCCTTTTCTACTAATAAGTCTATTAATTTATTATTAAGATTTTCCCATCTTCCCGAATCATAAATACAATCTAAATTATTTTTAAGATTTCTAGTTTCCATGTTCTTTTCATTATTTTCTTGACATTCTTCATCAACCATCACATTATCACACATTTTATTATTACAATTTTCTATGTCTTTTTCTACCATGACTTCATGAACTCCTAAATTATTTAAATTTGATAGTTCATTAGTTTCTTTACTTGAGTTATTTTCATCTCTTTTGTTACTGGTAATAAACTTTTCTAAAGCTCCTCTTTGAGATTTAATTAAACTTTCTATTCTCCTTTTTTTCTTAAGTGTTTCATAACCCGATGGATATTTCCTACTAAACATACTTGCTTCAAATTTTGGTATAACAAAACTAAAAAAAATTACAATAAATTCAATAGTAAAAATAACACAATAATTGCAATGAAAAAAAAAAAAGAAAAACTAAACTATTGCATATAAGAACAATTAATAAAAAATAATGAGAATTGAGAGTATGAAAGAAAGATATAACCTAGACAACCTTGCAAGTAAAAGCAAGTGCTTCAATACTCTTCAAAATAATATCAATATGTTTCTTTTCTTTATAGTTTTCCTCTCTTGAAAGAGAACCTATTAAAAAAATTAATTATTTCAAGTTAAAATATATATAAGTATGTAAACAATATCAAAATTTATCACATAAAAAAACAAAAAGAAGAGTTGAATGTGTACTATGCTTTCTTTCTTTTGTCTTATTTCTTATATTATATGCAAAATTAATATCACAATAAACAATAGGAGACTTTAGAGTATAAGAAAATACAAAGAGCAATAGAGCATAAGAGTGAAGTGTGTAAAAAAATGAGGAAATAAATTATATATATACTAGAGCTTTACTTTATTATATATATACATATATATATATATATATATATACATACATATATATATATATATATATATATATATATATATATATATATTTAAAAGAAGAGGATGCTGTTGTATAACGACTGGGACTGTTCAAGTCCCAGCCAATTACCTTATCAAGGTTGCTGGCCGTTTGGCCTTCATTAAAAAAAAAAAAAAATCTTTTAATTGCAGCCAATGGGGCCTTAGAGTGCCAGCCAATTTATTGATAAAGGCCTGCTCGTTTAATGAGCAGGCCTTGGGACTCTAAGGCCCTCTTGGCCTCAATTAAAGGACACTAGTCTAGGATAGACCTTTATCTTAAAAATAAAAATAAAAATTCTTTAAATTGGGGCCCATGGACTAAGGGGGCCTTGGGCACAGGCCCAAGCCGCCCTTAGCTTGGGCTGGCCCTGGCTGCGGCGAAGCTATATGAGCGACAGCGGGGGCTGCAGATTTCACTGGCCCAAAATATCTATGTAGATTTAGTTAAAAAAATTAATTAATCCCATTTGAAATAAAACATGTCTCATATAGTTTAAAAAAAATTATTTTAACCACACTGAGAAGAATCTCTGAATCTACCCTTGCCTACACGGGTTTCATTTCTTGTGTCAACAACCAATTTAGGACACCCGCTATGGTTTCCGAAAGATTATTTCATGTCAATCTCAAGAATTTGAAAGTGTTGGTCCTATTGATCTTTGTCATTAGTGTAAAGTGGGTTTAATTTCCGTAATCCGCGAGGACTTCAATTGTTTTAATGATCAAGAAGTAACAAAGTAACCTTTTGAAAAAAAGAGTATCTTAATTGTTGAGTACATAACCAACCCATGCATGTTACAAAATTGTTAAAGCGGTAAATGAAATGTGTAAACGAAAGGAGTAAAGGAAAGTAGGAAATTGTAAGTTACAATCACTCCTAAAGATAAAAGGTTAGACTTCAGCATCATGTTTATAGTATTGCTTGTGTTCTTTTATCTCTGTTTTTTTTTTTAATTGATGTGAAAATCCAATTAACAGAGCCCAATTATTAGAGACCGTCTGAACCTGACCACTCTCTAGTAAAAGTGATTCCTTTTACATAAAAAGTGGTTCTGACCACTCTCTAGTAAAAGTGATTCCTTTTACATAAAAAGTGGTTCAATAACCATCAAATGGTTCTCCTACTCGCCCTTTGTTCCTTTATTTTATCACATGTCCTCCATATCTGAACAAAGTCGATCGAGAATTGTCGATATAATCTTCGATGGTTACATACTCAAAATCGTGCCCCACGCTTTACACCATCATAGATCCCACGATCAACCTTACGATTGTGCACTTGGCTCATTGTCGACAGTTGCTTCACACACCCAATCCAAACCAACCTCGGCATTCTAAGAGCTATATGACTTCCCTTTCTAGACAACATATGTTAAGTTGAATGTGTGCTTATACAATTAAGCCATTATTTTACAAACTGTTGCAAAAAAAAAAAATGAATATTATAAGCAACAGCTAAAAAAGGTGTTGCATTTCATAGATATTGTAATGTTTTTGATGCAACGTAAACAAAACTATTACAAAAATTTTTAGTTTAAAACGAGGGTGATGAAAATCGTCATAACAGACCATCGCAACAATTTTTTTAACCTGTGTAACTTAAATATTGGAATAGTGCTAAAATATGATAGTATAATCAAACAATTATTATAACAAAACCTTCAAGTCATTTCGTAGTGACTCATTTACTGAGGTTTGGTATGATAACAAGATTTCGGCAAGCTAAGGGATAGAATTGGGACGCATGTAAGTACGTAATGCTTAAATTGTGACGAAACTTTTGACATTTTAATAGGCACTATAAGCGTCAGTGTGAAAATTAATGTAATAAGCACTATAGGGATTCCTAGGTTTACATTTTTTTTTTTCTGTTCCAGTATTTTTAATAGGTATGAATTTTATCAGACCCTATAAACTTCTTCGCACATGATTCTGTTCTGCAGCTGGTTGAGATTAAAGAAAACCACAATAATGCTGACAAATGTAGGTCTTAATTAGCCAGTTGCACACCAAGGCAAAATAATCATCAATATGCACTCCAGGTTGGGATCTTCTTTTAGTGCACAAACTTTTTTTTGTTCTGGGTCCAATTTTTGAAAAAGCATGTTACTTCTTTTTTTTGTTTTTTTGGGTCAAATGTGAAGCATGTTAAGAGAAAAGGTTCACTTGAGGAAAAAAAAAGAAAAAAAAAGAGAGAGAAAAGGGTTATATTGAATATAATAAATAATACAATTATTATCTTTTTAACAGTTTAAACTTTTAGATGAGGTGGTTATTTAACATGGTATCAAAGTTCAGGTATCAAAAGGTCTTAGATTCAAAACTCACCGTCACTCATTTAAAACATTAAAATTGTTCAAGTGTAGAGTTTAAAAACTAACTTCGTATGTACTTACGGGGGCGTGTTGAATATACTAAATAATACAATTAACCCATCTCTAACAGTTTAAGTTTTTAGATGAGTTTTACGGCGTTTCCTCTATCAATTAGATCCTTTCTTATCCATAGAAAAAAGTAGCTAGGCATATCTATTTCTTCATATTTTGACTTCTATGAAGTTTCTTTCTTTGCTACAGCTAATAAAAATCATTGTTTTAATTTTTATTGGTTCTACCTCCTAGTTTTTATGAAGAGAATGAATTTTTTTATCGAAGGGTCAGAAAAAATGGGTTCGGATCTCCTGCAAGAATGATTTGGAAGATTCAAAACCAAAAATAATGGTATTTGCTAGCAACAACACAATAGAGACAGTCAATCAATGTCCATGATCTTCATCAGAGGAGGTGCCACTGAATTGTCATATGTTGGACTATATGATTGTTTTACATTATAAATTTCAAAATTACTTTATAAGATTTTAGATTACTCCACTTAATATTAATTAATTTTAAAATAAAACTCTCAATTTTTTAATATAGTATCAGAATTGAGTTCTTCGTCGAGTCTTGTTCATCCACCACATCCGTTATCCTGACCTGAGAAGTGAAAAGTGGGTTTTGCCAAGGCCCTTTGCCAACAACTTTTTAGTTAGTGAAAATTCCAGTCAGCAAAGGGAAAAAAAAGAACAACACAGGAAGAAACATGGGAAAGAGGTAGCTGATAACGATTAATTATTATTATTATAAAAATAAATAAAAATAAAAAAATAAAAATAAAATAAAAAAATAAAAATAAAATAACAAGAATAATAATAATAATAATCAAAATAAAATAATAATAATAATAATAATAATAATCATTATCATAAAAATAAAAATAAAAAATAATTATTATTACCATTATTATAAAATCATAATACTACCAATTAAAATAAAAATACACAACAACAAAAAATTAATAACAATAATATAATAATAGCTATTATTATAGTAATAATTATAATAATTAACATTAATAATAATAGTAATTATTATTATGATTATTACTTATTATGCTTATTATATATTGTTTATGATTATATTTATATTTATTTTTATTTTTAATACTATAATAATAAAAGAATTTTTTTGTCATATTATACAAGTCATTTATATTACTATTTTTGTATGTTTGAAGTACCTAATTGGCTTTTTTCTTTTTGTCAAATAAGAGAAAAGCTAGCTTTGAAATAGTAATTGACCAAAAAAAGAAGACTTTTGAAATAGTACATTGACCAAAAAGAAAACACAAAAAACCTTAAAAAAGTACATAGGATCATAAAGAAAGAAATAGAGTACCCCTAATCTTATCATAAAGAAAGAAATAATCTATCTGTCGACACTACCTCATTGCTTCATTAACCCTCATCCACTCTGTGGGAGCTGTGAAGCGAAGCTTAATATATAGGTAATCACAATGAGTGATGCAAGCATGATGAAGGTGGGTCCAGTGGGCAGTGAGGGAATAAGAGTTTGGGATGAGAAGGGACGCTCTGAACTTATTCAGATCTTCATATCACGCGGGGATATCATTAATTCTCTCCAATTCCAGTATGTTGAGAGTGGAGATCTGCTCCTGTCCGACAGATACGGCAAGTTGACCGGAGAATTCTTTCATGTTGTGAGTATATAGCTCTCTTACTAATTAAATATTAAGCAACGTTAAATACTACCCTCCCCCCTACCCTACCCCTCACTCACCCCACCCTACCCTACCCTACCCTATCCTACCCTCACAATTAAGATATATATTATATTTATATATTTTTTTTATAAAATTTCATGTCGAAAAATAATTTTCACTGTACATCTAAAAATCAGGAAATATTTTTCAATATTCTATTTTTTAGAAAAATATTTTTCTCTAACAAGTTATTTTATGACAAACAAACGAAATCCAGAAAAATATATTATTTTTCAAGAAAATATTTTTTTCTAAAAATATTTTTTATAAATAAATTATTTTACGGTAAACAAACAGAGCCTTAATTTGATGATATTAATCGAAATCAAGGAATGCCCATAAATGTGTATACTGATATCAATTTATTAGGAATAATGATGTCCGACGATAACAACGAGAATCTTCTCTTCCCTGAATCTTCTCTCCCCTAGCACACCCTAGCTAATTTGGATATGGTCTTGTAATTGGTCTCCCAAACTTGTTTTGGATGTTGAGCTTGGGCCTCATCCAGCCCATTGGGAGAGTGATGATATTGATCATGATCTTCATACGGAGTTGTTGAAACTGCTAATTAGGATAAATGCGGTAACTATAGATACAATGTCAGAAATAGACTGATTTTATATCACCTTTCAATTTGAACTCCCTTTTAATAGAAAAGAATAGTTAAACCAACTTAGCTGGCTAGAAGGATGCACCTCCGGTGTACCAGATATTGTGTCCACGGTAAATACTGTGTAGCCAATTGCGTAGCAGATAACTGCTGAAAACATGGAGTAATTTTGGGCCCAGCCCATTTCGTATTATTTTTGTCTAGACTTGGCCCTATCCATGTAATATTTTGTTTTTCTCGTGTCTAGTGGGCTTAAGCCCAGTCGTATTTTCTTTACTTTTAATACAAGTTTTGTTTGAACCAAAAAGAATATCAATTTAATAAAAAACTGATTACCGAATGATTTTGTTTTTGTCAAGTCCGTTGATAATGATAATATTGCTTTGGCAAAGTTTGGAAAGTACATAAACCCGTATGCTATTTAGTGTTCCTAGTATATAATGAGGGAAGATCTATTGTTGGCATTACTAAGATAAAATAAAAGAGCAAATTGCATCATACTTCTGAATTTATTGTAATAAGTTATTCTTTTCTTCTCGTTCTGTAATGATCTCATAAATATTTATATTTTCAAAATGCTGCTTACTCATCCCAGATCATATGACTGGACTTTAATGGGTCACGGCAAAGATGAAATGATGATAATGAACGTTTAATCGGTCACGGCAAAGATGAAATGATGATAATGTCGTTCATTTTTTTTTTTTAATATCCTTCATTTAACTGACTTTTTTTATTTTGGTTTATTAATGTGCTGAATACGCATTGCAGGTGAAGTTGGATTATCCATCAGAATATCTCACTGGCATAAGTGGTTCGTGGGACAACTCTGGTATATCATCCATCACATTTCATACTAATTTGCGTACACATGGTCCATTCGGTGGACCAGTCAATTATTATCGAAATGATTTTAGCTTTGGACTGGGAGAAGATCGTCAATTCGGTGGGTTCCATGGCACTGCAAGCCTGAAATTAACTTCCATTGGAGTTTATCTCAAGCCAATCACTACCTTGAATGCAAAGGGTTAACATGTTAAGGCGGAAAACAAATAAAATTCACGGAAAGGGCGGATTCAGAAGCGCCGGGGGGGGGTGGGCTCCCAAAATATTTGTAAAATACGTGTGTATTTTATGTGTATTTTTAGTGTGAGAAACCAATTAGTTCTTATTGACGAAAAAATGTTATTTGTATGATCATGAAATTGTGTATCATAGTTTTTAGTGACAAAAATCTTAAATGTGTCCCTAATTATCGATGTAGCTTTTGGGTGAGTGTGTAACTTGTGTATTTGAACTACAGATTAGCTTTTGACTGATCTGTTTGTTTCTATTTTTGGAGCGAAGAAGTAGCTATAAATCTTACAATGTTGGAAATTTCCCGCTTATAGTAAGTTTAAAGAAATTTCTGGCAGTAGAGAGAATCGAATGAGAAGTCAATTTGTTTGGGAGTTGGCTAATTTCTATATCACTCCTGTGAATTTATTTGTTATTAATGTAATGCACATGGCGTCGCCAACTCTGAAAATTTACTCATGGACTTTATAGGCTCGCTGCTCAATCTAGGGCAATGTTAAGACAATAAACTGGATTTGGTTGACCTTGAAATTTTGACCGACTTTTGACAAACTTTCGAGCTTGATATGTAATCAAGAACAAACTGCAGGTTCTTTTCGCATAAGCACTTCAATGTTCAAATTAGCAATTTGTTATTACTTTATAATTGTTTGTAAGCAAAAAGTGTTTAGAGGGGACATGAGTGACTTCTTTTTTTTTTGTTAGCCAAGATATTTATACTACTTTAAGGAATATATGGCCAAATTTTGCGAGATCTTATTGTATTCTGCCTAACCTTTTTTCCGAAGTCCAAGATGTGGTCAGACAACTGGTGGTCGGGCATTGGCCACTTCGGTTCGGGCATGATAGAGTGTCATTGGAAGAGAAAATTTGCCAGGAATTAGCTAATTTCTAGAGCACTTGGTAAATTTATCTAATATTAGAGCTAACATGCATGGTGCGGCCAACTCTGCAAATTTTCTTGATGCACAGCATCGAGTGTAGATTAATGCCATATAGAGAAACATATTTTAAGACGTTCATCACTAGACCTCTTACTTAGTAGGGGCCTGTTCTATAGCAAAGACTACTGGTACTGGATGCGCTAAGAATATCAAGATTTTATACACCTAGTGTTTATCATTTGAAGATCTTGGAACCCCTTACCTCTTTCTCATCGACCAACGTTATTAAGTTATCATCTTATTTAAATTTAGATTGTTAGAAAGTGATTATTATATTTAAATTTAATTATTTTCAACACGTTTCTATACATGCAAAAAAGATTCAATTTTAGTCTTATTTTGTTACTAAAAATGTTTTTGAGCTTGGATGTAAACAATTTTAGTGTTTTTAAATGAAAGGTAATAAGAGTTCAACAAAGACGAGTTTACTAATTTGAGCTGTTATATTATATTAAATTACCACTTTTAAAAACCTTAAGTCACTATTAAAGTTACAATGACGGGAAAACATGATTATGGTGTTTACATTGACGGGAAAACATGATTATAGTGTTAAAAGAGATATCAAATATAAGTTACAGTTATGTCTCCAATTACAAAAATAAAATTATATTTACACTATCAATGTTTCAAGTATTTAAACAATTTTTAACTAGAACTGTTACGCATGAAAAATTCATGTAAAAATGAAAAACTGTAATTTTCCATATTAATATGCGAACACATGGAATGCAATGGAAATGTCTATCCTCACTTCTTGCCCGTACTCCATTCCTCGCTCCAGTAGACACCAATTAGGCGCGGAGGTGAGACACATGGCCTCAAGATCGATATTTAAAAGCCATTTAGAAAGCATAGTGTTTATTTAGCTTAATTTTTAAATACTTAAAAGTAATTTATGTAAATTTAGAAGATGAGTCTAATCTATTTGATCAATTTCTAGAAGTATTTTAATTTAAGTAAAAGTTAAAATTGAAAAAAACTAAAAGATAGGAAACTCCAAGTTGAAACTTTCTCTATTTTTATACAAGTTGATAAGTTTTTTTTTTTTTTTTTCCCACTCTCAAAATATACCTTTTACATTTTTGAAAGCCTAACATTGCCCTTAAAATTTATAAAATTCCAACACTGCTTAACATATGCCAAATAATCAACTGCCTTTGTTCAACAACACTTCTAACTAAAACTCTATTACTGAAAGTTCTATTATTCAAAAATTAAAATTTTACAGTTAAACAAAACAGAGCCGTAGTTGAAAAAATAGATAAAGAAAGTTATTTAGAGGGCAATGTAAATGGTGTTGTTAAGAATTTTGAATTTCCATCTTAAAATTAATTGGTGCCAAGTGGAATAGTCGAGAATCTTATTAAGTGGTCTAAGAGTTTCTGATTTTATGATATGAGACAAGTGTTATATTCTAACACGTCTCCTCACATGTAACCTGATTTGAGATGAGTCACACGTGGAAGATTGAACACACGTAGACCTAATTTTTTATATGAGTTACACTTGAAAGATTGAACACATGTAGTAGATAACACATGTGGAAGATTGAAGAACATGTGGACCTAATTTTTTGAGATGGGTCACACATAGAAGATTGAATACACGTGGGAGATTGAAGATGCGTGGACTATTCACACGCGAAAGATTGAAGACAAGTAAACCTGATTTGAGATGGGTCGCATGCGGAAGATGAATGAGACTAGGCTATGAGCGTAGCTCTAATACCATGTTAAGAATCCTGAGTTTCCATCTTAAAATCAATTGGTGCTAAGTGGAGTAGCCCAAAATCTTATTAAGTTGTCTAAGAATTTTTAATTTTCTGATATGAGACAAGTATTATATAATAACGGGTGTTACGAGGGGAGTACTGTTTGAGTAAATGGAAATGTGTCATCACAATGTGTTTTGAGGCAATAGCGTTAAAACGATTATACAATTGCACAAGCATTAAAAATACATAACTTTTGTTTTCTCTAAAAATATATTTCTCTCCACATTTCTTGTCAAACCAGCTAGAGCCTAAAATTTAAATACCCAATGACATAATCACTTAAATATATCATCCAAATTTGTATGATCTTATAACACAAGGCGTGTAAATGACATTCCTTTGTGGAAAATATAATAAATGACGTGACATGTCTGGAGTCCAAAATCTCAAGTTTGTAGATGAGACTGGTATTGTAGGTTTAAAAAATAATTACTTGAACTTTTTTTTTACTGCCTTATAATAGTTAATCCAAGTTATTTTTTATACTCACAATACTTACTTATAAATCACATATATACACTATCTCTTACCGATGTGAAATATCATAAAAAGGTAAAACATTGATTTTTTACACAAACAATAGTATATATCATTGCACAATATTGAAGCATTTTTTTCCAGGGGAAAGTAATTAGGCAAAGCAAGAACTATCGCATTCTATGAAATTGAGATTATTAATTAGTATCTATGATTTGCTGACAAATACATATATATATATATATATATATATATATATATATATATATATATTTCTTTTATTAACTTTGGAAAACACCTTTTTTTTTTCTTTTTTGAGATTCAAGAAACTAGTAAAACTCAAACTCCCAACCTTTTACATACATAATAAGTAATATATCACTGAACTAAAACTCTAATAGCAGAAAACATCTTTACATAGTAGACATTAAATGGGGAAAAGTAAGCACTATACAAGAATTAATGTGCCTTCACAGGGCCGTAATCACCTTACTAGCATCAATGGCCATTAGGTATGTTTTGTCAATCTCTAGAGTGCATATCATGTATTTAAATATATGTACTAAATTAATTAAGAGTAAATAGTTAATTTAGTCTTTTATTTTTAGGATTTGTGTTAATTTAGTCTATATATTTTAAAATGTACTTTTTTAATCATATATCTTTATCATTTATCCTAATTTAATTTATATCTTTCAAAATATACCATTTTAATTATGTATCTTTACCGTTTATTTTAACTTAATCTTTATCTTTGTCATTATGATTCATGTTAATCCTCAACTATTTTAAAATGTAAGGATTAAATTGAGACAAATAATAAAAATATAGGACTAAAAATATATATTTTGAAAGATAAGAACTAAGTTAAAATAAATGATAAATATATAAGACTAAAAATATACATTTTAAAAAATATGAACTAAATTTACACAAATTTTAAAAATAAGAAACTAAATTGAATATTTACCCCTTAATTAAAAATCTAATTTCAGAACAATTTAAAGAGTCTTGAACCCATACCATTCATTTTTGATGTCATCCAAGCTATCCTTTAGGAGCGATTTGACTTAAAATCTTATAAAGATTCGAGAGGGCCCGTAATAAATTTCCAACGTCCTCTTTAATAATTGAATGCAAACATCTATGCTTTTAACATGCTTTTTTGAAAAATTGAGCCAGGGGGACCATAGGAATCTTGCCTTTCTTGTGTGATGGCATTACTAGTGTCCAAAAGAAAATTCTTTTGTCAATCTAAATTAATATGGAAAAAAGACATCCAAATCCCTGCTTTTTTCCTCTTTTTACATATAAATTCCTGAGTATTTAGAAATATCTTCTCAGTCCTTCATTTTAACACTGTTAGTTGATATTAACGGTAGAGGGACAAAACAGACTTTTACCATACCAGAATTACAACTTAAAAAAATCATCCCCCCCCTCTCTCCCTATCCCCCCCTCTTTCACCCCCACACTCTCTCCACCGCTCTCCTCTCCGTAATTTCTTACTCCACAGATCACACACTGCAATCTCACACATAAAGGGCATGTAATCATTTGACCACAAAGGAAAAAGACAAGAAGAAAGAACAATCACTTCTACTCACAGTAATTCAAACATAAACAAAACAAATGCAACCATTAATCACGAAGTTTCTTCTCACTCATTTCAATAGCTACTCAAACTATTGCAACCTCCAAACTGCGTCGGCACCATAGCAAAATAGAACAAAACACACCAAGTACAGATTTCACACCACAAACAACCTGCAAACAAAGAACCAACCCTCATCAACATCTTCATTAGAGGCCAGATTTGTGGGATCGTCGGACCCATCATCTTTGGGAACAAAAAGCAACAAAAATAGACCACCATTCGGGCCCAACAAGCCATCACAGAAAGCGCATGAGAGCCCGAAAGGCTAGCGACAAACTGGGCAAATGGCAGTGATTCTCTCCCTTTTTGAAAATGGCTTAACAAAAACGCGATTTAGTCTTCTATCGAAGACACGACATTTTCTTTTTTCTTTTTTTATTTTTATTTTTAAAAGGAGCATTTGGGTGATGCTGTGTGGAGGTGTGATGCAGGTGTGTTGTAATGTGAGTGTCTGTGTCTGTGTCTGTGGGTTCCGTGTGATCATGTGAGTGTGCTGCGATACGATCTGTATCTGTGTAGGTTGTGGTGCAATTTGTGTGGGGGTGTGTGATTTGCAGACTGAGAGTGAGATCGTGTGTTTGTGATTTGCAAACTCAGAAAGAGATCGTTTGGGGAGATGGAGAGGGGAGCATGATTTGTTTTTTAATTTTATTATTTTGATATGTTAAAAGTCTATTTTGTCCCTCTACCGTTAATATCAACTGATGTGTTAAAAGTGAAGGACCTGAGAAGACATTTTTAAATACTCAGGGATCTATATGAGAAAAGAGAGAAAAAATAGGGACTTGGATGTCTTTTTTCCAAATTAATATCAATTCGTAAAAATTTTTTTTTACGTGTGTAATCCACCTTATATAAAAAGACTAATGTGTTCGATGTCTACAATGGCCACATTACTTTTTGCATTTAGCGAGCCTTATCTATCAAAACTCCTCCAACAAAAGGTAATATTTATCCTCATTTGCCCCCTGGAAGCTGTGAATTAAGTAACAGAAATGGTTGATACACCAAAGCAGAAAAACAAAGAAATGGGTGATACAAGCAAGATCAAGGTCGGTCCAGTGGGCAATAATGCAGGAATAATTGTTTGGGATGAGGAGGGGCGCTCTGAACTCGTTCAAATTTTTGTATCACACGGCGATAAAGTTTACTCTTTCCAATTTCAGTATGTTGAGAATGGAGCTCTGGTCTTGTCGGAAAGATACGGCCAGCTGACCGGAGACAACTTTAAGGCCGTGAGTATATTCCCCACTCACTAGATATGTATTACATAAACCATTATTCAATTATAAACTTGAGATTTGTCACGTTGGTATATTAGACTTCGTTAGGTTTAAATCTGTAGCGTTGATTCAAGGGCCGGTGTATGTCCACATTAGTTGGAATAGTGTTAAATTAGTAATTTATAAGCGGGTATCATGGATTTAAGTAATTTGGATTAATAATTTTTTGGTCACTTGATTTAAGTTTCAAGTAATTATTTTTTTATGCTCGCAACACCAGTATGTTTGGTTTCAATACTCATTTGCTACATATTAAGTTCACACTCTGACTGGCTTAGTACATGTGTTGGGGCGAACCCTTGCACTCATAATTTACCAGGGCTCCAAACTAATGGTTGGACTTTATTAGTTGGATTCCCATGTTAGTCGGGAAAAAAAAAATCAATTACCAGTTGAATGACACTAATTTTGCTTAAAAACCTAGAATTTTTGGCTCGTGACGTAACATATAGTTTACTGGAAAGATTCCTCAATCCACCTCTAAGGTGATCAAGTTACTAAAAATTGAAGTCCAGTTTAGTTATGGCCACAAAACTGTATATTGAGATCAATTTTACAAGCTGATTAAGTTATGAATTTATAAAATTTTGTCCAAGTTTAGAAAGTATATAAATTCCTATGCTTTTTCTATCTGTGTGGATTAATCAAATAAATACTGAAAGTAGGATTTTAGAGGGATTTAAATGATGTTCCTTTTTTGTTTGAATACGTAAATTAAACAGGTGAAGTTGAATTATCCATCAGAGTATCTCACTGGCATAAGAGGTTGGAGGGACAACTTTGGGATAACATCTATCACATTTTATACCAATCTGAGCACACATGGACCCTTTGGTCAACACAGATCCTTTGGTCACCCGCACAACAATATCAAGGAATTTTGCTTTGAATTTGGAGACGATCGTCAATTTGGTGGCTTCCATGGTACTGCAGAAAGTGTTATTACTTCAATTGGAGTTTATATCAAGCCAATCACAACCTTGAACCCGGTTAAGGCGGAAGCTGAATAAATTCACGGAAATGTGTTTATATCAAGCCAATTAGAACCTTAAACTCGGTTAAAGCGGAAGCTGAATATATTCACAGAAATGTGTACGTTCCCAAGTTCATGACACATTACCCCCTCTCTTTTGCGCGCATTGGTAGCACCTACATCCATGAGAGATGGAAGTTTCGAAACGTGATAATGTTTTGAAGCAATTCTCCCAAGTTGTTTGGTGTCTCTAGATAGTTGATGTTGCTTTCGGTTTGAGCATTTAAGTTTTAACTCGTGTCTTTGAAATTTGGCTTTTGAGTGAACTGTTCGCTTGTGTTGTTAGAGTTTAAAAGTAACTGAATTTTACTATGTTGGCCAGCTTATGTCTCTCTTCCGGCCTATTCAGTTAGTCCTCTCCCCCACTTGCACCCCCCCCCCCACCCGTACTCGTACCTGTACCCGTCCCCGTCCCCGTCCCCGTCCCTCCCTCAATCCACACATCCCCCCACCACACTGTAGTGATTTCACATAACAATTTCACCCTTATAATAGACTAAATTTTTAGGTTGAATTTTCCCCTTGGTCTTGAGTTGTTATATCAGACCTTTCATTGAAAGTGGACTCTGCAGAGGGGAGACTATATATACGCTTGATTAAAGTGTGATAAATGTCACATTGAATACTGATAGTCAAGTACCTCTGTCGTCAGGATGAAAATGATAACGTTAGGTTAATATCGATAGATTAACTCGATATGAACCCAACGTGGGCCCGACTTTGCAATTTCCCTCCACAGAATATCATTCATCTAGGGTAATATAAAATAGATTAGCATAGTTTAAAACTTGATACTTATTAATTAATTCTTACTTACTGGAGGTCTATTCCACCATTACACCATCGACACTATATAAATTAGTTCGAATGGTTTCATGATCCTCAAAGCTCCTTCCACCGGCCAGAATTTAGTAGTCCATGTACTAATATATAATATCAAAATATGGATAAATATATATTTTTTATATTATTGAATTATTTTTTTATGTATAAAAGTTAAAGAATAAAATTAATTAAGTTATTTAAGAAAGAAAATCAAGCCAATCAAATAAATAGTAACAGTAATAGCAAAACATAAAGTAAGGTTTAGGTACACCTTTATCATATTAAATCCCAATTTTTGCAAAAACTTTCATTTCCTTTTTCATCCCGATAAGCCCTTCTAAACTTTTTCATTCTCATATCTTCCTTCACTTCTCTTCTTTTCCTATCCTCCTAACCTCACAAAAGAATTCTTAAAACTTTGCAATCTTCTTTTTGCAATGAAAAAGGAAAATGAGAGGCATCAATTCAAATATCTCTAATGTAACGATTGATACACTTGAATGAATTTGGGCAAGAATAAAATGAGCTAAGAAATGGAATGAAACTAGGAATGAAATGAACTTAAGAATAGGAATGTCATACTTGGTATACTCTAGGAATGGAGATATGAATAAGTATATTGATTCCAAACCTATGTTTGGTATACAGTATATAGAAATGGTATTAAGAATGACTTGTATAATATGACATGATTACCCTTTCATTATTATAGTATTAAAAATAAGATTTACATGAATATAAATGTGAACATAATAATAATAATAATAATAATAATAATAAAAATTATTGTTATTATTATTATTATTATTATTATTAAACTATTATTGATATAATGTTATTATTATCATTATTAATATTAATATTATAATTTAATAATAAATTATTATTATTATTATTATTATTATTATTATTATTAAACTATTACTAATATTAATATTAATATTATTATTATTAATATTTGACAAGGGTATATTTGTCATTTAAAAAATAAGGTTCATTCCCAAGCACATGGGAATGAGTTATTCCTATGTGTTTGGCTTGGAATGACTATTCACATGTATAGAAGAATGGGATTACCTTGGGAATGGAATTCCCGAGTTCATTCCTCATACCAAGCATGAGAATCAAAATAAAGTTGAGAATGTCATTCCATTCACAACTCATTCTCTCATACCAATCACAACATAAAGGTATGAAACTCTCCAATTATTTTCTATATTGTATTTTCTCTAAAAGGAAAGGAAGTATTCTTTGTCACACTTAAGGATGGTAATGGGGATAGATTTTGTGGGCCCCCGCCCCCGCCCCAAATGAGGGTACTATTGGGGTGGGGGATAGGGAATGGGGCAGGGGATGAGAATTGACTTTGAATCCCTGTACATGGGCGGGGCGGGGGATGAGGATAGACATTTCCCACCCCGCATTCCCCACCCCGCATATTAATAAAATTGTTTAAACATTATATTTATTTATCTATGTTAAAATATTTTAGTTAATTGTATAGTATTAAGAAATATTATTCTTTCCTAATTTATTAGGCTAATTGTTAATATTAATTAATTCCTCTCTATTTCCTTATTTGTATTAGTGTTAGGGTTACATATTAATATTTGATATTTTACAGCTCAAATTGTGTCAATCAAACTAACATGTAAACAGTAAACTTTAAAGTTAAATATCACGCCCCAACTCGACCCCCCTTAAGATCAGTCAGGACGCAACGGAATTTCGGTAGTATAACGACAGTAACCTAGATACCGAGGCTCTAAACCAACCTTTTCGCAACTCATACATCTAACTCCACAAATAATTCAATAATTAAACAACACAACCACAATATTCATTAAACATTCTTTTACCATTGCATCCATAGGTTATACGCCTCTGTTCCAACATCATACATTTACAATATAACATACATTTCCAAAATAGATTATAACCAATTAAGCAACCTAACCATGTTCCAAAAGAAGACTACTAAATTAGCAATAAACATAAGTCTTATAATTAAGTAAGGTATACAATATAACATATGACAACAACTAAGACAAATTCATGGCAACGACTCCGGCACACAAGACGCGTCCACATAAAGCACATTCCCAACTTCCTGAGGCACGTATCCGTAATCTTGATCAATAACACATGTATGCATGCAATAATTGAGAGTGAGCTTATATAACACAAGCGCAGTGAGGATTCGATAGATCTCTAACAGTACTTACTATACTCCTTGGAAATCATCATTTGAGCAGTAAACACACAATAAACATCAATAACAATATAAACACATAAACTATAATGACCATTCAATAAAGGATACTCTAGTTGGTATAGTTCCAAACGCCATCACGATCTCAACCAACTTCTTATTACCCCCATGACACACACCCCCGAGGTACCTCACTAGCTCTGCCTTCCATGGCATCTCCGCTCATGCGAGATGAGGGTAGCCTCTAATAGCCATGTCGTTTTCAACCCGATGGCCCGATACCGCCCGAGAGGTGGCACACGCATATCAAGACTCAACAATAACAATAAACATTCAATCACAGGAGGACAACCTTTTCCGTTGACTATCTCCCGATTCATCAATAATCAATATTCAATAATCAATTAATCATCAATCAATTAATAACATTACAACAACACAACATCAATTAATCAATTAACAGCTAAACAACTAAGTTAGATGACAAAGTAGGCTACCCAACTTAACATGCATTAGACACACAACCAAACCCTAATCTAACCATCAACAACTCACAGTTCAATCACTCAAACACCACCCGATCATCTAAAGGCATATATCAACATTTTAAAGAAAAACAACCTAGACTTCTAATTATCATAACTTACACTTTACTAATCCAAACAACTCCAAACCAGTTCCTATCACTCACTCACTCACTCAATCAACTACATTAACCCCCTCGGAAACCAACCAAAATACATCCAAATCAAGTCCAACAACCCTAAAACAACAATGCACCTAGGCTGAAATTTCTGAACTTTCACACCGACATCACAATCAAAATTTCGGCATCACAACAGCACTACCCCGTATTTAGCAAACTTTTACAAATCGATGGCAATCGATTCCAACCACTACAACTCATAATATTCAACAAATAGCCAACAACTCAACTTTTAATACTTGAAAATAAAAATTCATGCTACAACAGCTCAAATCTTATATAAATGCATATAAACTATCCTTAGCATGCACTGAGCAATAATATAACATCAATTCAACTTTCTAACGGTTCAAAATTCAATTATATGCAAAACATAAAAATGACATTTTGAGATCTATAATTTTTCTCTCACCTTTGATGTGTTTTGATGCAAGAAATGCGTAGAATGGATGCCCAACAAGTGAAATCAAGCTTTGAATGAAGTGATTTGGACTTGAATTGCAAAATCTATGTGAAAAATGCTTTGAAAAACCTTGAAAATGCCATATTTACTCTCCCTCACGGATTTTCGGTAATGTGTGTGTAAAATGAGTGTGTTTTGTGAGCTTTTAATGTGTGTTGATGATATATTAAGCAAAGGTCAAACAAATAAAAGAAAGTCAAAGTTGACACTTAGTTATTTTTAGTGTTTTCTTGTCTTTTAATTCCATTTTAGACTATTTCTTGCTCAAAACATTAATTTAACACTTGGACTATTTTAAGTAGTTTATTTTTAGGTGACAAGAGTTTTTTCACGCAAAGACTTTCACCCGACTCGGCTAAAAACGCGATTTCTGCAAAAGAAGGTGAAAAGTCATATTATTTGTTTTCAAATGTCTTTTGAATACACAATTAATCTAAAATCATTTAATACCACATATAAATACATTTATATTAATATGTACTAGGTCAACAAAAGTCAATGCAAGAATCGGGTTTAAAAGAAATTACTATTTGGCTCAAAAACTCTACTTTTTGCCCGAAAAGTCTATTTAAATTACTATTCCGTTTCAGAATTAATTTTTATCAAACATGGGTCTATTAATAATAGAGGACTAGGTTTTAAGATGTTTAAAACACCCTTGTAAAAATTTTAGCGAACAGGTTTTCAAAACACTATTCATAAAAATCGTCGATAAAATTTCTGATGCCGATATTGATGAAAATTTTATGAATGCACACATAGCATGTATTAGGAATATAAATCACATATTTAGCACATTCTAACTCATATAACACATAAACATGTCAAATCACGCAAATCGAGGCAAAGACACGCAAATTGAGGTAAAGACAAAAACTGGGGTTTCACATTCTCCCCCCCCTTAAAACAATTGCATCCGCACAATTCTCGAACTGATAGACAATTAAATCCTCAATCGTTACACTTAACAATACTTCTTTTAGTTCCCATTTATCTTTTAGGATGACACCTAACCAAAGATCTCAAAAGAACAAACTCTGTTGACTGCAAGTTGATGATCATAATTCCAAGACAATCTTCAATTCATAATTCTCTCCCACCTAACATCATATTGCATATGAAAGAAATTGCAACTCCAAGGTCTTAGCATGACACCACTACTTATCAACCATCCCCTACTACACAAAAGAGCTCTATAAACACCCCGATGGTTTAATAACTCATTCACGATAACATGAATGATTACTGATCAAGGGAATATATCAAAAGTGACATTGGTTAGAATATGGCTATTATGAAATTTACAAGGAAATAAGGATATGAAAAGTCATATTCGAGCCAACAATAAAGGGAATAAGAGGTCAAACAAGTTAGAGAATCAAGAGGCTAATAGTTTAATAAGAAAGCATGATAACTAAGATAAGGAATATCTCAGCACCTATCAGGTAAATAAGTACGAACAAAGAATGATGACGGATCAAAACAGTGCTGAGTATGTTGAACAAACATTCCTGAACAAGTAAACATTTCAATTCTCGATGATTGTTTCGAGGACCAACAAGTAAGTTGTACTTGAGGTGAAATGAAATTAAGAGATAAGAGATGATTAATTCAATAGAAAATATGAGTGTCAAGATAATGAATATCTCAGCACGCAATAACCAAAGAAGTATAAATAAGAAATGACAGTGCTGAGTATATTAAATGAGCAATTACAAGCAAAGTAATGACTCAGGATTTAATAATAAAACAATAGGATTAACAAAGATCAACAAGAATATCAATGATGTACTTAGGTAAGGAGTAAATTAAGCATGTAAGATTCGAATAAGTAAAATGGTATAGCAACGGAGAGACTACTTTCAAATGAATAGTAATAGGATGAAATAAAATACTGAAACGATTGGCTGGAGATATAGAAGGAAATATAGAAGTCTCAAACCTTAACTCCAATAAGCGACATTGCTATAAGAAGCAAATATGAATGTTAAGAATAGAAACAATGTCAAATGAGTATAGGATCCATTAATCCAATAAGCAAAACTTTCAAGAAATAATTGATATGCTAGAAAAGTGTAACTCTCTCTCAAATAAGTGAGAATAAAGTAGAAAAGAATAATAAGACCAATAGAATAGGAAGCACAAAGGGGGTGTCCCACCTACACATTTAAAAACCAACAAGTCAAATCCTACACTAAGGAGATCTAGAGAACCTATGGAGTCATAACAATCACCAAACAAGATAAATCACTCCAAAATTTTACATTCCGTACCAGACCAATTACCAAACAAGATAAATCACCGATTACCCAACAAGATTAACTAATGAAGACTCTAAAATCTGATAACACAATCAATTTAGAAAGTCATACCACCTAGAACTCAAAAGCTCGATGTAGGCAAGTAAATGTTCAGTCACCAAAATGCATTCTTATTTCCTCAAATAATTCTATCTCCCAACAATTACATCTTCGAATAAAGTAACTCTAGTAAGGAATCACTCCAATTGTCTCCAAGGTTTAAAGATCAAAACTTCAAATATCCATTAATAAAATAACAATCCCAAAAAGTAGAAATATTCACATGTTATACCACACTTCATTCCATTCACAAATATACATCACTAATTCGTCAAATAAATTCATTCTAAAATAACCTCAAGGAAGTATAGTCTAAGTTGAGACTCCAAAAGTGAATGATCACAACCTCACGGAAACCTCAACTTATGATCCATCTCCAAGTAATAACAAGTTAAAACATGGCAACAAAAGTAATTATAATCATCAAGATACATTGCTATTTCTTCGAACAACTTCATTTTCGCTAAAGGAACATGAAGAACAGATCCATTAAACTGAGACTAAAATCCATAAACATAACAATTAAAATCTCACTGATAAACTACTAGAATAATAATAATTCAAAATCATGGCCTGCCTCTATTTCCGAAAACTCTTGCAGTCATCTTTACTTCACCCAAAAGAATCACCCATAGTTATAGCATATATACAATTATATCTCATGAAAACAAGTACCAACATATTACATGATTATCATATATAACAACATTATCACATAACACACAATTCAACATAAAAGAAGCCAACATCACATAAACAGGTTATATCACAGAAGTAAGTTATAAACAATTAAAGTCACATAAGCAACAAACTTCACATAAGACAAGTTGATCACGTAACTCACATTGGTCACTTAAAGTACATTGGGCACCTAAAGCACGTTGTTTCACATAAGCTAGTTATAAACAATTAAAACCACATAAACAACTAACTTTACACAAACACTTCAATCACATAAAATACATTTGTCACTTAATACACACTAATCACAAAATGCATATTAACTACAACACATTGAGCACGTATATCACATAAAACATATTGACCACATTAGTTCACTTAACACATAAAGCATATTGATCACATAGAAAGTTAGACACAAAAGTAAATTAATCACTTAAACATATTAACATATGTTTTACTTTTCTTTCACTTAATACATACTTGAATGCTTAGACCACTACCCACATTTCGAGGATACCCTGACTGACAACTAAACATTCTGGTACCACTTAATGTCACGCCCCAACTCGACCCCCTTAAAATCAGTCAGTACATAACAGAATTTCGGCAGTATAACGACTGTAACCCAGATACCGAGGCTCTAAACCAACCTCTTCGCTACTCATACATCCAACTCCACAAACAATTCAACAATTCAACAACACAACCACAATATTCATTAAACATTCGTTTACCATTGCATCCATAGATTATACGCCTCTGTTCCAACATTATACATTTACTATATAACATACATTTCCAAAATAGATTATAACCAATTTAGCAACTTAACCATGTTCTAAAACAAGACTACTAAATTAGCAATATACATAAGTCTTATAATTGAGTAAGTTATACAATATAACATATTACAACAACTAAGACAAATTCATGGCAACGACTCCGACACACAAGACAAGTCCACATAAAGCACATTCTTAGCTTCCTGAAGCATGTATCCGTAATCTTGATCAATAACACCTGTATGCATGCAATAATTGAGAGTGAGCTTATATAAAACAAGCTCAGTAAGGATTCAATAGATCTCTAATAGTATTTACTATACTCCTTGAAAATCATCCTTTGAGCATTAAACACACAATAAACATCAATAACAATATAAACACATAAACTATAAAGACCATTCAATAAAGGACACTCTAGTTGGGGTAGCCCCAAACGCCATCACGATCTCAACCAACTTCTTATCACTCTCATGACACACACACCCGAGGTACCTCACTAGCCCGATGCCGCCCGAGAGATGGCACACGCATATCAAGACTCAACAATAAAAATAAACATTCAATCACAAGAGGATAATATTTTCCGTTGACTATCTCCCGGTTCATCAATAATCAATATTCAATAATCAATTAATCATCAATCAATTAATAACATTACAACAACACAACATCAATTAATCAATTAACATATAAATAACTAAGTTAGATGACAAAGTAGGCCACCCAACTTAACATGCATTAGACACACAACCAAACCCTAATCTAACTATCAACAACTTATGATTCAATCACTCAAACACCACCCGATCATCTAAAGGCATATATCAACATTTTAAAGAATGACAACCTAAACTTCTAATAATCATAACTTACACTCTACTAATCCAAACAACTTCAAACCAGTTCCTATCACTCACTCACTCAATCAACTACATTAACCCCCTCAGAAATCAACCAAAATACATCCAAATCAAGCCCAACAACCCTAAAACCTCAATGCACCTAGGCTGAAATTTATGAACTTTCACACCGACATCACAATCAAAATTTCGGCATTAAAACGGCACTACCCCGTATTTAACAAACTTTTACAAATCGACGGCAATCGATTCCAACCACTACAACTCAAAATATTCAACAAATAGCCAACAACTCAACTTTTAATACCCGAAAATAAAAATTCATGCTACAACAGTTCAAATCTTATATAAACGCATATAAACGATCCTTAGCATGCACTGAGCAATAATATAACATCAATCCAACTTTCTAACGGTTCAAAATTCAATTATATGCAAAAACATAAAAATGACATTTTGAGATCTAGATTTTTTCTCTCACCTTTGATGTGTTTTGATGCAAGGAAGATATAGAATGGATGCCCAACAAGTGAAATCAAGCTTTGAATGAAGTGATTTGGAGTTAAATTGCAAAATCTATGTGAAAAATGCTTTGAAATACCTTGAAAATGCCTTATTTCTTCTCCCTCATGGATTTTTGGTAATGTGTGTGTAAAATGAATATGTTTTGTGAGATTTTAATGTGTGTTGATGATATATTAAGCAAAGGTCAAACAAATAAAAGAAAGTCAAAGTTGACACTTAGTTATTTTTAGTGTTTTCTTGTCTTTTAATTCCATTTTAGACTATTTCTTACTCAAAATATTAATTTAACACTTAGACTATTTTAAGTAGTTTTTTTTTAGGTGACAAGAGTTTTCCTATGCAAAGACTTTCATCCGACTCGGCTAAAATTGCGATTTCTGCAAAAGAAGGTGAAAAGTCATATTATTTGTTTTCAAATATCTTTTGAATGCACAATTAATCTAAAATCATTTAATACCACATATAAATACATTAATATAAATATATACTAGGTCAACGAAAGTCAATGAAAGAATCGGGTTTAGGAGAAATTACTATTTGGCTAAAAATGCTACTTTTTTAAAACACCCTTGTAAATATTTTAGCGGACAGGTGTTCAAAATACTATTTAGAAAAATCGTCGGTAAAATTTCTGATGCCGTTTTTTATGAAAATTTCATGAATGCACACATAGCATGTATTATGAATATAAATCACATATTTAGCTCATTTTAACTCATATAACACATAAACAGGTCAAATCACACAAATCGAGGTAAAGACACACAAATTGAGGTAAAGACAAAAACTGGGGTTTCACATTAAATATCTTATTTTGACCAGAAAAAAGTACCTAAAGCTCTTAGGATTATAGCTTATAAATAGAAAATACGTCTATCAAGACTTACCACTCACCATTAACCCCATTTTTTAGGATTCTTGCTTAGATACTCTTTTCAATCTTCTTCTCTTTATTAAGTTATTGCAAGGAATATTTATTTTTAATTGCAAAACTAAAACTCAATATATACTACATATTTGATGTTAATTTAATATCTATATTTATATTTTCATTTAATTTTAGTTTACATCTTGAAGTTTGTGTATTGTAGATTAATGTAAGTGCATAGTTTAAAAAAACAAAAAAAAACCCGTGGGTAATCCTCATACCCCTCGAGGATTTATTAACAAAGGTGGGGCGAGGGATGGGAAGTCCTTTCAGGTGATAGGGAGGGGTGCGGGGATAGGTCCCCCCGCCCTGAACCCATCCCGAACCCGTCCCATTGTCATTTCTAGTCAAATTTTGCAACTACAGTCTTCGAACATGTTAATGTTTTTCACTTAGTTGCAAGGATTTGGATCCCCGACTAACATTATTTGTATAATAATATTATTAGAGAATAATCTTATCCGTTCATTTACCAAAAAAACATTTAGTTCCTTAATTGAATATCAAACAAAATCAACCAAAAATCTTTTCCTAATTTATTTCCCTGCCATTTTTTTCATTGTTTCTTTCGTTATTACAATCCTCGTCCATGATTGGAACTTTGAAACATAAGATTAGAATTGTCGAAAGAACATCCTGAAAGCTTTAATCTTGCAATTGGTATCCAACTGGTTGAGTTGTGATTTATCAATTTAATGCTATATTTTGACTCATAACAAACACTACTATTTTATTGCAATTGTAAAATTGTGAAGTTGATAGTAATGTTCCATGTGTTCTTTGTTTATCATGCCAAATCACTTGTTTCTTGGTAAATATGGTGTTTGAAAAATGATCTCCCTCTTATCATCCATTCTTTATTTACAAATTATAAGTGTAAGTGTCTGAAGAACAATCTCCCTCTTATCATCCATTCTCTATTATATTACATTCTTTTGTGATTTTCTTTTTTTGATAGTACTTTTAGTCAATTCAATTTTACAATTATAATAGAATAATAGTGTTGGCTATGAGTCAATATAGCATTAAATTGATTCAATTTTGTATTTTATTGGTCTCGTGGAAACCAATTGCAAGATTAACGAAAGAAACAATGGAAAAGAAATGGCGAAAAATAAATTAGGAAAGATTTTGGGTTGATTTTGTTTGATATTCAATTAAGGGTCTAGATATTTTCTTGGTAAATGAACAGTTAAGATTATTTCATAATAACATTATTATACAAACAGTATTATTAAGGGATCTAAATCTAGGATAAATAATGTCGAGATGTTAACAGAGAGTATGTCCAAATATTTCCTACACATCATTCTTAACTATGGTTGATATTGTCACCACCCCAATTTTCACCAATATAATCTCTGATACCATAAGAATAAAAATGATAACCGAACTTACAATTCTAGGATCGTGATGCCACGTATTTAAGAAGATCATGAAGGAAAAAGTGGTTAGGTTACATGATTCATATTCAAAACAATTCTATGAACATGGCAAAAATAATCATGTAGGATCTTACTGCAATTAAACATGTAATAGTAAAGCCAAAAACAGTTTACAATTTAATTCCCAATTGAAACAAGGATCTAGGCATACCTCTCGCGACGAATGATGCAAGAACACAAAACACCTTGATCTTCAAGCCTAAAAGATGTTACTTCTGCTTTTTTACTTTGATCTTCTCCTCTATGACCAAAATCTTTCTAAAGTATAATCTAGTCGTGGGACTAGATTTTGCTAAACTAAAAGATATAAACTAGAAATGAGTTTCTTCACAAACGTGAAGCTTACTTAAGAGAGAGAGAGAAGAGATATCTGAGAAGAGATGATGTGTAGAGCCTTTTTCAGAGTTAGAGAAAAGGTCTATTTATAGGCAAAAGATTTAGAGAAAAATTCCTGAAATTCCGATATGGGATTTGGTCAGAGAAAAGTCCAAATCTCTTCCACAAGTAATTTCTTATTTTTTTTCATTCTCCCTTCTTTTCCACCTTGGCCGATTTTTCTAAGGTAGGTGGTCCTACTGTGAGCCATGGTCCTGGTTCAGCCAGTTTGCTCCAATGTAATTTAATCCTGACAATAAATAACAAATAGAAATCTCTTTCCATAAAATAGAAAGTCTATTTTTAAATATCTAATTGCCAATAAATTAAACACTCTTTGATTAATTCTAAATCCAAACTACTATTTAAGCATAATCTATTTTTATAACAGTGAAAAAATTATCTTAAATATCTCAGCAGTCTTCTAGACTTTAATTAATTAATTAATTACATAATCCAATATCTTGACAATTCTCAAACTAGAAACTCCTTCCCAAAATAGAAAGTCTTCTTTGATTCTAATCGTCAAAGGATTATATCCTCTCTTAAAATAATATATCTTAACTAAGTTTAGATACTTAACAAGGTAAATGACTAGAAGAGGGACCAAAGACATAATTAACCTTTATTCTGGAAATGAATAGAATATTCTCGCTAGTCCTCTAACAATACTTTACCATCTCAACCAAGTCTATTCCACTAAAAGACATCGACTGCACTCAAGGATAATTACTGTAAGTACAGGAGTCAGTCAATTTATACATGACGCTCTGTCTTTTGACCAACTAAGTATTATATTGACCATAATGCCCATCTATACTCACTCATAGCCAAAGACAAGTTCCCGAAGTGTACTATCACCTCTTTGACTACATATTGTCTCCTTAGAACCTCTAATCCACAATCCAACCATCATTCTGAAGTTATCTACTTATCTAAGGAAGCTACCTTTAAGTGTAACATTCAACACCTCAAGTGTTACTGCGGCCACAGATTAAGGATGATCTAGCTTGGATCATTTTAAGGGAGTGATTAATGTATAGACTCCTTATTGCATATGTACGTCCCTTCTAATGAAGTCCTACACACCCAAACCACAGAGTAGGTGATCTAACTATTAAGACCGTATAATGAATCAAAGTGCAAGCACTCAACTTCGTCGGTTCATCCACATATGCTCAAGATTGAGAGCTATGGTCTACTTAGAAGCTTGTATGTTTTGGTGAACTCTTTCTTTGATAGTACGTACTCATAGCTCACACCTACGGGGTTCGTCAAATGCATACACATGTATAAGTGTAATAAGTCTGAAATAAATCCATGATCAAGTTAGGTTACCCTTCTCCAAAAGAGAACTTACTCCACTATGACCTCTACCATAGTAAAACGCCCAACTTTACCACTTAGTCATGGAAAAAGTTACTTTGCTTATTAAAGTGACCATGACTTAGACCTTCTGTACCCCACACCTAAGTCACTCTTTGAAGCAATGACCTTTATATTTATATATATATATCTATGTCAATCCACATAATGAGAGAAATATGCCCATATGAATATGATAACATTAATTAACTTATTGCAAACCATCTAAATGTTCTAATGACTAAGTGCTAGTGGTCTTTTGGGTATACCAATCCCAATAGACTCCCACTTGTACAAAAGAGCACAGTCTGATCCTCACTGACTCAAAGTCTACAAAAAATACATTTTTTCAAAACAGTCCTTCTAAGGGGATTAGTTTAGAGATATTGCAAAGGCAATTCCATCACTAAAACCCTTCTTTAAAAGAATTCTTGGATTAGTGAAACTTCTCTCAGTGAATCCTACCTTCCCACGATCCCTACTTAAGTGCTTATATTATATTATTTATCTTGGTAGAATAACATACAACCTTCCATTCTCCGAAGATACTAGAATGTATGCTTTCCCACTACCAAGTGAACTTGTCCTGAATTCGACTAAAAATTATATGTTCCCTTTTAATATATGTACCTTGGGCTTATGCTAGTATCTCATTCTAGTAATCTCAAAGGAGATTAACCCCTAGAACATAGCTAACATATAGTAGGTCCATAAAATTTTTAAGAAGTCAGTCAAACTTCTAAGGATGTATATCTAAATAGTTTACCTATTTTCTTTTCCAAAGTATAACATCCACCAAAACCTCGCTCAAAGTCAACGACTTCGACTACTTCTTTGAAGATGTTTTTGCACTTTGTAATGGATTTCGTTTGGTACGAAATGTTGTCAAGATTCCGGTTAAGAAATGCGACCTTGACATATATCAGCCAAGTTTATGCATTTGGCAATGGCTAAGAGATCTTCTTATGAACTACAGTAGGGCTACTAGTGTGAAAGTCTTCACATGACTGATACTCTCAGAAGAGTGTACCCTTTTTATCACTAGTCTTATTGTCCTTGTCCATTAATCTTTTTTTTTTTTTGTATTCTTGTTACACACTAAGGGTTCTACCTTTGTCTAAGTATAACTACAAAATTCCAAACAAAAGGAATCCAAATCTTTCAACAACAACCGAGTCTTTGTTTTATTGTCTTTAGTGGATAAGGCAAACTTGAATGAAAACTGTCCTGAGAGACTTTCCAAGTTAGTCTGATTGTCTCCTTAGTCTCCCACTACGATAAGGCGCCATGGTCCTTTAAGAAAATTTCTATTAAATACACTGATGCAAGTAAGGTGGAAGTTTTGAAAACTCCCGCTTTTATAAATTTTGAACATAATCCCTCATAAATGGATCATACTATCATTCTTCAAGTTTCTTAGCAAAATACTTATTAGTACCCTTTGCTTCTTAGAATGATGAAAATTCCACTTTTGTTCTTCTAGAATGATTCATTGAAACTACACATCTCGAACTTACAATCGCAGCCTGGAAGCTAAGCAGTTTAGCAATCAAGCCAGACGCCCTACATGTGAATGTGCCTTATATTGGGCTTTCCAACCCAATCACATGTCTTAAGGAATCTCAAGTACTGATATTGAAGGCATTTGTTTTTCAAGATCCGTGTGGCTGTTTCAATAATACTCAATCCCGATATGAGTGGAGTTTGGATATTCTCATATCTTATAAATGCGATTTTATTTCTTAGATACACTTATTCCTTTGAGGAATGACTGGTGTAACCTACTAAGACACAATCTCTGTTGTACGTGATTACAAACCGACCTCACCCAAGAGGACTATTCTTTCTTGTTCTGGTGTGCTCATGGATCCACCACATACACCAATGTGCACCAATCCAAACCTTCCTTACCCTATGCCTTATGAAAGAAGATGACTTTTCGGTCAATATTCCTTTCAAACTAGATTCATATTGAGCCTGTGGTTTGAGATCTAATGAACCCAAGGGCTCATCCTCAATCCAGACTCTGAACCGATCTAGGTTCATATAACCTTAATCATAGGTCTCACAAGTACTAGTTAATGGTGAGCAAAATCTATCTACAAGAGATTAAAGTATTTCATAATAATTGCATGTTGGAAATAGAGATAAGACAAAAAACATGAACACTTCCAAACTTCAAATAAAACTTCCATTAAATGAATAAAATACTTGAAAGTTATCAAAACAGTACTTTAAAACAATTATCAAAATTTAAAACTGTAAATAGTCTAAAACATGATAAGATTGTCTTGGAAACAAATCTCTAAGTAACAAGATTGTCTTCCAATAGCATCCGCCCAAACCATCACTCTTAAGCCTACTTCTAGAGTGATTCCCTTTTTACTTAGTCTCCTCGTTACTTGAAATTCCTGCACAACAATGCAGTCATTGTTAGTAGTTCTTGATTCTACTATCCATGATTCTGTAGAATCAACCGCTACACTAGTTTCAACGATGTAAGTAATGCCTATACCTTTTATTTTTTCTTGGCTAGGTACTTAGGGCAGTCTTGTTTCCAATGGCCTTTCTAACCACATTCAAAGCACTTCCCCTTGGGCTTTCCTGCACATTTATTGTGTTTTTGCCGATGCTTTGGACCATTATCAATCTGGCCATTCCCCTTCTTATTTCTCTACTTCCCTTTATTCCAGGACTTCTTACCTTTCGGGTTTCATCCAAAAGTGGATGCCTGGGCCATATGGGCTTGACCTTTGGGCTTCATGATTGCCTCGCTTGCCTGAAGTTCCTTCATAAGCTCAGTGAGCCCCATGTTCATCTTGCTCATATTGTAATTGAGCTTGAACTAGGCAAAAGATTTAGGTAGTATCTCGATAATCATATCGACCTTGCTGCCATTATCAATCTGGGCCCCCAAGACTTCTACAAAGTTAAAATTGTCTACCATCTTGAGAACATGTTCTCTGATGGACATACCTTCTGCCATCTTGGTCGTCATGATGTCCCTCATACCAGCTTGTTTAGCAGGCCTATTCTTATATGATAACATCTCAAATAACGAGGTCATGATGTCTTTAGCAGTGTCTTTCTTCTCGTGTTACAGAAGCAGCACGTCAGACATAGAGGCTAACATATAGCACTTGGCCATGCCATATGCCCTCTGCCACTTATCATGAGCCTCTTTCTCAGCATCAGTAGAGTTATCCTTTAGTGTGGCACATGGCTCAGTCAGAACATACTTATACCCATCAATTGTGAGTACTATGTCCAACTTCCTCTTCCAATCATTAAAATTCAGACCAGTCAACTCGTCATTAGATATAATGGCCAACAAGAGATTGAAAGAACCAGTCATCTTAATCTGGATATGCAATATAATTAGTAATGAGCAATTTATGTATGACAAGCATATGTGAACAATATGCATAAAAATATGACATTAGGAACTCATGAATGCTTATACACAAATATAGATAACTCTTTAAACTATGACTAGTGCCTTTAGTGATTATTCTACCACTAATCAGTTTGGCTTATCAAGACCCGATAGCACTTACTCCGAAGGGAAATTACTTCCTATCTCAAGTTGAGTGTAAGCACTATTCTTTATGGGACTTTCCCAGATAACCTAGATTAAAGCCTCCAAAGGGAGGTTACCCCAATCCTTATTATCTATAAGATGTCCTATAGCTCATAACTCCATCGAATGATGACCGCTCAACTAATATCTTTAATGTGAATTCGCAATTTGAGATTATTATGCTAAATTGAAACAATGCCACCCTCTGAAGGGAGGTTAATGACACTATCCTTTAGCATAATCCGGGTATGGAAAACCGTGGGAATTTCTAGTTCCCTCTCCCACTCAATTATTTGAAACAAGGGTTTTCTAATTATGTGATTTTTTCTTAATACTTAATTTCTTGTTTTTCTAAAATTTCTAGATTAAGGTCCATAACCAATTTTGTATGAGAAAACCTCTGAGTATACTTCAATTCACATAATCCTAATCTGGGTTGTCATCTTTACCCTAGGTTTGGCTTTCATGGGTCTTTTAGTCAAATCTAGGTTTCTAAGGAAAAATAATAGCCATGTAGTTTTTCCTTAACCAATCTCTAATTCATCTTTAGATTATAGTATTACTAATCTAATTTCCAAGATTAATAATCACCTTGACCAAAAGCTCTAACAATTACAACGTTGAAAAATGCTTGTAATTCATTTATATATATATATATATATATATATATATATATATATATATATATATATATATATATATAATATTTGAAACAAACAAAAATTATGATATGCCACATAATTTCATAAAATTCCATTTCAAATAATATAATGCCATACAATTAGAATAAATAAATTATGCTAAACCATATAATTTCACAAAGTTGTATTTTTGGCATTAAAAATAAATACTATCCAATTTTTCATAAAATAATTATACAAAACAACATAATCAAATTAAAATTGTATTCTAGTATTTAATTTATATTCCAAAAAGTTTTCATATTTAAACTATACAAAAACAACACAAAAGAATTACAAAAAAAAAATGAAAAAGGCCCTACCATGCTTCATTGCGTGTCACGCGTGGCCTAAGCACGTGATCTCCACGTGCCTGCGTGGGGCCTTAGATTTTTTCTTTTGGTTAATATTGATTTATCTTGAGTAAGAGTCCAATCTATATCCATAACCAATTTGCAATAAATACGAAAAGCTAGAAACTAGGAATCTTATCCATAAAATTTTAGGAAAACTTGTTTTATTTAAATTCCTCATTTATCCATGATTTTCTATTAATTGCATTCCTTTTAAATTACTCTACCTAATATGTAGTTTAATTAATACAATTAATACCATAAAATCACATATAGAATTAATTAAAAAATTAATTCTAAATAATGTAGAAACAAATTACAACACAAAAATTCCTGCATTTAAGATCAAACACAAATCTGAATTTTTTGTAGTGTTCATGTAATTTCTAAGTTTCTATCATCCAAGAATCAAATTATTCTTAGCTGTTCTTAACTATTTGAATGTTTAATTCGCAGTGGCTCTGATACCACTGAAGGAAAAAGGGGTTAGGTTACATGATTCATATTCCAAAAAAAATTATGAACATGACGGAAACAATCATATAGGATCTTACTGCAATTAAACATGTAATAGTAAAGCCAAAAATAGTTTATAATTTTAATTCCCAATTGAAACAAGGATCTAGACATACTTCTTGCGAAGAACAATGCAAGAACACAAAACACCTTGATCTTCAAGCCTAGAAGATATTATTTCTGCTCCTCTACTTTGATCTTTTCCTCTATGACCAAAACCTTTCTAAAGTATAATATAGTTATGTGACTAGATTTTTCTAAACTAAAAGATATAAACTAGAAATCAGTTTCTTCACAAAGGCGAAGCTTACTTAAGAGAGAAAGAAGAAAGATCTCAGATTTTATACCCGATTTTATGTAAATACTTCAAAATATATAATATGAAACTAATTCATTTAACTTTCTAATCATACTATTAAAAGATTATAATATCTAAATTAGCTTCCATGGTCAACTATTTGAGTTACGGCCCCAAATTTACCAAGGTGAACTTGCGTTAGTAATTGTTACGAACCTAAGAAGATTATTACTTCTCCTAAGCAACCAAACTCTAATATCATAGTACAAAAATTAAAAATCTTAAACATCTGGAATCAGATGGATGAAACCTTAATTAATCAAAATTATACTTCCAAATATTTAATACAAAAACACGATCTTCCATAATTATTTTTCTTTTATGATAATAATAAACCAAGATACCACCACACTATTACAAGAACTAACTTTACCATAAATAATATCCTCCCGGACCCACAATAATAATAATAATAATAATACCTGACAACTGTTACCCCAAAATTAGGCTTGGACTCGTGGTCCAACCATGACGGGTCCATGACCCAAATCGACGCACGATATTGCATTACAAGAAAGTAGCGCTCAGGTGATGGAATTTTTTTCATATCCAATTGGCTACGCCCAGGCTACGAAATGGCTACAGACAACTAATTCCATAGCCTTTTCGTGCCCAAAATAAGGCCCAGTTGAAGTGGCAACAAAACTTGGCCACAGATTGGCTATAGAACATAATTTAATTATAAAAAATAAATGAAAATAATAGTCCTAGCCATGCAGTGGAAAAATAGCCACGGATTGGCTATGGATAATGTGTTATTCAAAAAAAGTTTTAAAAATAAAAAGTCGTAGCCTAGCCGTAGCAAATTTGCTACGGATTATTTAATTAAATCAGCAAAAAAAAAAAACCATAGTCTGTAGCCATGCAGTGGCCAAATAGCCATAGATTGGATTACTCAAAAAAAATTTAAAAAAATAAAGGGTCGTTGTCTAACCGTGACAACATTGTTAGGGCATAACTACAAATATTTTAATTAAATTAAAAAAAAAAATCAAAGTCTGTGGCCTATCCGTAGCCTCTTGCCACGGATGGGCTACATACTTTTTCCCATCTGTAGCCTATCCGTAGCTAATGACCATAGATAGGCTATGGACCTTTACATAAAAATAAATGTTATTGCTTTTAATTTGAATTATAGAAATATGATTCGACCTACAACGTAGTAAAACTTCACTTGACTTGCAAGCTTTCCAAATAAAACTAAACTTGGTCCGTATTTTATTAGCATGCGTATTTTTATAGATAAATTTAATAGGAAATCAATAATCGATTAAATCGAATTTAATATGTTCTCATTTAACACTATATTAATATTAATTAACGTTCAATCCAATGGTCTAAAAACTCTCACATTGTGTTTGAACTTCATAAACAAGAAAAATATGAAGATATTAACACGTTTTAATACGTTGTTCCTACTTATTAATAAGTTTGAATACATACTATTAGTGGTATGTAACCCATATGTAGCCCTTAGCCACGGATGGGCTACGGACTTATTCCAATTATAAAAGAATAATTACATATTAAAGTTTCTCTGTCTATATTTTCTGTGTGATCTTTTGTCTTTGTGTTTGACATAGTAAGGTATTAAATGAAGAAATTTTATTAATTATTTGACATTTCTATTTGTTAATCTTATTTTTATATGTTTTCATACTTTATAAGTACATTCCTCAATTTCATTGGTAATGATATTGTACTATACTGATCAATAATCCCAATTTACTTTAATATTTTTCTGTTATCATGCACTTGAACCAATTTCAAATGCATACACCAATCATATTTGTTGAATTTGGAGATTTTGTAAATTTAAAATTTTATTTTTGTACAAAATTTAGGTTTTTTTTTGTAAATTTATTGTAAATATTAAGTTGTATATTTAATTTTAATTTTTGTTTGTAAATATTATTTTTTGAATTTTTATAAATATTAATTTGTACATTTATTATTATTTTTTTGTAATTATCAATTTTTTTTATTATAAATTTTAATTTTTGTAATTTTTTTATTTTTTTAAATTAAATAATTAATGGCGACGGACTTGCTATAGACATTTGGACGACATAATAGCTATAGAATGATGACCACCGTGACTTAGTTAATTTTAAATTTTAAATTTTAAATTAACAAATAGCGACGAAAATTAATAAATAATTTAAAAATAAAAACTTGTTTTGGCTACGGATTGGCTACGAAAGTTAATAACTAATTAAAAAGTCAAAGATTTAATGGGCTACAGATGGGCTACGACATTTTGGCTACGGAAGTCATAAAAAATAAATACAAATTAATTTCTGAAATTTAATACGGAACGGCTACGGACGTGATTCCATAGCGTAGCTGTAGCCCGTACCAATGTGGTTACGGCTAGTGTAACGCCCCGATCCTTCACGGAATCGAGACTTCTATTAACCATGTTATTCTCAACCCAAATCAAACCCTAGGCACGAAATTTAAGAGAAAACGGACGGAGTCTCCCCTGTTTAAAGGAATATTCGATAACCTGCGAATAATAGAATACAACTACAAAATCATAATCCAACATTCTCATACACTCCAACTTCAACCATTAAGCTATGCCCCGTCTCAAGGCCATCCAAGCCTTAGACTTAACAAAATAGGTACACAAACATGCATAGGCCTCAAATATTGAAAAACTATGTTATAAAGTCACTTATTAAACCATTTTAACTTTATCTCTTCAATTGTCTTGTTTATCAATCCAGCCTATTAACTCCATTAACCCAAGCAAGCATGCACGACCATTAAACAATAACGTAGTCCATTAAGTTATTACAGGCCACCTACAAATCAAATACAAACCACTTTACTAATTCACATGGATTCGCAGGTACTATTAATGGAAGCCAACACAACCAAACACGGTAACTCTCGAGTTTTCCCTGTATCACCTTGCAAAGGTGCTGAACCTGAAAGGTGTTAGAAATGAGAGTGAGTATACAACTGGTATACTCAGTGAGGGAGATGATACTTTCATGAGATGCAACAAGAATAATAACATATACAACACAAAATAACAAAGTTAATTAGACAAGTATTTAACCACGTATAAAAAAGGATACGGTTCCACATTTGTCTTCAATCACGAGCCATGAGCCAAGATGTTCAAGCAAGTGCCGACAAACCCCTTACTCCTCCAAATGGGGTACTCCGGATATACCCCGATCCTACGACCCTTTCTCATGAGGTAGATCTATATGCCCAGCAGGTGAACCACACCTCTGGGGTAGTGGAGTATACTCAGCGAGAAAAAAGGAATAGGCACCATGGTAGTCGAGGGAGTACGGCAAGCCCGATGCTGCCCGTGTTTCTCGATGCTACCTTGTCCGAAAAGGTTGCGCAACCCCGAGTCAAGATCACGAGATCCAAGAATATCAAGTATCACATAAGAGGGACGACAAAGTAGGCCGCCCTCATAGTTAATCACAAATAGCATGAAAAGACACAAGATAACAAGTAAATAATACAAATAGGCTTTATCAATTACTAAATAATACAATCTAGAAACAATAGAATAAGTTAAGATGCATAGAAGAAATGAATACTCCCTCACCTCCAGAAGCCACGAACTCTCCCAATCTTTTCCCCCGTGCTCAAAACTAATAATTCACACAAGATTTGTAATTTAGTTCAACACAACACAACTATACACTTTATAACAAATAACAACATAACATTTGATAATCATGTAAAGTCACATACAAACAACCTGATAATCAATAGAACAACATAAAAAGGAGTATTCCAAGATATTTTCAACATTAGGCTTAATTTTGACACTTATTCCTTTTATCCTTTGGCACAATTCGAAGGATATCCAGCATATAATTTTAATTCCTTTAAACTCAACATGCAAATAACTAACTAGTTTTACACATAAACTTAAAGGTAAGCTTGAAAATATTCATCAACATCATGAGGGGCAACTAGACTTGATTCAATGTTCATTAGCATGCAAAATACTTCAATTACTTTAACTACAACAAACATTAAGTTTTATCTACTTAAGCTAACTTCACAATTTATTACAATCCTATTCGATTATGGCACAACAATTACTGCAACATTTAGAGTTTAATCTATTTCAATTAATCAACTCAATTAACCACGAAGATGCTCACATACCAATTCAAACAAGGTTCTTATAAGACTAACATTATAAGCTCGTGGCAATTAAATCTCACTAATACTAATCAACTCATTTATTTAACACATAATATAACTCGATAGACACCTCATAACCATCAATTAATTCAAATAACCTCATACTTCAAACAAATCAATGTAGCACTTCACAAAAGCATATACTTTTTCTATTCCTCTAACAGAACCCTAACTTAATCAGTTCAGTTACCCATGCTAATTATCTTCAAATTTTCTGATTTTTATATATAAACGTAGCTCTTCGATTTTAGATAACTTTAGCCTCAAACGGACCCTAATTTGGAGCTATATTTCTCAAGTTATAGCTATTTTCGTGTAACTGCGCATTACTGTCCAGTTCTAACGAGATTCAGGCTACAATTCAGAAATTATATGATCAGAGGACTAAAACGTTAGAATTAGCCTTAGCCCTAGAAATCAAAATTTTCTCTAAACTGCCTAATCTAGCTTCTATATAAATTTTGTTAAGTTTCGATCACTTTTAATAGGTCAAAAAAACTTCGAAAGACAAGGGCAGTGGATTGACCGAATATGCACTTCTTGTTCTACTTGATGTTTCCATGCACTAAACTAACTACAAGCAATATACTAGTATGCAAAGCATTTCTATTCCTCTATTAAAACTTTTAGCAAACATGTAGCCTACACACAATTGAATAAATTACCTAGCATCCACTACAGCATAATATATTAAATAATTTCACATGATAGCCAAACACGCAAGTAAAGTAATCCATTTTAACAATTTAAGGCAAGTCCTTCATTTAGCATCTAAACTACTCATATAACTCAAGAAACCACATAAACACCCCTTATACACAAGAACACTACTCGGCCCCTTAGGTTCACCACACACAAACACACCACATTCACTTTATTTTGAGCAACTAATAAGTGATCCTAGTCTCTGCAACACATATAACTTAATAACCAAGCTAAAACTAAGCATTAAGGCTCTAACTTCATTTTTTCCCCCTTTTAATTCAATAAGGCAATACTAGTAATGAACCAAGTTATCCAATCACATAGACATATTCTATACCCATATTTGAGAGTAAAATAAGCATAGATAAACATATATAGTACATTATTTAACCTCAAGAAGTCAAAGATTACAAAACAAATAAGTTTAACAATTTCAACATCTCAGCAGTACCTCGACTTTAGCTGCACAATTACCTAAGCAAACGACCTCCTATGAAAGTTATTTTTTTTATGTGTATGGAAATCTCTTCGAAAGTAGATAACTCTAGAATCAAATGGAACTTGATTCTGAGTTAAATTCATCAAGATATAACTAAAACAACTCAAGTACGCAAAGCTGTCCAGATTGGTCACGAATTCTGTCAGGTTTCGGTTTTTATTTTCTTAGAGGCCCTAGATGGAGGAATTGGCCAAGTCGACCTAAATAAAACTTGTTCTAAACTAGCTTATCTAGGTCCTGTAAAATTTTCATAATTTTACAAGTTATCTAAGTAGGTCAAAAACTCCACGAAATTTAGGCAAGTAAAACTGTCCAGTTCCAGTCAACTACAAAACTTCACTGATTTCAACAGTTACGAGAAAACAAAAAAATTTTCTTTACAATTCGTCCAACATGAAAGTTGTACCTCTCCAAGTCTAGATTAATATGTGATTTTTCCTGATTTTTCCCAAAATAATTAATTGCTCAAACAATACATAAACTACAACAGCTACAACAAAATCCTGCAAACATATACATGTATAAACTTGTCTAATACAACAATTTCTTACTCAAAAACACATATATATGCAATGTAAGTTCTGAAATCAGTTTTAAAAGATTCCCCTCACCTTATACACACTAGGAACGCGAGCTAATGCAGGAAAATGAGAGAAAATCGGCTCGGGGTTGTTTATTTTTTCTTCTTCTCCTCTTTCTTCTTTTGATCGATTAGTGTATGTTGTGTGTGATATGATGTGTGTGTGTGTGTGTTGCAGTATTTTGTGTGTGTGTGGGGTGTGTTGTGTGTGTTTTATGTTAGGTAGAAATATTTAGGTGGCTCCAAAGACCAAATTTCCCCCTTAACTAAGTGTATATTTCTAGTTTACCACCTTATAGTATTTTGACTAATCTAGTTAGCTAGTGTAGTGTAGTATAATTGTTTTATTGCCTACGATACGCCTACGATACTTAGAATATAAAAAAAAATGCACGTGAATGTACACTAAATAAAACGAATGCACATTTTCTAAGAAATATAAAAAGTAATACTAATAATTATATGCAAACAATTAAGGTAACATGTAAATGTACGCAAATGATTAAAATAAGCATTTTAATATATGCAAGTAAATAAAATAACTATATGCTAAAGGTCGGGGTATTATAGCTAGGCTACGAAAACTGTCTATAGTGCTAAGCCCAAATATCGATACTATCTTATGTGAACGATTGATGACAGATTCAAGTACGACCCACGACTCTATCGGATGTTGACGGATGAACGATCAAAAAGAGACCTTGATTGACTGGACTACTGATAGTGGATGACAATCGACAAACACAAATGTGATCAACTCTATTCTACGAGATAAGTGATCATCCACTCAAAGTAATCCTCTCGAGATACAAGTCTCAAGGCTCCAAGACTCTTGGCCTACCCACACTTATAAGTAGACAATGCCTACACAACGAAATGAGATCTTGTATTCACCACATCTAGCGATACTCTCCCTTTTCCCTACATATCTACAACTTACACTCCCTATATCGATGTCGATTCCACGGTAATTCTTCTCACCCTTCCGTATTTTTCTCGCATTATTGCCCTTTCTAATAGATTACTGACTTGAGTGTTAGAGTGTTATCGGCCGGTACCACACCGGTGTCCTGAGTCTCACGTCGTTCCATTGCCTTATATCCTTATAGGTCGCTGGTGCCTAGAAGTTTGTGATTGTGGATTTTGATGTCTACCACAATTTACTAACCTGATCTCTCCATAAATGTAACAAAATAATAAAATAAACAAAACAATACTTAGTAAGAAGGACACTCTGAAACAAAACTTTAGCGTAGTTTATATGATAGATGATTTGAGCTAAAACTGGAATGAGGTCATATGTGAAGTAACTGAAAATCTGCAACCAATAGAATATCAGTAAGGCAAATAGGAGTTATAGCAGAACAAATATGAAAATCATATGGTATATGTCTGAAATAGGAATAGAGTTAAAACCAGTGATAAGTTGCCATAAATACAATATAGCTAACAATAGATATGATGTAGCTAACAATATAATTGATACAATGTCATATTGTGTAACACCCCAAAATTTTAGGGAATTGATTTTTATTTTATTTTAAAAGTTTGACAGTAATTTGAGATAATGATAGATTTAATTTTTGATCATGGGATGATTTAAAGGCTAAAAACTTGGTCAACTGATGTGTGTGCTAGTGGGTATCGGTGTAGTAAATATGCTAGAGGTTAGATAAGATTTTATGAGTGTTCTGTTGATTATAGTGATGGTATCTTCTTGCATATCATTATTATGGCATTTTAGGGATTTAACATAGAAATTTTGGTCTTTCAGAAAGTGAGTGAAAATAGTATAGTCATTATTTATATTGATAGTAACGACCCTCAATTTTGGAATTGTAACCGATTCAAAAACGTAGGATATGATAAATTCTTGTTATTTAACTTAAGTAGTATCGTATCTTGGTGGTGAAAGAGATAAACTTATCACTTAATAGAAATTGTATATGGGTTTTTACCATGTGATAACTATAGCCTGCTAACCTTTAGTTGTGGGGGTATGCATGTGTTAGTGGGCATAGAATAGAAGACCACGTTCACAAGCTGTTGGTGACATTTAGTCACTTAAAAAAAATGAAAAAAAGAGATAATGGTCATTTTGTGGATTTATATTTTATTAATAAGTGGTATACCATGGCTATATATATAGGTGCTTGATCATACGAGAAAATGGATTTCAGGAGAATAAAATTGCAGATTAGTACTCTTACTCTGGCATCATAATTTTGTCATTCATTAGCTTGGTAGATGCTTTTGATTAACTGTGAACGCATTGGAGGTAAATAAATACCCTTCTTTGTAGATATTCCTCCTATTTTGAGAGAAGCTTATGTTGTCGAATATCCGCTTAGGTCAAGTTGGTTGACTTGTTGCTTGACTGATGTTGTTTCCTCTTAATCTAGTGAATTCTCCCTATATACATCTATTCAATTAAATTGTTGATTGTTCATCATCACTTTATGATCATGCTAATTGCAACTTATGCGTTCATTGGATTCCAGACCTTTACGTTCTATCTAGTCACAACTTCATTGAATTCCTCAACCTGTCTGTCTTTTCATTCACAAAAGAACTTAACTGATACCAATTTCTTTTTGACTAAGTGGCATGACTATGACAATTTATTGCTGATAAGGGCAAAAGCGCCAACCTCGACAAAAGGACTCTCATGCCCCTGAGGCATCATTTTCACCGCACAAAGTAGGAAGGTCCGCGACAATTAACCTAACCTCCGTACCTTACCTACCTCCCGATGACATCCCAAATTGGACCTCCCGATGACATCTCAAAACGGACCTCCCGATGACATTCCAGAAATCTTATCCAAACGACAGCTTAACCGACAAAGTCTGCGGTGTCAGAGCATGTCGGTTTCTCTCTCATCCAGAGAGTATAAATTGCACCCAACATTATTCAGGGGACGTAACTAATTTACTATTTGTCAAAAATTATCTATACTCTTCATCTTCAAGTACCCAGCTGACTTAAGCACGGAGTGCTAACGCAGGGCTACCCCCTGCAACTCTGTTTTCTGTTTTGCAGGTTTACGGATTTGAAAGCAAGCTTATTCCCAAAATCCAGCCTCACCAGATTCATACCTTAATAGTTTGGCACCGTCTGTGGGAAACGAAAAAGATTTCTCACTGAGCAAAAACAATGGTTCATACTAGAAGCCATGCTACCTCTGGCGACTTAGCACAACAGAATAACAGCGAGCGATAATTCTCTGGAGTAACCCCTATACCAGAAATAGATGCTCCGTCCGAAAATATCACATAACAGCAAGAAAGCCCGGCTGGACCATTTGGGACAACCCAGGCTGAGCAGCCAGTGCAAAAACTAGTGTCGCGTAACGAGATGCAAACGCTCACTCAATTGGTCCACAGCATGAAACAGACCATGGACAACTTCGTCCAGGAGCAAAGGTCAAATAGAGAACAGCCTCCAGTACCACGGAGATCTCGTTCAGGGAATGACCAACGGTTTTCACCCATGCGAAGAAAACCAAGACGGAAGGAAAAAATGAGGGAAAATTCCATCAGTTCTTCCAACAGGGAAGTAAGGAGGCCACAAAGGCAAGAAAGCAACGGGTCAGATCCAGACCTGGCAAGAATCCCGGAGGATTGAAGAAGATCAGTAAGTGGCCAAGGTTTCTATCCGTTCATCAAGAGAATACGAGATGTGTCCACAACAGCATATAAGTTGCCCAACTTGCCGGTGTAGGACGACACGGGAGATCCGAAAGACCACGTGCAATGCTTTGACCACCTCATGCTTTTTAAAGAAGTGCCCGAGAAAGTCAAATGCAAAACATTCCCCGGAACCCCCGATGATACTGCAAGAAAATGGTTCTATGGTTTACCTAAAAATTCCGTTAGGAGTTATGCTAACATGGTTGAAATTTTTCTGAACAGATTTACCAACAGCACCAAGGCATCAAAGCCTACTACCTCCCTGTTCCGGCTGGAGCAGGGAAGTGATGAAACTCTCCGAGAGTACATAGAGAGGTTCAACAAAGTAACCCTAGACATCCCAAGCCTAGAAGAAGCTGTGGCTATAGTAGCCTACAAGTAGGGGTTAACTAGGTCCAGATACTTCTGTTCCTCTCTCGCCAAGAAGAAACCTAGAGACCTGGACCATCTAATGAAAAAAAGCTAAGAAATACATCACGTTCGAGGAAGATGTTGTAGATCTAAAACATAAGGAGAAAAGCTCAGTTTGTGTAGTGCCCCATGGAAAAGAAAGAGACGAAGGATCTGTCAGAGAATCTAGGTCGGGCCCAATGACGAGTACTTCAACTCACAGCTGCAGGTTTGACAAATACATGCCACGGACCATACATAGGTCAGAAGTGTTAATGGAGATCATGTCTCGACCTGATCTCAATATCAAGTGGCCCGCTCGGATGAGATCAAATCAAGAGAGAAGGGGAAAAGAGAAGTTTTGCTGGTTTTACCAAGACTACAGTCACGAAACCAATAAGTATAAAAACTTGAAGAATGAAATCGAAGCATTGATCCAAATAGGGAAGCTAGATAAGGACGTGGCCAAGAAGGGACAGGATCCCGAGCACGTAGCTGGACGAGAAAGGGACATGAGCCCACGGAAAGTTGACGGGAGGTTGATCAATATCAACATGATCACCGGAGGATTGGCTACAGGAGGGATCAGCAGGTCAGCCAGCAGAGCATATGTGAGATCAGGAAGGGAAGAGCCGTTACCCAAAAAGTCCAAGGTTTATGAGGAGTTAATCATCTCAACCTACAACTTGGAAGTAGTCAAGACCCCGCATGACGATCCACTGGTGATCACCATACAGATTGCGAAGTGCAATATTCGGCGGATGATGATTGACATGAACAGCTCAGCTAATGTACTGTTCTACAACGCCTATCTCAGAATAGGCTTCACCATAGAACAGCTTGCTGCATACAGTGGTGAACTAATGGTATTCACTGGCCATGGTTTCAGACCAGAAGGCACTATCCCTTTCCCCTTCACTATCGGGCCAGAAGGCAAGCAGATCCAATTCATGACAGAATTTGTGGTAATGGACTGTCAATCAGTGTACAATGGGATACTGGGGCGTATGGCCCTCCATCATCTCAGGGAAATCGTCTCGACCTACCTCTAGGTAATGAAATTCCTAACACCTGGGGGCATAGCAATAGTTCGAGAAGACCAAAGGGCGGCAAAAGAGTATTACGCTGCGACACTAAAAATCAGAGGCTCGAGTCCATGGGATGGGGTGAAGGAGGAAAGCAAAAAGGAAAAGAAAAAGGAAATAAAAAAGGAAGATAGGAAAACGGTCCCAGTAGAAAAGCTGGATGAGGTCGAGCTGGAGCCAAGAAAAGTAGTTTGGGTCAGCGGCGAGCTAAATCCCTCAATGAAAGAAGGTATAACTAACTTTTTATTTGAGAATAAAGATGTATTTGCATGGTCTTCTTCTGACATGATAGAAATAAACCCAAACATCATAGCGCACCACTTGAATGTGGACCCAAACCACTAGCCAGTAAAATAGAAGCGCAGGAACTTCCACCTTGATAGGAATCAAACCATCAAAGAAGAGGTTTGGAAGCTCCTGAAAGCTGGTAATATCCAGGAAATACAATACCCGACCTGGTTAGCCAACGTGGTCCTGGTACAAAAAGTCTCTAGGTAGTGGCGAATGTGTGTGGACTATACAGATCTCAACAAGACATGTACGAATGACTGTTATCCCCTACCCTGGGTAGACCAACTAGTAGATTCAATCTCAGGGAGCCAGATGCTGTCATTTATGGTCGCATTCAAAGGATATAACCAAAACAAGATAGCCCCAGAAGATGAAGAGAAAATCGCATTCATTGCCGACAGAGGCACCTATTGTTACATAGTGATGCCCTTTGGACTAAAGAATGTTGGAGCCACCTATTAGAGGATGATGAACCAGGTTTTCCAATACCAGATTAGGCGTAACATGGAAGTTTATGTAGATGATATGGTGGTAAATATCCAAAGCGCAGAGGATCACCCAGCCGATCTGGTGGAAGCATTTAAGACCATAAAGACGTTCGGGATCAAGTTAAATCCAGAAATGTACGCATTTATGGTAAAGGCTAGAAAATTCCTGGGATATATGATCACCCATAGGGGAATTGAAACAAACCCGGACAAGATCCAAGCTATTCTCGAGATGACCCCCCGCAGAGTGTAAGGGATGTGCAATCATTGGCAGGAAAGGTGGCTGTACTTAGCAGATTTATGGCCAGGTCGACCGATAAATGTGCACCTCTATTCAAGGTGCTGCGAGGCTCAAACAAATTTCAGTGGACGGAAGAATGTCAGAGGGATTTTGACGGATTAAAGGAGTACCTGGGTTCCCTCCCAATATTGTCTCTACCTGAACACGGGGAGCCACTCTATGCTTACATATCAATAACGGCGACGGCAGTAGCAGCGGCCTTGGTTCGAGAAGACAGACGAACGCAAAAACCAGTTTACTACGTCAGTAAAGCCTTTTATTGGGCTGAGGCCAAATACTCGTAGATTGAGAAAGTTACCTTGGCACTAATAACAGCCTCAAGGAAGCCAAAACACTACTTCGACACGTACCCGATCAGAGTAATGATGAACCTACCTCTAAGGCAGATCTTAAGCCGACCAGAAGTGTTAGGAAGGCTATTAAAATGAGTAGTAGAATTAAGCCAATTCGACATCGAGTACCGACCTCGATTGGCGATAAAAGCTTAAGCACTTGCAGACTTCATAGTTGAGTACACCGGAGAAACACAAGTAGAAGATCCAATTTGGCATATACAGGTTGATGGATCTTCTAGCAGACAAGGGAGTGGAGCAGGAGTAATGCTGATAAGCCCAGCCGGTGAAAAGATGTTGTACTCACTCAAATTTGGGTTTTCTACTTCGAATAATGAGGCAGAAGACGAAGCTTTGGTAGCGGGACTGAAAACGGCCAAACTACTAAGAGTAAGGGCTGTAGATGTGCGGACAGATTCACAACTGGTAGCCTACTAGATCCAAGGGGAATATGAAACAAGGGAACCAGCCATGGCGGTATACCTATCTCATGTCAAAGATGTTCTCTCAGGGTTTGAACGGTTCAGTATAACACAGATCCCATGAGGAGAAAATGAAAAAGCAGACGCGCTTTCCAGATTAGTGCTAAACACAGTTGAAGGAACAATAGTGCAGTTTAGGGAGGTCGAAAGGGCCAATATCGTGGTGGAAGGAAAGTAAATAGCTGCCATTAGCCTAAAGGGTGCTTGGACCCAACCCTAGGTCCAGTATCTAAAGAATGAAACACTTCTCGGCGAAAGAACTAAAGCCAAGATGATCGAACGGCTTGCTCACCGATTTACAATGATCATTGTACAAGAGATCGTTCACCTGGCCGCTACTCAAATACGTGGACTAGAAGAAAGGGAGGTACGTACTCCGAGAAGTCTATGAGGGAATATGCGAAAATCACCTGGGATACCGAGCTCTAGCTCAATTAGTATTAAGGCAAAGATATTATTATCCCACGTTCCACGAAGATGCACAAAATTTTGTGCGAAAATACGACGTCTGCCAAAGATTCTTAAGGATTCCAAGATTACCAGCCACCGAGCTAACATGCATTACCAGTCCATGGCCTTTTACCTAATGGGGACTGTACATCATAGGAAAGCTCCCTATTAGTGTCGGACAGAAGAAATACATCTTTGTAGTTGTCGACTACTTTACGAAGTGGGTAGAGGTTGAACTAATCTCCACCATAACCAACAAAGCTGCTTGGAAGTTCCAATAGAAGAACGTTGTCTGTAGGTTCGGGATTCCACGAACTATGATCACCGACCATGGCACACAGTTCGACTGTGCTTACTTTAAGAAACAGTGCCAAGAACTAAGCATATAATTAAGATTTATATCTGTAGCTCATCCGCAGACTAACGGTCAAGCCGAGGTCATTAACCGAACTGTTTTGTAGGCGCTAAAGATGAAAGTAGAGAATGCCAATGGTCTATGGGCTGAGCTACTCCCCAAGGTGTTATGGTCAATGAGGATGACCCCAAGTTCAACAACGAGGAAAACTCCCTTCTGCCTAACCTATGGGACGGAGGCAGTACTGCCAGTGGAGGTAGGCTCACCAACTCCTAGGATATCAAATTTTAATGAAAAAACAAATAATAGGGCCTTGATGATGGACCTTAACCTAGCAAAAGAGTTTAGGCTGAAAGCTCAAATCAGAATGCTAGAAAGCAAAAGAGCCATGGAGCGAAGCTACACCAAGCTCGTCCGACCTCGGCGTTTGCAAAAAGGGGACTTAGTCTTGAGAAATGCATGTTTCCGACCCGATTTTACCCAGGGAAAACTTGGGCCACGCTGGGAAGGCCCTTACAAGGTCATAGAAGAGCTAAAGCCAGGAACTTATAAGCTGGCCGAGCTAGAAGGGAAAAAGCTTAAGAATGCTTGGCATATCGAGCATCTTAAAAAGTATTTTGTGTAATGATCTGAAGTAATCAATGAAATACAAAATGATTTTCCCATACCTTTTGTAAGTACTTATTATTACAAGTATTATGAGGTCTAAAGCCACTAAGACAAGACCCAAGATCGAAAAAACACGAGGTTTGACCCATCAAATTGCTAAAAGAGTCCCTAAAAGCGTTAAAAGGAACCATTAAGCGGTAATGCTGTAGAACAACCTGACAAACAACTAGTAGTTGCGCCCGAGTGATCACACAAAAAGTCAAAAAATTGACAGTAAAGCATGCACAAATAAGAGGAAAACGTATGTACAAACACATAATACCTGAAAAGGCTAAGAGGAAAGTCATAGCATTTTTCATAAATATATAAAAAGAAAAAGAAAAGATGTCCAAACCTCCCACGAAGGGAAGGAGAAATTTAGTTATACATCAAAAGAAAGGTCAACAAGAAGACCTCAAAAATCAACAAAAGGAAACTAGACATCAGCGGGACCATCGCCGTCCTCACGACCATCATTACCCTCTAGGTCAGATGCAGACTCCTTCAGTAGCAAGAAAAATTCAATCTCAACATCATGAGCTCTGGAAAGTTTCTCAGCTCGTATAAAAGAGATCTCTTGGCCTTCGATAATGCCACGACTCTGGGCTTTGAGGTAGGCTTGAGAGAAAACCTCGCGATATTCATCACTGCACTTGTAATCCTTAACAGCCGGGTGGGCCTGAGCCAGAGCTGAGCATCGTGATTCGCCAGTGAGGTATTCAATACCATGCTCAATACCTCAGCAAGCTGATTAGAAGAAGCCAGACCTGCTGGAGTCCTTCTCAAGTTACTCTTTACAACGTTAAGATCAATCTCATGCTGAGCCTTCAGCGTTCTGACCTTTGCTTCATGAGACACCTTCAGCCTGAAATCTCCTGCTCTTTCTCATCTCTGTATTTGGCATAACCAGGGAGATATGTCTTCTTCTCATAATACCTGTCTATCAGGTCTTTCGCAAGATCTCCAGCCTTAAGACAATACTTAATGCCATCATAGTGAGCTTGAGTTTGCTGCCAAAGGAGGAATAATATAGATGAGATGAAGTCGACGTAATAAAGAAGAGACTGAAAGATTAAAACTGGTAGTAGAAGAAGGCAACCTGTTTGAAACAATATTCCATGGCCTCCCTTACAGTAAGAGGGTTAACTAACTTGGAGGGGGCACTCAAAATCTTCTTAAAGCGGGGATCTTTTTATAACTAAGCTCAGGTCCCAATGTGAATTTGATTCCAGGTGAGGTAGTGATGCTGGGTTTAGGATGGGCCCCCTGGTGTGTAGATCAGCAGACTAGGTGCTTTGGCTTATTAGGTCAGCAACATTTCCCTCCAGCTCTTCCATGGGAATAGGCTGCCTGGTCTCATTAACAAAGAAGTCTGAATCAAACTATTCATTGGTAAGAGGTTCGTCACCAACCTTACGAACTTCTACCTCGACTTCAACAGTCTCAGAACGACTTCTCTTAAGAGGACCAACGCCTTCACCCATCTTCCTTTTTCCTTTCCATCGGGCCTGCTGCGCTAAGGTAGCCTCCAGCTCATCTGAAATGTCCATACCTGAAAAAGGAAAAAGATGGTTAGCTCGGGAAAAAGAATAAGAGCAAAACAAAACCTGTGAAAACTGAACCTCATCAGCAGTGGGAGAACGAGCCTCGAACGTCTCAACCTCACTCTTAGGAGTAGGTCTAGAGGATTCAAACACATTTGGATTAGCTTGGGGAACTTGAGGACTCTCCCAATACAGGTCTGAATTGAGAACTTCCTCAAGGACCAAAAATCTATTACCATCAACATGGGGGCGACCCTTCAAGAAACGTGTCACAACTTCTTCTTCTGGGGTCAAGACCTTACCAGTTGGATAGGGTTTCGGAAGAACACACCACTTGGCGCTAACATCCCACTCGGAATAAGAGGATATGTATACATACTTAGAGTGTCATCCTTTGTTTAAAGAAGGCCACTTCGTGAAAAGGTTCTTTCCAGTTTGGGCAGTAAAATAGTACCACCCTAGTCAGTCAGTGAACTTTATTGTGTAAAAGTAAAGGAAGAGGTTTGGAGTCAGATCAAAACCTAACTCCTTGAGGTACCTATAAAACCCGATTATCATCCACCAACAATTCAGAATCACCTGACCAAGACTAGGATTGAAGATATTTAAAATGGCTCTGATAAAAGAAGGGATGAACAGGACGCAGAGTTAGAAGATATTGGTATAAAAAGTGACCTCACCCTCACCAAGTCGGTAGGCCCTCTCGCGTCTTTTGGGGATTCGCATGAAAAAACCAGATGGGACAACCCCACTATTCGTAACATAAAGAGCAAGCTCGTCACTAACGCGATAGTTGCACGTTAAAGCTGCGGTAGTCCTCTCCGACCTCCTAGGGGAATTAGGACTAGAGAATACGGGAATTGCGGGGTCTACCACCTTCTTATTAGTAGGTGCTACAACTTCAATAGGCGGAGGAGCAGAAGGGCACAGGATAATCCTCCCGGGGGAGACAACCCTAAGTGGAATAGCCGTAACAGTTGTAGTCCTAGGGGAAATCAGGAAAGGATAACCAGCCTCAAGTGTTGAAGGTACTCTCTCCACAGGAGTACTAGGATTAAAGGAAGAATCACTGCTCTCCTCGCCACCGTAAGAGTGGTCGGATTGATTCTAAGAATCTGAACTATTGCTACTCATCATCCAATATATATATATATATATATATATATATATATATATATATATATATATATATATATAACAAGAATGAAGAAGAGGCTAGAAAGACGTACCTAGCAACCCAAGGTCCTAAAAAGATGACGAAGAGATGAGAGTTCGCAAACAAAGGATAAGGGAGGAAAGAGTTGATCACGGGGATGTATGGGGAAGAACAAGGAAGGTTTCAAAAAGGTGAAATTAAAAAAAAACTTGAAAAGACCCTCAACTTATAAACAAAAAAGGGAAGGAAGTTGAAAAATCCCAAAAGATGCGCCGATTACACTAGACACGATGCTTTAGAAAAGCTGCCAAAAAAACTGACATATTAATGAAAGGACGACACGTGGCACAAAGCAATAAATAACTTGTCAAAGTGACACAACTGGGCAAGATCGAGGTCGGGCAAAGGCACCAGAAAGGTGATTTCTTGACCTGCCTACAACTACTCAGAAAATCAAGGGGTAGTTGATAAGGGCAAAAGGGCCAACCTCGACAAAAGGACTCTCGTGCCCCTGAGGCATCATTTTTACCGCACAAAGTAAGAAGGTCCTCGACAACTGACCTAACCTCTGCACCTCACCTACCTCTCGCTGACATCCCAAATCGGACCTCCCGATGACATCCCAAAATGGACCTCCCGATGACGTCCCATAAATCTTTTCCAAATTCACCCGACAAAGTCTGCAGATATCAGAGCATGTCGGTTTCTCTCTCATCCAGAAGTATAATTTGCACCCAACATTCTTCAAGGAAGGTAACTAATTTTCTATTTGTCAAGAATTATCTACAGTCTTCCTCTTCAAGCACCCAACATACTTAAGTATCGGAGTACTAACGCAGGACCACCCCCTGCATGTCACGCCCCGAGACCAAGACCCGTGGAGGTTAAAGTCAGAGCGTGACGTGTCAACCAGCTTAATACTTGTAAGATCATTATTTAACAACCTAAACATTCATTAACTTCGACAAATAACTTCAAAATAATGCTCATGGCATTTGGCATTAAGAGGCCACAACAACTTGTTTCATAACTACGAGACCTAGTTTCCCTACTTGTACCTCATACATGGCTAAATATAGACATCTAGGCCTCAAAAGAATGGTAATCAAGCTTAGTATGTAGTTAATAATCCAAAAGAATATTACATAATATAGGGTTGTTCAAAAGTACATCATCGGCTTCTATTAACAATCTATGTCTTCAACACAAGCATAAAGATCAACAAAAACAAAGTCAGTCTCATCACATAAAGCCTTATCGCCCTCAACCTGTATAGTTGGCTCGGCCTCGGTCTCACCTGTAAGTATTAGAAAGAGGGGTGAGCTAATCCTGCATATAGCTCAGTGAGGATGAAAAATGAAGGTTTTCACAAAGGTTTTATCCTTTCAAAATCAGTTTGATAACTCATGTCGTGCATATAAGAACAACTAATAATTGAATACCATATATATATAATAATGACAACAAAACAAGTACTCAATTCTACTTTCAAAGGGTTGTGCCAAGCGAGAGCAGATAAAAAGGATATAGATGCACGAACAGTTGTTGGAGGTGGCTAGTCTCGAACTTTCTTGTCAAATTATCTTCATCACACCAATTAAGAATGGGCACTCCGGAGGCAACCCATAACCATGGTAGCTGAGACTTATACCTGACGGCCCGATACCCCCCAGGGGAATCAGAACTTCTACTGTGGGGTTTACAAATTTCTTGTATTATTTAACAATTGGACAAATGCGTCCCAACTCTCCAAGGAAACATACCAAGCGAGAGTGGGTACTAATCAAACAAGAACATATTTGGACGACAACAAAGTAGGTTGTCTCCGTCATGCAAACATATTGAAGTAATGACATCCAAAAAGTTCAAAGCCAATCAATACTTCATCAAGCAAAACTTGAAGTGCAATGCAAGATTAGCAAATACATATTCTTACAATGCCCAAATAATCTCCTCAATGTTCCTTGTTCATGTTAGCTAACTAAGTAAGCAACTTCAACACTTTTGCATTAACATAACTTAAACGGTTAATTTCCCTACCTTTTCATATTCCAAATACTCTTATTTTGGTATAGAATTAAAGTTTATCGAAAGTAGATAGTTTTAGAATCAAATAAAACTCAATTCGGAGTTAAATTGAGTGAGATATGGTCTTCAGAAAATTATTGCACAAAGTTGTCAAACTGAACAACGGGTAGTCCGGTCGTGTTGATCACGACCGGGTATCACGTTCGGATATTACTGGAATTTGTCTGGTCGTGTTACCCGGTCGTGATAACATGACCAGGTTTACCCCCAGACAGGCACGATTTTCACCCCAAATTCACCTTCAACCACAAATTCAACCCATTTTTTTTTGCCACCACCCTTGCAACTCCTTTGCACACACCTTATTCCTCATCCTTCTACCATATTTCCAACATCACACAAGCATACTATAATTTACATATAGATTCAATTCCAACCAAACACATTAATCTAGCATCCTAGAACACCCATAAGCCATAACCACACAATACCAAGTCAAGAAATCCTAAATCATCAAATAAAGCTCAAGTGCACAATGTAAAACTATGTACATCTTAATCATTCTCAACAACAAGATGAACACATAACCCTGAATCATATGGCTTTAGCAAAGCTTTTGAAAACATCTATCACCTTTGCAAGAGTTAGAAATGGAAGAAAATTGATTGAAAATGGTTGAAGAGCTCGCAAATGGCTTGCTTCTACTTTCATCTTCCTTCATTTCTTCTTATTCTTCTTCTTCTCCTTTCTCCCTACTCCTTGGCCAAAATCGTGTAGTGTGTGTATGTGTGTGTTCAGATTATGTGTGTGTATGTTTGAGTCATATGGTGTGAGTGTATAATGGTGTGTGTTTGTGTGTTTTGACTTGGGTGAGAGCAAATAGTGTTAGGATATTTTGTAAATTTTAGCCAAGGACATGAGTGCCCTTCAACTTGCTTGCGTACTATTAGTTTGCCATTTTGGTCAATTCCTAACTATCTAGTTACTAATCTTAGCTCTTTAGTGTTAATTAATTTCTACGGCACCTAGAATATTCGGTTGTACGTTAAACGATGATATACATGTAAATCGAGGTAAACATACATAAACGTATTTAGCAGTATATAAAACAAGTCAAATGCATATAAAATGATTTAATTATGTATGATATGACCTAATGCACATGTGGTCTCGAGCTAGGTCTTACAACCTCCTCTCCTTAAAAGAATTGCCTGATTACCTCGCAAACAAGAACGATTATTGTTGTTCCATCTAATAACGCCTTTCCCAAGTTGCATCCTCAACTCCATGGTTATTCCAAAGTACCTTCACCATTAGAATACTCTTGTTGCACAACTCGCGGTCCTGCTCATCTAGAATCCGCACGGGTTTCTCTTCATATGATAAATTCTCTCGAAGTTCCAACGGTTCCGGTTCTAAAATGTGCGAGAGGTCAGAATGGTACTTCCTCAACATCGAAACATGGATTACATCATGAATGTCGGAGAGATTTGGTGCTAGCTCTAACCGGTATGCTAAATTGCCCACTCTTTCCACAATTGCAAATGGCCTAATGTACCTCGGACTTAACTTCCCTCATTTTCCATGTCTGGTCAATCCTCTCCGGGGTGACAACTTCAGGAACACCCTATCACCAATTGCAAACTCTAAGTCTTGCATTCTCTTATCGGCATAACTCTTTTGTCTACTTTGGGCTATGAGTATTCTTTTCCTAATCACTTGCATCTTCTCAATCTTCTCTATTAACTCTGGTAACACAGTAGGATCAATTGTCTTCATCTCACCGGCCTCATCCCAATACAAAGGTGATCTACACTTCCTACCATATAAAGCTTTGTATGGTGCCATGCCAATTGTTGCCTGATAGCTGTCATTATAAGAAAATTCTGCCAAAGACAAATGATTCTCCCACGTACCTCCAAAATCCAATATACATGCCCTTAACATGTCATCCAAAATTTGGATGGTCATTTCTGATTGCCCATCAGTCTGTGGGTGATATGTTGTACTGGGCTTCAACTTTGTCCCTAAGGTTTCCTGCAATTTTTGCCAGAACTGGGATGTAAATTTTGGATCTCTGTTAGACACAATGCTAGTTGGTACTCCATGTAACTTCACAATGTTAGCCACATACAATTCGGCTAATTTATTTACACTGTATGTCTTGTTCATTGCAGTGAAGTGGGCGGCCTTCGTTAATTTATCCACAATGACCCAAACTGCATCATTTCCCTAAGGAGATCTTGGCAATTCCATAACAAAGTCTGTGGTCACATGCTCCCATTTCCATTGCGGAATCTCCAAAGGTTGTAAGAGCCCTGCAGGTCTTTGATGTTCTGCCTTCACCCGTTGACATGTTAGGCATCGAGATACAAGCCCCGCAATATCCCGCTTCATGTTATTCTACCAATAGTGTTGTTTCGGGTTTCGATACATCTTCGTACCTCCCGGGTGAATGGTATACCTCGAGTGATGAGCTTCTTCGAGTACCTTCTTTTTTAACTCTGGATCATTTGGTACACAAATCTGGTTCCGGAACTTCCACAACCCATCTTCATGTAACTTGAAATCCGGATTACCATCTTTTATCTTTTGAAGCTGAGGGTCTTACTGTTGAAACTCTCGAATCTGAGACAACAAGGTAGGTTCCTTAATCTCCAACCTTGCCAAACTTGTCTTCCAGCTCAATGCATCTGCCACTACGTTTGCCTTATCGGGCACATAATTTATAGTGCAATTGTAATCATCCAAGAGATCCATGCATCTTCTCTGCCTCATGTTCAACTCCTTTTGAGAAAAGAGATATCTCAAACTCTTATGATCGGTGAATATCTTGAACTTACTTCCCCACAAATAATGTCTCCATTTCTCCAGTGCAAACACAATAGTTGCAAGCTCCAAGTCATGAGTAGGATAATTCACCCCATAAGGTTTTAACTTCTGGGATGCATAAGTGATGACTTGATTGTTTTGCATCAATACACACCACAGTCCTTCCTTTGAATCATCACTATAAATAACAAATCCTTGACTTCCTTCGGGCAATGCCAATACAGGAGCAGTTGTCAATCTCTTCTTCAACTCCTGAAAACTGTTTTCACATTTATTATCCCACATGAATCTGACATTCTTTTGTGTGAGCTTTGTGAGTGGTCCCGCTAGCTTAGAAAAATCCTTTACAAATCTCCTGTAGTATCCTGCCAAACCAAGAAAACTACGTACCTCAGTGACATTCTTCAGTTTCTTCCACGACTGCACAACATCAATCTTCGAAGGATCCACAACAATCCCTTCTTGGGATATCACATGACCCTAGAAGGCTACTTATTTGAGCCAAAACTCATATTTGCTGAACTTGGTAAACAGTTGGTGCTCCTTCAACTTCTGCAACACCAAACGCAAATGTCTCCCATGTTCCTCATTGGTCTTTGAATACACCAAGATATCATCTATAAAAATCACCATGAACTGGTCCAAATACGGTTGAAACACCCTGTGCATCAAGTCCATAAAAGCGGCATGAGTATTTGTTAATCCAAATGACATTATAACAAACTCATAATGCCCGTTCCTCATTCTGAAAGCTGACTTAGGCATATCCTCCTGCTTGATACGGAGTTGATAATATCCTTGCCACAAGTCAAATTTCGAATAAACCTTAGCTCCTTGAAGTTGATCGAACAATTCATCAATCAATGGCAAATGGTACTTGTTTTTTATTGTCACTTGATTCAACCCCCTATAATCAATACAAAGCCTCAACGTTCCATCCTTCTTCTTCACAAACAATACCGGGGCATCCCATAGAGATGAACTAGGTTGTATGAAGCCTTTTTCCAACAAGCCTTGTAACTGAACCTTCAACTCTTGCAATTCAGTGGAGCCAAGCGGTAAGGAGCCTTAGAGATTGGCTGTGTACCTGGTAGTGTCTCAATCGCAAACTCAATCTCTCTTTTAGGCAGTAATCCCGACAATTCTTTTGGAAATACATCAGCAAACTTTTTAACCACCAACACTTCCGCTAACTTAACTTGATCCGTTGGCTTACTGATTAAGTAACCCAAATATCACTTGCAACCTTTTCTCATGTATTTCACAGCCTTGACTGAGGATTTCACAGTATTTCCCGATAAGTCACGTTCTCCTCTCACCTTAAGTACAGGTTGTCCCGGTACTCAGAAGTCAATAACCTTGGTTTGACAATCTAATCGTGCATGATGTCGTGATAGTTAGTCCATCCCTAAAATAACCTCATAGTCTCGGAAGATAAGCACTATGAGATCGACCAAAAATTCCTGATTCCTAACCTGTATCTTACATGCTTTATACGCCAGTCTAGTGACATATTTGGGGCCCATTGGTGTGCTAACTTCTACATGATATGGTAAGTTCTCAACCGGAAACTTAGTACGATATGCATATTTGGGAGTTATGAATGAATACATAGCTCCAGTATCAAAAAGAACCTTAACCAATTGATTGTGAATCAAGAAGGTACCTTCAACAATAGCGGCATCATCTAGAATTACTTCTTGATCCATGGCATAAGCTCGGGCTTGAACCCTCTGTGCCGGAGCATTCCTTACAGGCTGAACTAGAGCATCATTACTCTGCCACTTTGGGCAATCTTTAACGAGATGTTGATCACTTCCACACCTTATACACTTGCCACTTTTCCTCCAACATTGGGCTTTAGAGTGCCATTTCTTGTTACAATATTTGCACACAACAATTTGGGCTGTAGTTGCACCTCCCGGCGCTCCACGAACTACCTGAGTGGTTGGGACGTTAGGTTGAGGCCTAATAACTGCTAGTCTGCCCTGATCCTGGGGCTTTTAGGTCTGGAATGCTCTAGACTAACCCTGAGCCTGGAAGGGCCTCTTGTTCTGCTGAGATAGACCGACTTTCACTACTAACTTCATCTCTTCAACCCTCGATGCAGCCTCAAAGATAGCATTATAAGTGTCGAACTCTGCTACTGCCAGCCCATCCTAAATCTCGAGTCTCAGCCCTTGTTTAAACTTCTATATCTTGGTGGCCGGGGTCTGGACCATTTGCGGTGCATATTGGGAGAGTCTATCAAATTTTGTCCCATACTCCGCCATCGTCATGCTTCCTTGCTTTAAGTACATAAACTTATTCATCTTCCTGTCCCGAGAAACCTTATATATGTATTTACTCTTGAATGCTCTAACAAAGTTCCTCCATATAAATGGAGTGTGCTGAGTCTCCCATTGATCTCTTACTATATCCCACCATGTCTCCGCATCACCTTCCAACTGAAAGACTACATAGGAGACTTTTTTCTCCTCTGCATAGTTCTGTGCAGTATAAATCTTCTCTATCTGAGACAACCAGTATTTTGCTTCTTCACTATTTGGTTGGCCCCTGATCTTCGGAGGGCTGTAGAACAAGAAATCCTTGAGGTTATCACCCCCCCTATTACATTCGTTTGCATCACTGCTACCAGCACCATGATTGTTGTTATTGTTATTATTATTATTTGCCGTTGCTGCAGCCGTTGCTGCAGCCGTTGCTGCTTGTTGTTCCATAACTCGACTCATTCTATCTACAGCAATCGCCATCAAATTGAACATCGCCATCCCGAGATTAGCTTGATTCGCATTCCTGCGCTCTTGGGATCCAGTGTTGCTACGAGTGTTATGACCTGCCATCTATAGATATAGAACAGATACCAGTCACGGTTATAGGTTATGCATGAATTATGTGAGTCATGAACACATACACTTATAACACTCCTAATATGCACGTAATAGAACTATATCTAACATGTAAGTTAAACATAAACAAGAAACAATTATAACACGTTAAGTACATATGGTTACACATAAGTACATATAAAAATCACCTAAGACTTTATTCAGGTAAAGACTCTTCCCCAGGGACCACTATTCAAAACTCGGACTACGCTAACTAAAGCTAGCTCAATGCTAACTAAAGCTAGCTCTAATACCACTTAAATAGGTGTCACGCCCCGGGACCAAGACCCGTGGAGGTTAAGGTTGGAGCACGACGTATTAACCAACTTAATACATGTAAGATCATTATTTAACAACCTAAACATTCATTAACTTCCACGAGTAACTTCAAAAGAATGCTCATGGCATTTGGCATTAAGAGGCCCTAGCTTAATGCTAACTAAAGCTAGCTCTAATACCACTTAAATAGGTGTCACGCCCCAGGACCAAGACCCGTGGAGGTTAAGGTCGGGGCGACGAGTCGACCAGTTTAATACCTGTAAGATCATTATTTAACAACCTAAACCTTCATTAATTTCCACGAGTAACTTCAAAAGAATGCTCATGGCATTTGGCATTAAGAGGCCACAACAACTTGTTTCATAATTACAAGACCTAGCTTCCCTACTTGTACCTCATACATGGCCAAATACAGACATCTAGGCCTCAAAAGAATGGTAAACAATCTTACTATATAGTTAATAATCCACAAGAATATTACATAATATAGGGTTGTTCAAAAGTACATCATCGGTTTCTATTAACAATCTATGTCTTCAACACAAGCATGAAGATCAACAAAAATAGAAGTCAGTCTCATCACATAAAGCCTCATCGCCCTCAACCTATACAGTTGGCTCGGCCTCGATCTCACCTATAAGTACTAGAAAGAGGGGTGAGCTAATCCTGCATATAGCTCAGTGAGGAGAAGAAATGAAGGTTTTCACAAAAGTTTTATCTTTTCGAAATCAGTTTGATAACTCATGTCTTGCACATAAGAGCAACTAATAATTGAATACCATATGTATATATATAATAATGACAAAACAAGTACCCAATTCTACTCTCCAAGGGTTGTACTAAGAAAGAGCAGATAAAAAGGATATAGATACACGAATAGTTGTTGGAGGTGGCTAGTCTCGAACTTTCTTGTCAAATCATCTTTATCACGCCAATTAAGAATGGGCACTCTAGAGGCAACCCATAACCATGGTAGCCGAGACTTATACCCGACAGCCCGATGCCGCCCAAAGGAATCGAAACTTCTACCGTGGGGTTTACAAGCTGCTTGTATTATTTAACAATTGGAAAAATGCGTCCCAACTCTTCAAGGAAACACACCAAGCGAGAGTGGGTACTAATCAAGCAAGAACATATTTGGACGACAACAAAGTACGTTGTCTCCGTCATGCAAACATATTGAAGTAATGATATCTAACAAGTTCAAAGCCAATCAATACTTCATCAAGAAAAACTTGAAGTGTAATGAAAGATCAATAAATACATGTTCTTACAATGCCCAAATAATCTCCTCAATGTTCCTTGTTCATGTTAGCTAACTAAGTAAGCAACTTCATCACTTTTGCATTAATCTAACTTAAACGGTTAATTTCCCTACTTTCCCATACTCCAAATACTCTTATTTTAGTATAGAATTAAATTTTGTAAAGTAGATAGTTTTAGAATCAAACGAAACTCAATTTGGAGTTAAATTGGGTAAGATATAGTCTTCGGAAAATTATTGCGCAAAGTTGTCAAACTAAACAACAGGTAGTCCAGTCGTGTTGATCACGACCGGGTATCACGTTTGGATGTTACTGGAATTTGTCCGGTCGTGTTACCCAGTCGTGATAACACGACCGGGTTCACCCCCGAACAGGCACGATTTTCACCCCAAATTCACATTCAACCATAAATTCAACCCATTTTTTTTTTGCCACCACCCTTGCAACTCTTTTACACACACCCTATTCCTCATCCTTCTACCATATTTCCAACATCACACAAGCATACTATAACTTACATATAGATTCAATTCCAACCAAACACATTAGGGCACAACTAGCAACAACAAAATATCAACAACACTCAAGGCTCAAGACTTGTCTTCTAAATGGTCTCCTCACTCAACCAACTTCACTTCAAGAGTAACACCAACACTTAAACATTAATCTAGCATCCTAGAACACCCATAAGCCATAACCACACAATACCAAGTCATGAAATCCTAAATCATCAAATAAAGCTCAAGTACACAATATAAAACCATGTACATCTTAATCATTCTTAACAACAAGATGAACACATAACCATGAATCATATGGCTTTAGCAAAACTTTTGAAAACATCCCTCACCTTTGCAAGAGTTAGAAATGGAAGAAAATTGATTGAAAATGGTTGAAGAGCTTGAAAATGGCTTGCTTCTATTTTCCTCTTCCTTAATTTCTTCTTCTTCTACTCTCTCTCTTCTCCTTGGCCAAAATCGTGTAGTGTGTTCAGATTATGTGTATGTGTTTGAGTCGTGTGGTGTGAGTGTGTAATGGTGTGTGTTTGTGTGTTTTGACTAGGGTGAGATCAAATAGTATTAGGATATTTTGTAAATTTTAGCCAAGGACAGGAGTGCCCTTCAACTTGCTTGCGTATTACTAATTTTCCATTTTGGTCAATTCCTAACTATCTAATTACTAATCTTAGCTCTATAGTGTTAATTAATTTCTTACGACACCTAGAATATTCGGTTGCACGATGATATACACGTAAATCGAGGTAAACATACATAAATCTATTTAACAGCATATAAAAGAAGTCAAATGCATATAAAATAATTTAATTATGTATGATATGACCTAATGCACATGTGGTCTCGGGCTGGGTCTTACACTGCAGCTCCGTTCTCTGTTTTGCAGGTTTACGGAAATTGGAAACAAGCTTATTTCCAAAATCCAGCCTCATTAGATTCATACCTTAACATCTGTTTTTACCATAATAAAGCAATGAGTTTTACACATGTACAAGCCGATCACTCCTTCTCCAATTTCAATTTTATGATTATAAAGTCGACAATTGGGTCCAGTTTGCATGAATTCTTAGAGACTCAAGTCTAACAAAACTATTTTCTTCACTTTATTTCCTTACATGCAAGAACATGAACATGTCATATGTACACTACTAGAAAACAGCGTTCGGGCGATGGAATAGGGCGACGGATTTTTTTCGTAGTAAATTAGCTACTGCCAGGCTACGAATTTGCTATGGGAAACAAGTTTCGTAGCCCATCCGTAACCAACTTAGGCCCCGTTGAAATGGCGATAAAAATTTGCTACCGATTGGCTACGGACAATAATTTTAATTAACAAAATATATATATATATATATATATATATATATATATATATATATAAAATATTTTGTAGCCTAGCCATGGCAAATTTGCTACGGACTAGCTAAATCGACAAAAAATTTCTTAAAAATGCCAAATACCCACGAATTGGCTACAGACTATATATTATTCAAAAAATGTTTTAAAAAAATAAAGCACCGTAGCTAGCCATGACAAATTTGCTACATCATAAATACAAATATTTTAATTAAATAGGAAAAAATAAATTAATAAAGTCTATAGCCCAACTGTAGTCCCTACCTATGGATGGGCTACGGGGACTTCTCTACGTCCGTAGCTCATCCGTAGCCAATTGGCTACTGCTAGGCTACGGACTCCAACAAAAAAATGAGGTTTATCATTTTTAATTTGAATTATGGAATTTTGATTGCATCTATAACGTAGTAAACTTAACTTGAGTTGCAAGTTTTTCAAATAAAAATAAATTTGGTCAGTATTTCATTAACGTGCGTACTTTTATAGAGAAATCTAATAGGAAATCAATAGCCGTTTAAATCGAACTTATCATTCTCACTTAACATTCCTTTAATATTAATAAACATTCAATTTAGGAGTCCAAAAACTCTCGCATTGTATCTAAACTTCATAAACAAGAAAAATATGAAGATATTAACACGTTTTAATACGTTGTTCCTACCTATTAACAAGTTAAAATACATATTTTTAGTTGTCCGTAGCCCATCCGTAGTTCCTAGCTACGGATGGGCTACGAAATTCGACCATTCCGTAGTCTAGCAGTAGCCAATTGGCTACTACTAGGCTACGGACTTCTTTTTTCCGTAGCCCATCTGTAGCCATTTGGCTACTGCTAGGCTAAGGGATTTAACAAAAAAACGAGGTTTATAACTATTAATTTGAATTATGAAATTTTGATTACATCTACAATGTAGTAAACTTCACTTGAGTTGCAAGATTTTCAAATAAAAATAAATTTGGTCCGTATTTCATTAACATGCGTACTTTTATAGAGAAATCTCATAGGTAATCAATAGCAGTTTAAATCGAACTTATCATGTTCTCACTTAATATTGTGTTAATGTTAATAAACGTTTAATCTAGGAGTCGAAAACTCTCACATTGTGTTTAAACTTCATAAACAAGAAAAATATGAAGATATTAACACGTTTTAAGACGTTGTTCTTACCTATTAACAAGTTAGAATACATATTATTAGTTGTCTGTAGCTCATCCGTAGTCCCTAGCTACGGATGGGCTACGAAATTTGACCCTTCTATCGCCTAATTGGCTACGGAATTCAAACCTTCTGTAGGCTATCAGTAGTTATTTGGCTACTATTAGGCTATGAAATTTAACAAAAAAAGAGGTTTATCACATTTAATTTTAATGTTACAAAAGTATCATCCCGATCCCTTCCACATTCTAGAGCCGGAACCTCTAACGCTTCGGGAGAATTTGTCCTATGAGGAAAGACTCGTGCGGATTCTAGATGAGCAAGACCGAGAGTTGTGCAACAAGAGTATTCCGATGGTGAGGGTGCTTTGGGATCACCATGGGGTCGAGGATGCAACGTGGGAAAGACGTGATCAAATAGAGCAACAATATCCGTTCTTGTTTGCAAGGTAATTAGGGAATTGCGAGGGCGCAATTCTTTTAAGGAGGGGAGGTTGTAAGGCCTAGCCCGAGACCACATGTACATATAGATCATATTATATATAATTAAATTATTTTATATTAATTTACCTTGTTTTAGGTGCTTTAAAATTGAGTTATGTGCATTTATCTCTATTTACGTGCATTTCAACGTTTAACATGTATTTGAGTCATTTATATCATGTAGCTAGTAATTGGATCCAACTAAGTTCAATAGCTAACTAGAATAATTGAATTAGAACCAAGACAATTAGAATTAACACTAAAATGACAAACTAGTAATACATAAGTCAGTTGAGGGGCACTCTTGTCCTTAAGCTAAAATTGCATAATATCCTAACACTATTCTTGTTCAATCAAAACACACACTACACCACCTACACACACTAAATCTCTACAATACACCCATACCCACAATCACCACACTTACACACACTACACAATTTTGCCAAGGAGAAGGGAGAAAGAAGAAGAAATGAAGGAAGAGAAAAGTAGAAGCAAGCCATTTTCAAGATCTTCAACCATTTTCAATCAGCTTTCTTCCAATTTTAATTCTTGCAAAGGTGAGGGAGTTTTCATTCAAAGTTTTAAAGCTCATCCAAGATTGTATAACATAAATGTATTGATTAAACTTGCTTATATGTTCGTATAGAGCTCATGGTGAGGATTGAGTGTACTTTGTGTTGTAGATCTAGGAACTTGTTTAATTTGTGTAGAAGAGTTGAATGAGGGGATAGATGTGGTTCTTATACATGATAGGATGCATTTAGCTTGTATTTGATGTTGAAATTGAAAGACAAGCCTATTGGATTTAGTAGGTGTTCTTGGTGTTCTTAGTATTCTTGGAGGTTTATTTTGATGTTTTGAGCAATTGATGATTTGGTGTTATTGTAAGTTGGATTGATTCAAGGGTGTTATACCATAATTTGTGAACTTGATTATGTGTTTTAGTAGCCGTTTGAGTGCATTAGGTATGGGAAGCATTGGTGGTATGGTAAGCAAGTTAGGGGTCAAATGGAGTGAATTCACGGGTTAGTTTTACCCAGGTCGGACGAAGCACATTGGATGAGTCACTCGCCCAACTACTCGTCCGACTTTGGGCTTCATTCTCTGGAAAGGTCAGACGAGCCACTCATCCGACTGTTCATCTGACTTCCTTGACAATTTTGCGCAACAATTTTTCGGAAGTCCTATCTCACTCAATTCAACTCCGAATTGAGTTCCGTTTGATTCTAGAATTATCTAATTTCGATACGCTTCGATTCTATACCAAAATCCAATTAATTGGAGTTCGGTAAAGTAGGTAAATTAATTGATTAAAATAGGATAATTTAGAAGTGTTTAAATAGCTCTATAGTTTCACTTGTGTTTGCATTTCCTTGTCGTTTTAAGTAGTCTATTGATGTCTTTTCACTATCTTATGATACTTGGAAATACTTGAAACACCCTAAATCTATATATGCATAACCATTATATGTTTGCTTGATATGCCATTGGTAATTGTATTGGATTTGAATTGTATTTGTGCGACAGTTGCAACCATTATTGATTGAGGACGTGACAGGACCTCCGGGCAGTGTTGGGCTTGCCGGTATATCTCGACCCTCAAAGTATTGATTCTTTCTCTTGCTAGGACCCATTGATCCTCCTACGGGTTGGGATTCAATGATATCTTGGAATAGAAAGGTTACATGATTGAGACCACTTGAACTTGTTATGATCGTTTATGCATTGTAATGTGCATGACATGTTTATCAAACTGATTTCGAAAAGATAAAACCTTTACGAAAACCTTTCTTGTTCACCCTCATTGAGCTATACGTGAGGATTTAGCTCACCCATTTTTTTTCATATTTCATGTGAGGTTGAGCCTGAGCAGGCCACTCAAGATGACGACAGAACTCCTTGGTGTGATCTCGAGGACTTCTGTTTTGTGTGATCACTGCTCGTTGATATGCTCGAGATATAAATGATGTATAATTTATTCTTTTGGACAACTCTAATGTAACAAAATACTTCTATTATTTTGAGACCTAGATACCTGAATGTTAGTTAGACATTATGCTTGAACAGGAGGGTTAAGGCCTTATACATACGTAACAGGTTATGGAAACCTTTCTAAGGCTGATGACTTGGTTGACTTTTGAACTCTGATGGAATATAAAATGGATGTACAGGTTGTTAAGCTTTTAATTTGCAGATTTATTGGTTATAAATGTCGCGTTCCGGCTTTAGCCTTTGTAGGTATACGGGTCGGGGCGTTACATAAAGTCTAGCAAACATTCAGGTATCTAGGTCTCAAAGGAATAGATATATTTAGTTACAAAAATAATTGTGCAAAAGAATAAGTTATATAGTAAGTAGTTCAAATACATCAACAGGTAGGGATAAGGCAGAAATCCTCGATGTCACACCAATGAGTTTCGCCCACACATTGATAGGCCTACTCAGGCTCTGCCTTACCTAAAATGATAGAGAAAAAGGTAAGCTAATCCTGCTTATAGCTCAGTGAGGATGGAATAGGAAGGGTTTTTGCAATCGTTTTCTCTTTTTGCAAACAGTTCGAGAAATCATGTCATGCACTTAAAAATGCACATATAGGTAAGCAGGTAGTAACTCAACCAATGCAATAAGAAGATGAATAAAGATACTTATTGCAAAATGATACAATGATTGTTGATGTTGATGGCCTCTGCCTTGAATCAATTACTGATAACCTGACAGCACAACCGAGGATCAAGTCTTTAAAGAAAACCCGACACCAACTCCATCAACAACCGAGGGTTCTAGATAACTCCCCTCAAAGATAAAGAATAGGTCCATGGTAGTCGTGGGTATAAACGGCAAGTTCGATGCTGCCCAGGGCCATCAATCATACCAAGGCTTTTAGAAGGTTGCAACCTTGATACATATATACATATATACATATATAATACCCAACTCTCCAAGGGACGTCACCAAGAGAGAGAGGGACTAGGATAGCAACAAAGTAGGTTGCTTCCATCACAACAGTAATATCAAAGATATGGCATATCAAACAAGCATATATTGATAATGCATATATAACATTTAGGGTGCTTCAAGTATTGCCAAGTGTCATAAGGTAGTGAAAATACATCAATAGACTACATAAAATGACGAGAAAATACAAACACAAGTGAAACTATGGAGCCATTTCAATGCTTCTTCATTATCCTATCTTAATCAATAAATTTACCTATATTACTAAACTCCAATTAATCTGATTTTGGTTTATAATCGAAGCTTATCAAAAGTAGATAGTTCTAGAATCAAACAGAACTCAATTCGGAGTTGAATTGGCCGAGTTATGGTTTTCGGAAAATTGTTGCGCAAAGCTGTTAGGAAAGTCAGACGAGTAAGACGGGCAAGTAACTCGACCGGCTTTTACAGAGAATTTGGTCAAATGTCTATCGAGTAGTCAGGCAAGTTTAGTTGACCGGCTTAGTCGACCGACCTGGGCATCTAACACCCGTAAATTCACACATTTTATACCTTAACTTGCTACCCCTCCTCCTACTTCCTACAAGCCATCAAGCATACATAATGTGGTACATTAGCCATCAAATAATGGTTCAACCTCAACCAAAAACATCCCACACCAACGATCAATACACAAACTAGCTAGAATTCTCTATAACTCACAACTTCAAGATCAACATCTAAGCTCACAAAAGCTAACTCCAAGCTTCCAACTCTTACACACAAGTTATACATATAATCAATGCACCTACAAGAGCAATACAAACTCATCTTTCAACTCCTCATGAACACCCAACATTGGTTGGCAATTTTCTAGATCTACAACACATAAATACAACCAACTTCACAATGAGGTCATGTATGAACTCCATAAGCAATATTAATCAACAATATACAACATATAACCTTGGATGAACTTTATCAATAAATTTTGAATGAATCCCTCACCTTTGCTTTGAGTTCTAGATGTGAATGGAACAAGAACACTTGATGAGAGCTAGGGAAAATGCAAGGAAAAATGCTTAGTAATGGCTTGAAATCTTCTCATTCCTCTTTTCCTTCTTCCCTCTTCTCTTTCATCTCTTCTTCCTCTCCTTTCTATGGACGAAAATCAGTGGGTGGTGTATGTAGTGTGTTTTAAGATTGGGTGAGTATGTGTTGGTGTATGTTTGTGTGTTTTTGGTTGAGCAAAAATAGTGTAGGATATTTTGTTAAATTACTTTAGGACAAGGGTGCCCTTCAACTTGCTTATGTATTACTAGTTTGCCCTTTTGGTTCCAATCTAAGTGTTCTAGTTAACTAGCCTATGCAATAGAATCACATTATTGTATAGGGTATCTAAAATACTCGAATGCACATTAACCGATACAATGCACACAAATCGAGATAAATGTACATAAATCATTATAAAAAAATATAAAACAAGGTGAATGCATATAAAATGATTTATTTATGCATGATATGACATATATGCACGTGAGGTCTCGTGCTGGGCCTTACGACCTCCTTTTCTTAAAAGGATAGCGCCATTGCAATTCCCTAATTACCTCGCAAACAAGAACGGGTATTATTGCTCCATTTGATCAAGTCTCTCCCATATTGCATCCTCAACCCCATGGTGATCCCAAAGCACCTTCACCATCTGAATATTCTTGTTGTAACTCCCGGTCTTGCTCATCTAGAATCCGCACGGGTCTCTCCTCATAAGACAAATTCTCCCAAAGCACTAGCGGTTCCAGTTCCAAAATGTGAGATGAATCAGGGTGATACTTCCTTAGCATTGAAACATGGAACACATTGTGAATGTTGGAGAGATTTGGTGGTAGTTCTAACCGATATGCCAACTTGTCGATTCGATCCACAACTTCAAATAGCCCTACATACCTCGGGCTTAGCTTTCCTCATTTTCCATGCCTAATCAATCCTCTTCGGGGCGACAACATCAAGAACACTCGATCACCCACTACAAATTCTAAGTCTTGCGTCCGCTTGTCCGCATAGCTCTTTTGTCGAATTTGGGCCGTGAGCATTCTTTTCCGAATCAATTGAACATTCTCAATCTTTTCTATCAATTCCGGCAACAATGTAGGATCAACTGTCTTCATCTCACCAAGTTCGTCCTAATATAATGGTAACCTATACTTTCGTCCATATAGAGCCTCATATGGTGCCATGCCAATTTTTGTTTGATAGCTATTGTTAATTCCGCCAAAGACAAATATTTCTCTTACGTACCTCCAAAATCCAACACACACGCCCTCAACATGTCCTCCAAAATCTAGATGGTTGTCTCATATTGCCTGTTAGTCTGAGGGTGGTATGCTGTACTGAGCTTCAACTTCGTCCCCAAGGCTTCCTGCAACTTTTGCCAGAACTGAGATGTAAATCTTGGATCTCTATCAGACACAATGTTAGCTGGCACTCCATATAACTTCACAATGTTAGCTACATAAAATTCGACTAACTTTTTTACACTATCTGTCTTGTTCATTGCAATGAAGTGAGCGGTCTTTGTCAATCTATCCACAATGACCCAAACTACATCATTTCCCCAAGGGGACCTTGGTAACTCCATAACAAAGTCCATGGTCACATGCTCCCATTTCCATTGCAGAATCTCCAAAGGCTGTAGAAACCCTGCAGGTCTTTGATGCTCTGCCTTTACCCGTTGACATCTTAAGCATCGTGACACAAACTCTGTGATCTCTCATTTCATATTATTCCACCAATAATATTGTTTTAGGTCTCGATACATTTTTGTACCTCCCGGGTGAATGGTGTATCTAGAATGATGAGCTTCTTCACGCACTTTCCTCTTGAACTCTGGATCATTTGGCATACAAATCCAGTTCTTGAACTTCCATAACCTATCTTTATGCAACTTGGAATCCGGATTACCGTCCTTTATCTTTTGAAGTTGAGGATCTTGCTGTTGATACTTCCGGATTTGAGATAATAAGGTAGGCTCCTTGATCTCCAATCTTGCTAAACTTGCCTTCCGGCTCAATGCATCCGCTACAACATTTGCCTTTCCGGGCACATAATTTATGGTACAATTGTAGTCATCCAAAAGTTCCATCCACCTCCTCTGCCGCATATTCAACTCCTTCTGAGAGAAGAGATATCTCAAACTCTTGTGATCGGTGAATATCTCAAACTTACTTCCCCACAAGTAATGCCTCCACTTCTTTAATGCAAAGACAATGGCTGCAAGCTCCGAGTCATGTGTAGGGTAATTTACCTTGTACGGCTTCAACTTCCGTGATGCATAAGCTATAACTTGATTATTTTGCATCAAAACACACCTAAATCCTTCCTTCGAGGCATCACTATAGATAACAAACCCTTGACTTCCCTCGGGCAATGCCAATACAGGGGCACTCGTCAATCTCCTCTTTAACTCCCGAAAGCTGTCTTCACATTTATCATTCTACACAAATTTAATCTTCTTTTGCGTGAGCTTCATGAGTGGTCCCGCAAGCTTTGAAAAATCCTTCATAAATCTTTGGTAGTACCCTACCAAACTGAGAAAACTACGTACCTCGGTGACATTATCCGGTTTCTTCCATGATTGCACAACATCAATCTTGGTCGGATCCACCGCAATCCTTTCTTGAGATATCACATGACCCAAGAATGCCACTTGTTTAAGCCAAAACTCACACTTACTAAACTTGGCAAACAACTGATGCTCTCTCAGCTTCTGCAACACCAAACGCAAATATCTCTCATGTTCTTCCTCAGTCTTTGAGTACACCAGGATATCATCTATGAAAATCACTACAAACTGGTCCAAATATGGTTGGAACACCCTATGCATCAAGTCCATAAAAGCGACATGAGCATTGGTTAGTCCAAATGACATCACAACAAACTCATAATGCTCGCACTTTGTTATGAAAGCTGACTTATGCATATCTTATTGTTTGATGCGGAGTTGATAATAGCCTTGCCTTAAGTCAAATTCGAATAGACCTTGGTTCCTTGAAGTTGATCAAACGACTCATCAATCAATGCCAACGGGTACTTATTCTTGATAGTCACTTGGTTCAACCCCCTATAGTTAATACACAACATCAACGTTCCGTCATTCTTCTTCACAAATAGGACGGGTGAACCCCATGGAGACGAATTAGGTTGTATAAATTCTTTTTCCACCAAGCCTTGTAATTGAACCTTCAACTCCTACAATTTGGTCGGAGCCATGCGGTAGGCAGCCTTAGAGATTGGTTGTATACCTGGTACTGTATCAATCACGAACTCAATCTCCCTCGCGGGTGGTAATCTTGGCAACTCTTCCGGAAACACATCAACATATTCCTTAACCACCGGTACTTCTACTAACTTGTTTTGATCTGTTGGCTTGTTGATCAGGTAAGCCAAATATCCAGTGCAACCTCTCCTCATAAACTTCACAACTTTGATTGAGGATATTACCACCGTTTCTGACAAATCATGCTTACTTCTCACCTTAAGCACAGGTTGTCCCGGTACCCAAAATTCTTATAATCTTCGTCCGACAATCTAGTCGTGCATGATTTTGTGACAACCAGTCCATTCCTAAAACAACCTCATAATCTTGGAAGATTAGCACTATGAGATCAGCCAAAAATTCTCGATTCCCAATCCGTATCTTGCATGCTTTACATGCTAACCTAGTAGCACATTTAGAGCCCATCGGGGTGTTAACTTCTACATGATATGGTAAGTTCTCCACTGGTAACTTAGTGTGATATGCACATTTAGGAGTATGAATGAATGCGCGACTCCAGTATCAATAAACACCTTAACACATTGATTTTGAATCAAGAAAGTACCTTTAACAACCATTGCATCATCTGGAATTTCTTCTTGATTCATTGCATAGGCTCGAGCTTGAACTTTTTGGCCTGGATCATTTCTGGCGAGCTGATTTGGTACAGCCCTATTCGGCATCTTCGGACAGTCTTTAATATGGTGTTGACCACTTTCATACCTCACACACTTGCCCAATTTCTTGCAACACTGGGCTTCCATATGCCCCCTCTTCTCACAATACTTGGACACAACATTCTGGGTAGCAGTAGCAGTACCTGCTATACCACGAGTTGGTTGAACGGCTTGAGCATTTGCCTGGGACCTAGTGGTAGTTGGCCTTGCTTGATTCTGTCCTTGACCTTGAGTCTGATAAGGCCTATGTGGTGCTTGGCCTAAAAATGGCTTCTTTTTAGGTTGACTCGGCCCACCTCATTACTTAAACTTCCTCTTCTCAACCCGCGCCGCCGAATCAACCATGTCCACATAAATAGTAAAACGGTGGGATACAATAAAATCCTGAATTTCGGGCCTTAGTCCCCAAATAAAGTGTTTGATTCTTCTATTCTCTGTTTGGACCAACTCTGGAAAGTACTTGGAGAATTTGTTGAATCGGGGTTCGTATTGTACCACACACAAGCTTCCTTGCCTCACAGACAAAAACTCTTCTTCTTTTCTCTCCCGAACTACTTCTGACACATAGTTTTCTTTAAAGGACTCTACAAAGTTAGCCTATGTAGTTGGCGTGCCATTATGTTCCCATCGGGTCTTCTCATTTCTCCATCATTCATCCGCATCTTCCTCAAGCAAGAAAGTTACAAAAGCCACCTTCTTCTCATCGTTGTAGTCCATGGCAACAAAGATCTTTTCCACCTTGGCAAGCCAAGCCTTCACCTTCTCACTATTAGGCTCCCCCAAGAATTTAGAAGGTCCATACCCTAGGAAGCCTCTCAAGGTATCATCTCCATTACCTTGGTGGTTGTTGTTGTTGTTGCCACCACCACCGTTGTTCTTGTTATTATTATCATTACCCGCAGTGTTGTTTGTTTGTTGCTCTATTACCCTACTCATGCGATCTATCGCATTCGCCATCATATTAAACATAGCTGCCCCCGAATTGCCTTGACTCGCATTCCTAGTACCTTGAGGTCCAGGGTTGTTACGGGTGTTACGTCCTGCCATCTATAGATATAGAACAGATACCACTCACAGTTATAGGTTATATATACATGATATGCGATGTGAATATGTGAACTAACAATGTTTCTAACACATAGGTTACACATAAGCAAAAAATAAGTATAGCATGTTAATCACACAAGTTCACATAAGCACAATAGTTCCTAAAAATAAATGCTACAACATATTCTCCCTCCAAGTCTTTCTACCTACTAACCAGGGATTCTAAATCTAGCTTACGCCTATGTAATTAGCTAAGTTCTGATACCAACTTAGGTGTCACGCCCCAACCCGGATACCTGCTAAGGCTAACGACGGTACGTGACTTTCGTAACCTAAAATTTGTAAAATCAATAACTTAATAACATGTACCTTCATATACTCCATAAAAGTTCAAGAGTCTTACAATTACATCGGCCAAAGGAAACCATAACTGATTACATATGTACAAGAGCTCGAACCACCTGTCCATACATAAAGTCTAGCCAATATTCAGGGATCTAGGTCTCAAAAGAATAGATATATTTAGTTACAAAATAGTTGTCCAAAAGAATAAGTTATACAGTAAGTAGTTCAAGTACATCAATAGGTAGGGATCACATAAGGCAGAAATCCTCGATGTCACACCAAGGAGTTTCGCCCGTACATTGATGGGCTTGCTCAGGCTCTGCCTCACCTGAAATGATAGAGAAATGGGTGAGCTAATCCTGCTTATAGCTCAGTGAGGATGGAATAGGAAGGGTTTTCGCAATCGTTTTCTCTTTTAGCAAACAGTTTGAGAAATCATGTCATGCACTTAAAAATGCACATGTAGATAAGCAGGTAGTAACTCAACCAATGCAATAAGAAAATGAATAGAGATACTTATTGCAAAAGGATACAGTGATTGCTGATATTGATGGCTTCTGCCTTGAATCAATTAATGATAACCCGAGACCACAACCGAGGATCAAGTCCTCAAAGAAAACCCGACACCAACTCCATCAACAACCGAGGGTTCCAGATAGCTCCCTTCAATAATAAATAATAGGTCCATGGTGGTCATGGGTATATCCGGCAAACTTGATATTGCTCGAGGCTCTCAATCACACCAAGGCCTTTAGAAGGTTGCAACCTTGATACATATATACATATATAATACCCAACTCTCCAAGGGACGTCACCAAGAGAGAAAGGGACTAGGATAACAACAAAGTAGGTTGCTTCCGTCACAAAAGTAATATAAAAGATATGGCATATCAAGCAATCATATATTGATCATGCATATATAATATTTAAGGTTCTTCAAGTATTTCCAAGTGTCATGAGGTAGTGAAAAGACATCAATAGACTACGTAAAATGACGAGAAAATACAAACACAAGTGAAACTATAGAGCCATTTCAATGTTTTTGCATTATCTTATCTTAATCAATTAATTTACCTACCTTATCAAACTCCAATTAATCTTATTTTGGTTCATAATCAAAGCTTATCGAAATTATATAGTTCTAGAATCAAACGGAACTCAATTCGGAGTTGAATTGACCGAGTTATGGTCTTCGGAAAATTGTTACATAAAGTTGTCAGGAAAGTCGGACGAGTAAGTCGGGCGAGTAACTCGACCGGCTTGTACAGAGAATTTGGTCAAATGTCGATCGAGTAGTCAGAAGAGTTTAGTTGACTGGCTTAGTCGACCGATCTGGGCATCTAACACCCGTAAATTCACACATTTTACACCTTAACTTGCTACCATTCCTCCCACTTCTTACAAGCCATCAAGCATATATAATGTGGTTCATTAGGCATCAAATAATGGTTCAACATCAACCAAAAACATCCCACACTAACAATCAATACACAAACTAGCTAGACTTCTCTATAACTCACAACTTCAAGATCAACATCTAAGCTCTCAAAAACTAACTCCAAGCTTCCAACTCCTACACACAAGTTATACATATAATCAATACACCTACAAGAGCAATACAAACTCATCTTTCAACTCCTCATGAACACCGAACATTGGTTGGCAATTCCTAGATCTACAACACATAAATACAACCAACTTCACAATGAGGACATATATGAACTCCATAAGCAATATTAATCAACAATATACAACATACAACCTTGGATGAGCCTATCAATAAATTTTGAAAGAATCCCTCACCTTTGCTTTTGAGTTCTAGATGTGAATGGAGCAAGAAAACTTGATGAAAGCTAGAGAAAATGCAAGGAAAAATGCTGAGTAATGGCTTGAAATCTTCTCGTTCCTCTTCTCCTTCTTTCTTCTTCTTTTTCCTCTCTTATTCCTCTCCTTCCTATGGACAAAAATCAGTGGGTGGTGTGTGTAGTGTGTTTTCAAATTGGGTGAGTATGTATTAGTGTGTGCTTATGTGTTTTGGTTGAGAAAGAATAGTGTAGGATATTTTGTTAAATTACTTTAGGACAAGTGTGCCCTCCAACTTGCTTATGTATTACTAGTTTGCCCTTTTGGTTCTAACTAAGTGTTCTAGTTAACTAGCCTACGCAATAGAATCCTATTATCGTATAGGGTATCTAAAATACTCGAATGCACATTAACCGATACAAATGTACATAAATCATTATAAAACAAGGTGAATACATATAAAATGATTTATTTATGCATGATATGACATATATGCACGTGAGGTTTTGTGCTGGACCTTACAATAGCAGTTGTAATTTCGAAGAAGCTAAATGTGCTTTTTCCAGGTCATGTATCTGATGGAGCATGGTTAGCATGATTGCCCTCTATAAGGTAGCAAAATTCCTCCGTCTTATGCTAGTTGCTTTAAGTCATCACACTTAAGTACATATTGGTGTTAGCATTACTGCTCATTTATTCATACAAGCTCCTAACAAGGACTTTTATGTGTCATAATATTGTACAAAAGATTCTCTCAAGAACACATACTAGCATTCAGCGGATCAGAGGTACGCTCGAGACTTGTGCTAGGAATGCCGTGATAGTGTATAAGTGTGGTTTATTTATGTGTATGTGTGTATAGTGACTGAGAGTTTAATTGAATTTGGTGGGTTGGATACATGTGGTGTTAGGAAGAAAGATGTAAAAGAGATACTAAAGAAAAGAAAAGGACAAGGAAAAGTAAAAGTCAACATAAGAAAAATGTGAAGAAAGAAAGGGAACAGGAATTGATATTATAAAAGAGTTGATTTTCATAACGAAAAAAGAAGATAACTATCTAAATTAATTTTTTATGCAAGTATACAATTAAAGAAATATGAAAATAAAAAGGAGATTTAGACATCAGTTTCATGGGGCCTTGAAGTGGTACAATATATTGTCTTCTTTGGAGTTTCAGTTTCTAATTGCTTGGGTCCATTTAATTGCAATGATATGCTTGTCTGAAATAGGCTAAGGGCTACCTTTTACTAGGTTATGATAAAGATAAATGCAAAGCATGTCGTGAAATGTGGTCTGAGTTGCACTTTGTTTGAGGGGCATCTTGTTCAGTAGAGCCATTTTGCATTTCCTCATGTAAAGGTTAATAAGTTTAAATGATTTCTTAAACTATGCAACATATTTATAGTTTCATTCTTACATTTCTTAATAGTCCTTGTTGAAAGTACAATTTATTCTTAACAAGTGATTCATATGGAAACTCTTTATATTTAACTAGTGCCTAAGATGAAAATTAATCAAATTATCTCATATCTTTTTAGAAATCAAAGATGAAGGAGTTTTATGTACATGAAACAAAAACATTTTGGTTTATATATGTATCTTGGGGTTCAAAGATATGCAATGTGGTTGGAATTTCTAAATGTCATGTAATGTATCTTTGTCTTAGTAACATGAATCTATGGACATTTAGGCATATTTAATGTAAAGGTAGAAACTTTGATATAATTCAGTTTGTTTTGTCTTCAGAGTTCAGAATAGGACAAATTGAGTAATGATATAAAAGATAGGGAAGAAAGGGAGCTGGTTTTCTTCATCAAAGAAGGCTTTTAGCCCAAATTCGAAAGGAAAGAAAGACAAGGTTTGTTGTCAATGTCATACTATTATGGTTTCAGCTATATCTAAGACCCTTGGTTAAGGGGTCAGCTAACATGGCATCAGTGACTATGTGTTCTATCTGAATGTCACCTTTCTTGACAAAATCTCTAACTACCAAGAACTTGATATCCATGTGCTTACCAGCTCTAGTACCCTTATTATTCCTCGAGAATAAAACTGCAGCTCTATTATCACAATAGATCCTAATGGATCTAGTAATGGAATCCATAATCCTTAAGCCAGATATCATATTCTTGAGCCAAATAGCATGAGAAGATGCTTCATAACAAGCTGCAAACTTTGCTTGCATAGTAGAAGATGCAGTAAGTTGTTGTTTTACACTCTTCCAAGACACACCCCCTTCAGCCAACATAAAAATATATCCAGAAGTAGACTTTCGATCATCTGGGCACCCAGCATAGTCAAAATCGGAGTACCCAACCAGCTCAAGATGGTCTACTCTGCAGTAAACCAGCATGTAGTCTTTGGTCTTTTGTAAGTACCTCATTACCTTCTTAGCAGCAACCCAATGATCCCTTCCAGGATTTATCTGATATCGGCCAAGGACTCCCACTGCAAAAGCAATATCAGGCCTAGTGCACACTTGAGCGTACATCAGGCTCCTAATAGCACTAGCATAAGGTACATCTTTCATGGACTGCTTTTCAATACTATTTTGAGGGCATTGTTTCAAACTAAGTTGATCACCTTTTACAACAGGGGCATTGCAAGGCCTACAATTCTCCATGTTAAACCGTTTAAGAACTCGATCAATGTAAGCCTTTTGAGATAAACCTAGAAACCCATGAGACCTATCTAGATGTATTTGAATGACAAGAACGAAAGAAGCCTCTCCAAGATCTTTCATATCAAAAGTCTTGGACAAATACTGCTTTGTCTCATAAAGCATACCCAAGTCATTTGTCGCAAGTAAAATATCATCAACATACAATATTAAGAAAATAAATATGCTCCTACTGACCTTGAGGTATATGCATTGATCAACTTTATTTTCCTCAAAACCATATGAAGTCACCTTCTCATCAAATTTCAAACACCATTGCCTTGAGGCCTGCTTTAACATATAGATAGATTTTCTAAGTCTACAAACCATGTTTTCCTTACCAATGACAACAAACCCCTCAGGCTGTTTCATGTAGACTTATTCACAGAGATCAACGTTTAGAAAAGCTGTCTTCACATCCATCTGATGTAACTCCAAGTCAAAATGTGCCACAAGGGCCATTATGACCCTAAAGGAATCCTTAGTGGAAACAAGTGAAAAAGTTTCATTATAGTCGATCCCTTCTCTTTGGGTAACGCCTTTAGCAACCAATCTCGCCTTGAACCTTTCAATCTCTCCAGAATGATTTCTTTTGGTCTTAAATACCCATTTGCAACTAACAGGCTTATGACCTTTAGGAAGATCAACAAGTTCCCAAACTCCATTATCCATCATAGACTTCATTTAATCTTTCATAGCCCCTATCCACATATTAGATTGTTCTCTACTAACAGCTTCATGATGTGTGACAGGATCAACTATGTTGCTAGAATCATAATCATTTTCACCTAGATAAACTACATAGTCGTCAGAAATGGCATGTCTCATTTGTCTACTAGACCTCCTCAGACATGGTTCATCATTAGGTTCATCAGGCTGAGGGTCATCAACCATCGAATTCTGATCAACTACAGCATGTTCATCTACCACAAGATTTTCACCAGTATTATGTCCATCAGTGTGAATAGGACCTATAGTCTGATTACCTGAAGGCAGTGGAAGTGAGACAATTTGGTTGTCATCATCATCTACAATAGGCTGAGAGCATGCAATATTACCAACATCTAATTCCAAGAATTTTGCTGTATGAGATTCCACAATTCTGGTACCTCGTGTAGGACAATAAAACCTATATCCTTTAGAGTGAGCTGGATACCCAATGAAAAAACAACGAGTAGTTTTGGGGGCAGTGGCACTCTCATTTGGATTATAAATCCTTACTTCAGCAGGACAACCCCAAACCTGAAAATGGTTTAAGCTAGGCTTTCTCCCCAACCAAAGTTCAAAAGGAGTTTTGGGGATAGATTTGCTAGGAACACGGTTAAGAATATAACAAGTTGTTTTGATGGCTTCACCCTAAAGGTATTCTGGTAAGTCAGTATCACTCATCATGCTCCTCATCATATCTTTAAGGGTACGATTTCTCCTGTCAGCCACACCATTCTGTTCAGGGCTACCAGGCATGGTATATTGGGCAACAATGCCCACAATCTTGTAAGTACTTGGCAAATGGTCCTATATGTTGCCCTATGACTCCATGTCGACCATAGTACTCACCTCCCCGGTCAAACCTCACAATCTTAATAACTTTCCCAATTTGTTTCTCTACCTCAGTCTTAAAGACTTTAAATTTATCTATAGCTTCAAATTTCTCCTTAATTAGGTAGAGATAACCATAACGAGAGGAGTCATCAATAAATGTAACAAAATACTTATTACCACAAAATGTAACAGAATAAGGTCCACTAATATCTGTGTGTATGATTTCCAAGAGGTCAGAGCTACGGGTAGCATATTTCCTTTTAATTTTAGTGAGCTTACCCTTTATACACCCAACACAAGTTTCAAGATCAGCAAAATTTAAGGAAGGCAAAATGTCAGTTTTAATGAGTCTTTCAACCCTTTCTTTTGAAATATGGCTCAATCTTTTATGCCACAGTAAAGAGGAAGTTTCTTTAATTAAACTCATTTTAGAAGAAAAATTTTATGTAGTAAAAGAATCATAAGAATTTTCTGGGAACAAAAACAACTGATATAAACCATTGAACAAAAGACATTCACCAATAACTGTAGAATTAAAAATCAATTGTACTTTGCCGTTTCCAAAGTTAAAAACATAGCCAAGCTTGTCCAAAACAGAAACAGAAATTAAATTCTGTCTAAAAGACGGCACATAAAAAAAATTTTCTAAAACAAGTTCAAAACCAATCTCTAAACTCAAACTAACAGATCCTATGAATTTAACTTCAACGGCAACATTATTCCCAACTTTAATCCTTGACTCTAATTCACTTGGCCTCCGTTTGTTTTTTAACCCCTGCAAAGAAATGACAACATGAACAGTTGCACCACTATCAATCCACTAAGTATTTGATGGAACATCAACTAAATTAGATTCTAAACAAACATAAGCTAGTGAATTACCTTCTTCAGCCTTCTTTTTCTCTACCCATGACTTGTACTTGTAACAATTAGCTCTTTATGACCCTTTTTCTTACAAAAGAAGCATTTGTTATCAAATTTAGTGGTAGCAGTTTTGGGCCCACCTGCATTATAATTTTGACCGTTACCACTCTTTTTAAAACCCTGACCTTTCTTAGGAGCATGACCATTAAATTTTGAGGTACTAGTTTTATCAGAATAGCCCTTAGGGTTGGAAACAAGTAATGCAACCTCAAGATTTTCACTCTTAACTTTGTTTTCCTCAGCAACACATTGGGTAATCAGGTCATTGATACTCCAAGCTTCCTTTTGGGTATTATAGGCAGTTTTGATGTGAGAGAACTCAGAAGGTAAGGTGTTAAGGGCATGGTGAATAATAAAGGAATCTGGGATTGTGACACCACGGGTTTTGAGTTTGGTTTGGACATGAACCATTTTCAGAAAATAATCCCTGACCCCACTTTGTTTATCATATTTCATACTCGTAAGTTCACTCATTAGGTCTCCAGTCTCAGCATTATTGGATACTTTGTATCTTTGTCCTACATCAGCTAGAAAATCTTTAGCTTTCTCAGTTGCAGATAAACTACTCATCAGATGTTCAGCTATGGTCCTCTTCATAGTCATTAAAGCAAGACGATTAGACCTTTCCCAACGTGTATAATATGCCTTTTCCTCATCAGTACTTTTATCAGTCAAATCAGCAGGTGCATCAGAACGTAGGGCTAAGTCAAGGTCAGCTACTCCCAGGAAAAACTCAATGTCTGCCTTCCACTTATTAAAATTTTGCCCATTCAGGATCTCAAAAGTAGTGGCCACATTGTTCAAAGCAAAAGAAACTGTTCAAGAAAAGAATTCAATGTCAGGAAGAAATAGGCATACATGTTCCATTACAAAATAAGCACTTAAAACAAAAGAGCCCAGACACATCATTATATCCCTACCTTTGGGCAGGTAACATAACATGTAAATAGGTACCCTTTTAACATAAAGCGTCAATGAACTCATCCCACTGAAAGAAAAGGTCAATCACCTTTGGGCAACTGAACTCCCTAACAATAGTATAATCTCAACCCATACTTTATGTTCATGCTACCTGGCTAAAGTCATATCATGACCTCCTTTGGGCAATCATTGAGCACTTTACCATGGTAGTTTTCCAACCAATATGAGAAAAGCCATAGATTTAATTAGACTAGTCACTTTGGTGAATTTCGCCCAATCAAATCTATGTTGTCAACTCATTAGGAAAAATAATGCCTAATACTAATGAAACTGTCATGTATGTAGTTGACCACACAATATGAAACACTTCAATATAATGTGTCTCTATGATCAATAAAATTGCATTCGAGTATAAATTTGAACAAAATTCTTTTACTCAATATAACACATATGATGCACAAAGTATAAGTAGAGAAAAATACATAAACTCCAAATTAAATTAGAGAAAGTACAAGTTTACATTGAATTCAGAGGCCTAAAAAAAAACTTTAAATCAACTTCAATTAATTTAGGCATGATTGAAAAATTACTATATAAACCATATACTAAATATAATGTATAAAAGGAAAAGCAATTTACGCCTCAATTAATTTTGCTTGCAAAGCAAACTGGAACTTGAATACCTACTAATTGCTTGGTTCAATTTATAAAAGTAAAACATAAAAAAAAAAAAACATACTTAAGAGATTCGAACCCATGACCTTTACAGCTTTACCAAGGCCCTTATCTAGCAGCGCTGGATTATTGTTTGTAATAATGATGAACTGAAAATTATATATCCTATGCAGCATCACCCAACTTACTACTTGTTAAGTAAAAGTAAAAGTTAAACCTAGTAAAGGCTAGGAGATTCGAACCCGCGCCGTCAGCTTCCAAATAAGTTATTAAGCCAACGAGGCTACCTTGGAATTTGAATTAAAAATAAACTCTGTTTTATTTAAACTAATAGAAGCAGCTGAGCAACCAAATAAAAATAAATCAAATGACATTGCGAAGAATCGAACCTAAAATCTTATAGTTCTAACACATGCACTTGTCCACTGCAGCTACCCCATGAGTTAGAACAAAACTTAAAGATAAAAATATAAACCCTAAGAAACTGACAATCGTCTTCAACCTCCAGATCGGGCCGACGCGGCCCGTTTAAGCCCGAAAACTAATCTATCACACAAACAAATCAATTTTTATCCGTTTTACGCAAATAAACACTATAATCCTAGGTTTTTAACGCCAATGAATTCAATTTTGGCATCAATTTCACCAATTAATGATTACATTTTACTGTTATTTGCAAGTGGGTCTCGAATTTAAATAAAAATTAGGGTTCTTAATATTTTCAATCAATAGTGTAAATAATATGTTATATATCTCAAAAGAATGAGCAGAAAGAAACATATGAAAACTCTCAATCAATTTCATGAAATAACAAACAAAAATATTCATAAATTAAATCTAGAACTTTCTTGCTTTACATAGCCAAACAAGTATCACGAAATTCTTTCAATTTTATGGCTATAAATTCATGTATAACTGGCTCTGATACCACATGTAAGCATATATGTAAACATATAAACTCCAGTATACATGATTTTATAGCACAGTTCTCGAATATACATAGTAGCGGAATACATACCTGTTTGAGCCATAACAAAAGTAGCTTGTAATCGTTACGCGATCACTGACGTAGGTCTTCCTCTTCCTTGCTCTATCCAGAAACAACTAATGTTTATAGGAATAATTAGTTAGGGTTAGAGCAGGAGAGGGGACCTAGCCATATATTTATAGTTATTCTAACGGGCCCACCCATAAAAGGCTTAGTCAAAATATAAGGCCTACACACAATCAACCGTATATGAATTTATGAGATGGGCTTAAAACAATATGATCACAACCCAGTCTCTATGAATCAGATATTCATCCTATTTTTATAAAACCAAAAGTAATTAACGGTAGCCTACTTAAGAGAAATATTCCAACAATTTTGTTGACTAAGTTTCAGAAAGCTATGAAGGTTTGAGAAAAGAAAGGCAAAGTCAACCTTACTAAAGGAAGTTATGTGATAAATCACAGTTCAAGGAAATGACAACGTACAAAAGTTAAAATACGTGTAGTAATGAATATGCACAAGAAAAAATGTGCAATTCCATACCATTAAGTAATTTAATTAAACACCATGAGTCAAATTATCTTATGATAATGGTAAGATATGTAAGTTGTATATAAAAATAGATATCTACTAGTGACTACTCCCGAACCATTATAGCGTAATTCTTATGAAGCTTTTTAGTTAAATTTTTATATTAAAATTGTGGTCTTACTAAATCTATCATTATCATGCAGCAAAAAGTTGGCCTCTTCATTCAAGAATTTCCAGTTATGATGGAGGAGGTAAAAATCTTCTTATTATTAGCTTGGGTCTTATAATGCATGTTAAAATTGTGGTCTTACTAAGATCATCTTATTGTCAATCTGGTTGTCTTATCAACATTCCTTGTTATTTGCTAACACAGAATTAAATCTAATGCAGGTTTTTATCGCAGATTATTTTTCCAAATCAAAGGTGGCAGAAAAGTGACATTCTAAATGCAAATTTGCAACTGTAGTACCTACAATTTTCTCTGTTTTACCGGGTTGCTTTCACTGATCTTCCCTGACATTTCAGGTAACTTCCAATATCATTGTTGCTTTACACTAATCTTCTCTTTTATCATTTGTGGTTGTGATCATAATAATACGAGGTTATGATGATTTCTTCTTTTCTATTAGTTTCTTGAGTAAATGAGGAGGGCATTGAGACTATGGTGAACCTTTAATATCTTGGTGGCGCAGCCCAGATGGCAAGTGGTTGCCCCTCTCTGAACTTGAGTTAATTCTGTTTTGCTCCTACGAGTTTCTTTCAGCCTAATTGCTGGGCCAGTGAAAAAGCTAATCTTCTTGTACGTGGGATGGCTGTGATAATGCTTTTCTTTTGAACAAAATGAAGCAAGCATTGAGATTAAAGTGACTCGTATCTTCACTTGTTTAGCAATGTGTAGACATGCTGACTTCATTCTTCTTTAACCAAGTGACTACAAAAATCAACAGATATGAACCAAGTGACTTGTGGGAAATAATTTCATTACTAGATACTTTTTTCATATCTATTTTCATCTTTTTCCCTTGAGTTTTTGTATTGGTTTTTCTAGAATGTTTTCAGATCCTCTTGCAAGATTGCTTGTTTTTCACCATTTCATCTCCTTAAAATTGATAAAGTGTTCAAGTTATATGCCCTTTACGTGTGAATTTATGCTACCAGTTGAGTTCTTTATGAAATGTTGCACTATTTTATCTTCGATCATATTCTTACTTTTCAAAGTTTTGTAAAGTAGACATAAACATGCCATTTAGAGGTTTGACATGTAGATATGGCTGACAAAAATGATTTCCATTTTTGAAGCTTCATATAAGACTAATTTCTGCAATGATACATAAAAAATTGTGATCTGCCCCATAAGCTTGCATTCTGGAAGTTATGTTAATGTCCTTCACTATTGACGAAAATTTTTAGTTGAACTTCAAGTATGTGAAAATTTTGATGCATCTTTAAATTTATAATGATTTTTCTTTAGAATTCGCCCTTTTTGGTTGAAAATTTTCTATCTTGTATATTGATGTTTATACTTGTTTATGTTGAGGAAGCAAAGACAATTCAAAGAACCGAGATTTTGAGGCTCTCAACACTTCAATGGAAGATGAACCGTGACCCCACTTTCATTAACAAGGAGGCTAAGCTTAAAGAAACGCATTTCTTTGAGATTTATTAGGAGATGTGTATGCCTTCTTTTGGATTTTTTTTTTTTAATATTAATTTGTATATTTAATTTTAATTTTTGTTTGCAAATAATTTTTTTGAATTTTTATAAATATTAATTTGTACATTTAATTTTAATTTTTTTTTAAATATTAATTTTTTATATTTTAAATTTATAATTTTTTTTTAAAATTAAATAATTAATTAGCGATAGAATAGCTACGGAAAGTTGGGCTACCAAATAGCTACGGAATGGCGACCATTGTGAATTAATTACTTTAAATCAAAATTTTAGTTGGCTCCGGATGGGCTACGGATTGGCTACCGAATAGGTGGCTACCAATATTCTATGGATATTAATTTGTCTCCGTGGGCTACGGACGATTTACGACCGAAACGGCTATGGATTTGCTACGGACATTAATAATTAATAAAAAAAATAAAAATTTTAGTTGGCTACGGATGGATTACGGCTATTTTGCTACAAAAGTTATAAAAAATAAATACAAATTAATTTCAGGAATTGGCTACGGATAAGCTACGAAATATCAATTTGGTGACGGGCCTTTTTTCTACGAACGAAATTCCGTAACCTAGCGTTCCCTGTCCCAATTTGGCTACTGCTAGGCTACGGATTTTGGCAGTCGCATCAGCCTTTTTTTTCTTGTAATGGTATACATATAATGTAATAGTTTGGTCCTGTATCATCTTGCTTCTCATTCATTGATGTCAATTTGTTTTTCTGCAAACCCAAGATCATGCTGGTCGAATTCTTCAAAACTGAAGCTTTCAAATTATGTCTTTATACGTATTGATCGGTTCATTTTTTATCTGCCTCTCTTTAGTCATTGTTTTTACTTTTTATAATCTCTTTGCTAAATCATTTTTTTTTTACATGCCACAGGTCATGGAGGCATATAACAATACAAATGATTTTGTTTATTGTCTTTGTCCACGTCTTTAGGCTTATCTTATTAAAATGTGTTATACGAAAGTACTGTATCCCTTTGTTGATGATTTGGAGAATGTCGATATCGTTACGAAATCTAATATTGTTACTGATCAGATGATCCTGCCCAACCATGCATGCCTTCATGAACATCAAATGTCCCTGTTAAGCCTACTGGTTGCATACTACTATAGTTGGATATGTAACTAAAATAATAAAATAATAGTTCTTCCTTCCAGCATCCATTTGTTGCCATCTTGGTCAAATTGTATAGTAATACTTATGCTTATGCTGAACTATTTCTTCACATCCAGTACATGATTAGGATATAGCTATATAAATGAAGTAATAGTCGAACCACCTATGGTCCAGCTCTTATATATAATTTACAAACCTGTCTAGAACTGATCTCTTAAGCTACTGCATCTTATTCTTTTGATGTCTTCAGTAACATCTTCATGTATATCAGTCGAACTCATACTCCTTTATACTCTATTCACTCATTTTGTTGAATTTGAATTTTCTCCCACCTCATTGATCTTTTTCTTAAAGCTTTGAAAACCCTTATCGGAGGGTCATAATATCCGTCTTTGTTACCCTGGATATCCGTCAACGTTATTATATGCTGGTAATTGACAATACCAGTCCACGTTGTTATTGTTGATTATATTGGTGATGTTCACAACTAGTCCTTATATCTTGTGGTAGACGTTGGCAATTACTCATTGAAGTTGTATAGTCTTTCTATTTCGACTCTTGCTCTCCTTCCAGTTGTTCCTTTTATTGTCCACTACTTAGTAGCTATTGATTAATAAATCATTGATGCAGCTTTTTGCGTAGAAATTATTAATGTCGTTTGTTAGAATCATCCTCAAAATTTCTCTTAGTGTATCTATTTACTGAGCATGATTCTGCTTACTCTTCCTCTTTTTCTCTTTGCAGATAACAAAGTTTAGATTGGATTATAGTGAGCTAGTTTTCATGACAAGAAGAGGAAAAATCAAAACGGATTAAGAATATTTATGTTCATATTTTAATAGGGATATTCAATTATTCATTTTGGAGTTTTGTCATGTAATTGAAGGATTAGTGGTTTTGGCATTTAATTCAATTAAGGATTAACATTCCTCTGAATTGACGCATTGTTTATTTTATTGAAGATTACAGCCTTCCAGATTTATGAAGATTTATCAAACTTGGTTCGCGGCGGTTTGGTCCTTGGATTTGCCCTGCAAATTTGGAGGCGTGACATATTGCTAGCTTTTCAGTCGTGGTAAGTAACAATGTATATGCCTAGAGGACACGACGACGACATATCTCACCCTTGTGCGTGTCATTGCTGAGGAACACCAATGATGTACGAAATGATAATGTACATAATAGTTAAGAATCAACGTCAACAACGATACTAAACTCCTATATGATTTGCGAAAGTGCAAAACAATCCATTGTATTTTTGAACCCATCATAATTTCCTCATAGTTTCTTAAAAGAATCGAAAATCTAGGATCTTGGGACATAACAGTCGTTTAAAAAATCACAAAGAAATTTGAAGAGTTTTAAGAACATTTATACTTTCGACAAATCAAAAACGATTTTTTTAAAAAAATATTCATTCACCCATAAATATTTTTCATTCCCCAGTCTTTTGTCAAAACAGAAAAAAAAAAAAACTAACTCTGAAATAGTACGTTAACCAAAAAGAATAACAGACTGTTTGGAATAAATGAATTCCATAAAATTTTGTGAAATTCATTTGTAAATGCGAGTTTTTTTGTTTGGTTGCACATTTTTAAAAAATTACAAATCCAAGATTTGCAATTCCTGAATTTGCACAAGTCTTACTCAAATCCGAGCCTAAGAGGTGGAATTTATAAATTTACGTTTTCTAATTCTATTGCTAATATTTTGAGGACAAAACTACTCTTAGGCAGTGATTGGTATGTGAGAATGAGTTAGGAATTGAATGACATTCTCAATTTTATTTTCATTCCCATTGTTTGGTATAAGGGAATAAATTTGAGAATATCATTCCCAAGGGAATCCCATTATCACATACATGAGAATAGCCAATCCAGACCAAATACATGAGAATAGTCCATTCTCATGTGTTTGGAAATAAATTTGATTATCATATTCCTATATAACATAACTTTTATAAATTATTTGTTTATAATAATAATAATAATAATAATAATAATAATAACAATAATAATAATAATTTTTATAAAAACAAAAATAAAAATAAAATAATAATAAAAACAAAAATAAAATATAATAATAGTGATTAAATAATAATATTATTATTATTATGAAAATAAAATCATAATAATTATAATAATAATAATAATAATAATAATAATAAAAACAAAAATAAAAAAATAATATTAGTGATTAAAATAATAATAAAAGAAAATACTAATAATAATAATAATAATAATAATAAAGTAAAATAATAATGATAAAACAACAAAAATAAAAATAAAAATAATACCAATATAATAATGATAATAATAATAATAATAATAATAATAATAATAATAATTGTTGTTATTATTATTTTTAATTTTGTTAATAATAATAATACTAATTATTATTATTATTATTATTATTGTTATTTATTAATTGTTGTTGTTGTTATTATTATTTGTTATTTATTATTTATTATTTTATTATTATTATTATTATTATTTATTTTTGTTATTGTTATTGTTATTGTTATTATTATTATTATTTATGTTTATATTGTTTACGGTTATATTTATATTTATTCTTATTTTTAATACTATAATAATAAAAAGGCAATTCTGTCATATTATACAAGTCATGCACATTACTACTCTTAATTCCTAGAGTATATCAAATATGTCATTCTCATTCCCAAGTTTATTCCATTTCCAGTTTCATTACATTCATTGGCTCATTCCATTCCTGCCCAAATTCATTTCAATGTACCAATCGCTACCTTAGGTTTAAGTGATTGACTTTGCTAATAATAGTCAAAAACCCAAAAAAGAAAAAAAATTAAACATTTTCTCCACTCTTCTCTCTTTGACAGCAAAAAGAGAAAAAGATTTGACTTCTTTCATTCATTTCTTTTTCAGGTATTCGTTTTATTTTTCTTAGAAATTTATTCAAGATATCTTTTCTATTCCATTTGCCTACTACTATAGTTTACTATTTAATTTGTCTCTAATTGACTTCTCCAATATCTTTTCTATGATTTGTGAATTTATTTAATTATTTACTAATGTATATCTATTGTTTATATGGATTTTTTGCCTCGTTTAGAAGGTACTATCTACATGCAAATAAAAAAAAGAGAAAGAAACGAAGAATAAGTTACAAACTAATGTTACGTTGAACTAGTCTGCCTCATCTGCTGTTGACAATTTTTGAACAAAAATCTGTTATATCAATTTGGATTCTTCAACCATCATTATGCCACGATCATAATACATTTATGATAGTACCATTAATCAATAATGAAATGAGAAGATAATACTTATATGATACCCTAATTTTAATTGAATAAAAGAAGGACAATTAAGTAAAATATAACTATTAATTCTAATTTCACATGTGTTTCAAACACAATTTATATTTACAATTAACATAATTGATTGAATATTATTTTACAGTTTTAAACAAGAGAATTCATTTGTAAATACAAATTATTGCAGAATTTATTTATAAATAAAATAAATTTCACATCACAAATATTTTCAAATACTATGTAAAAGAAAAGACCTTAAAAAAGTACGTACAATCATAAATTAAGAAATAGAGTACCCCAAATCCATTCGTTGGCACGATATTAACCCTCATCCACTCTGTGGGAGTTGTGATAGGTGATCACAATGAGTGATGCAAGCCTGATGAAGGTGGGCCCTGTGGGCGGTGAGGGAATAAGAGTTTGGGATGAGAAGGGACGCTCGGAGCTTGTTCAAATCTTCATATCACGCGGGGATATCATTAATTCTCTCCAATTCCAGTATGTTGAGAGTGGAGATCTGCTCTTGTCCGACAGATACGACAAGTTGACTGGAGAATTCTTTCATGTTGTGAGTATATAGCTTTGTTACTAATTAAATATTTCTCAAATATTATATACTAGTTTATTTTTATTATTTATTCATCATATTGTTTAGTTTACATGTTAAAATAATAAGTTTTGTATTTTTAATATTAATATATATTTTTTAATTTTCTTATTTTTTTAATATATCAATTAAGTATTAACATGATAAATGGATGATTGAAATAAGATAGTATATAGTAATTTTTTTTTCTTTTTAATTTATTCAAAAGAATATCTAAAGTGAATTTTACATCACTTGTAAATGATGTTTGCTTATTTTAAAAAATCTTTCTTGAAATCTGTTGCATCTAAATTGATAATTATATCACTAGACCAAATGTCCGGTGACAATTGGATATAAACTGCTTAGTTGTTCTTAAAATTTATAACGTCCAATAGATTTATATCTATAAAGTTGAGGGTTGCACTTCCATCCAGGGATAGAAAGGGAAAATAACTTTCTAACCCCTAAAGTTTAGCAAAATTCTCAAATTGGCCTTAAGATCTGCAAAATAACTATTTTAGTTCCCGAAGTGAACTTTTGTTAGGTCAAAAGTATTAACTGTGTTAAAAGTCTAAAATACCCTTAAAAATTAAATGAAAAAAACCCCAACCCCTAACCCCCTGCGCCTTCCCCAACCCCAAATTGCATCATACTCCCGAATTTATTGTTATAAGTTATTCATTTCTTCTGGTTCTCTAATGATCTTATACATTGTTTAAATGTTGCTCGCTCATCCCAAAAATGATTTAACTTTAATGGGTCACAACAAAGATGAAATGATGATAATGTCATTCATTTATTTATTTTTAATATCCTTTATTTAACTGACTTTTTTATTTTGGTTTATTAATGTGCTGAATACGCAACGCAGGTGAAGTTGGATTATCCATCAGAGTATCTCACTGGCATAAGTGGTTCGTGGGACAATTCTGGAATATCATTGATCACATTTCATACCAATTTGCGTACACATGGACCCTTCAGTGAACCAGTTGGTTATTATTGAAATGATTTTAGCTTTGGACTGGGAGCAGATCGTTAATTCGGTGGCTTCCATGGCACTGCAAGCCTCAAATTAACTTCCATTGGAGTTTATTTGAAGCCAATCACTACCTTGAATGCAAATGGCTACTATGTTAAGCCGGAAGACAAATAAAATTCACCGAAAGGTGACACCTTAAAATATTTGTAAAATACGTGTGTATTTGCAGTGTGAGAAACCAATTAGTTCTTGTTGACAAGAAAATATTATTTGTATGATCATTAAATTGTGTATCATAGTTTTTACTGACGAAAATCCTAAACGTGTCCCTGATTGTCTATATTCATAAATATATTCTAAAATAGTCCCCGATCGTAGGATAAATTAATTGGGCGTTGATTTATTCGGAAAGATCGGTTTACAGTCTACCATCCAAATAATATGAGATATTGATTTGGACGATTAGTCTCATATCGTAAGGGTATGTGAAACCCCAATTTTCATTTTTATCTCGATTTGCGTGTCTTTACCTCGATTTACGTGATTTGACATGTATATGTTATATGAGTTAGAATACGCTAAATATGTGATTTATATTCCTAATACATGCTATGTGTGCATTCATGAAATTTTCATCAAAATAGGCATCATAAATTTTATTGACGGTTTTTGTGAATAGTATTTTAAATGCACGCTCGCTAAAATTTTTACAGGGATGTTTTAAACGTATTGAAACGTAGTCGTCTGTTATTAGTAGACCCATATTTGATAAAAATTGATTCTGAAACGGAATAGTAATTTAAATAGACTTTTCAGGCGAAAAGTAGCATTTTTGAGCCAAATGGTAATTTCTTCTAAACCCGATTCTTGCATTGACTTTCGTTGACCTAGTATATATTAATATAAATGTATTTATATGTGGTATTAAATGATTTTTAGATTAATTGTGCATTCAAAAGATATTTAAAAACAAATAATATGACTTTTCACATTCTTTTGCAGAAATCGTGTTTTTAGCCGAGTCGGGTGAAAGTCTTTACATGAGAAAGCTCTTGTCACTTAAAAATAAACTACTTAAAATAGTCTAAGTGTTAAATTAATGTTTTGAGCAAGAAATAGGCTAAAATGGAATTAAAAGACAAGAAAACACTAAAAATAACTAACTGTCAACTTTGACTTTCTTTTATTTTTTTGACATTTGCTTAATATATTATCAACACACATTAAAAGCTCACAAAACACACTCATTTTACACACACATTACCGAAAATCCATGAGGGAGAAGAAAGAAGGCATTTTCAAGGTTTTTTAAAGTATTTTTCACATAGATTTTGCAATTCAAGTCCAAATCAATTCATTGAAAGATTGATTTCACTTGTTGGGCATCCATTCTACATATTTATTGCATCAAAACACATTAAAGGTGAGAGAAAAATTCTAGATCTCAAATGTCATCTTTTATGTTTTTGCGTATAATTGCATTTTGAACTATTAGAAAGTTGAATTGATGTTATATTATTGCTCAGTGCATGCTAAGGATCGTTTATATGCGTTTGTATAAGATTTGAACCGTTGTAGCATGAATTTTTATTTTCGGGTATTAAAAGTTGAGTTGTTGGCTATTTGTTGAATATTTTGAGTTGTAGTGAATGGAATCGATTGCCGTCGATCTGTAAAAAATTGTTAAATACGGGGTAGTATTGTTGTAATGCCAAAATTTTGATTATGATGTCGGTGTGAAAGTTCAGAAATTTTAGTCTAGGTGCATTGAGGTTTTAGGGTTGTTGGGGTGATTTGGATGTGTTTTGGTTGGTTTCCGAGGAGGCTAATGTAGTTGATTCAGTGAGTGAGTGATAGGAACTGGTTTGGAGTTGTTTGGATTAGTAGAATGTAAGTTATGATTATTAGAAGTTTAGGTTGTCTTTCTTTAAAATGTTGTTATATGCTTTTAAATGATCGGGTGGTGTTTGAGTGATTGAATTATGAGTTGTTGATGGTTAGATTAGGGTTTGGTTGTGTGTCTAATGCATGTTAAGTTGGGTGGCCTACTTTGTCATCTAACTTAGTTGTTAGTTGTTAATTGATTACTTGATGTTGTGTTGTTTTAATGTTATTAATTGATTGATGCATTATTGATTATTGATTATTGAATATTGATTATTGATGAACTGTGAGATAGTCAACAGAAAAGGTTGTCCTCCTGTGATTGATTGTTTATTATTATTGTTGAGTCTTGATATGCGTTTGCCACCTCTCGGGCGGTATCGGGCCGTCGGGTTGAAAACAGCATGGCTATCAGAGGCTACCCTCATCTCGCATGGGCGGAGATGCCATGGAGGGCAGGGCTAGTGAGGCACCTCGGGTGTGTGTGTCATGGGGGTGATAAGAAGTTGGTTGAGATCGTGATGGCATTTGGAGCTACACCAACTAAAGTATCCTTTATTGATTGGTCAATATAGTTTATGTTTATATTATTATTGATGTTTATTGTGTGTTTACTGTTCAAATGATCATTTTCAAGAAGTATAGTAAATATTGTTAGAGATCTATCGGATCCTCACTGGGCTTGTTTTATATAAACTCACTCTCAATTATTGCATGCATACAAGTGTTACCGATCCAGATTATAGGTACGTGCCTCAGGAAGCTGAGAATGTGCTTTATGTGGATGAGTCTTGTGTGCCGGAGTCGTTGCCATGAATTTGTCTTAGTTGTTGTAATATATTATATTGTATAACTTACTCAATTATAAGACTTATGTATATTGCTAATTTAGTAGTCTTGTTTTGGAACATGGTTAGGTTGCTAGATTGGTTATCATCTATTTTGGGAAAAGTATGTTATATAGTAAATGTATGATGTTGGAACAGAGGCGTATAACTTATGGATACAATGGTAAAAGAATGTTTAATGTATATTATGGTTGTGTTGTATGATGTCAATTTGATTGTGAAGTTGGTTGTTGATTTATGGAGTTGGTTGTATGAGTTATAAAAGAGGTTGGTTTAGAGCCTCGATATCCAAGTTACAGTCGTTATACTGCCAAAATTCCGTTGCGTCCTGACTGATCTTAAGGGGGGTCAAGTTGGGACGTGACAGGGTAGATGTATAAGTACTTGTTAAGAACAAGTGACTGGACATGACCACTAATACAACGAATTACATAGAATGGTCAATAATTCGTTGTATAGTGTAATGGTACAATTAGTCCTTAGACCCAAGACACCACGGTTATTTTGTGTTACGGGTAACGTGATTTGCTAGTGCAATAAAGCTAGTCCTCATCAAGGATAGGATAATGTACTCAGTGGTTACGATCTATTCCGGCATGGAGATAGGTGTGTGTGGATATGGAATCTATCAATTAGAGATCCTATGCGATCTATTAATTGAGTAACTAGAAATCCTTGGCCGATGTAGAATAGTGGAAGTTGTTCCACGTATTATTTATAAGTTACTGATTAAATAGATTTGGATATATGATTGAGTAATAGAGTTTGACGACCCTATCCATGACTCTGGCTCAATCGGGATAATTTAGACAGAAGGAATTGATTGCATGATAATTATTAAGGGTTCGTAGAATTTATACTTCATTATTAGTCGTGTAGTCGTGATATACTGCTAGGTATTACTCACGACTTGCGAGAATTAAATTAGAAGAGTTCTAATTAAATATTAATTGGATTAATATTATTTCGCTACCAATTAATTATGAACCCAAGAGATCACACACAAAAGAAATTCAAAATTAATTAGCAAGGAAAATAAATTAAATGTTAGAAGAGTCTAATATTTAATTGGACTTAAGACTGATTAGCTTGGAATATTAGTCCAATCATTTAATCAGTCCAAGTCTAGTAATTAGGACTGGCCCAAAAGCTAGCCCTAATATGTCCAGGGTTTCCTATAAATAGGAAACTATGACAGACAGAATAGCTAGCACAAATCCTGTCTTTCATAGCAAATATATTTTCTCTAAAACTCATAGTGGGAGTTTTGCTAATTGATGGCTCGGATCTCGTGTGGATACTTTCAGAGGCTTCACAATTGGGGAGCTTTGGATTGTTCAGATTTTACAACAGATTCGTCACTGCAAAGGTAATCCTGAAAACTTTAATGCGTAATTAATAGTTGATTATTTATGCATGTTGTAATCTACGTAATTAGCCACTAACGGATGCATTAGTATTATTTATTTCCGCTGCGTTTATTTAATTATAAAATATTTAAATACCATGCACGATTCCCAACAGTGGTATCAGAGCCACCGTTCATGCATTTTACATGATTATTCGATTTTAGCACAAAAAAAAAATTGTATAGCACAATTAATAGTGTCAATTTAAATAGTTTGTGAAACTATTTGCCTTTTAAAATTAATGGCTTCTGAAGTTGATAATTTACCGCCCATTTAACTTCAAATTCAGCCCTAATATTTTCTCCACGATAAATTGCATAAAAAGTGTTTTGTGTAATTTTGGTGTCGTTTCATAAAATTGTTTTTGAAACTGTGTTTGTTGTTTGTGAAACTATTCTCAAAGGATTTTAGAATCTGTTTCAAAAACTACATATTTAATTTATTTAAAAAATAAATAAAAAATTGAAAAATGTTTTTCAAGGAAAAACCCCCAGCTCCTTTATCTTCCCAAGGTTGCAGCCATTGTAGCTGCAACCACCACCACCCGCTGGGCAGCTGGGCTGTCCCCCAGGTAGTAGAAGGGAGGGGCAGCCACGGCTGCTCCTCGTAGCAGCAGCCACGGCTGCTCATCGAGGCAGCCATGGCTGCTTCGCTGAGGAGCAGCCACCAACGCGAGGTGGAGACCTCGCACGGTGGCTACCACCGGCAGTAGCAACGTTGCTGCCATGGTGGCAGCGATGATGCTACTTTGCTGTAGTAAGACGCGAGGAGCATCTGCTCCTCGCGTCGTTGTTGCCAGCGGCCCGAAGCAGCCATGGCTGCAGGCAACGAAGAAGAAGAGAAGATAGGTGGGGGGCGGTGCTGGTAGGGAGAAATAAGAAAAAAAAATTATTATTTTCTGATTCGAGTAGGGTTTCGAACCCGACCCGAATATGAACAGATCCATGTATGGATCTAGACCTATATCCAAACCCAAAGGTGTTGGGTGATGGATGGGCTATTTTGATTTTGACTTTTCTTTTACTTAATCTTTTGGGTTGCCGGGCTTATAGTCTTGGGCTACTTTAAATCTGAATTTGAATAAGATAAGTGAGACTTATTTTATTGTTTGGGTTGAATTGATAATTAAAAGATTGAGTTTCTGTTTCTCCCTTGGGCTAATGGGCATATATGAACTTGGGTCATTTAAATTCAGATTTTAATAAAAGTAGTTGGACTCCTTTTGATATCTAATTTGGGCTAATTGTAAGTTGTTTTAAATTTAGCATGGACCTCTTGATGGTCTATAATGGGCCAAGTTGAAATTCAGACTTAAGAGAATTAGTTTGGACTATTTCTCTTAATATCTATTTTGGGCTATATCTTTATTTGGACTTGGATTTAATAAAACAAGTTGGACTTATTTTATGAAGTCTAAATAATTTTGTTTGACAAAGCAATTAAAGGAGCCCAAAATAATATTTGACACTTTAAGTTAATAAATTGTTTATTAACTAATTAATTATAATTTAGTTATATTTGTATTTTGTAAATATGAGATATTTATAGAATAGATTTAGTAAAGAGTTTATTAAATAGAATAAATTTAATAAAGAGTTTATTAAATTAAAAATCTAATGTAAAAGAGTTTATATTAGAAAATTAATTGTGCTATACTTGTGGTTAATTAATAAATTGTTTATTAATTAATTACTATAAATATAATGTGATTATATTTATTTAAAAATGAGATATTTAAGGATCCAAATTAATAAAGGGGTTTATTAATTGGATAAACCTAATATAATGATATTATATTGAGAGACTAATTGTGCTATATTCGTGGATTACTTTTCTTTATTATTTGTTATGTTTATGGGTAATCATGGACTAGTCTTAGATGTATGGATGAATGAATGAATGTATGAATATCATTGTTTTATTTCTTTACCCATTTTGGGTTTTATGTAATATTTTAAAATGGGGCTTGCATGCCTCTGATCCCCATTTTAAATATGTAAAACTTGATTCCCATTTATGTATCCCCACTAGATTAGGAATCTATGTACATAAATGTAATAGAAGATCGAGATGAAGACATCAAGAGTTGGTGAGCCCAATTCGCAAAAGGAGTTTTGTGAATCCAAGGAGCAGCAGCCCATGAATCTATCTTGTGGGCCCTTTATTTGATTTAGGTATTCAACCCAGTGGCTCGGGTTGATAGTGCTCCTAGTCCATGATCATCCCATTTTTATTCTATGCATTTATTTATTTATTTATGCAATAAATATATGATGAATGCATGTATGTTTCTATTTTATTTATGCGATAAATTAAAAATTAGAAGCATGTAAAAAGTGAGACTTAAACTAAAGACCAGCAAACGTTCCCAAATTAAATATTAAGTTAATAATGGTGTAGTCTTGAGAAGATTATATCATTGCCTTCCGTTATCATAGATTAATTTATGTGTTAGGCAAGTAAGTAGCTGGCTATGGATACATAAAGGTTATTTATTTGTATCAACATATGAACTAAGTCTATATAAGCATGAGATGTGGAAAATTTGGATTCTTACTGGCAACCAAAAATCTATCATGTAAGGTGTCGGTATTGCATTGATCTAAATTTCCAAGATAATGGGTTTAACTTAAACAATCTTGGAGACCAAAAATCTATAATGTGAGGTCGAAAGGATTGAAGGCAAGAACAAATTGGAATTTGTATGAGATACATTGAATAAGAGGTTATTCACCTATTTGTTTTAACTTCACCAAAAATCTAAAATGTGAGGTGTGTTAAAGTGAAAAGGCCTTCAATTCCACTAAGAAAAATACCTTATTGTTTTCCGTTTTTCACTAGGGAAGTGTGGGATTCAAAAAATTTAGTGGGGCTTACTGTTTGATTTAAAGACCCAAATCAAATGGTTAATAATCTAATTATCTAACATCCTTAGAAATTACTGCCTATATAATATCGGAGGTGAACCCAACCTTCTATTTTGACTAGACCAAACTTCAATGACTAGCTCAATGTTTTGAGAATTGTTCTCAAATCTGAAGAAGTCATACATGTTCTAGATGCCCAAAATAAGTTGTCAAAAAAAAAAACAAGAGAGCATGGATAATGTATCCATCGTTAATTACTTACAAGAGTTGTGAAATAACCAAGATAGGACAACTAGATATGAGATATGTAGTGGTAGATATGAGATATCTAGAAAATTATTCCAAACAAAGAATAATTGCAGGATTGGATTTCAGAAGCATGTGTTCTCAGGATGAGTGTCTTCAGTCCATGAGTTTATTCATCGTTTATCATATGCAAATAAATCTAATCCTTAGAGTCAATTCTTAATTCTCTCTTATCATTCATCATGGATTTTTCCATGTGAATACATTTGCCACAATCCTTAGAAATGAGAGTCATATATCAAGGGTAGATCTGGAAAGTTGAAACTTGATTGGTAATTATTTCTACTACAAGAAAGGAGAACTAGTAATAGAGGAAAATCCAAAGGACTTCAAAGAGTTTGAATAGGAATAGATGTCCTCTATAAATACATCTTGTCATCTCGTTTACCCATCTGGGTGTTCATTAATTTTGGAATAATTGTTGTTCATGTGTCTCATTTATTTTGGAAATAAATGAGATGACACAAGTAAATTAATGAATAAAGTCTTATATGGATAATGACAGATAAACGAGTAATATGAGAGATTTAGAGATACTGATAACTCTAGATTATCGTGACACTTACGATTAGGTCATAGAGGATAAACAAGAATTACACAATTGGTGAATGAAGGACTGATGAGCCTTTGAGGCCCCAGGACATTCCTCACACGTGAATCTTGTGTTCTTAAAAATGATCAAATCACCTTTTGTAGGACAAAGTCAAAGGACCACAAATATTTAGGATTTTATACATAGGGATGTACATGGGCCATTTGGCGAAATAGCCCAATAAAGATTTAGCTACCTTACATATACTTATGATTGTCATAAGTGTGTATCTATACCGTTTGAAGCGTTCAAAGAATTTAGAATTAAAGTAGTAAATCAAAACTAGAAATGAGAAGTAAGTCTCAATGATGAGATCATAGAGAGTTCTTAACTTCATATTTTGATAGTATTTCAAAGGAAAATAACATAGTTATTTCATTGACTCATTCTGGTACTCTGATGCTTGATGTTTGAGAGAATGAATTGGACCTTGTTGGACATGGTCTGTAATTGATAAACTATGTTGAATTATAACTTAGCCTGTGAGGCTACATTCTCCTTATAGCAGTCCATCTCTTGGATAAGTTCACTTCCAAATTAATCTTAAGTACATCATATAAGATATGAGATAAAATGATACATAGTCTTAAGGTATTAAGAATAAGGGTTATCCTGCTTTCAATCAAAGGGTTAAGATTGATAAATTGGAAATGAGATTGGACAAAGTTAATTGGTTATCCCAAAGATTCGTTGGGATATAACTTTTATTCCCTTACTGACTAGAGAGACTGTTAGCAAGTACAACTTATTCTTGGAAGAATAGTTCATCTAAGAAGATAGTGTGAGAAGAAAAGTATGACTCAGTGGGAGTCACTAAGCAACCAGCTAACCCAAGTCGAATCTAGGATTTGATCCTAGATAACCTAATCCAAGAACAACCAGTCAATTTCACAAGATTTTCAGATCAGTAAGATGACAATAATCATGATTGATGATTTTTTCAGTTATGAAAAGCTATGTTTGACATAAGCTTAAATGGCTTGAGGCCATAAAATCTTAAATGAATAAAGGTGGAGACCTTTAGGACAAATGGTGAAAGATTATAGTCATAGGAAAGGGGTTGACTATGAGGAAACCTTTTACCAATTGTTGAAATTCATTATGATTTATTGGTTATAGTTGTACACTACTATTATGAGATATGGTAGATGGATGTCAAAATGGCATTCCATAATGATTTCATTAATGAAGACATTAATATGGGATTGCCAATATGTTTTAAGTCCAGTGATGAGTTACATAGAGTGCAAACTAAAAGGGTCCATTTATGGATTAAACCAAGCCTAAAAGATCTAGAACATTCGATTGACTTCATTGAGAATGAAGGTGAATCTTGACTACAAGTAGGTATAGTTATTCAAATAATTTCTCTAAGCAAATTTTGGGATAATCTGCCTAAATCCTTGAAAGTCGATCTATAACGATAGATCAAAAGGATTAATGGGTTTTTTCCAAAAAGGATGTTAAAGGTGTTTAAAATGTACGTAGATTCTAAAAAAGGGTTGTTCTCTTTTAAGACATGACATTTATCTCTTTAGGGCTGTGAGTCCTAAGACTACTAAAGAGAGGGAGAGTCTGGACACATAAGGTTCTAAGTGTTGCAACAATTAAGAATCTTATATACGTCATACTGTGTACAAAGACATGATTTCATAAATGCTATAAGTGTTATGAGTAGATATATGTCTGATCCAGGTTAGGAACATTGGAAAACAATCAAGAACATTCTTAAGTACTTGAGAAGCACTGGAAAATGTTCTTGGTATATGGAGAAATGTGAAACTTAAAGTTTTACAGCTTCAGGCTGAGAGTCTGAAATGGATTACTGGAAATTCATATATGGGTTCATACTCACCTGTAAATAGAAGAGCAATTATTTGAAAAGGTTCCAAATATTGGTACAATTGTAAATTCTAGAGGTTGAGTGTATCGTTGCATTAGATGTAACAAAAGGAAGTGGTTTGGATCTAGGAGTTCGTAACTGAACTAAGGATGGTTCTTTCCATTAAGTCAAACGGGTAGTATTGTGACGACAATGGAGTTGTAGCGCAAGCTAAAGAACCTTGGTCTCACTAGAGTTCTAAGCGCGTTAAAGAGGTATTACCATATCGATCAGAGATTGTAGAAATGATGATATTATGCAGTAAATAACGTCAACAGTTGACGGAGTTAGTCCACTGACTAAGGCAATGATTCAGCAGTCATTAGATTGCCATCTTGAGAAGATAGGTATGAGATATCGGGGTAATTAGCTTTAGTGCAAGCGGGGGATTGTCGGATTATATGCCCTAAAAGCCAATTTTAGGACATAATAATTATTATATTATTTATTTAATGTGGGCAGTCTACTTAAATATAATTAATGCGATTAATTATTTAAATGAGAGTCCTTAGAATAATATTTATAGATTTTATCTTTAAGAGTAAGGATATGAGTGACAGAATCTATATTCATAAATATATTTTAAAATAGTCTCCGATCGTAGAATAAATTAATTAGGCATTGATTTATTCAGAAATATCAGATTACAGTCTACCATCCAAATAATATGAGATATTGATTTGGGCGATTAGTTTCATATTGTAAGAGTAGATGTATAAATGCTTTATGAGAACAAGTGACTAGACATGATCGCTAATACAATGAATTACATGGAATGATCAATAATTCATTGTATAGTGTAACGATGCAATTAGTCCTTAGACCTGAGACACCACGGTTATCTTGTGTTAGGGATAACGTGATTTACTGGTGCAATAAAGCTAGTCCTTATCAAGGATTAGACAATGTACTTGGTGGTTACGATCTATTCCGGCATGGAGATAGGTGTGTATAGATATAAAATTTGTCAATTAGGGATCCTATGCGATCTATTAATCGAGTAACTAGAAATCCTTGACCGAGGTAGAATAGTGGAAGTTGTTCCACGTATTATTCATAAGTTACTGATTAAATAGATTTGGACATATGATTGAGTAATAGAGTTTGACGACCTTATCCATGACTCTGGCTCAATCGGGATAATTTAGACAGAAGGAATTGATTGCATGATAATTACTAAGGGTTCGTAGAATTTATACTTCATTATTAGTTGGGTAGTCGTGATATACTGCTAGGTATCACTCACGACTTGCGAGAATTAAATTAGAAGAGTTCTAATTAAATATTAATTAGATTAATATTATTTCGTTGCCAATTAATTATAAACTGGAGAGGTCACACACAAAAGAGATTCAGAATTGATCAGCAAGGAAAATAAATTAAATGTTAGAAGAGTCTAATATTTAATTGGACTTAAGACTGATTAGATTGAAATATTAGTTCAATCATTTAATCAGTCCAAGTCCAGTAATTAGGACTGGCCCAAAAGCTAGCCTAATATGTCAGGGTTTCCTATTAATAGGTAACTATGACAGACAGAATAGCTAGCACAAATCCTGTTTTTCATAGCAAATATATTTTCTCTAAAACTCGTAGTGGGGATTTCGCTGATTGATGGCTCAGATCTCGTGTGGATACTTTCTGAGGCTTCACAATTGGGGAACTTTGGATTGTTCAGATTCTACAATAGATTCGTACTGGAAAGGTAACCTTGAAAATTTTAATGCGTAATTAATAGTTGATTATTTATACATATTGTAATCTACGTAATTAGCCATGAACGAATGCATGAGTATTATTTGTTTCCGCTGCGTTTATTTAATTATAAAATTTTAAATACCATGCACAATTCCCAACAATTGCTGGCATGGTTTTTTTTTTTGGACAATTGCTGGCATGGTAGAGAGAATCGAAAGAGAAGTCAATTTGTTTGGAGTTGGCTAATTTCTAGAGCAATCCTGTGAATTTATTTGATATTAATGTAATGTACCTGGCGTAGCCAACTCTGGAAAATTACTTGTGGACTTTAAGACGAAAAACTGGATTTGGTTGACCTCGAACTTTTCACCGACTTTTGACATACTTTCGAGCTCGATATGCAATCAAGAACAAACTGCGAGTTCTTCCTGCGTGAGTACTCTGATATTCAAGTTAGCAATTTGATTTTACTTTATGATTGTTTGTAAACAAAAAGCGTTTAGAGGGGAAGTGAGTTACATTTTTTTTTTGTAGCCAAATAAGATATTTATACTATTTTCAGGGATATATAGCCGGATTTTGCGGAATCCTATTGGATTATGCCTAACCATTTTCCCAAGGTCCGAGATGTAGTCAGGCAACTGGTCGGGCGTTCGCCACTTCTAGTTGGGCATGAAAGAGTGTCATTGGAAGAGAAAATTTTCCAGGAATTAGCTAATTTCTAGAGCACTTTGGAAATTTATCTAATATTAGAGCTAAGGGAAAAAACCAAATTTATCTGTTTGGTCTTTATGCTAAACTTAGGGACTAAATTGGGTTTTTCCCCTTAGAGCTAACATACATGGTGCAGTCAACTCTGCATATTTTCTTATGCACGTTAAGGACTAGCATCAAGTGTAGGGTAATGTCATATAGAGAAGCATATTTTAAGACGTTGATCGCTTGTTTACCTCTTACTTACCAAGGGCCTAGTTCTATCGCAAGACTACTAGTGCTAGATGCGCTAAGAACAACAATATTTTATACACGTAGTGTTTATCCTTTGAAGATCCTCGAACCCCTTACCTTTTTTCATTCACGAAAGTAGTTAAGTTACCACCTCATTTAAATTTAGATTGTTAGAAAGTGAACACTATATTTATATTTTTATTATTTTTAACACGTTTCTATACGTGGAGGAAGAATTCAATTTTTAGTCTTATTTTTTTACTAAAAATGTTTCTGAGTTTGCACGTAAACAATTTTAGTGTTTTTAAATGAGAGGCAATGAGACTTGAATCAAGACGAGTTTGCGAATTTGAGCTGTCATATTATATTAAGTTACCACTTTTTTTTTGAAAAACTTAAGTTTTTAGAAAGTGATTATTATATTTATTATTATTTTTAACAAAAAATAAAGTATGTGAGAGAATAATATTTTTCTATATTGCAAACGAAAGTTACAATAGTATTTGTAGTATAATGCGTGTATCAGATTGATACAAGGAACATAATGATAACAACAAATGTAAAAGTCAAGATAATGATTACAACAATTAAAAATTCAAAAGTTAAAAAAAATATGAAAGCTATCTAAAACATATCTAATCAGTTATCACGCTCCCTCAAGCGAAACGGTGTCATAAACAGTGAGCTTGGATCGTAAGTGTCGAAACCGAGTAACAGAAAGCCCTTTGGTCATAATATCAGCAATCTGATCGATTGTGGAGATAAAGCGAACTTGCAGCTCCTTAGCAAAAACCTTTTTCCGGACAAAGTGAACATCGATTTCAATATGCTTTGTACGAGCGTGATATACTGGATTGACAGTGAGATATGTAGCACCAATATTGTCACACCAAAGCGTTAGGGGAACAATAGGTGCAAAATGTAGTTCAGACAAAAGTGATTTTAACCAACAAAGCTCAGTTGTAGCAAATGCAATAGCCTTATACTCAGCCTCGATACTCGACCTGGAGGTAGTGGTTTGTTTCTTCGCAAACCAAGAGATAAGATTAGGACCTAAGAAAATACAATATCCTTGAGTGCTACAACGATCATCGAGACACCCAGCCTAATCAGAATCTGAATAGGCATGTAGTGAGAAATCTGTTGAGGAACGAATATAAAGACCATGACTAGGTGTGTCTTTCAAGTACTGAAGTATCCGTTTAACTACAGACCAATGAACATCGGTAGGACTGTGCATAAATTGACAGACCTTGTTAACGGCAAAAGCAATTTCAGGTCTGGTGATAGTTAAGTATTGAAGAGCCCCAACAGTTCTTCTGTAAAGAGTGGGGTCAGGAAAAGGATCCCCAACCGACTGAGAGAGTTGCTGGTGTAGAGCAACAGGTGAGGAGACACTTTTGGCATTGTCCATTTTTGTGCAAACAAACATGTCCTGAATATATTTATGTTGATTCAGAGGAAGACCCGTATGTGTAAAAGTAACCTCAATATCAAGAAAGAAAGACAGAGTACCCAAATCCTTGAGAGCAAACTCCTGGTGAAGAGATAGTGTGAGCGAACTGATAGTGTCAGAATTACTACCTGTAAGAATAATATCATCTACATAAACTAGTAAAACTGTAAAATCAGTATCGGTGGCGCGAACAAATAAAGAGGTATCAGAAATGGAGGCAGAGAAGCCCAGACTAAAAAGAAATGAACTAAGCCGGGAGAACCACGCCCGAGGAGCCTGCTTCAAACCATAGAGAGCTTTGTGCAATTTACAAACATAATCTGGAGTAGCTGAATTGATGAAACCGGGAGGTTGTGACTTGTAGACCTCTTCATCTAGAAAGCCGTGCAAGAAAGCATTGTTAACGTCTAACTGTTTGATGAGCCATTGTTTAGAGACAACAATAGATAGTACGACTCTAATCGTTGTGGGCTTAACAACGGGACTGAAAGTTTCTGTGAAATCAATGTCTTCTTCTTGACTATACCCCTTTGCCACAAGACGGGCTTTGTATCTATCAATAGAGCTATCTGGTTTACGCTTAATGCCAAAGACTCGTTTTCTTCCATTTACATTAGCCGTGGAAGGATTGGGAAGCAACGACCATGTGTCATTCTGAAGAAGAGAGTTATACTCAGAGTCCATGACAGTATGCCAATGAGGAAATAGAGGCTTGAAGATAAGTGGAAGGTTCAGATTTAGACTGACTAGAAGAAGGATGAAAGGCATAAGAGACTGCATAAGTAATATAATCTGAGAAATCTTTAGTTTGCCTAGTATTATCTTTTGTCCGCGTGAGCATTGAATGTGTATTAGTTGAAGAGGAGGATGGGACAACATGAGACGAATGAGGCGAGACAGGACTAGAGGAATTGTCGTGAGGTGCAGTAGAAACGACTGGCATAGGAGCAAGTAAGAGAGATGTAGTGGGGTTAGGTATGATAGAGTTGGTGACAGCTGAGGGAACAAAAAGTGGACCAGGCATAGGAGATAATAAAGTGGGAGAAATATGTGAATCTAAGGAAGCACTAGGAGATAAATGCACTTGTGAAGCTAAAGGTGGAAGTTGGTCATACAGAGAGGAATTCAAAATCGCTTGATTATAGTCAGCTAAGGAAGCATTGGAAAAGTGACCGTGGGACCCAGTGGATGTAGGATGTGATGGATAAAAATTATGGTCATCTAAGGGAACATTAGCTTGTTGGCCGTAGGACCTAGTGGATTGACATTGTGGCTGGGCAGCTGGCAACAAATTTGTATGCATAGGAGTTGGATTTGTCGAGATTTCAGGAAATGATTGACGAGACATTTGAGTTAAGGGCGGCAACAACATCAACACACGTGACTGAAAGTATTCATTAAGAGGAACAGAACACTGTGAAGACTTGTGAAACAAACGAGAACCAGACGACGCAAAAGGGCATATTGTTTCGTCAAAAAGTACATGGCACGATAGAAACACTTTATCAGTAGAGGGATCATAACACCTGTACCCGTGATGGTCCAAGCTATAACCCAAAAACACGCAAGGAATTGATTTAGGACTCAACTTATCTGATTTATAAGCCCCAAGAAACAGATAGCACACACAACCAAATACCCGAAGAAAGGAGTAGTCTGGTGGCTTCTTAAACAACTTAAGAAATGGGGACTGATTTTGGAGAATTGGAGTTGGGAGACGATTAATGAGAAAGACCGCAGTATTAAAAGCCTCAGTCCAAAAATGTTTAGGAAGATGTGCAAGAAATAAAAGAGTAGTTCTCATTTCTGTTATATGTCGTATTTTATGCTAAGCCAAGCCATTCTGTTGAGGGGTGTGGGGACATAGAATGCAATATTGAATGCCAGAAGCAAGAAAATGTGCTTTTAGAAAGCCTTGTGTTAATTCAGGTGCACCATCACATTGAAAAGACTGAATTTTGGTATCAAAAAATTCTCAACAAGAGATTGAAATTGCAGGAAACAAGAAGTGCTATCACTTTTATTTTTCATTGGATACAACCAGGTGAAACGGCTAAAGTCATCCATAAAAATAATGAAATATCGAAAAAGCAAACATGAGAGAACTGGGGCTGGACCCCATACATCACAATGAATTAATTCTAAGGGAAAACTAGAAGTGCGAGAGCAAGGAAAAAAAGGTAACCTATGACTTTTGCCGTGGAGATAAGCATTACATAGTTTATAAGAGATAAAAAAAAATCCTTAAACTTCAAAGCAGCTTGCGATCGGAGTGTAGAAAACACTAGTTTTGAAGGGTGACCCAGACGATTGTGCCACAGAGCAGTTGAAACTTGACTTGTGGAGTAAGCCAGATGAGAAGATGAAGAGGGCGACACAAGTAGGGTGTACAGACTGGAATTAACTGGGATTAACTGGGCCGATGAGAATTGGGACCCCGTTTGAAGATCCTTGACAACACACATAGAGGGAAAAAATTCACATGAGACACCATTTTCACGAGTAAATTGAGAGATAGACAACAAATTACGAGTTAATTGAGGCACATGCAAGACATTATTCAAATGCAAAGAGCGAGAGGAATTAGGAACAGAAAAAGAACCAGTGTTATGGATAGTTAATGGCGTACCATCACCGACAAGTACATTGTCGGCACCATCATAAGGCTGAAGATTTTGCAAAATATTAGAGTCTGGTGTCATGTGAGAGGTGGCGCCGGAATCAGGAATCGAATTGGTCATAACAGGTGTGGGAAACAGAGGAGGCTAAGAAGAAGGTTGAACATGAAAACCTACAAATTGAGTAGAAGTCTGACCAGATGGAGGTATAGAGAAGCGATATCGGCAACGCAAGGCAGAATGGCCTTGACGACAGCAAATCTGACACTTGCCCTTATAGCCAGATGATTTTTGAGAATTAAAAGTAGAGGATTTTGCAGTCGATTGTGAGACAGGTATCGGGGTGGACTTAGAGCTGGTGTTAGCGAAGCCTTGAGGTGAATGATGAGACTGCAATTGAGTGGTGAGAGCATGGACAGTAGATGAATCGGTGGAGTCCAAATCATCCCCATCAAGAACAAGCCGTTGTTCATAAGTCAGCAACTTGGCACGAAGTTGAGAAAACGTTAAGGGGGTGACAAGATTCTCAACAGAGGTGACGAATGGCCTGTAATGACGAGGAAGACCTCCAAGAGTAATGAGCACTAAATCAGAATCAGAGATTGGTGCCCCCATAGTAGCCAAAGAGGAAGATAAATAATGAACATGATGGAGATAATCAGCAATAGACAATGAGCCTTTTTTGACAACATGAAGTTGGGCACGAAGCAGTGATTTTCGAGTCGTGGATTGCTGCAAAAAGGACTCTTCTAGAGCAGTCCACAAAGAGTGAGTTGATTCATAGCCAAGGGCTTGGTGAGCAAGGGACTCAGACAAGGTGGCTGTGATGCATGTCATGACGAAGCTGTCATATGTTTCCCATTCGTCAAGAGATAAAGACGAAGAAGAGATGTAGTAGAAGAAGCTGTAGTGGAGGTGGATTTTTTTGGCGAGGGAATAGATCCATCAACGTAGCCTAAAATGCCATTAAAGCAGAAGAATGTGGTGATCTGTGTTTTCCATGTAAGGTAATTTGAGTGATCGAGAATGATTGTGACATAAACTTTGACGTTGAACCTGGGAAAAGAAAAGGCTGAAGAGGATGGTGCGGCTATGATATGCACAGATCGAATGAGAGGAAAATAAGTGGGACAGAGAATATTATGATGTAAGTCTTAAACAACTGATACCATGAGAGAAGAATATTTTTCTATATTGCAAATGAAAGTTACAACAGTATTTATAGTACAATGCGTGTATCATATTGATACAAAGAATATAATGATAACAACAAATGTAAAAGTCAAAATAATGATTACAACAATTGAAAATTCAAAAGTTAAAAAAAAAAATGAAAGTTATCTAAAACGTATCTAATCAATTATCAGAATGAGTTCTGCACTATTAAAGTTTCAATGACGGAAAACATGATGATGGTGTTAAAAAAATATGAAATATAAGTTACAATTACGTCTCTAATTACAAAAATAAAATTATATTTACACTATCAATGTTTCAAGCATTTAAACAATTTTTAACTAGAAACAATTACGCATGAAAAATTCATGTCGAAAATGAAAAACTGAAATTTTCCATATTAATATGCCAACACATGGAATGCAATGGAAATGTCTACCCTCACTTCTTGCCCCTACTCCATTCCTCGCTCCAGTAGGCACCAATTAGGCGCGGAGGTGAGACACATGGCCTCAAGATCGATATTTAAAAGCTATTTGGAAAGCGTAGTGTTAAGCCTAATTTTTAGATACTTAAGAGTAACTTCTGTGAGTTTAGAAGATCAATCTAATATATTTGACCCATTTCTAAAAGTGATTTGGGATAAAAGTTGAAGTTGAAAAAAATTAAAAAATAAAAAGCTCCAAGTTGACACTTCTCAAAAAAGGGTTTTGCAAATCTGTTTTTATCTAATGCGATAAGATTTTGTTTTTTTTTTCCTCTTTCAAAATGTACCCTTCATATTTTGAGAGGTTACTCGCTTGTTTGCGAGAGATTGTGAGATCAATTCTTGTTTGGTTATATATGTGTTGTATAACATAAGTCTTCTCTGAATAATATATATATATATATATATATATATATATTATTTATTTATATTTTTTTTTTTTAAAGCCCAACATTGCCCTCAAAATTTATAAAATTTCAATAATGTTCAACATATGTCAAACAGTCAAACAGTCAACAGTTTTTGGTCAACAACATTTCTAACTAAAACTCTATTTCTGAAATTTTATCATTCAAAAACTAAAACTTTACAATTAAACCAAACAGAACAGTAATAAAAAAAAAAAAACAAGAAGATAAGAAAGCCATTTAGAGGGCACTGTAAATGGTGTTACGAGGGAAATGCTGTTTCAGTAAATGGAAGTGTGTCATCAGAATGTATTTTAGGCAATAGCCTTAAACGATTATACAATTGATCAAGCATTAAAAATATACAACTTTTGTTTTCTCTAAACACATCTCTCTTTCCACATTTATTGTCAAACCAGCTAGAGCCTAACATTTAAATACCCAATACGTAGTCACTTAAATTATATCACCCAAATTTGTATGATCTTATAAGACAAGAATTCGTGTAAATGACATTCTTTTATGAAAAATATAAATAAAGGGTGTGACATTGAATCTCGAGCTCAAAATCTCAGGTCTGCAGGCGAGACTGGTATTGCATGTATAAAAAATAACTATTTGAATTGGTGTTGTAGCTATATGTGTAGGCATAAAAAATAATTACTTAGACCTTTTTTCTATTGGCTCAAAATGATTAATCGAATTTATTTTTTATACCCATAATACTTACTTATAAACTGCACATATATACACTATCTCTCACCAACGTGGGATATCACATAAAAGTAAAAAATTGATTTTGTATAAAGAAACTGAGTATTCAAAATCCCTCTACACAGGCAAATATTGAAGCATTTTTCTCCGGGGAAAGTATCCAAATTTGAAATACTCATTTAAGATTAGGCAAAGCAAGAACTGTCCCACTCCATGAAATTGAGATTATTTATTACTATCTATGATTTCTTGAGAAATATATTTCTTTCATTAACTTTGGAAAATAGGTTTACATAACTAGACATTACATGGGAATAGGTAAGCACTATACAAAAGTTAATGTGCCTAACGAGGGCCATAATCACCATTAGGTAAATATTTTTTTCAATTTCCAAAGTGTATCATGCATCCAAATATATGCACTAAGTCAATTAAAAATTTAATTCGGAGGTGATCCAAAGAGTTTTGAACCTATATCATTCATCTTTGATGTCATCCAAGCTATCCTTTGAGAGCGATTTGACGTAAAATCTTATAAAGATTCGAAAGGGCCCGTAATAAATTTCCTACGTTCCTCTTTAATAATTGAATACAAACATCAATGCTTTCAACATGCTTTTTTGAAAAGTTGGACAAGGGGGCATAGGAATCTGGCCTTTCCGTGTGTGATGGCAATACAAGTGTTCAAAACAAGAAGAAGAAACGGGCTCTATATGTGTGTGGTTCACCTCACGTACGAGGACTAATGTCAGTAACAACCCCTGTTCAAAAGTTCAATGTCTACAATGGCCACACGTTCTTTTGCATTATTTATTCACATTTACCCTCTGGAAGCTGTGAATTAAGTAATAGAAATATTGCGTGATACACCAAACCAAAAAAACAAAGAAATGGGTGATACAAGCATGAACAAGGTCGATCCAGTGGGCAACAATGCAGGAATAATTGTTTGGGATGAGAAGGGGCGCTCTGAACTCGTCCAAATTTTTGTATCACACGGCGATAAAGTTTACTCTCTCCAATTCCAGTAAGTTGAGAATGAAGCTCTGGTCTTGTCGGAAAGATATGGCCAGCTGACCGGAGACTACATTAAGGTTATGAGTATATTCCCCACTCACTCTAGATATATTTTACATAAACCGTTATTCAATTATACACTTGAAATTTGTCACGTTGGTATATTAGACTTCATTAGGTTTAAATCTGTAGCATTGATTCAAGGGCCGATGTATGTCCACAGTGGTGGGAATAGTGTTAAATTAGTAGTTATAAGTGGGTATTGTCGATTTAATTGATAATTTGGATTAATGATCTCTTAGTCATTTGATTTAAGTTCTAAGTAGTTATTTTTTATATCTACAACACCAATATGCTTGGGTGCATAACTCCTTAACTGCATATTAAGTTCACACTATTGACTGGTTTGGTGCATGTGTTGGGGCGCACCGTTACACCCGAGATTTATCAGTTGGTGGTCGGGCTCCATCGGACCCAATCGATAGTTGGGCTTCGCCAGCTAAATTTCCATGTTAGCCAAAAAAAAAAAAAGTCGATTACTAGTTGAATGACACTGATTTCGCTTACAAACATAGAGTTTTTTTGGCTCGAGACGTGACATATAGTCCACTGAAAAGAATCCTCAATCCACCTCTAAGGTGATCCAAGTTACTAAAATTGAACTCAAGTTTAGTTATGCCCACAAAACTATATATTGAGATCAATTTTATAACCTGATTAAGTTCTGAATTTGTAACATTTCTATCTGTGTGGATTAATCAAATAAATACTGAAAGTAGGATTTTAGAGGGATTTAAGTGATGTTCCTTTTTTGTTTGAATACGTAAATTAAACAGGTGAACTTTGGGATAACATCTATCACATTTCATACCAATCTTGGCACACATGGACCCTTTGGTCAACACGGATCCTCTGGTCACCCGCCCAACAGTATGAAGGAATTTGGCTTTGAACTTGGAAACGATCGTCAATTTGGTGGCTTCCATGGTACTGCAGAAAGTGTGATAACTTCAATTGGAGTTTATATCAAGCCAATCACTACCTTAAACCCAGTTAAGACGGAAGCTGAAAATATTCACGGAAATGTTCCCAAGTCAAATCCCCTCTATTTTGCGAGCTTTGGTAGCACCTGAAGTTTCAAAACGTGTTAATGTTTTGAAGCAATTCCCTCAAGGTGTCTCGTGTCTCTGGGTTGTTGATGTTGCTTTCGTTTTGAGCATTTAAGTTTTAACTCATGTCTGAAAAATCTAGATTGCCTTTTGAGTGAACCGTTCACTTGTGTTGTTGGAGTTTAAAATTAACTAAATTTTATTATGTTGGTAATTTCCAGCTTATGTCTCTCTTCCGGCCTATTTAGTTAGTCCACAGCCCCACCCGTCCCTCTATCAATCCACACATACCCCTACCCCACTATAATGATCCCACATCACGATATCATCTTTATAAGCGGTGATTCTTAAGTGTAAATAGATTTTTTCTCTAATAGACTGGTCTTTTGGGTTGGGTTCTCCTTTAAGCTTGAGTTGTTACATTGGACTTTTCACCGAGAGTAGACTCTACAGAGGGAGACTATGGGCTTGATTAAGATGTTATAAGTACTACACTAAATTAATACTGGTAATCGAGTGCCTCCGTTAAGAGAAAAGGTTAATGTTGGGCCAGTGTCGATAGGTTAGCCTGATGTGAGCATCAACTCTTAAGAGGGTAGAATGTAATGATCTCACATCGTAATCTCACCCTCATAAAAGGATAATTTTTAAATGTAAGATGTTCTCCCTTCTAATATACTAGTCTTTTGAATTGTTGTTAGACCCACCCCACCACCTATCACACCCATAATATGTGTTCAACTTTGCAAATTCCCTCCACGCACTACCATTCCTCTAGGGTAATATAAAATAGATTAACATAGTTTAAAACTTGATACTTATTAATTAATTCTTACTTACTGGAGGTCTATTCCACTATTACACCAGTGTCTGGATGCTAAGAACATCCACACTATATAAATTTAGTACAAGATGATGTATAGGAAAGAAAAATAATATGTGTAAAAGAAAATTTTCGTATATTACCCCCAAGAAAGAATTAAAAAAAAAATTTAATATATAATATTAAATTATGGATAGGTATATTGTTTTTTAAATTATTGAATTATTTTTTTATGTAAAAAAACAAAGAATAAAATTAATTTAGTTATTTAAGAAAGAACATCAAGCCAATCAAACAAATAGTAACAGTAATAGCAAAACATAAAGTAAGGTTTAGGTACACCTTTATCACTTTAAATCCCATTTTTTGCCAAAAACTTTCATTTCCTTTTTTGTCCCGATAAACCCCTCTAAACTTTTTTATTCTCAAAACTTCCGTCACTTCTCTTCTTTTCCTACCCTCCTAACCTCACAAAAAGATTTCTTAAAACTTTGCAATCTTCTTATTGCAATGCAAAATGAAAATGAGAGCCATCAATTCAAATATCTCTAAAGGTATGAAACTCTCCAATTATTTTCTATATTGTATTTTCTCTAAAAGGAAAGGAAGTATTCTCTGTCAAACTTTGCAACAACAGTCTTCGGACATTTTTAATGCTTTACACTTAGTTGCAAATACAAAATTACTCATTCAGAAATTGAGAGATGATAGATGGGATGGTCTTCTTAGCATTTACGTTTATTCTATCCTACACGCAGGGGCGGAGCTATATGAGCTCTAACGGGGGTTGCAGCCTAAACAAAAAGGTGTTGCATTTCATAGATATTGTAATGTTTTTTATGCAACATAAACAAAACTATTACAAAAAAATTAAGTTTAAAATGAGGGTGATAAAAATCGTCATAACAAACCATCGCAACAATTTTTTTAACTTGTGTAGCTTAAATATTGGAATATCAAACAATTATTATAACAAAACGTTCAATTCATTTCGTAGTGACTCATTTACTGAGGTTTGGCATGATAACAAGATTTCGGCAAGCTAAGAGATAGAATTGGGACACATGTACGTACGTAATGCTTAAATTGTGACGAAACTTTGACAGTTTAATAGGCACTAGCTATAAGCCTCAGTGTGAAAATTAATGCAATAAGCACTATAGGGATTCCTAGGTTTACATTTTTTTTCTGTTCCAGTATTTTTAATAGGCATGAATTTTATCAGACCCTATAAGCTTCTTCGCACATGATTCTGTTCTGCAGCTGTTTGGGATTAAAGAAAATCACAATAATGCTGACAAATGTAGGTCTTAATTAGCCACTTGCACACCAAGGCAAAATAATAATCAATATGCACTCCAGGTTGGGATCTTCTTTAGTGCACAAACTTTTTTTTGTTCCGGGTCCAATTTTTGCAAAAAGCATGTTACTTATTGTTTTTTAAAAAAAAAAATTGGATTCAAAATTCACCACTACTCATTTAAAATATTAAAATTATTCAAGTGTAAAGCTCAAAAACTATTTCCGCCTTCACTTGCGAGGGCGTATTGAATATAATAAATAATACAATTAACCCCTCTCTAACAACTTAAATTTTTAGATGAGATGCTAATTTAACAGGTTCACACCCATGATCTACATCAGAGGTGCCACTGAATTGTCACATGTTAGACTATATGATTGCTTTACATTATAAAATTATAAATTTTAATATCACTTTATAAGATTTTGGACTACTTCATCTAACATCAATTGATTTTAACAGACTGTTTGGAACAAATGAATTCTACAAAATTTTGCGGAATTCATTTGTAAATCCAATTTTGTATGTTTGGAAGTACTACTTTAAAAAATTAGAAATCTAGGATTTGCAAATCTTGGATTTACTCAAACTTGACACAAATCCTTGTTCAAAAGGTGAAATTTACAAATTCACGTTTTTTAAATTAGTTCTTATCTTTTAAAGACAAAATTACCCCTCTAGATTTTTTTTTACACTTAAATTTAACTTTGGCTCAAATTCAAAGATAAAAAATAAAAAATATTTGAAACCCTCTCCTTAACCCTTCTTATTTCAATAAAACACAAAGAAAATAATTAATCAATAAGTCAAGGCATTATCAGTCCATGCTAGTGCTAGTTGTTCTTACTTATCATTCTTAAATTTTACTAATTCCAATAGAATAAAGGAGAGATATTTGAGTAAAATATAATTTTTAATTCCAATTTCACATATATTGCAAATTATAGTTCAAAATAAGAGAATTCATTTATAAATACAAATTCTTATGGAATTCATTTATAAATCAAATAAATTTTATAACACAAGTACTTCCAAACACTATGTAAGATAGAACCCTATACTTTTTAATATGTTATCAGAATTGGGTCCTTCACCAAGTGTTGTTCATCCACCACGTCCGTTATCTTGACCTGAGAAGTGAAAAGTGGGTTTTGCCAAGGCCCTTTGCCAACAAACTTGTAGTTCAGAGAAGTGAAAATTTGGGGTTAGCAAAGGGAAAAAGAAGAACAACACAGGAAGAAACATGGGAAAGAGGTACCAGGGCATCTCCATTTTCTGCTGTAAACTACTGACTGTTTATTCTTACACGCTCCAGCCTTGATTGTGTTGGTTCCTCTAGTTGCACCACAAATGATTTTTTGGAAACCTTGGGGCAACAATGTGGGCAGCATGACCTCTTGCTTAAATAACACTCATTCTTGCAGCTCTAAGGCAGGCAACAACCCTAATCTTGAGAGCTCTCGAGCAGGCAACGAAGGGCGTAATGGAAATTACACGATTATGGTTGATCCAGTGGGTAATGAGACAGAAAGTTTGGTATGAAAATTACTCTGAAATTGAACGAATTTTCATATCACACGGGGATAAAATTTATTCTCTCCAATTCCAGTATTTTGAGAATAGAAATACGAAGTTATTAGAGAGACATTTCAATTGGATCTAAGATCACATTGCTGGTAGGCAAACGAGACTTGAAATAATCTATGAATATTTATTAGATTAAACAAAACGTTGCACTATATATGAGATGAGTTCCTACAAAAGTATATAAATGGTCAATTTTCACATGTAACATTATCTGTTAGGTTGTTCTTCTATGAGGCTGTGGCAAATCTACCACAGCCGCGTAGACTCGACACGTGGTCTTGGACTTGACACGTGGCAATGGGATCCGTTACATTTAATGTGTAGTAATTTATTTGATTTAAATAAGTTAAGAAAAAGTCTATTACACCCTTGCACATGTGATATTGTCGGTTCTTGACATTTAATAAGATTAGATTGAGGTGATATGATGTACAAGGTCAAATGTCCATTCTGCCCCATATTATAAACAAAACTGTCCATTATGCCCTTGTAGTATATATTTTAAAATATATCAATAAAGATAAAATAATAACCAAAATTACTTAATTATCCTTATTATTTAACGAAAATCTTTTTTATTATTATTTTTTAATGAAATTCTTTTTTTATTCTTCTTCCTCATCCACCTTCCACCTTCCACCACCGCCAAACACCATCACAGAACACACACAGCACACAACACACACACCCCCACAACACACAACACGCACACACGCATACATCCATACACAACTCTTCTGTAGCCTGAATCCTTAATCAAGCTCTTCTGCAGACTGAATCATCTTCATCGTCTTCCACGGGATCCAGATCCAGATCCAGATCTTGGACCCAGATACTTCAAGAACTACAGCCTTAAATAGGCAGAATCCATATCATGTTAATGAATTTTTTTTATGCTTCTTTCTCCTCCACCTTCCACCACCGCCAAACACCGCCACAGAACACATGCAACACACAACACACACATACCCACAACACACAGCACACACACACGGCATATACAACACCACCCAAATAAATGAATATATTGTTTTGTGCCCTATTCATGTGAAAAATGGGTCTTGAACAGATGTTTAGTGGTGGCGTCTTGGGTGATGGCCGTTGTAGGTGGTGCGTAATGATGATGTTGGCTATGGTGTTTGGGATGGCTTATCTTGGGGGTGTTATAGAGGGGTTGTGTCTGTGTGTTTATTGTTTGGTGTGTGAGTATAGTAATGTTGTTTCTGTGAGCCCGCATGATGTGAAAAAATGGTGGAGATGAAGTGGTGGTGGACAGTTGTGGGTGAAAGATGGAGGAAATGGTGGGCAAGGTGGAGGATCTTGGTGAGAATGAGTGATAATATAATTTGCAAGGATTTGATGTTATGTTTATAATTTGCAAATCTGTCACAACCGAACAAATGAACCTTTCTTTTTTTCTTTTAATTTAGTATTAATGTGTAATTACTAATTATAAATAAAATTAAAATAATTAATTTCACCAAACAAATTTAAACAATATAGTATAGATTTATATATAGATATAGATTAAAGATTATGGTGGTAAATCACTAATATGTTAAGGTTGACTTGAGTCCAGGGTTAATAAGTGATTATTTTTAAAAGAGAGAGTTAATAAGTGTCACTTGATGTAAACATTAGGAGTAGTATCTGGATTTAACCAAAAAAAAAAAATTGATATATTATCCAATTGAAAAAAAGAAGGAAAATTTTGATAAATGACTATTATACCCTTGAAATCTATTAAGTTTTTAACAGTTAGTTAATGTTACGGATTAATTGCAAGACTTTTTATACAATAAGGACTAATGGAGATATTTTTGTAAATAATAGGGACTAACGTTAAGACTTTTGTAAACAGTAGGGACTAATGGTAAGACTTTTGCAAACAATAGAGAGACTAACCGCGTAATTTTTAAAATAATAGAACTAATAGTGTGACTTTTGCAAACACTAGGAACTAATCATGGGACTTTTGAAAATTTCATATAACATAAGCTTATAAAGAAAAAAATTTAACTTATAATTATATACTATTTTCTTTTGATTTCAAAATTTATCCAATAAGAATTTCACTAACTATAAATCTAGTTTAGGTTCAATATCTAACAGAGTTTTCAAAAGCTGAAATACTTTATTATGTTCAATTTAAATTATCTTTGAAATATAAATTTAACATTCAAGTACAATTTAATCTAATTTTTAAGAATTATATTCCAATCATATTAGTCATTTACCACCATATTTTCATTACTCATTTATCGCGTTCTATGTGTATGCTTATTTAACAAGTCAAAAGAAGAGAGAATAAAAATAAAAATTTGTTATTTGGACATGCCAACTAAGCATACATATAAATAGAAAGTGACAATTGAAATATGAAAATGGAATAGTATCTAATAACGCTAAAAAGAAAACATTTACATGTATAATCTATAATCTATATCTATATATAAATCTATATTATATTGTTTAAATTTGTTTGGTGAAATCAATTATTTTAAATTTGTTATACAATATATTTTTTTCGCTAAGGTATAGTGTTCATAATAAAAATTCCGAATATACTATAGTTTATATGTAGTCATTTTAATTATAAACAAAATTAAGCAACTTGATTATAATTGTACTTACATAAGATACTCTGTTATACTACTTTAAAATGTATTGTTATACCACTTTAAAATGTATTGTTATACCATATATTTTTTTCGCTCAAGTTAATATTCATAATAAGAATGTTCTAGTATACTATAGTATATATAGTCATTTTAATTATAAAGAAATTTAAAATAACTGATTTCACCAAACAAATTTAAACAATATAGTATAGATTTATATATATATATATATATATATATATATATATATATATATATATAGAGAGAGAGAGAGAGAGAGAGAGAGAGATTAAAGATTATAGATGTAAACATTTTCTTTTTAGCGTTATTAGATATTATTCCATTTTCATATTTCAATTATCACTTTCTATCTATATGTATGCTTAGTTGGCATGTCCAAATAACAACTTTTTATTTTTATTCTCTCTTCTTTTGACTTGTTAAATAAGCATACACATAAAACGTGATAAATGAGTAATGAAAATATGGTGGTAAATGACTAATATGATCGGAATATAATTCTTAAAAATTAGATTAACTTGTACTTGAATGTTAAATTTATATTTCAAATATAATTTAAATTGAACATAATAAAGTATGTGAGCTATTGAAGACCGTTCATTAAAAAAAAATAGCTATTGAAAACCTTGTTAGATATTGAACTTAACCTAGATTTATAGTTAGTGAAATTCTTCTTGGATAAATTTTGAAATCAAAATAAAATAGTATATAATTATAAGTTAAATTTCCTTGTTTATAAACTTATGTTATATGGAATTTTCAAAAGTCCCATGATTAGTCCCTAGTGCTTGCAAAAGTCACACTATTAGTCTCTATTAATTTAAAAATCACGCGATTAGTCTCTCTATTATTCGCAAAAGTCTCATCATTGGTCTCTATTGTTTACAAAAGTCTTGTCATTAGTCCCTATTGTTTGTAAAAATCTTTCCATTAGTCCTTATTGTATAAAAAGTTTTCCAGTTAATCTGTAACATTAACTAACTGTTAAAAACTTAACAATTTTAGGGGTATAATAGTAATTTTATTTCTTTTTTTTTTTAATTGGATAATATATCATTTTTCTGGTTAAATCCAGATACTATCCCTAATGTTTACATCAAGTGACACTTATTAACCCTCTTTTTAAAAAATAACCATTTATTAACCCTGGACTCGAGTCAACCTTAATAGAGTTATATTTCTGTTAAAAATAACATAAACTTTCTAAATTACCCCTTATAATTTTTGGGATAAAGTCATTTTCCCCCATGAGTTTCACAATAAATCTCAAACTCTTCCCTGTGCTTTCTCATTTATCTAGATTCCTCCATGTCATCTAACAGAGTTAACAAAACTGTTAAATGTAAGGGTATTTTAGTCTTTTGGACCTTTATTCAAGGGTATTACAAGCTTTTGAATCTAAATGTGAAAAAAAATCCAACCACCCCAACCAGTTCACCAACACTACCACTACCAACAACAACAATACTTGGGGCAAGTCCAACAGACTGCCTATTTTTTCTCCATAATAGAGAGTGAAATTAATAGAGAGTGAAATTGGTGACTCTCTATTTTTATAAACTCTTTATTTCAGTTTTACTCCAACAACACACTTTATTCAATTTCACCAATTTCACACTCTCTATAATGAATTCATCTACAAGTAAAAAATAATATATGAATAAATTAAATTCTACAAGAAAATGTTAAATAAAACTATAACAGTGAAAAGTTGTAGCCTAATTTTAAGAAAAATGGTGTAAGAAATATACTATAATATTGAATTCCAACTTTTAAAGCAAAAAAATAATTTATAATTTAAATAAGAACACACACCCAAAATAAAACATTTTCAAACACCACCACCACCCATCCCCACCCGTTTCCCTTCTGCTTCTACCTTCAGCTTGTTTTTCTTCTATGTCAACCATTATTACATTTTTGAGGTAAGTTGTTCTTTGTCTTAGACTTTTTTTTCTTCCTTTTTTTATTTTCTTCTCATTTCTTTTCTTGACATCAAATTTCTGTTTTTAGAAATGGTTTAATCCCTAAATCTTTATTTACAAAACTCTGTTTTTTTTGGGGTTAAAACATATGCTTTGGATGAAGTTTTTAACTTTTGGTGAAGTTGAAAGTGAAATGGTGAGAAGGAAAATTTCTCAAAACCTGGTGAGACATTGCAGCTGGATGACGAGCCAACAAAAGTTGGCGAGACGAGTGGCGAGTTTGTTGGGGCAAAAAAATGGATTTTGTTTCGCTACTTTAACTAAGGAGGAAGCATAGCAAGCCTGTTAGACTTGCTCTTACTACTACTACCAACATCAACACCAACACCACCCACCGACACACAAAACCACACAACAACATACATAACACACACAGCAGTCACACAACACAAAACAACCCACACCAACACACGCGGAAACACATGTACCCACGCACATACTAAAAAAGCACAGCACGTACAGTTGGGGGTGACGTCGGTGTGAGGGAGTAGTGGATTTGGGGTGACATCGGCGCTAGTAGGTGGTGCTGATTTGGAATTTTTTTTTTTGTTTTTTGTCTAAGTGGTGATTTTAAAGTTTGGGGTGGTGGATTTGGTGCCCGGTGTGCTATATGTGTATGTGGGTGTGTGCGTGCTGTGTGTTGTGTGTGTTCTGTGACGGTGTTTGGTGGTGGTGTAAGGTGGAGGTGGAAGAAGAATAAAAAAAAAAATCGAAGAATAAAAAAAGAAAATTCATTAAAAAATATTTTTGTTAAATAATAAGGATACTACATTTAATAAGGATAATTAAGTAATTTTGGTTTTTATTTTATCTTTACTGATATTTTAAAATTATACTGCAAGAGCATAATAGATATTTTTGTTTATAATATGGGGTAGAATGGACATTTGGTTTTGCACATCATATCACCTCATTCTGTTATATTAAATGCTAAGGACCCACAATGCCACATATGCAAGGGTGTAATAGACTTTTTCTTAACTTATTTAAATCAAATGAAATATTACACATTAAATGCAATGGGTCCCACTACCACGTGTCGAGCGCAGTTTATTTTCCTGACTATGTGTCGAGTCTACGTGGTTGTGGCAGATTTGTCACAACCTCATAGAAGCATTTCTCTTATCTGTAATATCTTTTGTCATATATAGGAAAAATGACATCCAAGTCCTTGCCTTTTCCTCTTGTCTCACATAGGTCCTTGAGTATTTTAGAATGACTTCTCAGGTCCTCAAACCTTAACACCATGAGTTGATATTAACGGCAAAAGGACAAAACAGACTTTTAATATTTCTCTCTTCTCCCTACTTTCTCGATCTTTCTCGATCTTTCTACACTCTCTCCCCCACGATCTCTCACTCTCTGCAATTTACATACACATCTCACTCCGCAAATCACACACACATTGACATAGCTCTTCGCCAAGGTTGTGTGCTGGCTGCATCATTGAACTCCCCAAAAATCACCATTGAAATGGACTGTCAAGATCTTCTCAATGCCTTGCTGTCAAATGACGCCTTCTCGGTTCCATGGGAGATTTTTCAAATCATTGCTGATATTAAACAAGTTGTTGCAGCCTCCAATAATATTCACTTGGAATTAGTAAGATAACCAGCGAATCGGGTCTCAGATTTCATTGCAAAACAAGCTAGGGTCTCGTCTCTATCTTCTACTTGGGTCTGTAAGACTAATTTCAACAGCCTCCCTATTTTTTTCTCTACATGTAGAGAGTTTAGGTTTACCTCCTTATCTTTAAGATTCTCTATTTCAGTTTCACTCCAACAGTCTCCCTACTTTTAATATATCCTTATTTTTTTGGATATAGAGAGCCAATTTGACTCTCTACATCTAGGGAGCATAACAAAAAAAAGAGGAGTTTCACATTTTAGAGAGCTATGCATAGAGAAGCTGTTGGAAAAGATTTTATTTTTTTACCTCCCTTAAATAGCTAAAGAACCACTTTAAAGAGGCTCTTAAAGATGGGCTTGACTCTTTCTCTACATTTCAATCACTATTAGCAGGTGACTTCGACGCTAGTGGAGTTGGATAGCTTTTGTGACTTTTGTAACTCACTTTTTCGTTAATGAAGTTATGACATTGACCAAAAAAAAAAAATCACACACACACACACAGACAGATCGCACAGCAACACACACCCACGCATATTGTTGGGGTCATTTTTTTATTTTTTTATTATTTTTGTGTTAGCTAACAATTTGTACGAAGATGTATAAGTATTTGCTATGGTTCTGCCCTCATCAAAAGATGCATATTGTTGGGGTCAATATTTTATTTTTTATTTTTTATTTTTTAGTTTTAGTTTTAGCTAACAATTTGTATGAAGATGCATAAGCATTTGCTATTTTTCTGCTTTTTTTTGTATGAAGATGCATACATATTTGCTCACGGTGGGTATATTGTTCATACAAATTGTTAGCTAACATATCTGTTAGCTATCACCGGGAAAAAAAATGTTATCTTACTAAGGGGCAACTCAGTCATTTGAAACCAAAAAATAACTTTTCCATCCATATTTGCTCACGGGGTTAAGTATTGAGGACCAGAAAAACCATTTTAAAATATTGAGAGACCTATGTAAGACCATTTTAAAATATTGAGAGACCTATGTGAGACAAAGGGAAAAAGGCAGGGATTTGAATGTCCTTTTTCCGTCATTATATATGTACTGTTTTTCTTGGCATTTGACATCGAAAGTTACAATTCCTTAGAAAAGAGCCCAAGCTTCAGAAATGTCAGAAGTAGTCCTACAGGGCACGATGGCTAGTTATTTTGTAACTCGAAAATACTTTAACTTAGACAGTAGGGATTGTAAAATTTGAGAGTCATACGTGGCAAACCGCACGCCGGGAAATCCAACTTCCTTTTGCGTGACATCTAACGAAATGGATTAAATGGAATTTTTTAAAAAAATTAGTAATTCTTTTAAATTAAAAAAAATACTTCGATTGGCAAAATAAAATTAGCAGAATAATATATTGAACACTTGAAAATTTTACTATATTCTTATTCAACCAATTATAAAAGATAAATCTTTTAAATAAAAATAGAGTGAATGATACTAAATTTTTATATGGTTTGTCAAAAATGTAACATACTCCATTGTGTTTTTAAGTTCCCATAATCTCTCCTATAATTTTTGAAATTAATTTAAGTACCCTTTTCCGATAATATGGGATTAGAGAACATAAAAATTATTTCAGAAACCACAAGGGAATTTGAATGAATTTTAAGAACATTTATGTTTTAGACAGACAAAAAAGAGTTTTTTTGCCATTCACCCATTAAAATAATTTTCATTTCCCATTTTTTGTCAAATCAGAAAAAATCTAACTTTGAAGTAGTACTTAGACCAGAAAGAAAAAAGAAAAAACCTTTAAAAAGTACATACTATCATCAATAAAGAAATAGAGTACACCCAATCCATTTGTTGGCACGATATGAACCCTCATCCACTCTCTGAGAGCAGTGAAGCGAAGCTTAATGTATAGGTAATCACAATGAGTGATGCAAGCATGATGAAGGTGGGCCCTGTGGGCAGTGAGGGAATATGAATTTGGGATGAGAACGGACGCTCTGAACTTGTTCAGATCTTCATATCACGCGGGGATATCGTTAATTCTCTCCAATTCCAGTATGTTGAGAGTGGAGATCTGCTCTTGTCCGACAGATACGGCAAGTTGACCGGAGAATTCTTTCATGTTGTGAGTATGTAGCATTTATTCATCACATTGTTTAATTTACATGTTAAAATAGTAATTTTTTTATTTTTTAATATTAATATTTTTTTAAACTTTTTTATTTTTTTAACATATCAATTAAGTATAAACATGATAAATGGATGATTGAAATAAGGTGGTATATAGTAATACTTTTTTTTTCTTTTTAATTTATTCAAAAAAAGATCTAAAGTGAATTTTACGTCACTTGTAAAAGATGTTTGCTTATTTTAAAAATCTTTCTTAAAATTTCTCGCATCTAAATTAATAATTATACAACTAAATCAAATGTCCAGTGACAATTGGGCATAAACTGCTCAGTTGTTCTTAAAATTGGCCACGAGATCTGCAAAATTCTCAAATTGGCCTTGAGATTTGCAAAATAACTATTTTAGTACTTGAACTTAACCTCTGTTAGGTCAAAATAAACAATCGTAGCATTGACTATGCTAAAAGTCTAAAATACCCTTAAAAATTAAATTAAAAAAACCCTCAACCCCATGACCCCGACCCCCCAACCCGATAACCCCTACCGGCCTACCCCAACCCTTAACCCCCTGTGCCTTCCCCCAACCCCAAATTGCATCATACTCATGAATTTATTGTAATAAGTTGTTCATTTCTTCTGGTTCTATAATGATCTCATAAATTGTTTAAATGTTTCTTACTCATCCCAAATATGATTTAACTTTAATGGGTCAATGCAAAGATGAAATGATGATAATGTCATTCATTTTTTTGTTTGAATATCCTTCATTTAACTGACTTTTTTTTTTTTTTTGGTTTATTAATGTGCTGAATACGCATTGTAGGTGAAGTTGGATTATCCATCAGAATATCTCACTGGCATAAGTGGTTCGTGGAACAACTCTGGTATATCATCTATCACATTTCATACTAATTTGCGCACACATGGACCATTCGGTGGACCAGTCAATTATTATCGAAATGATTTTAGCTTTGGACTGGGAGAAGATCGTCAATTCGGTGGCTTCCATGCCACTGCAAGCCTCAAATTAACTTCCATTGGAGTTTATTTGAAGCCAATCACTACCTTGAATGCAAATGGCTAGCATGTTAAGCCGGAAAGACCAATAAAATTCACCTAAAGGTGTACTTTTGGGTTTTAAGTTGTCCGATCTCTTTGAGTTGCCGACAAGGACGGATTCAGAAGCGCTAGTAGGGGCTCCCCAAAATATTTGTAAAATACGTGTGTATTTTTAGTGTGAAACCAATTAGTTTTTGTTGACAAGAAAATATTATTCGAATGATTGTAAAATTGTATATTATAGTTTCTATGAGTAAAAATTCTCGACATGTCCTTAATTGTCGATGTAGCTTTTGGGTGAGTGTGTCACTCGTGTATTGGACATCTGAGTGTAATGAAATTGCTGGCATGGTAGAGTGCCATCGGAAGAAAAGTCAATTTGCTTGGAGTTGGCTAATTTCGACAGCATTCCTGTGAATTTGTTTGATTTAATGTAATGTACATGGCATAGCCAACTCTGAGAATTTACTTGTGGACTTTAAGACTAGCTGCTCAATCTACGGCAATGTTTAAGACAAAAAATTGGATTTGGTTGACCTTGAACTTTTGACTGACCTTCGACGGACTTTCAAGCTCGATCCGCAATTAAAAATAAATTGTGGATTTTTTATGTATTAGTATTTTGATACTTAAGTTAGTATTTTGATTTTATTTTATAATTGTTTATAAATAAAAAATGTTTAAAAGGAAAATGACTTTTTTTTTTCGTAGCAAGTAAGATATTTATATTATTTTAAAGAATATATCATTGGATTTTGCGGAATCTTATTAGATTTTGCCTAACAGTTTTCTCAAGATCCATGGTCGGCCAAGTGGTAATCGGGCATTGGCCACTTTGGGTTGGGCATGGTAGAGTGTCATTGGAAGAGAAATTTGCCAGGAATTGGTTAATTTCTAGAGCAAATTTTCTTATGCACGTTGAACACTAGCATCAAGTGTAGGGTAATGTCATATAGAGAAGTATATTTTAAGACGTTAATTACTAGTTTACCTCTTACTAAGGGCCTGTTCTATCGCAAGACTACTCGTGCTGGAGTGCGAAGAACACCAAGATTTTATACACGTAGAGGTGTTTGATTCACGGATTGGTTTTTAGTTCTTAGGGATAATATTCTTGGAATGTTTCAAGAAATGTTATTTCTGAAAATGTTATTAAAACTATTTGATACGATAAAAATATTTCCAAAAATATTTTGTCAAATTCTTAAGAATGTTATTTTGTTATATTTAGTTTAAACTCAATATTCCTAGAAATTTTGAGCAATTTTTCAACAATGCATTTAACACAGAAAAACAAAAATATTATACAATGTGTATAAATAACACTACATTTTGTATACTTTTCTAATATGTGAGCAAAATTTAGAAACTTGAATTTCTTAATTTTAAAGATTTTGAAATTTTAAAATCTTAAAATTATTTTCTTATTTTTATTTTTATTTTAAAATTTGAAATTTAATTTAAAATTTTAAAAATTATAAATTTCATTTTATTTTTTTATTTCTATGGTTATTATTTTAGTTTTTATAAACATTTTTATTTTACATTTTTTTATTTTTATTTATTTTTATTTGATTTTCTCATTTTATCTTATGTTTATTTTTTATTTTTATTAATTTATATTATTCCTATTTTTATTTTATTTTATTTATCTTATTTTTACTTTATTTTTATTCTATTTTTGATATTTATTTTTTGTTTTTATGTTTTATCTTTTTATTTCTTAATTTTTTTATTTATTGATTTTAATTTTTGTATTTTTTAAGATGGGTATTTGCATCTTTTATTTTTTCAAAAAACATTCCCTCAATTGAGAATGTGAGATTTCTAGTCCCTCACATGAGAATAGAAATGGACCAAATCATGAAAATATTGCATTTCCAGGAATGTGGTATTCCAAAAAATATGTTTTCATTTCGCAAACCAAATATAGGAATATCATATTTCAAACTTCACATTCCTAAGAATTTTGTAGCATTCCACGAACCAAACGCCCTCGTAAGGTTATCCTTTGAAGATCCTTGAACCCTTTACCTCTTTCTCATCGAAAAAAGTTATTAAGTTATCACATTATTTAAGTTTAGATTATTAGAAAGTGATTACCATATACAACAAAACCTCTTTAAATTAATACTCAATAAATTAATAATCTCTTTTAAATAATAAAATTGTCCGATCCCGACTAGGGACTAATGTAAAAAGTTAATAATTTTGATAAAATTATAAGATAGTACATTTATAATATTTATTTTATATTTTATCGACCCAAATATTTTATAAATTAGTAATTTGCTAAAAAAGAACATAATAAATTAATTATGAGGTTTTCTCAAAATATGAATCAAGAGTAGCTTGTCTTTTGTTGAACTTCAAATCTAGTTGAATTTTATTTTTAATAATGTGCAATGCACTTAAATTTGGAGTTATTTTTTTGTATTATAACAAGAAATTTTGGAGAAACTAATATATTTAAAGAGAAAACATTGAGCTAAGATTAGAGAAACTAATTTTAATCCTAATCCTACAAGGATTAGGATATGAGATAAGTGAAACTTATTTTAATCCTACTAAATGGGATTCTTATCTTCTATTCTCATTATTGTTTTCTACTTGTCTTTTCAAGTTGGACTGGGAAAATATGAGTCACTTTTTAAAAAAGATACCATAAATATAATACGTTTACTGTTAAGCCAAAAAAAAAAATCTCTATAAATTAATTTATCAATAAATTAATATCTCGCTAAATTAATAAAATTTAATTATATATATATAATAATAATAATTATTATTATTATTATTATTATTATTATTATTATTTTAACATGTTCCTATACGTGCAGGAATGATTCAATATTTAGTCGTATTTTGTTGCTAAAAATGTTTTTGAGCTTGCACGTAAACAATTTTAGTGTTTTTAAATAAGAGGCAAGATTGACTTGAACCAAGACAAGTTTGCTAATTGGAACTGTTATATTATTTTAAGTTACCACTTTTTTAAAAAAAACCTTAAGTTTTTAGAAAGTGGTTATTATATTTATTTACTATTTTCAACAAAAAAATAAAGTATGAATTTTGCACTATTAAAGTTACAATGACGGGAAAACATGATTATGGGGTTCAAAGATATCAAATATAATTTACAGTTATGTCTCCAATTAGAAAATAAAATTATATTTACACTATCAATGTTTCAAGCATTTAAACAATTTTTAACTAGAACTGTTACGCATGAAAAATTAATGTCGAAAATGAAAATCGTTATCTGATTATCAAAGTTAAAGCATGTAATTTTCCATATTAATATTCAAAGAAATGGAATGCAATGGAAATGTATATCCTCACTTCTTGCCCCTACTCCATTCCTCATTCTAGTAGGCACCAATTAGGCGCGGAGGTGAGACTCAATGGCCTCAAGATCGATAGTTAAAAGCCATTTAGAAAGCATAGTGTTTGTTTGATTTAATTTTTAAATATTTAATAGTACTTTTTTGTGAATTTATAAGATAAATTTAATTTATTTGACCCATTTCTATAAGGGGTTTTAGGTAAAACTTGAAGTTGAAAAAAACTAAAATATAAGAAGTTCCAAATTGAAACTTAAATTTTGTTTTTGCGAATTTATTTTTATATAATGCGATGAGTTTTTTTTCCACTTTCAAAATATACCCTTCACATTTTTTGAGAGCCCAACATCATCCTCAAAATTTTTAAAATTTCACTATTGCTCAACATATACCAAACAGTCAATAGGTTTTGTTTAACAATATTTCTAACAAAAAAGTCTATTATTCAAAAATTAAAATTTTACAGCTAAACCAAATAGAGCCGTAATAAAAAGAAAAAAAAAAGAAACAAGATAAGATTGCCATTTAGAGGGCATTGTAAATGGTGTTACGAGGGAAATGTTGTTTCAGTAAATGGAAGTGTGTCATCAGAAATGTATTCGAGGCAATAATGTTAAACGATTATACAATTGCACAAGCATTAAAAATATAAAAGTTTTTGTTTTCTCTAAAAATATATTTCTTGGGTAAATTACTCCAAACCCCCCTATGGTCTAGCGAAAATGCGTAGGAACCCCTTTGTGGTCACAAAAGTCCCTCAGACCCCCTGTGGTCTTTGTCGCATTGCATACAACACCCATCCATTAATTATTCTGTCACTTTTAACTGAATGTGTAATACACGTGCAGTTATTGCAAATTGTATTAGTTTTCAATAATTTTATCAATAAAATAAGTGTATTTATTGACTAAAATACCCTTTCACAAAAAAAGAAAAAACTAAAACAATGTCATCTTTTCCGATCAGCTCCCATACCCCTCCCCACATACCCCGTCACCCCCCTCCACATCCCCACCCCCACCTAAATATCCACTACATCGCCACCAATCTCCATCACAGCTCCATCTTCATCACCACCCTCTTTGCCCACGATTCTCTCCCCACATCATAACAACCTTCAGATTTCTTCATCCCTATCACAGCTCTATCCACATCACCGATCTCCACCACAGCTTCAAACAATTGGTTTTCGATTAAATGAAATCATATACCAATTATTGATGTATATATGTATGTTTTTGTGTGCAGCTTCAAGCAATTGGTTTTCGATTATATATACCAGTTATATATATATATATATATATATATATATATATATATATATATATATATTTGAATCCATATACCAATATTTGTATACCAATCATCGCCAGATTATATGTATGTTTTTGCATAGATCTGTGTTGATATATGTATATGTATGAGTATATGTATATATGTATACATATATGTAGATCTGTATGCATAGATCGTTATAGTATACTATTGTCTTCTTCCCTTTTAAAAAAAAAAAATTTATCTAACATACAATTTCCAAAATGATTATTTTTTGGCTAATTAAAAATAGGGGCATAACAATCTTTTATTATATTATGTTATTAATTTTGACAGAAATATGGATTTGGTGTGCGTATGCAATGCGACAGAGACCACAGGGGGGTCTGAGGGACTTTTGTGACCATATGGGGGTTCTATGCATTTTCGCTAGACCATAGAGGGGTCTGGAACAATTTATCCTATCTTTCTTTGCACATTTCTTGCCAAAGCAGCTAGAGCCTAACATTTAAATACCCAACACATAATCACTTAATAAATTATATCACCCAAATTTATATGATCTTATAAGACAAGAGTTCGTGTAGATGACATTCCTTTACAGAAAATATAACTAAATGGTGTGACATTGAAAATGTCATGTCTCGAACCCAAAATCTTATGCCAACAGGTGAGACTGGTGTTATAAGTATAAGAATTAACCACTTGGACTGGTATTGTAAGCATAAAAAATAACTATTTGAACATTTTTTCAATGGGCTCAAAATGATTAACTCGAGTTATTCTTTATATCCATTTATAAATCACACATATACATTATCTCTCACCGATGTGGGATATCATTTAAAAGTGAAGAAATTTAATACACAATATGGATTCTTCATAAAATCATAAATCATACTAACCTCGTAGTAGATGTGGAAGAATTTGCCTGAGGAAGTAATCATGTCTGTTCCACCGTTTAGAAGCTGCGAATCGGAGTTCAAAGCATGAATTTGACTTTGAACTATAGGCCACAACGTAAGAGCCCCTTTGATTTAATTGTTTGCACACAATAAACTGGTAGAGAGAGTTTGAGATAGAAAAGAGAAGAAGGGAACAGAAGACTGTACTTCTGTCTTCTGACATCACCCAAGAAAAAGAATGTTTTCTTTTTCTTTTAACTTCTCTTTGACCCACACAAAATGTGTCAGGCAGGGTCAGCTCATATTGGGCGACCCAACCCAAAATCTAACAAAAAGTAAAAAATTGATTTTGTTACACAAACAATAACGTATATGACTGCACTTAAAATAGTGTCACAAGTAAAGAAACTGAGTATTCAAAATCCCTCTGCACGGGCAAATATTGAAGAATTTTTTCCAATGAAAGTACATAAATTTGGAAGACTCGTTCAAGATTAGGCAAAGCAAACTGTCGCATTCTATGAAATTGAGATTATTTATTAGTATCTATGATTTGTTGAGAAAATATATATTTCTTTTCTTAACTTTGGAAAACACCTCTACATAACTAGACATTATATGGGGATAGATAAGTACTATACAAGAGTTAATGTGCCTTTACGAGAGCCATAATCACCTTACTAACATCAATGACCGTGAGATATGTTTTGTCAATCTCCCAAATGTAACATGAATTTAAATACATGCATTAAATCAGTTAAAAATTTAATATCAAGGCGATACAAAAAGTTTTGAACCCATACCATTATTATTTTTGTCATCCAAACTATCCTTTGAGGGCAATTTGACGTAAAATCTTATAAAGATTTGAGAGGCCCTTAATAAATTTCCAACATCCCCCTATTTAATAATTGAATACAAACATATTTGCTTTCAACATGCTTTTTTGAAAAGTTGGGCTAGGGGCATAGGAATTTATGCTTTTAACATGCTTTTTGAAAGTTGGGCCAGGGGTATACGAATCTGGCCTTTTCCGTGTGTGATGGCAATACAAGTATTTTTTTTTAAAAAAAAATACTGAAAATATTTGCACTTCAATCAATCCCGATGCATAGACCATATTAGACATTATTATCATGGGGAACTTTCAGTCCTTAAATGGGTCACGCCAGCATCCTAATGACTGAATGTGAATAAAAATTCGAGAATACACTGACTCGATTTAAAACATGTATCAATTCAATAAAGAGTCTAATCTAAGGCACCAAGAGTGTTAGCCTAAAAAGCTTATAATCTTGGTTTTGATGATAACAAATCACAACTATGTCTAATGAGTTTGTTTAAGTATGCATGAATGAGATAAATCAAGGTTGTCTCCGGATTCCAAGTCCATCAAGCTATAGAAGAAAAAAGACCATCCATCAACTCAAGAAAAGATAAAGAATCGAAGAAATGAAGATGAAGCTATAAGGATGGAGACGGAAGTCATAAGGTGTACCGGTTGGGACTTGACCGGGATTTGGGTCTTGCAAATAGTACATGCTCAATGATGATTCTCAAAAGTCATTTTTGAAAACATTTGAAAAAGGTTTTACAAAAGGCGCTTAAAAGAAACATTTTAAAAAATAATAAAAACCAAATTCTTGGCAGCTTTGAGCAAACTGGATGACCCTATGGCAACCGGTGCTCAAGGGGTCGTTCGCCCAAGACCTCTCCATAGGACGAGGGTCTCTCCACCGGTCGACCGGTCAAGCCAAAATGCTATTTTAAAATAGAGCTATTTTATGAATGTTGGAGAGCATTAAATGTACACATTTCAGCCTCTATTAAACTCTCTCAACTGCAAACTTTCAAAGCACTGATTCAAAGCAATTACTCTTGTTTTCTAACACTATATTCATCTTTGAATCATCATTGTGCAATACTTGAGCAAGAATTTGTGAGCAATATTGAGAGAAACATTCATTGTATTTATCTACCCTAAAAGAAGGCCTTTATTGTTGATCTCAAACACTTATCAAAAAGAGAGAGAGTTAAACCCTTTGAAAGGAATAAATTCCTTGTCAAAGGTGTTGGGGTTGAAGCTTTGTATTGAGAAAGAATTTTTCTATTGTAAAAGTTTGAACTATCATTGTAGTTGGTTTGTGGACTCACCAACATTTGAAGAGTCACCATAGTGAAAATTGTTGAAATCCTAAGCGGGAAGCTTAGGTCGTGGACTTAGGCGGGGGCTGCACCACGCTAAATTACGATTTGTAATCTCTTTCTCTCAATACTCTCTTTGCATTATTTTCTACACACTAAGTGTTTGATAAATTGCCTCAGTTACAATTTCTAGAGTGCATATTTGCTTAAGATTGTTTTTGATTAATCATTGCTATATATTGCCTAATCGAAAAAGTAGTAGTATTGCCTATATAACCTAATTCACCCCCCTTCTTAGGTTCAATTAAGGGACAACAAGTGGTATTAAGAGCTAGGACTTTGCATATAACTTAACATCTAGCAAAGAAAAGATAAATGACAAACAATAGTACTTCTCCTTACTTTGAGGGTTACTCCACTAATAGGCCTCCATTATTTGTAGGTACCAATTTCAATTATTGGAAGAACAAGATGGAGACATACATACAATCCGTTGACTATGCTCTATGGTCATTGGTAGAAGATGACCCTTATGTTCCAATGAAAGAGGTGATGGTAAAAGATGCTTCTAGTTCAAGTGGAGCGGAGAAAGTCAAAACCATCCAAGTGCCCAAGGAAAGGAGTGAGTTCAATGATCAAGACAATATCATGATGACCAAGAACTCAAGAGTCAAGAACATCCTCTATTGTGCTCTAAACGAAACTAAGTATAGTCGTGTAAATCAATGTGAAACTGCTCATAAGATTTGAGAGATATTACATATGTTTTATCAAGGGACGTCTCAAGTAAAGAATACCAAAATTGATCTTCATATCCATGAGTATGAATTGTTTCGTATGAAGGCCGGAGAATCATTAAACGAAATGCATCAAAGATTTTCCAAAATTATAAACAACTTGAGTACTCTCAGAAAAAAGTATCCAAATGAAGAACTCAACTGGAAGATTCTCATGGCCCTTCCAAAAGAATACAAACCAAAGGTGACATCAATTAGAGAATCAACCAGTCTCTCCAAGTTAAAGGTGCATGAGCTCATTTGCAATCTTGAGACGAAAGAACTTGTATTGAATCAAGAGAAGGAACGAGATGAAGAAGAAAAGAAGACAAGAAAATCATTTGCTCTCATTGCTCAATCTCAATCAAGTGATGAAGACAAAGAGGATAGTGATCTTGATGAGCTTGCACTCCTTGCAAAGAATTTTAAGAAATTCTTGAAATACAAAAAGATGAAGAAAGGAGAGCCCATCAGCAACAAAGTCAAGAGAAGATTCAAAAAGAAGATGGAGAAGACCAAAAAGGAGATTAAGTGCTTCAATTGTGACAAGCCGGGACATATCAAAGCAAAGTGTCCAAAATTGATCAAAGGGCAGCAAAATACAATGAGGGCTTGTGTTGAGGATGATATATAAGCTGGTGATGAAAGTGGAGGCGAAGCCGAAGTGGCCGCCTTTGTGTCCTTTATGGCAAGAGATGATGAAGTAACTTCTCCGTCTTGTCATGAATCTTCTTTTTTTTCTAGTGATGATGAATGTACTTTTGAGGAACTGACAAATGAATTTTCAAAACTGCATGATAGTCTTCTCATTGCACACTCAAAAGTAAAGAATCTTCATAAAGAAAATGATGAACTTCAAAAAGAAGTTAAATAGCTTAGAGATGACAATGATACTCTTACCAAAGAGATTTGTGAGTATCATCATTTAAAGATAAAAAATGAAGTAGAGATCAAAGATTTTAAAACAAGTTCTTGATTTACAAAATGATCTTGCTAGATTTTCAAAAGGAACAAAAACCTTAGACGAAATCCTTGGCTCCCAAAAAGTACCATTTGACAAAGGTGGGATTGACTATGAGCCATTTTTTAAACCAAAGTTCTCAAAAACTATATTTGTGAAAGCTTCTCAATCCTCAATCGTCCATCCACCATTAAAAGAATCACAAAAAGTAAAAATTGACGAAAAAGGGATTGGCTATAAGCCATATCAAAAAGGTTTTGAAAATTATTTTGTCAAAGCATCATCCTCTAGGCATGTAGCCTCAACATCAAGAGGAAATTTAAGAGATGCACTTATTGTGAGAAGATTAGTCACAATGCATCACGATGTAGATTTAGAAACATGGTAGGAAGAGATTCTCACATTCCTTTATAGCTTAGACCCAAATGGGTTGTTACATGTGTTAGGACTTCGTATTAACACTAAAGGACCTAATAGAACCTTAGGGACCAAAATGAACTTGAGTTGTTCCTATGAATGATAGGTTTCCCTAAAAGTGAAGTATGAAGATACAAGGGTTACTGATAGTGGGTGCTCAAGGCACATGACAGGTGATGTCTCTTTCTTCTATAAGATTGACAAAGATTTTAAAGGTAAAGTTAGCTATGGAGGAAATGAAAGAGGCAAAGTCATTAGTAAGGGTAGCATAGGAGATATAAACTCTCTTTCCATTCATGATGTTTTATATGTTAAAGGTCTTAGACATAATTTGCTAAGTGTGAGCCAATTCTGTGATAGTGGATTTAGAGTTGAATTTTTATCTACTTGTTGCAAGATGTATGATAAATATGATAAAGTGTTATTTGTTGGCAATAGATGTGATAATGTGTATGTGATTAATTTCCATGAATTAAAGTGTCAAAATGTGACATGTTTAGTTACCATTAATGAAGACTCATGGTTATGGCATAGGAGACTTGGTCATGCTAACATGGATTTACTTACTAAACTTTCTAGAAAAGAACTTGTCATGGGTCCTCCTAAGACTAGATTTCAAAAAGACTATTTATGTGATGCATGACAATTTCGAAAATAACACAAAACATCTTTCAAAACATTTAGGAAGGTAACCACATCAAGAGCTTTACAAAAATTACATATGGATCTTTTTCGTCCAATGGATGTGGCAAACCTAGGTAGATCTAGATATGTCTATGTTATCATAGATGATTACACTAGATTCACATGGGTGAGACCCCTTGCACATAAAAATGATGCCTTCAATGAAATTGCTAAACTTGTAATAAGGTGCAAAATAAGAAATGCTATTATATAAATTGTATTCAAAGTGACCAAGGCACCGAATTTATAAATGCATCCTTTATGGACTATTGTGAAGCACGTGTCATTGAACATAGTTTCTCGGCTCTTAGAACTCCTCAACAAAATGGGGTAGTGGAAAGGAAGAACCGGACTTTACAAGAAATGGCAAGAACAATGTTGAAAGAAAATAACTTGCCAACATATTTTTGGGGTGAAGTCATAAATACTGCATGTTATGTGCTAAACCGTGTACTAATTAGACCTTTTCTAAAGAAAACACGTTATGAATTATGGAAAGGTAGAGCACCAAATGTGTCTCACTTTAAAGTATTTGGTTGTAAATATTTCATCATAAATACAAAAGAACATCTTGGCAAATTAGATTCTAAATCGGATGAAGGACTTTTCATGGGTTACTCTTCAAGAAGCAAAGATTATAGAGTCTTTAACAAAAAAAATATGTTTATTGAAGAGTCTACGCATGTGGATTTTGATGAAACTAATCATTTTGTCCCGAGAAAGAATGATGATGATGTAGGAGTTTCCGAAGTAGACTTTCAAATCTTACCTACAACTATTGGCAATGAGGGAACCCCAAGTGATCCAAAGGAAACACATCTTGAAAAGGGTCAAAACTCAAAGGATGGTGAAGCTCTAACAAATCCACAAAACAATGAACAACCAATGCAAAATGTCCAAGAAGCTACAACAAATGATGATCTACCAAGGTGTTGGAAGTTTGTAAGAGATCATCCAAATGATCAAATTCTTGGTGATCCTTCCAAGGAAGTAAGAACTTGTTCCAATCTAAATGCTTATTGTGAACATGTTGCTTTTCTTTCTCAAGTAGAGCCTAAAAATGTTAAAGAAGCTTTAGATCATGAAGATTGGATAATCGTCATGCAAGAAGAACTAAATCAATTTAAAAGAAGTGAAGTATGACATCTAGTTGAAAAACCTAAGGATTATCCTATAATTGGTACAAAATGGGTTTTTAGGAATAAACTAGATAAATCCGGGATTGTAACTAAAAATAAAGTTAGACTAGTGGTTCAAGGGTATAATTAAGAAAAATGCATAGATTATGATGAGACTTTTGCTCCCGTAGCTAGACTTGAATCTATTCGTATGCTTCTTGCCTTTGCATGTTATATGGACTTTAAATTATATCAAATGGATGTAAAAAGTGCATTTCTAAATAGCTATCTCAAGGAAGAAGATTATGTGAAATAACCACCCAGATTTGAGGATTCTAACTTACCAAATCATGTATATAAACTAGATAAGGCATTATATGGCCTCAAACAAGCACTTAGAGCATGGTATGATAGGCTTAGTAATTACTTCCTTGAGAAAGGGCTCACTAGAGGGAAATTAGATTCCACTCTCTTTGTTAAAACAAAAGGCAAAGATATATTGCTTGTACAAATCTATGTTGATGATATAATCTTTAGTGCTATTAATGAATCTCTTTGTGAGTATTTCTCTAAGTGCATGCACAAGGAATTCAAAATGAGTATGATGGGAGAATTAAATTTCTTTCTCGGACTTCAAATCAAATAAGTATCGTTAATTATATGGTAACATAAATTAATGATTCCGACTTAAACGTCGATGAGGTCAAAAGAGATCGCGATGGCTACAAGAAAGAAGTTCGGGAATTTAGAATTACCTAAGATGACGTCGGGTTGATGTAATGCTAAAGTTAGCCAATTTGACCAAAGGAAACTTCCTAGAAGTTGACTTGAATGCTAGCCACCCATGTGGTTAATTGTAGCCACCCATGTAATAAATATGGGTGGTTAATACTTTGAACATGGTTGGTAAAGCCAACCAAGATTGAAATGTTTGATAGGAAAGTCTCCTGTGGCGGGCTAGCTGAATTCTATAAATAGGCATGCATTAGTTCATCATTTTCATCCACAACACAACTCCAATCATAATCCTAAGTTAGTCTTTCTTTCTTGTATTCTTCTTGTAAGTCCAGAAGCCATTGAAGCTTTAATCTTGAGAGCGCACGGTGGGACAATTATCTTGTAAGTGTTATATTGAATTGTTATAACGAGTAGTGTTGTCTTTCTACTTGATTGTTGTTAAGACATTTCTGGGAAATTGGTTATATTCTTACATGGTATCAGAGCTTAAGGGGCTCTTAACAACAATCTTGTCTAGTAAAGTTCAACAACTATGACTACTCAAGGTGTTAGTTCCTCTTCTACCAGTTCTAGTTTCGGTTTAGTACTGACAATTCATATCCGTCCCCCTACCTTCACAGAAGGAAAGCTTGATGGTACGAACTATCTTTTGTGGAAGTTCAAAATCACTACAGTTCTGGACTCCTACGAACTCCTTGATACAGTGTTAGGCACAGATGCAGAAACAGTTGCAGTCCGTGCTGAAGATGACACAAAAAAGGTCACACATCCAGATCCTCAACTTGTTAAAGAATGGAGGAGACGAAATGCTGATGCACTTTGTGCAATTGTAACAAGTGTTCAAGATTCCGTCCTTACTCTAATTCAACACACAACCAAGGCAACTGAAGCTTGGAACATACTGAGAAATCAGTATGAAACAAGGAACCAGACTCGCATTCAGAACTTGGAGAATCAGTTAGCTGCTGAGAGATTAAGTGAAGATGAAGCAGCTGAGTCATTTATCAGTAGGATGAAAAACCTACGTGATCAAATGGCTGCAGTTGGTATTACCAAATCAACCGAGGAACTAGCTCGAAGGTGCATTAGAGTGTTGCCTCCAAAATTTGACGGCCTTGTGACAGCACTCAATACACAAGTTCGCATTCCTCCTTTGACGTTTGAAGAATTCACTGCCATGTTGATGGAGGAGGAGATGAGGCTGAGGAGCAGAGAAAATCAACTTGACTCTGCCTTTACAACCAAGGCGAGGAGTAACCAAGAAGAAAAGAAGAAAGCAAAGAAGAAGACGTTCTCTGGATCGTGCTACTACTGCAATAAGAAAGGTCATGCTGTCAAAGATTGCAGGAAACGAATCCATGACGAGAAGAACGGAACTTTAAAGCCAAATTGGAGAAATAAAGAGTCTGCCAATACGGCTGAAACGGAAGTGCATCTGTTTACTGTAACAGATGTATCGGAGGAAACGTGTACTAGCGCACATGTACATCAAACAAGTGCATGGGTGTTAGATAGTGGAACTTCCCGACACATGACCAGCAAGAAGGAGTTATATGACTCCATAAAACCTCTACAAGAACCAATGAATGTTATCGTCGGGAATAATGCTAGGTGTCCCGTTGAGGGCACTGGAACCATCTCGCTCGTGTCTAAAGATGGAGGAAGCAAGAAGCTGTCCAACGTACTCTTTGTACCCCAGATCACCAGAAATTTGCTATCTGTAGCTGCTATTACAGATAATGATCTAGAAGTGCGGTTCAAGAAGACGGAAGCTTTGATTCTTGACAAGGATCAAAATATCGTAAGTAAAGGTATTCGCAAAAATAATCTTTACGAAATCAGCTCTCTTTCTGCTGTCGTGGATGCCAAAACAAGTCAACTTTGGCATGAAAGGTTCGGGCACATTTCCTATCCTGTGTTAAAGGAAATGCAAAAGAAGAAGATGGTGTCCGACTTGCCTTCAATTGAATAAATTGAAGGACCATGTGAAGCTTGTATGCTAGGCAAGCAACATAGACAGTCATTTTCCAAAGAGAGTCATAACTGATCAAAGGCTCCTCTAGAGTTGGTACATGCTAACCTCTGCGGAAAAATGACTACGACGGCGTTGGGAGGATCTTCCTACTTTATGCTATTAGTCGACGATTATAGTAGGAAGATGTGGGTGTACTTCCTTCGGGACAAGGCTGATGCTCTTGAAAAATTTAAAGTGTGGCACAAACTTATGACAAATGAGAACACAACTCAGTTGAAGAAACTTCGTACCGATCGTGGGGGGGAATTATGTTCTACAGAGTTCACCAACTACTGCAACAAGCTTGGGATTAAGCACCAATTAACTACTCCATACACACCACAACAAAATGGAGTTGTGGAAATAAGAAATCGAACAATTGTAGAAATGGCTCGATGCATGTTGAAAGGTGCTGGCCTACCTGACACATTCTGGGGTGAATCAGTCAACACAGCGGTATACATCCTCAATCGGCGCTCAACCAAGGCACTCAATGATAAGACTCCTAATGAAGCTTATTATGGTACGAAACCTTCTGTGTCTCATTTAAGAAAATTAAGGTGTGAGTGTTTTGTACACATTCCAAATGAAAATCGAAAGAAATTGGATGACAAGAGCAAGAAGGGCATTTTCTTGGGATATAGTGAAGAGTCTAAAGCATACAGACTCTATGATGTAGAGGCCAAGAAGGTGATCATAAGCCGAGATGTGGTGTTTAATGAAAGACCACACTCGATGGAGGATAGCGGTCCTGCCATTTCGTCATCAACCGATGAAGTAATCCACCAAGTGCCTGAACAACGACCGTTGAACAATGAAGAAGTCTCTAATGATGAGGAGACTGAAGACCAACCTGTTGTACCCACAAGGAAGCCACAACCGAAGTGGTTCCAACAGCTCTTTGATGGAAGAAATCCAGGAATTACTGATGATAGTCCACGTCCTGATGGACTAAGACGATCAAAGAGAATAGATGAGCATAACAGATCAGGACAACAACTAGTAAACATGGCTTTGATGACCCAAATCATCAAGACGGTAAAAGAACCGGTAACTGTAGAGGAAGCCATGTCAGATCCAAATTGGAGAGCAGTTATGCAAGCCGAGTATGATAGTATCATGAAAAATGATACTTGGGAAATCGTTGAAAAGCCACCGAACAGAAAAATTATCGGCACCAAATGGATCTGGAAAGTGAAGTACAAGGCAGATGGAAGTCTTGAAAAATACAAGGCACGCCTTGTAGCACAAGGATTTTCGCAAGTCGAAGGTTTTGATGTATATGAAACTTTTGCTCCAACAGCAAAAATGTCAACAATCAAGTTAGTTGTTGCAGCTGCCACGCATTATGAATGGATTGTACATCAAATGGATGTCAAGTCAGCTTTTCTTAATGGGCAACTTGAAGAAGAAGTCTACGTTGCACAACCCCCTGGCTTCCAAATACCAGGTGAAGAAGAAAAAGTCTGCAAATTGAAAAAAGGCTTTATATGGATTAAAACAAGCACCACGAGCTTGGTACAAACTCTTTCTTCTTGCAACATGGTTTCTGTAAAAACAAATCAAAGACCAACTTGTATGTTCTAAGTGAACAAGGAAAGAAGGTAATTGTAGTCCTATATGTGGATGATCTTGTAATCACTGGTGACCATGAAGATAATATTCGAAAGACGCAAGAATGGTTGAGCCAAGAATTTGAAATGACAAATCTTGGTCTTCTTCATTATTGCTTGGGAATCGAGGTATGGCAAAAACCTCATACTATCTTCATCTCGCAGCAACGATATGTTCGTGAGCTCGTGACTGCATTTAGTATTTCCGAATTCAAACCAATTGTCACCCCGATGGAAGTGAATACAAAGTTATCAATTGACGATCCTTCAGAACAAGTTGATAACAAGCTCTACAGAAGGTTGGTGGGAAGTTTAATCTTCCTTTGTAACACAAGACCTGATATTAGTTATGCTGTGGGAGTTCTCAGTCGGTTTTCAAATAAACCGAAACAAAGTCACTGGCAAGCAGGGATGCGGATCCTCAAATATCTCAAAGGCACGTTGGAGTATGGGATATCATACAAGTCTGGAGATACTTTATCTGGGTACTGTGACTCAGACTGGGCTGGTGATATTGACTCAAGAAAATCTGTTACAGGTTACGTATTCACATTCGGTGGTGGAGTCATCTCATGGGCTAGTAAGAAGCAACCCACCGTTGCACTTTCATCAACGGAGGCAGAATACAAGGCTGCTTGTATAGCATCCTGTGAAGCTGTTTGGCTACGACGCATCATGACTGATATTGGCATTCCAATAGAGGAAGCAACAATGTTGAAATGTGACAGTCAGAGTTGTATAGCCATGTCAAAGAATCCGGTATTTCATGCTAGAACAAAACACATAGAGATTCAGTATCACTATGTGAGGGAACTGATCGAGGAAGGTGAAATCTACATGGAGTACTGCCCTACAGAAGATAATTGTGCAGATATCTTCACTAAAGCGTTAGGGAGCGACCAATTGAGCAAGCATCTTCAAACATTGGGTATTGGCCCAATAGTTTAGTCAACATGAGGTGAACATTGAGGGGGAGGGGGGTGTTGATATATGTCAATATCCACCTCTTCATAATAAGTATCGTTAATTATATGGTAGCATAAATTAATGATTCTGACTTAAACGTCGATGAGGTCAAAAGAGATCGCGATGGCTACAAGAAAGAAGTTCGGAAATTTAGAATTACCTAAGATGACGTCGGGTTGATGCAATACTAAAGTTAGCCAATTTGACCAAATGAAACTTCATAGAAGTTGACTTGGATGCTAGTCACCCATGTGATAAATATGAGTGGTTAATACTTTGAACATGGTTGGTAAAGCCAACCAAGATTGAAATGTTTGATAGGAAAGTCTCCTGTGGCGGGCTAGCTGAATTCTATAAATAGGCATGCATTAGTTCATCATTTTCATCCACAACACAACTCCAAACACAATCCTAAGTTAGTCTTTCTTTCTTGTATTCTTCTTGTAAGTCCAGAAGCCATTGAAGCTCTAATCTTGAGAGCGTACGGTGGGACAATTATCTTGTAAGTGTTATATTGAATTGTTATAACGAGTAGTATTGTCTTTCTACTTGATTGTTGTTAAGACGTTTCTGGAAAATTGGTTATATTCTTACACTTTAGTGCTACTAATGAATCTCTTTATGAGTATTTCTCTAAGTGCATGCACAAGGAATTCAAAATGAGTATGATGGGAGAATTAAATTTCTTTCTCGGACTTCAAATCAAACAAACACAAGAGGGTACTTTCATCAATCAAACTAAGTACACTAGAGAACTTATCAATAAGTTTGGGCTTGAGTCAGGAAAAGAAATGAGTACATCAATGTCAACGTCAATCAAACTTAACAAAGATGAGGAAGGTAACAAGGTAGATGAAAAACAATATCGAGGTATGATCGAAAGCCTTCTTTATTTAACTGTCTCTAGACCCGATATTGTATTTGCTGTGTGCTTATGTGCTTTTCAATCTTGTCCAAAAGAGTCTCACTTAAATGCAGTAAAAAGAATCATTAGATATCTTAAGGGGACTATAGATTTAGGATTGTGGTATCCGAAATGCACATCATTTGAACTTATAGGTTATTCGAATGTAGATTATGCTGGAGATCGAGTAGATAGAAAGAGTACTAGTAGATGCTGTCAATTTCTAAATCAATCATTAATCTCGTGGTCTAGTAAAAAACAAAATAATATAGCTCTCTTTACGACCCAAGTTGAATACGTATCTGCCGGAAATTGTGTTGCCCAAATTCTTTAGATGAAACAAAACTTGCTTGATTATGGTCTTGTGCAGGATAATGTGCCTATTAAATGCGACAATACAAGTGCCATTAATCTCAGTAAGAATCCTATCCAATATTCTAGAACCAAACATATTGAAATTAGGCATCATTTCATTAGAGATCAAAAGGGGGATGTTGCGCTTGAATTTGTTGATTCATTGCATCAATTAGCAGATATTTTTACTAAACCTATGCATGAGAATCAATTTTGCATGATTGGAAGGGAATTGGACATGCTTAAAATGAGTTAAAATTGTAAAAACTTGAAGTTTTTTAAGTGAGTTACACTTCCTGACAGAAAGTGCACCACCGGAAGATGGGGTTGGCACCGGTCGACCAGTGCGCATACCCTTATCCGGTGGTAGTGCCTCGGGCGGAAGAGGGTACTGGTACCAGTTGACCAGTGCATTACTCTCGTCTGGCCGCTACACTACCGGGCACAATGTTTAAAACCCTTTTTAAACACTCATAATTCATTTTATTTCTTCAATACATCCTTTCATCTTCTCCATTAAACCTCATAAATCACCATTAACACTACAAAACCTTTCAACTTCCTCATTCAACTATATAAAGGAAGCTAATCCAACAAATCTTCATAACCAAACTCCAAAGCTTCTATTTCTCTTCAAATCTTTGTCAAAAACCTTACAAATTCTCTTTTGCCCACCAAGTGTTCGACAAAATTCCTCAACCAAGATTTATTGCTTTCTCTTACAATTCTTCTTTCTTACTCATGGCTTCTTCATCAAGGCAAGCATCCAAGAAAAGAAAGACCGAGTTTAGGCCTCATACCATTGATCCATGGGATCCCACATATGTCATTGCACAAGGTGATTTCTCTAAGAAGGAGATTTTATGGGGTAAGCTTCTTGATCCTCCAAACTTTATGGACCAAACTCATCCATATAAATTGCTTAGACATCAAAGATGGCTTCCTCTGTTTGGACTCGAGGACATCAATTGTGATCAATGGGTTTTGTGAATTCTATGCCTATGTGGTAGAAGGAAACAATGATGGTGTGCATGGGATAAAGAGTAGGGTCAATGGCGTAAATATATTCGTGAGTGAACGGGACTTGGTTAACATGCTTGGTATTCCAAATAGTAGACTCAAGATTTACTCTTCTGCCAACCTACCAAAAGGGCTACACGACAATGCCCCAACGGAGATAATTGCTATACTATGGGAAGGCTCGGAAAGGTCAGAAACTTTTATGCCTAAAAGAGATCACGTTTGTGCTGAAAAACGATTGCTCCTCTATATCTTGAATCAAGTCATCATGCCTCGGAGTGTGAAAGACGGGTCTATTCCATTCTTCATGGGCTATGTGATGTATCTTATGTACAAGAAGGTAAAAATCAACCTCCCACACATTATGCTTAGTCACATGTTGGCCTTCAAAAAGAAGTCCTTGCCCTATGGGATGATCTTGTGTCATCTTTTTCGTCTAAGAGATATTGCTCGTGTTGGTCAGTTTGAATCTCTGAATGCTTCCACCTACCCTCTTGATAAATATTGCCATGATAGACGATATATGGCTTGTATTAGTAACGAGATAGTCTATATTGAGCAACGTCAATTCCTTAAGAGTCAATCTGCAGCAGTTGATGATCTTGAAAATTATGATCTTGAGGAGGAGGGAGATGAAGGTGACGTAGCAAGCGAGAGTGATGAAGGAGGTGACGAAGGACAAGATGCCAACATTGGGGCTTCCCGGGTTGATATTAGAGGTACAAGCTCTTCTACAAGAAGAAGATCTCGCTAAGCTACTCTTGAAGAAGTCAATACCAAGCTTGACCAGTTGACTTCACGAGTTAATCAATTATCGTTGAATGTTGGAACTGGCTTTGCTCAAGTAAATACCGAGAAGAAGGGCATGAAGACAATGCTTGAGAAGCTCTATGAGAAGTTTATAAAGAACTAGGAAGGATGTCTTGAGATGCCTAGGATTTTTTTTCTTTCCCCTATCCCCTAAATATTGCACTTTTCCTTTCAAAAACATATTTTCATGCATTTTTAGTGTTTTTCAACTCTCCATGTTCTTCCAATATATGCTTCTAATTTCTTGTTTGTTCTACTTTGCTTTACATTATTGACTTTACTCTTATTTTACCTTGTTTGCTAATGACAAAAAAAGGGAGAAAAAAAATGTATGTAAATGTAATACAAAAGCTAGCATGACAATTGAGTAGGACTTGAATTAAAAAGAAGACTTATACATTTAGGGAGAGTATGAATTCAACTTTAGTTAAAGTATGCACAAGTTGAGGGGGAGTTTTATACAAACTTATATCTTACAAATTTTTAGGTTCAAGCAAACTTAAAGTGTACAAATTGTTCTCTCAAACTCATTATGCTTATATTGTTATTACTATTTGAGAAAGGTTTTGTCATCATAAAAAATGGGGGGATTGTTAGCCTAAAAAGCTTCTAATCTTGGTTTTGATGATAACAAACCACAGTTATGTCTAATGAGTTTGTTTAAGTGTGCATGAATGAGATGAATCAAGGTTGTCTCCAGATTTCAAGTCCATCAAGCTATAGAAGTAAAAAGATCATCCATCAACTCAAGAAAAAATAGAGAATCGAAGAAATGAAGATGGAGCTATAAGGATGGAGACGGAAGTCATAAGGGGTACCGGTTGGGACTTGACCGGGATTGGGGTCTTACAAATGGTACATGCTCAATGATGATTCTCAAAAGTCATTTTTGAAACATTTGAAAAAAAGGTTTTACAAAAGACGCTTAAAAGAACCATTTCAAAAAATAATAAAAACCAAATTCCTAGCAGCCTTAAGCAAACCAAACGACCTTATGGCAACTGGTTGACCGGTGCTCAAGGGGTCGTCTGCTCGAGGCTTCTCCACCGAACGAGGTCCCCCTGACCGGTCGACCGGTGGAGCAGGGGTCGACCGGTCGAGCCAAAATGCTATTTTAAAATAGAGTCATTTTATGAACGTTGGAGAGCATTAAATGCACACATTTCAGCCTCTATTAATGACTCTTAACTACAAACTTTCAAAGCAATTACTCTTATTTTCTAACATTATATTCATCTTTGAATCATCATTGTGCAATACTTGATCAAGAATTTGTGAGTAATATTGAGAGAAGCATTCATTGTATCCATCTACTCTAAAAGAGGGCTTTTATTCTTGATTTCAAACACTTATCAAAAGAGAGAGTTAAACACTTTGAAAGGAATGAATTCCTTGTCAAAGGTGTTGGGGTTGAAGCTTTGTATTGAGAAGGAATTTTCTATTGTAAAAGCTTGAACTAACGTTGTAGTTGGTTTGTGGACTCCCAACATTTGAAGAGTCACAATAGTGAAGATTGTTAACATCCTAAGCGGGGAGCTTAGGTCGTGAACTTAGGAGGGCGTGAACCACGTTAAATCGCAATTTGCAATCTCTTTCTCTCAACTCTTTCTTTGCATTATTTTATGCACACTAAGTGTTTGATATATTGCCGCACTTATATTTTTTATTGTTAGAGTGCATATTTGATTAAGATAGTTTTTGATTAATCATTGCTAGCATATTGTCTAATAAAAAAGTAGTATTATTGTCTGTATAACGTAATTCACCTCCCCTTTTAGGTTCAATTAAGGGACAACAAAGATGGATCAAATCGATATTTTTGTAGTTCAGTCAAAAAGTTCAATGTCTACAATGGCCAGATGACCTTTTGCCTTATTTATCCTCATTTACCCTGTGGAAGCTGTGACTTAGGTAACAGAAATGGGTGATACACCAAACCGAAAAAACAAAAAAGGGTGATACAAGCATGATCAAGGTCAGTCCAGTTGGCAATAATGCAGGAATAATTGTCTAGGATGAGAAGAGGCACTCTGAAATCATTCAAATTTTTGTACCACATGGCGATAGTGTTTACTCTCTCTAATTCCAGTATGTTGAGAATAAAGCTCTGGTCTTATCGAAAAGATACGGTCAGCTGACCAGAGACAACTTTCACGTTGTGAGTATATTCCCCATTCACTCTAGATATTTATTACATAAATTAGTGTAATGTCCACATTGGTGAGAATAGTATTAAATTAGTAGGTTTATAAGCAGGCATTATAAATTTAAGTGATAATTTGAATTAACTATTTTTAAGTCATTTTATTTATATAAGCCCCAAATAGTTGCTTTTTATGCCCATAATACCAGCGTACTTGGATTCGAAACTCTTTATCTGTATATTACGTTCACACTCTTGACTAGCTTGATGCATGTGTTGCTGCGCATTGCTGTACTTGAGATTTACCAGTTGATGGTTAGGCTCCATCGAACCCAACCGATGGTTGGGTTTACTAGTTGGATTAACATGTTAGCCAATAAAAAAAAGTCAATTACCAGTCAAATGACACTAATTTTACTTACGAATCTAAAGTTTTTCGCTCGAGGCATGACATATAATCTATTCTAAAGAATCCTCAATCCACCTTTAAGGTGATCAAGTTACTAAAATTGAAATCAAGTTTAGTTATGCCCACAAAACTATATACTCACTGGACAATAGCTTTATCCGCTGGCAATGAGCTCGGACAGGCTTGAATAGTGCCGGATAACACTAAGCATTAATTGTTACGCGTAATTAGTGTTAGTATAAATAGTCCACTCACCAACCATTACTAAGTAACTGGTGCATATTAATTGCTCTCAACTACTTACCATTTAGCTTGGACATACTAATAATTCTTGCCCCTAAGGGGAAACACAGGCCTCCACCCCCGCGGTTCCTTCCCTTTTTTTACAGGTCAGGTAGCTTGAGGTCGGATTACTAAGCTTAGGTATATTAAAACTTTCTACTCTCGTCAGTTGGCGCCGTTTGTGGGAAACCTCTTCCCCGGTTTCCCACCAACCCATTGAGTGAAACTACCATGGTAAACACAAGAAGCCATAGTCATGCAACCGAGGACCCTCCACCCTCAGAAGGGATACCTAAAACGGACCCCAACATAAACCTAACCTAAGCCCGCACTGGACCGAGTTAGTGTATACTCTTAGCCATAAACACTTTCCAGCTTGAAGCGGTAGATCCAACGGCTTCTATGAGTCCCGAGGTGAAGTTGTTGTTCCTGATGTTCAAAGAGCTCCAAGACAGGGTGAGTCGTCTTTCTACAAATTAGCCAGCTCCACCGCAACACTGACCCCAGGTTTAGTTAGCCGACTCGGGGTATAGAGAAGCTGTTCTGGAGCAGGCGCGAGGGGCTTGAAATGAAGTTGATGATTGGGGATCCTCAGGGCCTGTTAATCATCCCGAGATGACGAAGGGGAAGAGAGTAGTCTATGCTGAGCCTGAACCAACTAAGACTGCGGCAGCGATTGTTAAAGTCATCTATCAGCTCGGGGTTAGTCCATTGACCCCGGACATTTTGGACACTCCAATACCTGCGGGTAACCACATGCTTAACCTAGCCATGTACACCGGAGAGGAAGATCTGACCAGCCACCTTAGGAACTTTGACCATCACATGACTCTCCATGACATGATCGATGCAGTGAAGTGTAAGGCATTCCCAACCACATTAGTGGGGAATGCGCTGACTTGGTATCAAGAGTTCCCGTTGGGATCGATCGACACATTCACCGAGATGGCAGAGGCATTCTTGGCTTGGTTTGCAGGGAGTCGACGCCCGACGCAATATACTTATTCACTATTGACATTTCCGCAGCAAAAAGGGAAGACCCTGAGGTCATACACAGCTCGGTGCAACGAGGAGTCTCTTAGGATTCCTTACCTCGAGGATTCTATGGTGTTGATAACTTACCAAAGTGGGCTTAGTCGGGAGCTCTCATATTATCATTGGCTATCAACACGGTGGATACCATTTCCTGTATGATGGTTAGAGCTCAGGGATATATCCATGCTGAAAAGATCCACCAAGCAAATAGAGATGATGATAAGGAGAAGGAGTCGGCAAAGAAGGAAGAGTTCTTTGCACCGAAGAGTCAGCCCGGGAATAAAGCCTAAGGTGACAAAAGAAAGCAGCATCAGTAGTAACGAAGGCAAGAGTCGAGGTTTACAATGTTTACACCCCTCAATGCTCCAAGGGAACAGATCTTGATGGAGGTGCAAACTTAGCACAACATACCTCCCCCACCCAGGATGGGTGGTCAGCTTGAGAGGAGGTTAAAGAACAAGTTCTGCTAATTTTACAACGATTTTGAGCATAATACTGAGGATTGTAAGAAGCTGAAGTAGGAGATAGAGTCCTTGATTGCCCTAGGCCATTTGAGGAGATACATTGTAAGTCAGCCGCCTCAGAATCTAGATAAGAAGAGAGGGAGAGAGTCCCCCAAGGTGAGCTTTGGGTAGTGTTCACCAAGCTGTGATTGAGACCATTGTGGGAGGCCATGCTTCTGGTGGAGAGACCTCAGCAGGTTGAAAAGGATATGTCAGGGCTGGGCATGAGCAAGAGCCGGTGGCAGGAGTAATCCAAGGCCTAGAAAGAATGATCTTTTCCTCGAACAACTTAGAGGAAGTACTGCTCCCACATGATGACCCCTTGATGATCAGTGCAACCATCTCTAACCACATAGTCAAAAGGATTATGGTGGATACAGGGAGCTAGATAGAAGTAATCTTCCTGAAGGATTTCGAGTAGTTGGGGCTGGACCAGAGTCGACTGAGGCCGTTGAAAGGAACTTCAGTGGGGTTCACTGGGCATAAATACAAAATTGAGGGGATAATCAATCTCCCACTAACTTTGGAGGCGAGAGACAAGCGTACTACCATGTAGGCTAACTTTATTGTGATGGACTGCAACTCTGTCTACAATGGGATCTTGGGCTAAGTGGCCCTGAACTAGTTCAGAGCGGTTCCTTCCACCTTCTACTAGATGATAAAGTTTTCAACCACCATGGGTATTGTAGAGCTTAGAGGTGCACAACATTCAGCTCAGTAGTGTTATAAAACTTCCCTACGCCCGAAGTACTAGGTGAATTGGAACCTATAACTGCTTGAGGAGAAGAGGGATGCCAAGTGAGAAAGCCCTGCCGAGGATTTGAAGGAGATTCAGCTATACAACGACAACAAAAAAGTTAAGATTGGGAGTGAGCTTCCCGACCACCTCAAGAAAGGTATAAGCCAATTCTTTTTGCAAAATGAAAGTATATTTGCTTGGTTTGCTACTGGTATAACAAGTATCGACCCAAGTATAATTGAGCATCATTTGAAAGTTGAGTCCAATTACCAACCGGTACAACAGAGGTGCATACATTTTTATTATGATAAGCGGAAGGTTATTTATGAGGAAGTGGATAAGTTGATCAATGTGGGCCATATCCGATAGATTGTGTATTCGACTTGGTTGTCAAATGTGGTTTTGGTTCCAAAGACCCCATACAAGTGGAGATTCTGTATTGACTTCACCGACCTGAATAAGACATGCCCTAAGGATTCCTTTCCTTTGCCTCAAATCGACCAAATAGTTGACGCCACCGTGGGGTGCGAGCTGCTCATCTTTATGTATGTTTTCAAAGGTTACAACCAGATCAAGATGGCTCCCGGGGACCGAGAGAAGACTGCTTTTATCACTGACAAAGGGATTTACTATTACAAGGTCATGCCATTTGGCCTCAAGGATGCAGGGGCCACTTACCAGTGGATAGTGAACAAAGTATTCAAGTCCCAAATCAGACGCAATATGGAGATCTATGTTGATGACATGTTGGTCAAGAGTAAGAAGGCTGAGGATCACATTGCCAACCTGGGAGGAAACTTTGCTACCATGGAAAAGTTTGAGATCAAGTTGAATCTAGAGAAGTGTGCTTTTGGAGTTAAGGCCAAAAAGTTCTTGGGTTTCGTGGTCACGACTCGGGGAGTTGAGTCAAACTTGGAAAAGATTCAGGCTATATTGGATCTGACACCGCTAAGTTGTATGAATGACATGCAAGAGCTAACAGGCAGAGTGGTTGCCTTGAGTCGATTTATGTCTAGGTCAGTGAATAAGTGTGCGTCCCTCTTCAAAGTCCTTGGAAATCCTAGAAACTTTGAGTGAACAGTGGAATGTCAGAAGGCGTTTGACGACCTGAAAAAGTACCTATCTTCGTGTTCTCTACTCTCCCTACTTGAGGATGGGGAAAATATGGTGCTATATTTGGCGTGCTTAGGTACAACAGTGGAAACTGCGATGGTCCAGGAAGAAGGCAAGGATCAGAAACTCGTCTGCTATGTTAGTAAAACCTTCAAGGGTGCCGAGACGAGGTACTCTTCCTTAGAGAAAATTGCTTTGGATCTGGTCACGGCGTCCAAAAAGTTGAGGCCCTATTTTGATGTACATTCTGTCAAGATAATGACTAATGCGCCACTCAAGTCCATTTTGTACAAGTCAGAAGCCTTAGGCAGACTTCTCAAATGGGCAGTAAAGCTTAGTCAATTCGACATATCGTATCAGTCAAGGATAGCGGTAGGACTAAAGATAGCGGCTCAACTTGGGGCGCAGACTGTAGAGATGTGCACCGATTCCTAGCTAATCGCTAATCAAGTATTAGGATAATTTGAGGATAGGGATGTTGTGATGCTTGCTTACCTTGGCAAGGTTAAGGATTTGGTCTCGGGATTTCAAAGATTTTTGGTGCAGCAGATCCTAAGAAAAGAGAATGTTAAAGTTGATGCTTTGTCCAAGTTAGCAACTAGAGAGAACCATCCCGCGCTGGTCCATGTAGAGGAGATCTCTGAGCCAAGTGTTCAGATTGGTAGGAAAACAATTGTGAAGTTGAATTTGCGTATGGATTAGACCAGGCTGATCCTGGACTTCCTCGAAGGGGTATGGTCCCGGATGATGAAAAGGCATCTTAGAAGATTGATAGGCAGGCTTCTCGGTTTGTCATCGTGGTCGAGTAGTTATATAAGAGGGCTTATACTTGGCGTCTTTTGAAGTGTGTAGAGCACGAGGAGGGAAACTATATACTGAAAGAAATTCATGAAAGCATAAGTGGGAACCACCTCAGAGGCAAAGCTTTGGCTCAAAAAGCCTTAAGGCAGGGTTACTTCTGGCCGACCCTAGAGTAGGATGCCAATAAATTTGTAAAGCGGTATGATACTTTCTAGCGATTTGCCAATGTTCAGAGAAAACCCGAGGTGGACTTGACTGTAATGCGGTGCTCATGGCCATTTTATTAGTGGGGTTTGGACACTATTAGGTCATTTCAAATAATGTGGGTCAGAAGAAGCATGCCTTCGTGGCTGTTGATTATTTCACCAAGTGGCCTGAGGCCGAGGCTGTAGCGAGAATCACCAACAAGTTGGCTTGGAACTTCGTGTAGAGGTTCATCATCTGTCGATTTGTTGTGCCCAATGTAACGCCCCAAACCCAACCCCACGCTAAAGGCCAAGCTCGGATCTGTCACTCGGACAGCGTCTCCTCTGTACCAAGGACAAAACTGTTACCTACAAATAGTCAAATATAACATTTGAACTACAACCAACAACTTATACAACTTATCTTCAAAGCCAAATCAAAATCACAAGGCCATCCAAGCCTTGGATCAACAACAATCTTCTTAAGCACACAAGCATGCGAGATAAGTTGGTTTTAACCTTAAGTAGTTAGATACAATTATAATTTTAAGTTCCATATGTAAGACAATAAACACTCCAAGCATGCAAGAGAAAATAAAATCTAGAATCCATTATTACAATCCAACATATTTCTTTAACTTACAAGACCTCAACCACCAAACATATAAACAAAACCCCAAGGTCTCAAAATATAACATTTAACATGAACTCCACGCAAACTGCACATAAGATCCACCTTAGCACACAAAGTCACGGATTCTGATCTACGTGAACTTCTTCTTCTTCTTCTACTTCTAACAGCTGGGGATTCACCTCAGCTTCTCCTGAAACATATTAAATGAGGAGTGAGCAACAATGTTGCCCAGCGAGGGAGGTGATGCAACATACCAACGTGCAATATGATATGCAAACACAAGAACATATATATACAACATAAACCAGCAAGATAGAAAGCCAAGTAATTAACCACTTTAAAAAGGATACGGTTCCACTTCAAGTCTTCAATCACGAGCCACGAACCACGAACTTCACGAACATGCCGGCAAACCCCAAACACCAACAATTGGGATACTCTAGATGTATCCCGATCCTACGACCCTTTCTCCCGAGGTAGGTCTATGCCCAGCAGGTGAACCATACCTCTGGGGTAGTGGAGTATGCCTCAGCGAGAAGGGAATAGGCACCATGATAGTCGAGGGAGCACGGCAAGCCCGACGCCGCTCGTGTTTCTCGACGCTACCATGTCCGAAAAGATTGCGCAACCCCGAGACAAGTCACAAGCAATCAAGATATCACATAACACGTAAGAGGGCCGACAAAGTAGGCCGCCCTCACATATAAACATGATATAAGTTCACATAAACACGAGAATAGCTTTAAGGTTCCAAAAGACACAATCAATATAAATATTTCCCACTAACTACTCAAATAGCTTAATTAGATCTTAGATATTTAATACAAGACATGATAACTCAACTACAAGTTCCAAAAGCATCAAATATAGCCAAAATTACTTTTTCCCCTTTCTTAAACCAAACTTTCCTTCTCCTATGCTCATCTCAAGGTTTCCAAACTATCTTCTAATCATCCTATAGTCCTAATTAAGCTAAAAGATACCTAATAAGATCATAAAAACTCAATTTAGAAGATAAAGCTCGGAAAGGCTCCGAGCGGGTTTTAACTACAACTATACTAACCGAACCCCATTTTCGCGAAACGAAAGCACCAAATGTGCTTCCTTAGCTCAAGGATACCCGAATCAATGCCCAAACTTGCCCGGATTGCTCAACGAGAAAAGTCCCCTTTTTAAAGTCGGCTTTTTATGCAATTAAGCTCGGTTTTGAGTGATTCAACCTCACGTGGCTTTTCAACTAACTTCACTAGGGTCTAGAGCATCTAATTAAAGTCTCAATTCAAGCTAATTAGCAATTTTATTCAAAACCCTAAAAACGTGCACTATTCATCACCTCTTTTATTCAATCTCAAATTCCAACCATAAACATTGTTAATAAGCATCAAAAGTTAACTCTATAGCATCTATTAAGCATATAATAAGCATGTATAACAAGTTTTAGAGCTATAATCAACAATTAAAAGAAATTCATCAAAATGCATAAACTTTAACTTAAAAAAAAAAATTGAACTCCCTCACATAAACAAGCTTAGTAGATGCAAGAACAAGCTTGAGCTAGGTTGATAACACTTGTAGAAGCCTTAGGGAGCATCCAAGATCAAACTTTGAAGATGAAAAATCCTCCTCTTTGCTCCTAGAGGTGGTCGGCCAAATGAAGGGACATGGAGGGCATTTTCTGTTTTGTTTTGATGACAAGAATGTGTGTTTTGTTTTAATTTTATAAGTTGGTTTTTATTATATGTAGGTGCATGACTATTAATTTAAGCTAATTAGTCCCAAAACTTGATCAACTAAGGCTAAATGTGATTCCAAATGTTTTTAGTTGCAATTAGCACTATTCTAACGTAACACTATTCAAAGATCATGAAATCTATTTTCTAAACGCACGCTCCTAAGTTCGAAAGTCCAAAATGACTAAGTCTCGATTCTTTCTAGATGTCCTATGATCTAGGAAAAATATAAAATCTAACTTTCAAGACGGTCGAAAATATTATGAATAGTGACCTCTAATAAAAATAATTAAGCAAGAAAGATAATACACGTAGAAATGCGCAATTAAATATGCAACAGTTATAAAAGATTTATGGTAGAATTCTCGGGCGTCACACCCTCTTCCCCTTAAACTAATTGCGTCCTCGCAATTCTTACATTATTCGACAAAGAGCTCCGGATACTTCTCTCTGATCTGATCTTCTCGCTCCCAAATAGCATCCTCAACCCCATGATGATCCCAAAGAACTTTTACCATAGGAATACTTTTAGTTCGAAGTTCCTGAATCTTTCGGTCAACCACTCGAAGAGGTTTCTCAACATATGTTAAAGACTCATCAATCTCCAATGGTTCTGGCTCAATAATATGCGACGGATCAGGATTGTATTTCCTCAACAATGACACATGAAAAACATCATGAATCCGGTCCAAACTCGGAGGTAATGCCAATTTGTAAGCTAAATCCCCAACCTTCTCAGTGATCTCAAATGGTCCCACATATCTAGGGCTAAGTTTACCTCCTTTTTCGTGTCGAATCAAACCTTTGCGCGGAGAGACTTTCAAGAATACACGATCACCCTTAGAAAATACTCAGTCCTGTCGACGTCTATCAGCATAATTCTTCTGTCGACTCTGAGCTGTAAGCATCCTTTTCTTTATAAGCTTCACATTATCCACCATTTTGATCATCTTAGGAAGAATAGCGGGATCAACTGTTTTCATCTCACCTACCTTATCCCAATACAATGGAGACCTACATTTCCGCCCATAAAGTGCTTCGTAGGGTGCCATGCCAATAGTAGCCTGATAACTGTTATTATAAGCAAACTCCGCTAAAGGTAGGTATTTCTCCCAATTCTTGCCAAAATCTAGAACACAAGCTCTCAACATGTCTTCCAGTATCCTGATAGTCCTCTCCGACTGGCCATCCGTCTGTGGGTGATATGCAGTACTAAAACTCAAATTAGTCCCCAAAGCCTTTTGTAGTTTCTGCCAGAACTGTGATGTAAACCTGGGATCCCTATCTGACACTATCTGAGATGGGACTCCATGCAATCTCACAATATTTTCAACATATAACTCGACCAATTTATCAAGAGAATCTGTTTTCTTTATAGCAATAAAATGTGAACTTTTCGTCAACTTGTCTACTACAACCCACACAGAATCGTTACCTCGTGGTGATCTCGGTAAATCCGACACAAGGTCCATAGTAACCTAGTCCCATTTCCATACCGGAATCTCCAATGGTTGCAACAATCCTGCCGGCCTCTGATGTTCTGCCTTAACTTTCTGACAAGTCAAACACTTAGCTATATAACCAGCTATCCCTCTCTTCATGTTGTTCCACCAAAAATTCTGTTTTAAATATCTGTACATTTTAGTGCTTCCAGGATGAATCGTGTATTTAGAAGCATAAGCCTCAGCAAGAATCTCATCTTTCACAATCGAATTACTAGGAATGCAGATTCTATTCCTGTACTTGAGTAATCTATCATCATGCAATTTGAAGTCGGACTCTCCCCCTTTGGACTTCTCTAGAAGCTTCAATAACTGAGAATCTAATTGTTGGGCTTATCTGATTCTAGATAGTAATAGAGATTGGATTTGTAGGCTAGCAAATTAAATACCTGATCTAGAAGCCTCTGGTTTCCACAAACATAGCTCTTCCACAATCTCCCAGTCCTTGATTATCAAACTAGCCACATAAACTTTTCGGCTCAGTACATCTGCAACAGTTAATGTAGTTAAAGGCCCTGCAATCTTAGAAAAATCCTTGACAAATCGCCTATAATAGCCCGCTAATCCCAAGAACCTACGGACTTCCGTGATAGTTTCAGGTCTTTTCCACGACATAATCACCTCAATTTTAGTAGGATCAACAGAAATTCCTTTCTGTGAAATGATATGACCTAAAAAGGCAACCTGTTTCAACCAGAATTCGCATTTGCTAAATTTGGCAAACAATTTGTGTTCTTGCAGGGTTCGAAGCACAATTCTCAGATGTTCTTCATGCTCTGACTCAGATTTAGAATATACTAATATATCATCAATAAAAATCACAACAAACTGATCAAGATAGGGTCAAAATACTCTCTGCATCAAATCTATAAAAGCGGCTGGAGCATTTGTTAAACCAAATGGTAAAACAACAAACTCATAATGGTTGTATCTGGTTCTAAATGCAGTCTTAGGAACATCCTCTTTCCGGATCCTCAACTGATAATAACCCTGCCTCAGATCAAATTTAGAAAACACAACAGCACCCTGTAGCTGATCAAACAACTCCTCAATTAAGGGCAAAGGATATTTATTTTTCACCGTCACCTGATTAAGACCTCGATAATCACTGCACAAACGCAGAGTACCGTCTTTCTTCTTTACAAATTACACGGGAGCACCCCGCGGTGACGAACTAGGTTGAATAAAACATTTCTCAAGTAGCATGTAGCTGAATTTTCAATTCCTGTAACTCAGGGGGAACTATTCTATATGGGGTTCTCAAAATAGGATTAGTCCCTGGCAACAAGTCAATCACAAACTCAATCTCCCGATCAGGTGGTAATCCAGACAATTCCTCAGGGAATACCCCCAGAAACTCTTTTATAATAGGTACTTCATTCAATTTCAATTTATCTCCAGGCTGATTAATTAAATACGCTAAGTATACATCATAACCTTTACTCAACATTTTAGTAGCTTTAATGGAAGATATGATACGAGTCCCAGTAGATTTTCGACTCCTAGTTACTTTAATAACAGGTTGGTTAGGTACTTCTAAAGTTAAAACTTTCCTCCTACAGTCCAAACATGCATAATATTGCCCCAACCAATCCATCCCCAAGATAACTTCAAGTCCCGAAATAGCATGATTATCAAGTCAACATGATACATGTGACCTTCAATGCAAATATTACATTCTTTACACACAGACTCCGTAACAAATTTAGTACCTATAGGATTACCTACTTCAATCACATACGGAAGTTTATCAACTTTTAATGTAGCAGACTGTGCACATGCAGGAATAATGAATGAATGTGTAGCCCCAGTGTCAATCAAAACTACTACCGACTGGCTATTAATAAGAAAAGTACCTTCCACCACCACTGTCGTCTCTGGAAGCTCCTCCTGGTCGAGTGCAAATACCCGTGCCTGACCTCGCGGTACAGTGGCTGCTCCTGAAGCTCTAGTCTGGGCACCCTGGCCTGAAGTCTGTCCCAGACCATATTTAAACTTGGGACAATCTCTAACTCTATGCTGATCACTGCCACAACCTGTGCAACGACCCAATTTCCTCCAACACTCAGCCTCCGTGTGGCCTTTGCGGTTACAATGAGTACATTGCAGATTCTTTTTAGCAGTAGTACCTCCTATAGGAGCCCTATAAGTAGATGTAGCAGAACTACCCTGCTGAGATCTAGCAGTCACTGGTCGGGTCTGTGACTGTCCCTGTGGCTAGCTCTGAGATGGCCTCGGTTGTGACTATATCTGAACTGGTCCTGGATAGCTCTGGGTCTGCCTAGGCTGCTGAGTCTGAACAGGCTGCTGAGTCTGCCTCTGATAACCCTGACTCTGAGACTGAAACTGACGTTTTCTTGACTGACTAGACTGAGCTAACACATCTGCCTTGCGTTTCTCATATCTCGATGCGGCCCTGACTACTGCAGCATAACTCGGATAATCTGGCGAAGACAAATTAAGGATGATGTCACTTCTCAACCCTGTGATAAATCTCTGGATCTTCACATCCTCTGGTTGAACTAAAGCTGGCACATATCGAGATAGTCTAGTAAATGTAGCCTCATACTGGTCTACAGTTATGTTCCTCTGTTTCAAAGCTATGAATTCATCCTGATGTCTCTCACGTGCTACAACCGATACATATTTATCTCGAAACTCACGAACAAAGTCATCCCATACATGCTGGACCCTCTCAGCATCCCATTTCTCTTTAATAGTGCACCACCACTCCTCGGCGTCACTCTCCATTAAAAAGGCAGCATAGGTAATCTTTCTTTTATCGTTGCACTCAAGTATCGCATCAACTTTCTCGAACTTACTTAACCACATCTCTGCTTTCATATCATCAGGCTCGCTATAAAACTATATGCCCCGTGATGCAGGAATTTATCAAACAAGTTACCTCCTGCAGTACCACTGTCCTTTGCTCTGGCAGCTTGATTACCCCTGCCGACACATGTTGTACCCTGTTGAACCACAAACTGAGCTATGGTATTCATTGCGGTGGCCATTGTGGCCAAAATCTGGGCATTTCTCGGTTCTTGACCATGCGGTACATCCCCGGCTGCCCCTGCATCTTGCCCTGGTACATCCTATCTGGGGCTCCATCCGGCTCTCTCCTTGGTCTACCCCGTCTCCTCATTTCAATGCTAGAAGAACATAATATTATAATAGGCAAATAAACTATGCAAAGATAATGTACACATTGTTTTCAAACATTTTACTCACATAAGAAACATATAAAACACTTAACAACACTAAACACTAACTTTTCGTATTCTTATCATTCCCTTTTCATGCTAGCATGTCTTTTATCTAACTACTTAAACAATTAAACAATCACATATTCACATGATTCACTTTTACATATAGACCACTACCCACATGCCAAGGAAGTTAACCCGGCTTCATGCATTCAAGTAGCTCTGATACCACCTAAAGTGTAACGACCTGAACCCAACCCCACGCTAAAGGTCAAGCTTAGACCCGTCACTCGGACAGAGTCTCCTCTGTACCAAGGACTAAATTGTTACCTGTGAAAAGTCACATATATCATTTGAACTATAAACAACAACTTATACAACTTATCTTCAAAGCCAAATCAAAATCACAAGGCCATCCGAGCCTTGGAACAATAACAATCTTCTTAAGCACACAAGCATGCGAGATAAGTTGGTTTTAACCATAAGTAGTTAGATACAATTATAATTGTAAGTTCCATATGTAAGACAATAAACACTCCAAGCATGCAAGAGAAAATAAAATCTAGAATCCATTATTACAATCCAACATCTTTCTTAACTTAAGACCTCAACCACCAAACATATATACAAGACCCTAAGGTCTCAAAATACAACATTTAACATGAACTCCATGCAAGTTGCTCATAAGATCCACCTTAGCACACAAAGTCACGAATTCTGATCTATGTGAACTTCTTCTTCTTCTTCTACTTCTAATAGTTGGGGATTCACCTCAGCTTCTCCTAAAACATATTAAATGTGGAGTGAACAACAATGTTGCCCAGCGAGGGAGATGATGCAACATACTAGCGTGCAATATGATATGCAAACACAAGAACATATATATACAACATAAACCAGCAAGATAGAAAGCCAAGTAATTAACCACTTTAAAAAGGATACGGTTTCACTTCAAGTCTTCAATCACGAGCCACGAACCACGAACTTCACGAACATGTTTGCAAACCCCAAACACTAGCAATTGGGATACTCCGGATGTATCCCGATCCTACGACCCTTTCTCCCGAGGTAGGTCCATGCCCAACAGGTGAACCACGCCTCTGGGGTAGTGGAGTATGCCTCAGCGAGAAGGGAATAGGCACTATGGTAGTCGAGGGAGCATGGCAAGCCCGACGCCGCCCGTGTTTCTCGACACTACCATGTCCGAAAAGGTTGCGCAACCCCGAGACAAGTCACAAGCAATCAAGATATCACATAACACATAAGAGGGTCGACAAAGTAGGCCGCCCTCACATATAAGCACGATATAAGTTCACATAAGCACGAGAATAGCTTTAAGGTTCCAAAAGACACAATCAATATAAATATTTCCCACGAACTACTCAAATAGCTTAATTATATCTTAAATATTCAATACAATACATGATAACTCAATTACAAGTTCCAAAAGCATCAAATATAGCCAAAACTACTTTTTCCCCTTTCTTTAACCCAACTTTCCTTCTCCTATGCTCATCTCAAGGTTTCCAAACTATCTTCTAATCATCCTATAGTCCTAATTAAGCTAAACGATACCTAATAAGATCATAAAAACTCAATTTAGAAGATAAAGCTCAGAAAGGCTCCGAGCGGGTTTTAACTACGACTATACTAACCGAATTCCATTTTCGCGAAACGAAAGCACCAAATGTGCTTTCTTAGCTCAAGGATACTCGAATCAATGCCCAAACTTGCCCGGATTGCTCAACGAGAAAAGTCCCCTTTTTAAAGTCGGCTATATATGCAATTAAGCTCGGTTTTGAGTGATTCAACCTCATGTGGCTTTTCAACTAACTTCTCTAGCATCTAGAGCATCTAATTGAAGCCTCAATTCAAGCTAATTAGCAATTTTATTCAAAACCCTAAAAATGTGCACTATTCATCACCTCTTTTATTCAATCTCAAATTACAACCATAAACATTGTTATTAAGCATCAAAAGTTAACTCTATAGCATCTATTAAGCATATATTAAGCATGTATAACAAGTTTTAGAGCTATGATCAACAAATAAAAGAAATTCAATAAAATGCATAAACTTTAACTTAAAAAAAAAATTGAACTCCCTCACATAAACAAGCTTGGTAGATGCAAGAAAAAGCTTGAGCTAGGTTGATAACACTTGTTGAAGCCTTAGGGAGCATCCAAGATCAAACTTTGAAGATGAAAAATCCTCCTCTTTGCTCCTAGAGGTGGTCGGCCAAATGGAGGGACATGGAGGGCATTTTTCTTTTTGTTTTGATGACAAATGTGTGTTTTGTTTTAATTTTATGAGTTGGTTTTATTATATGTAGGTGCATGACTATTAATTTAAGCTAATTAGTCCCAAAAACTTGATCAACTAAGGCTAAATGTGATTTCAAATATTTTTAGTTGCAATTAGCACTATTCTAACGTAACACTATTCAAAGGACATGAAATCTATTTTCTACACCCACGCTCCTAAGCTCGAAAGTCCAAAATGACTAAGTCTCGATTCCTTCTAGATGTCATATGATCTAGGAAAAATATAAAATCTAACTTTTAAAACAGTCGAAAATATTTTAAATAGTAACCTCTAATAAAAACAATTAAGCAAGAAAGATAATGCACGTAGAAATGCGCAATTAAATATGCAACAATTATAAAAAGATTTATGGTAGAATTCTCGGGCGTCACACCCAAAGTAATGGTGACCGACCATGGCAAATAGTTTGATAGTGCATACTTCTGAGGAAAATGTGCCGAGATCGGGATTGATCTTAAATTCTCATCTATTGCTCATCCTCAATGTAATAACCAAGTCAAGGTAACTAATAAATCTATTTTGCAAGGCTTGAAAACCAAGCTAGGAGAGGCAAAGGGGCAATAAACAGTAACACTCCCCGAGGTCCTGCGGGCCTATCATACCACACTCAACTCAAAGATAGAAGAGTCGCCCTTCCATTTGTCTTTTGCATGGAAGCAGTTCTACTAGTAGAAATCGGGTCTCCTACCAGTAGAACCTTTCTCCATGTCGAATAAATAAACGGAACCCGAATCTAAGAAGAGTTGGACTTGACTGAAGAGTTGCGGGATAAGGCTCAGGTCCGAATACTAGCTAGCAAGTCAGCCATGGAGAGAATTTTCACAAAGAAAGTCAAGCCCAAGTCAATCAAGAAAGGATTTGGTCTTGAGAAGAGCCATCTTTCAACCAACCTCAAGTGGCAAGCTTTCCCCACTCTGGGAGGGTCCGTACCAAGTAGTGAAGGAACTCTGACCCGGGACCTTCTGTAAAACCCCAGACCTGCATACATATGTATTTACTATGTAGTGTCATTCATTTGCATACATTTATGTGCAATTATTATTATTATTATTTTAAAAAGTTTATTTTAAAATAGTTACTATTCATAATATTTTCGACTGTTTTATTTTCTTGGTTTTATATTTTTTCCCTGTTACTTGACATTTATGAGGCATGAACGAATTTGAATTACTTGCATAGCACGTCGGGAAGACAAGTAGAAAAAAAAATGTTTTGTGTGTCGCAATGAATAATAAAATTCAGCTTTTTTTTATATTGGGTTTTTAGTGTTTAGCTTTATTTTTGGGCACTTTAATTAGCTTGTAGTGCATTTTGGCCTAGCCCAAACCCATGACCTGTGACCTAAACCCATTTTTCTTGTCTTATAACCCATATTAGCCATAAAAATTGACCAAAAAGAGAAAAAAAAAAAAAGCTGAAAAATTGGCCTAAAAGGGGAAAAACGGGAATAAAAAGAAAATTTGTAAGAGTTGACCATTTGATCCAATCCAAAGCTTGGTTGTGAGATTTTGAGCTACCCAAGAGCCATTCCTAGCATCTTCTACTTGTTTAGGTGAGGGATCACATATTTATTTGCATTTAAAACTTGTTTCAAGATTATTTAAATTTCTAGATTTGTTATAAATGCTTGAATTTATGGTTGTTCTTGCTTATATTGCATGTTATAGAGAGTGTAGAGCAAACTTTTGAGGTTATTTGATAATTTAGTTGGCTAAAAATGGTGGTGGCATGTTGGAGAAGATGATGAATAGTGCCGAAACTAGGGTTCCAAAAAAAAGTTGTAATTTAATTGGATTCGAGGCTTCTAATAGTTGCTAATTAGGTCCTTGAGTATGGGAAAAATATTCGTTATACTTGCCGTGTGAAAATTTTGAGAATTTTGATCAAAATAGGCTACTTTAATTGGGGATTTTGGGGTTAACTCGAATCTGGGTACGTTTTGAGGTTATAGCTAGTCTTTATTAAGTATTGAAGCCTTAGAAGTGCCTTCGTTTCGCTTGTTTGGATTTCGAAATTGGTACTTGTAGTGTAAACACACAAAGAGAAAATCAGGGATTTAATGGTAAATGAGGTTTAACGAGTGAGCTCGAGGGTCCTTGAGGTGCCATAAGGTGTGGTTTGAATGATAGTATAACTCGTTTGGGAATCTTGAACCTTCCCTTTTGAGTTGCAGCTTAATAGGAAAGATTGACAAAGGGGATTTCGGGTTGAAAGTGAATCCGGGTGCGTTTGGGCATTAGAGCTAGTGTCTAGTAAGTGATGAGGTGCTAGAAATGTATTCGCTTCGCTTAGTTGAGCTCCGATTAGAGTACTTGTAGTGTAATGCATAAAGAGGTAAATTCAGACTTTTTGGGTAATTGTACTTTAAAGTGAGATTTCAAGGGCTTAAGTGGTGCCATAAAGTGTCATTAGAGATTTAGTATAGTTAGATTTGAGGTTCGTTATCTTGTGTGAAGTTTAGAGCTTATTTTGTAAGCATTTAGAAGGAGATTTGTTAGATTTCTTGTGAATTACTTGAATTAGTTGCATTAGTAGTTATTATATTGTTATGTTTGCTCTAATTGATCATGATAGAGTTATATGTTATATAAGTGTGAAGTTTATGACCTAAATACCAAGCATGTGAAAAGTGTCTAAATGAAGCTTATGTGAATTAGTTAAGCTTATTGCATAAGTAGCTATTTGAATTGTTATACTTGTTATAATTGCTATATTTGTCTATTGATTGAGTTATAAAATGTAAATTGGGAAAAATGAGTATGATAACTTGAATTATCTTGTAATTAGCTAGAGTTGAGTTTAGACAAATGGTTAGCTTGTTGAACATGTAAGTTGAAATGGGAGGTGATTGGCTGCCATTTAGCTAATTAAATCGAATTAGGGCCTTGTTCATGCTAATGCTAAAAAGCAAAGAATGCTTCTTGCCATATCCTCCAAGTTAGTTAAGATAATGCATGTCTAGAGATTTTAGAGTTTGATATTGTGATATGAACTTGTAGAACTGGCTAATTAATTGCATGATTAGCATTCTTAACTCATGTTATTTGTGCATGGCCAATCGTATGAATGTAGAATGATTTTATTGCATAACTGCCTAATTAAGAATTGAAGGGAATTGATGCCATGGGAGAAGGTTCAAATGGGAGTTTGGCTAAGTTTTGTATGTTTGGCTTCCTAAAGGTGAGGGAGTTACATTCTTTTGTGCATCTTAATTTGTTTTACTGCTCATGAATTGTGTAGTTCAATATGATTGCTTATAATTACGCGTACTTTGATATGAATAGACTAAATATACACTTGTCTTTTATTTATATTGTTATATGGCTTATTTATTGCAAACTACGTGCGAGGGCAACCTACTTTGTTGTCCCTCATTTATGTGATTCTTGAATTATATTGCCATTGCTTGAAATATTGTGATCGAATATCGGGTTGCGCAACCTTTTCGGACATGGTAGCGTCGAGAAACACGGGCGGCGTCGGGCTTGCCGTGCTCCCTCGACTACCATGGTGCCTATTCCCTTCTCACTGAGGCATACTCCAATACCCCAATACCCCAGAGGCGTGGTTCACCTGCTGGGCATGGACCTACCTCAGGAGAAAGGGTCGTAGGATCGGGATACATCCGGAGTATCCCAACTTGTTGGTGTATGGGTTTGCCGGCACTTGCATAAAGTTCGTGGCTCGTGGTTCGAGATCGAAGACTTGAAGTATAACCGTATCCTTTTTAATGTGATTAATTACTTGACTATTGATCTTTTTGTTTTATGTTATATATGATTTCCTGTGATTGCATATCATATTGCACGCCCCGGTATGCTGCATCACCTCCCTCACTGAGTAACTTAGGTTACTCATTCCTCATTTTAATATGTTACAGGGGCAGTTAGAATAACTACCTTGAGTGCCGTGTTGCGGGTTGCCTATCGCGCTGAGGTTGGATGCCTACATGTGAATTGTGTGAAGTTGCTGTTATATGATCTACTTTGAAGCTTGGCCTTGTATGTATTTGTTAGGCTTGAAGGAGTTTGTGTTGTAATTTAAAGTTTAAGCTCGTGTTATTGGTAGTTGGGATGTAATATTTGAAGTTAGGCTTTACCGCTTTGAATGCATGCTTGTGTGGACGATGAAAACTAATTAGTTGGTTGGACACAAATTATAAGAAAGCTTGTTTGTTAGTATAGAGTGGTATGATAAGTGGATTAAAAGATAGAATTTCAATGGATTTAATTTTGTATGCTTGTGTGATATGTTGTTGGGTTCCAAGGCTCGGATGGTCTTGAGGAGCTAGTTGGCTTTATGAATCTTGTAAGTTAGGTTGTATGAATGGTTGATTGTGGTCCAAGACTTGTATGTGATTGTTGGTGATAGTCCTATATATAGGGAAAACTCCGTCCGTTTTTCCCTAAATTTCGTGCCCGGGGTTTGGAATTGGGTGAGAATAGCATGATAAATAGGAGTCCCGGTCTCATGAGGGATCGGGGCGTTACACCTTCTATCTTGTTGATAAATATGGAAAGTAGCTGAGAAATGATTAGAATGTTGAGCATTTAAATCGCTATTTTGTATAATTTCCGAGCTGCAGAGAGATATTTTTGTGCTCTGAACAAAATGTGCTAAATCTTTTTTTGAATGCCAAGTCAAAAAAAAAAAAAAAGTATACTTGTGAATTTTGTACATCTTTGTGAGGTCGGTATATTTTATTACTCTAAAGCTATAACAAGATCGCGATTGTTAACACACTTATTACTTGATAAAGACTAATTGATAAGAATGCAAAATGTCATATTTTTCTCTCTTAATGTTTAATCTTTTACACCTATTTGATGCCTAAACATACTCATTATTTTTTTTATTTTGATTTAGGATGCAAATGTAGGCGTTAGGTGCAAAACGAAGTTAAATCGCGCAATTCTGGACAACTCCGATACTGTTACATTTTTTGGACATAACTCTCTCATCCGAACTCCGATTGAGGCAATTCAAGATGTTCTGGAAAGCCAAGAAGAATATCTACAACTTTAATGTTTTGAGTTTTGAGAAATAAATGCTGCATCAAAGTATAAATTGGATATGAAATTGTTGCACCTGTGCTATTTAATGTTCTAGAATGTTCTTTATCTAGAAGCTTCTAGTTGATGGCAGAAGAGGTGGTGCATGAAAATTTCAGCTATTTTAGCTATCCTAATTGTATTAGGACTTTTTTAGTTGTTTTAAGATTTCCTAGTTATATTAGGAGTTTACGTTACCTTTAATATTTTCTTTATCTATTTAGATTAGGATTCCATTATCTTAGGGGATTTGGTAGGTTTCACAAACTATAAATAAGAGGAGAAATATTCAGATTTGGACCTCATCTCTTTCTCTCCTCTTAGTTTTTGAGTTTCTTCATGACTCTGCGTGGCTAAACTTTTATTCTTGGTCGAAGGAAATTGAAGCCTCGAAATCAAGAAAACTATGAGATCTAATTAGTTTTCATTGTTCAATTTATGCTTTAAGTATTGAATGTTTTTCTGATTTATTTATATGATTCTTTCATTTAATTGCTAGGGTGGCCAACTAGTTTATTATTCATTATAATCTATTGCTAAGTTAGATATCAAATCTGTAATTGTTTGATCCCTCTAATTTGTGAAGCAACAAAGATTTAATAATTTGTTGTGTTAGAGATTATTAGATTTTAGGAAGAACGTTCAACTAAATTAAATGCAACTGCGTGTGCTTGTGTTGTTTAGCTTCATCGATCCTTATAATTCTTAATGCTGCTTCTATATTAAACCTTTAGTGCGTGTCTGAGGTTGTTTAGTGGTTAGGGTAAATTAGGTCGTGTGTATTCTAATTAACTACGACTAAGGAAAGATAAGAAAATAATTCCAACGGTGAATATTTAAAGTTTGGATTGATATATACTTGTATCACTGATCAGTTACAAGATTCTGATGGTAGATGTTGACTTGGACCAAGGTTCGTCTTCTTGATTAAATTTGATATTTTTAATTTCAATAATTTTTCATAAGTTTTCGGTATACTCAAACGCCCCCAACCTTGTTTACGTAATATAAAATTAGACTAAATACTCTCTGTGGGAACGATCCTTAATCGCACTACTACATATATTTGTTGGAGTATAGGTTTTATTTTTGGTTGCCTACGACAGCACACCAAATTTTGGCACCATTGCCGGGGAGTTATTCTTGTTTATTTTTGTATTTTTTGTGGTTTTTATTTCATTCTTGAAATCTGTGTAAAAAACATTTTTTTTATCGTTACAGTTTCAGCAGTTTTCAAAATTTTAGTAGAATTAGGTCTCGAAAATTTACTTTTCCGAAGAGAAACGGTGTTCTGAGCAAGACTCGTAGTCCATAGGACTTACGAGCCCCACCCTCTTGAGGCAAAATTCCATAATTTACTAGGGTTTTTAGGCATTTTTTGTGTTTTTTGTGTAAATTTTTTGTTTTTCTTATTACTCTAGATTTATTTTTCCTGATTTATTTCTTGTGGTTTATTAGCACTTTCTTGATTTTATGATTGTCACTCAATCTACTAATCAAGGTGATTTGCAATACGATCCAGAAATAGAAAAAACTGCGCACAGGTTAAGAAAAGAAGCTCAGAGGAATTTTGAAGAGAACGAACTAGTCGGTGATTCCTTATTTGCTAGCGATTCTGATTCAGAAAAGGAGGAAGTCATGGCTGGAAATCAAACTTTGAAGGAGCTTGCCGTCCCTAATTTAGATCAACAACCTTTATGCATAACGTTTCCTACTTTAGATGCTAATATTACTTTTGAATTAAAAGCTGGCCTAATACATATTTTGCCCACTTTTCATGGCCTTGTAGGTGAAGATCCTCACAAGCATCTAATGGAGCTTCATGTGGTATGCACGAGTATGAAACCCATGGGGGTGACTGACAAGCAGATTAAATTAAGGGCCTTTCCGTTTTCTTTGAAAGATTCAGCTAAGGATTGGATTTACTATCTACCCTCCGGAAGTATTACCACATGGAACGAGATGAAACGGTTGTTTTTGGAAAAGTACTTCCCAGCTTCAAGGGCATCCAATATTCAAAAAGAAATTTGTGGTATAAGGCAGCATAGTGGGGAATCCCTCCACGGATATTGAGAATATTTCAAAAGATTATGTGCGAGCTACCCCCATCATTAGATTAGTGAGCAGCTACTTATCCAGTATTTCTATGAGGGCTTTCTACCCACTGATAGGAGCATGATTGATGCTGCGAGTAAAGGAGCTTTGGTGGATAAAACTCCAGAGGCGGCAAAGAATTTGATTGCAAATATGGCGACCAATTCTCAACAGTTTGGCACAAGGCTCGAAGCTCCGTCTAAGCGTGTTAATGAGGTAAATGTTTCTTCCCTTGAAGAACAGATTGTGAGTCTTCTCTTGTTCGTCAAATGGCTGTAGGTAATATGCAATCGACAAAGGCTTGTGGGATTTGTTCGGTCTTGAGGCATCCAACCGATATGTGTCCAACTCTTCAAGAAGAGCTTGTAGAGCAAGTGAATGCGATGGGTAGTTTTCTTGGACAACCACAAAGGAAATATGATCCCTTTTCAAACACATATAATCCCGGATGGAGGGATCACCCCAACCTTAGCTATGGGAATCCACGAGCAAATCAGCCTGTGACTCAGAATCGCCCAAGTTTTTAGCAATATAAGTAGACATGTCAATAATCGAGCCAAACTTCTAATTCAGGTATGTCTTTAGAAGATATTGTTAAGTCTCTTGCCACTAATGCTTTGCAATTTCAACAAGAGACGAAACAATTTCAAGAAAAGGCGAGAGCCAGTATCCAAAGTTTGGACAAGCAGGTAGGACAGATGGCAACTGCGATTAGTCGGCTAGAAGCACAGAGATAGAGAAAATTACCCTCTCAAACGGAAGTAAATCCAAGAGAAAATGTAAGTGCAATTGTTTTGAAAAGTGGTAAAGAGCTGGAAATTCCAGAAAAGGCAGATCCTGCATTATCAGAGCAAGAAAAGGAGAAAAACATCGTTGCAGAAAAGAACATGCCCATTGACGATGAGGTACCTAAGCGTAAGTTTTCATCTCTTTCTGATTATAAACCAGTACCTCATTTTCCTCAAGCTTTATTAAAATCTCGAAAAGATTAGCAAAATATAGATTTTTATGAGACTTTTCGTAGATGCGAGGTAAATATTCCACTTTTAGATGTTATTAAACAAATACCTCGTTATGCTAAATTCCTGAAAGAACTGTGCACAATTAAGAGGAAGCAGAAACTTAAAGGATGTGAGAAGGTGAGAGTAGGGGAGAATGTTTCCGCAGTTATTCAAAAAAAACTCCTTGCAAAGTGCACAGATCCAGGTTTGTTTACTATCCCTCATATGATAGGTAACACTAGATTTGAGAAAGCCATGATAGATTTAGGAGCTTCTATTAATGTTATGTCACATTCTAAATATGCTTCTTTGGAACTTGGACCTTTGAATGAAACTAGTGTGGTGATTCAATTGGCTGATAGATCTAATGTCTATCCTAAGAGGATAGTTGATGATGTTCTTGTGCAAGTTAATAATTTGGTTTTCCCTGCTGATTTCTATGTGCTTGATATGGAGGGTGGTGATCAAAATACGCCTATTTTGTTAGGAAGACCATTCTTAAAAACATCCAAGACTAAGATGTTTATAGTGGCACACTTACCATGGAATTTGATGGTGAAATTATTAAGTTTAATATTTATGATGCCATAATATATCCGAGTGATGATAATCATATTTATTCTATTGATGTGGTTGATTCTTTAGCACAGGAAGTAAAAGAACTTGATGAAAAATGTGGATTGGAAATTGTCATCAGTAACCATCTTGATAAAAGGAATGAGGGGTTTAGCATTCAGTACTGATTTGCAAGACACTGTTGTAGCATTGAATGTTTTTCTGTAGGAACCTATTCCAGATTTAAAGCCTTTCCAAGAGGAGAATGTGGAAGAATTGGACTTTGATAATCCTGATTGAAGAAGGAAGCATTGAGTCGAACCAATGACAGTAAACAAAGGCGCTGCTTGGGAGGCAACCCAAAGGTAATTTGTCTTACTAGCTGACGTTAAATGGATCCAGGTATTTTAATTTTTTAGAAATTAGTTAGTTTGACATTTTTATTGTTTCAAAGAGTCGGCTTTAGTGCCTCTCAGAGTTCGGAGCCTTTGTATGGGGATGTAACTAGAGTCGGCCAAAAAAAAAATATATAAATGAAAAAATGAAAAAAAATAAAACAAAGTACTTTATTATTGTTGTTTCCTGTTATTTTGCTTTTTCTTGTTTTCTTGGGCTTCACTGAATAGTTGCAGATTTCAAGCATTACTTTTCTTCTCTCTAACAAGTGCTTTAGGTATGTCCTCTTACATACCCTATTTCTCTTACTTCACTTGCTTTCATGTTTCTACTCATCTTTGCATAAATTTGAAAGTTTATTTTTACTTATTGAGAACAATGAAAGTTTTAAGTGTGGGGAGGAGATTTAGGTTGTGTTTTAATTTTCTTAAAAAGAAAAAAAAGAAAGTTTTCAATGGTTTTTTTTAGCATGGCATGAGCAAGGTGCAATTAAACTTGAAAGATTCAGAACATGATTGAATAAGTACTTGAAAGATTCAGAACATGATTGAATAAATACTCTTTCCACTTAAAATTAATTAGTTTAGTTATTTTCCTTGAGCATTGTAGTGACTGAATTACGTAAAAAAAACCTGGTAAGATTTTGAGCCTTTAGACTGACACATCCGTAATCAATCACATTTTTTTTGACGAGAGATATTCTTCCGTGGATTTGTTTCTCTAGAACTTGCCTTGATTCTCTTTGAGGTCACATTGACACATGCATGCATGAACATGATTAAGGCCTTCTTTGATTTAGCTACATAAGCCAAATAGTCTACCTTGTAATTAATATTTCCCTTTGTTAAACCCCTTTAAGCTTTATTGACCTTGTTTATTGTGAACCCACGTTATAAGCTTTAAACCTGAAAAATAATGTCTTTACCCAAGCCTTAGGACTAGTGGAACATTGTTCAACGTTACAATATGTATGGGTGTACAAAAAATAAGTGTGGGGGTGTCTGGATTTATGGTATAGCTATGACTGGTGAAATAGAACATGTTTTCATTCTCAATTTGTGAGTTCTATTGTGATATAATTTTGGTGAAAAAATAAAAACAAAAAAAGGAAGGAAAAAAACAAAAACAAACAAAAAACAATAAAAAAGAGAGGAAAATAAAGACAAAGGAAGTGATGGAGGAAATTTCTTTTAAACTGTCAATGTTCAAATTCCTCCTCAAAATTCCAAGAAATTGTTCTGTTTATACATGGTATATACAAAGGTGGAAGCTGTTGAATGGACTAGTTAGTTTTTACACGTCATATATATTTGAACTTGAGTTGATTTATTTTTTCTCCGCTAATTTCGATGGCTTTTGAGCTATATCCCCAAATATTTACCATCTCGATCCTAAACCCTGTTACAACCCTTGAAAAGTCCTTATGATTTGTGTTATGCATGTGATCTTAGTGGTGGAGAATGAGAAGATATGCAAGCCTATGGTAGATCATTTTCATTGGAATGAATTTGAGCGAAACACATACCCTTCAAACACATGAAAGTCGAGAGTTTATCTCTGTGATGGTCTACGTATTCCGTTACTCCATATTCAAGTGAGAATACTTACTAAGTAATTATAAGTTGGTTAAGAATGTTTGTTCATGATATGTTATGAGTTTTGAAGAGCTTGGTTGTTCTTTGTTAATGGTGTTGCAACTTTGGTATTTTTGAAAATTTGAGTTTTGCCTGAGGACGAGCAAAGGTTAAGTGTAGGGGAATTTGATAAGAATGCAAAATGTCATATTTTTCTCCCTTAATGTTTAATATTTTACACCTATTTGATGCCTAAATACACTCATTATTTTTATATTTTGATTTAGGATGCAAATGGAGGCGTTAAGTGCAAAAAGAAGTTAAATCGCACAATTCTAGACAGCTCCAATACTATTACATTTTTTGGGCATAACGCTCTCATTCGAACTCCGATTGAGACGATCACTACAAAAAAAATTACTTTTGGCGACAACCAAAATTCGTCTTCATGCTGTCGCCAAAAAGGTATTGGCGACGGCTAGCGACAGCGCGGAGAGGAAAATTGACCGTCGCCAAAAGTATCATGGCCAATTTGTCGCCCCGTCGCCAATTCATCTCCTTTGGCGACGACATTTTAGTCTATCGCCAAATTCGTCTTCAAATCATCTCCAAAAATTTGTCATCTCCACACTGTCGCCAATATAATTCCGTCTCCAATTCGTCTCTAGAGTCGTCGCCAAAACTATGTCATCACATAGCCATCGCCAAAACTATGTCGTCACCAAGCCGTTGCCAAGCTGTCGCCAAACCTATGTCGTCACCGAGCCGTCACCAAAATATATTGTCACCGAGCTGTCGCCACAAGTTATTGTTACCAAGCCGTCGCCAATCTTTAATTATTCTTTTATAGCAATTTTTATAACTAAAATTATATAATTAATTTTTTTTTCAAATAACAAATTAATTTAAATTTTAATGCATATAAATAAAAATATATATATAATCTAAAATTATAAATTAAATTACATCAACACAAATCATAAATTTAAAATTACAAACAGTTTTAATATCTTAACAAAAATATAAATTTAAAATACAATAGATTTTAATATCTAAAAAAACACTCAATGCCTCGATTGATCTTTAACCATTGGGGCTACAAGAACTATTCCATCCCATTCATGTGGTTCCTTCAGAAGAGCTTTCAGAGCAATATCTCATCCCATGGACTGACCAAACAAAATGCGAGGCAGCTCAATCATCTCCGACCTTCCTGCCAAATCATATGAGGAAAAGTTAGCTTTAATTGATCATTATTTGCATTAATCTGCTGAATTAAAGAGATTGCATATGACGAGAGATGAGATGAAAATTTTGAAATTTAACAAGAACAACGTGCTTTCGCTGCTCATTTTGAGATGCAAAAAGGAAACTCACAAGCCAAAACATTCAAATGCACAATTTTTATGTAGATTTCTCACTAAGCTGAAAACTATATTAAGAAATAATCACATGGTTTACCTTTAATTTTTGTAAACTGTCCAATGACATTGTCAACTAGGCCATCAAAGTCAGGTACATAACCATGCAATCCTTCAGAGAGGCCAAAACCTGGATAATCAATTGCATAAACACCATAGCCAGAAGCAGCAATGTATTTGGCTATACCTGAAACTCCAAAGGAGTATCCTAGATGTCATTCTATGAAGAACCATAAACTGAGGGAAGACGAACACAAGATAAAACTCTTTAAACTCACTGATAAAAATATGCACAAAAAGTACTCCAAATGTTCAGGAAAGACAGTTATGAAGTTCAATTTACTTTGTGGATGTTATTTCCGATAGTTTTACTGAAAAGCACAATTACCTCACTGTAGTTACTAACTTGACTAGCTCAATACTAAGTGCACACCTAGCTGTCACTACTTTCAAAGGTAGAAACTCCACTCTTAAGTCTATACACACACTAGAGTTTGTGGAAAATTTTCAACATGCAACACTTCTTTCAATTTTTTAGTTCCACTTCAGAGAATGATCTTAGTGTCATGTGAGCTCAAACTAAATATTGACTTTCAATTCGTGAGGGAAAAGTCATCATGAAATCCTGCAGCCTCCTTGTGCTTCCATTGACATTTCCCCTTCACATTTCTTTCATCAAACACATGTTCCAATGAAGATAAATATTTTGATGTGTAATGCGTATTTACATAAAGAAGCACAAATATTTACTTTTGATATTTCTTTTCAATATAAAAAGTGTTGATATCAAAATATAGTAGAGAGTTATATTCATATAATGACATTTGACACTTCCACGCCAGTGCATGAAACAAGCTGAAGCATGCAAACTTCTCATCTTTCTCATCAACTTTTTTGACTTCAATAATAGGCTTTGAATCCACATCCTTTTTCATGGATTAATCTTTATATCTCCAATACATATCTAAAAGGAATAATCACCACAAATTGGGAATATAGAGGTATCTTTTCTACTTATCCAAAAAATGAAAAAGAGATGCCTTTTCTTTTGACTATAATAGAAATCAAAATTATAGTTCAAATTTTTAAGACAAAAATAGTTAAATAGTGACCTATTGTACACTTATATTCTCTCGAGAGCTTTCACCAAATACAAATTCAAGTCTATAGCTTTGCATCAAGAAACAAATATTAGTTCTCTTTCCAACATTTTGCATAGATATTAACTATTCTGATTTGGAACCACAAATAGGTTTCATCAAACTACAAGCAAGGCAATATTTTATTTCAAGATGAATACTATCCAAGAAAGGGAAGAATTGCTGCTGCACAATCAATTTGATTAGTTAACTTTGCATTTGGCCATTTGCAAAGATAATGATTCAAGCTGCAGAATCATACAAGGCATGAATAAAATATAATATGCAAGGTGCAAGATCAATTCAAATCATTAAAGTTCCAGCAACAATTTTCAAAGGCTATGCAATTGAGGTATTTCCATGAACAGGTAGTGTACAATTGGGATTTCAAAGCCAGATCCTCAAGACAAAACACATGAAATGCATTACAAAAGCAATGAAAAATGAAAATAATTGATTACCACGAAGCACCACAAAGATTCGGCAAAGAGAAAAAGATTCGGCAACAACGATCCGACAAATAGCCTCGTAACTGAAGCACCAAAAAGATTCTGCAATTTTTCAAAAAAAAAAAAATTAATGATAAACCCTAATTCAGCCCTTATTCTATTGAAATCAATAATCAAAAAATTAAACAAAAAAAATCAAAAATCAAAAATAAAAAATAAAAATCTGAAATTTTTGTAAAAAAGTCCAAAAATTAAAAAATAAAGAAATTCAAAAATCAAAAAAATAAAAAAAAAACCGAAAATAAAAAAAAGAAATAAAATCTGAAATTTAAAAAAAATTAGAAAATAAATAAAAAACAGAAAAAAGAAAACATAAATTAAAAAACGAAAACTAAAGAAGACAAATATATATATATATATACAGATACAAATCCATATATATATATAGATGTATATGTACAGACGGATATGTAATGAATATTTACATATATGTGTATATATATACACGGATTCATACATATATAATGAATCCGCACATATATGTGTATATATTTATGATGTGGGTCGCGAGGAAGGGTGGTGGAGTGGCGGAGGTGGTGCTGATCCAACTGACGGGGTGAAGGTGAGATCGCGGGGTGGGAGGTGGCTGCGTGGTCGCGGGGTGAGGGTGGGGGTAGGGGGGGGAGGCGAGGGTAGGTGCTTTTAAATTGCATCAGCTCTTGGAGTTGATGCAGATTTATTTTAAATTTTTTTTGATCAGCTCTTAGGGCTGATCAATTTATTGTAATTTTTTTTTTTTTAATGTTAGGTGGAGACGGACTGGCCGTCTCCATATTTTATTTTAGTTTCTTTTCTTATTTTTTTTATGTTGGTGGAGACGGACCGGGCCGTCTCCATCGATTTTAATTTTTAATTTTTTTTAATGTTGGGTGGAGACGGCCCAAGCCGTCTCCATCTTTTAATTTATTTCAATTATAGAATAGAATTAAAAAATATATATTTTTTTAATTTATTTTTTCCTAATTGGAGACGGACATGGCCGTCTCCAATTTGGAGACGGCCTGATATGTCTCCAATTATAGAATAAAATCAAAAAAAAAATATTTTTTAATTCATTTTTTCCTAATTGGAGACGGCCTGGTCCGTCTCCAATTATTGAATAGAATTTAAAAAAAATTATTTTTTTAATTCATTTTTTCCTAATTGGAGACGGCTTGGTCCGTCTCCAAATTTGGAGACGAACATGGTCGTCTCCAAATTGGAGACGGCCTGGTCCGTCTCCAATTATAAAATAGAATCGAAAAAAAATTATTTTTTTAATTCATTTTTTCCTAATTGGAGACGGACATGGCCGTCTCCAATTTGGAGATGACTTGGTCCGTCTCTAATTATAGAATATAATCGAAAAAAAAATATTTCTTAATTGGAGACAGCTCCAAAAAATTATTTCCTAATTGGAAACGGCCTAGACTGTCTGCAATAAGGATATATATAAACTTTTTTTTTTTAAAGTTTTGTTCCTTAGCATATATTCAACTGAGCAATAAAATAAAGTACAATAAAATATAATAAATTAAAAAAAATTATTAAAATACTTTAAACTAATTTTATTTTAATTAAAAGCACCTTTTCAATTATATAATTTTTTTTTAAAGATTTATCAAAATATAAATCTTAACTCACATTAATTGAAATAATTAATGTAATTAAAATAAATACATGAATAAATGGAGACGACATAGATAAGTCGTCTCCATGTTGTTACCAATTGGAGACGGTTTGGAGACAGAATAAAGATGACATAGCTAAGCCGTCTCCATGTAGTCGTCAACTAGTAATATTAGGAGACGGAATCTAAACTGTCGTCAATCCGTCTCCTTCTGGAGACGGAATGGTGACGACTTAGCTACGTCGTCACCATTTCGTCTCTAATTTGTCACAATTCTTGGCTACAACAATTTTCGTCTCATTTCTGTCGCTAATTTGGAGACGGAATGGCGACAGATCGTCGCAAAATACAATTTTTTTTGTAGTGGATTCAAGATGTTCTGGAAAGCCAAGAAGAATATCTACAACTTTTATGTTTTGAGTTTTGAGAAATAAAGTCTGTATCAAAGCCGAAATTGAACGTGAAGTTGCTACACCTGTGCTGTTTAATGTTCTGGAATGTTCTTTATCTAGAAACTTCTAGTTAATGGTAGAAGAGGTGGTGCACAAAAATTGCAACTATTTTAGCTATCCTAATTGTATTAGGAAATTTCTAGTTGTTTTAAGATTTCCTAGTTATATTAAGAGTTTACTTGACCTTTAATATTTTCTTATTCTATTTAGATTAGGATTCCATTATCTTAGGGGATTTTGTAGGCTTCACAAACTATAAATAAGAGGAGAAATCAAAAGATTGGGACCTCCTCTCTTTCTCTTCTCTTAGTTTTTGAGTTTTCTTCATGGCTCTGCATGACTAAACTTTTATTCTTGGTTGAAGGAAATTGAAGCCTCGGAATCAAGAAAACTGTGAGATCTAATTAGTTTTCATTGTTCAATTTATGCTTTAAATCAGTACAAGAAAATTGGTCTGGGGCGACGAAGGTTTCTCGTCGCCCTTTGGTCGCCTACACCCATTGGGCGACCAAAAACTGAGTGTCGAGAAAATCCTTGTCGCCATTTTGTTATTTGGTCGCATTTTGGTGGCCAAATTGGAAAAAAAAAAAAAAAAAAAAAATATATATATATATAAATATATAAATATATATATATATATATATATAATTATTTTTTTCTGATTTTGGTGGCCAAATCGAAAAAAAAAAAAAAATTATATATATATATATATATATATATTTTTTTTTTTTTTTACATTTCGTAGCCCCTTGGTTGCAATGTTTAAAAAAATAAATTATTAGTTAATTTTTATAATTAGCAATTTTATTAATTAATTCGTTAATTTTTTATCAATTAATTATACTTGGTCGCCCCCATGGTGGCCAATCTTTGTCGCTATTAGGTAGCAAATTATTTTTAATATTTTTTGTTAATTATTTAATTTTGTCTCCATGTGGTAGCTAATTTTTGTAGCCACAATTTGGTGGCCATGTGGTAGCCATACTTTCGTCACCATTAGGTAGCCAAATATTTTAATTTTTTTTATTAATTATTTACGTGGGTCGCCATTTGGCAGCCAAAATTTGTAGCCGATTTTGGTGGCCATATGGTAGTTATTTTATCGTCGCCACTAGGTAGCCAAATTTTTAATTATTATTTTTATTCATTAATTTTCATTATTTACGTTGGTCGCTATTTGGTAGCCCAAATTTGTAGCTGATTTTGGTGGCCATATGGTGGCTATTTTATCGTCGCTACTAGGTAGCCAAATTTTTTAATTATTATTTTTATTCATTAATTTTCATTATTTACGTTGGTCGCTATTTGGTAGCCCAAATTTGTAGCCGATTTTGGTGGCCATATGGTGGCTATTTTATCGTCGCTACTAGGTAGCCAAATTTTTTAATTATTTTTTTTATTCATTAATTTTCATATCCATGTGGTAGCCAATAATAGTCGCCACGTGGTAGCTACGTTTTTGTCGCCATTTAGTCGCCACACAATAATTTAAAAAAAATTTAATTTAATATTTAGAAAACCAAAATTAATTTAATATATGCATATTTAAGTATTTAAAAGATCTTCAAAATAAAGTACATAATATTAGGTTTAGAATTTTTTAAAAAAACAAATTAAAACCTACTAATTATCGTGCTGGTCTGGATCAAGGGATGGGTGCTTGTCTCGCATCCGGGTCATGTTATCTTGCAGCTGTGTCACGATGCTCAGCAATTTCAAGTGCGCCAGCTGCTGCTCCTCAAGCTGTTGTTTAATGGTCTCTGTTGTCTGACTGACAGCAACGTCGACTTGTTGCATTAATCTAGTTGGGAGAATGGTGGATGCTTCGTGTAATCCCCTCCCAATGCGAATTCCCTACGTGCCAAGTCTATAGACGCATCCCATCCTCAACCCACCAACCGCCTCGAAGAAGATCTGGTCGGGGTCAACGGGTGGCGGTGTGGGGTGGGCTTGACTCACCGCCTCACTCTACTGGAGCATCTCATTATACCGCTCCTGTAAAGAGAAATTTGAAATAATAAGTTTTCTTATTACTTTATAACACACTTGATACATTGTAACAATATTTACCACTAACTAAACAGCCTTTTCATCAGAGTAATGGGTTTCATCATCCACTATTTTGTTATGCGTTGCTTTGAAAACATCGGCGTGGGTCACCAGACGACTTTCTTTTAACTCCTTCATTATTAACGCATAATTAGTACATAATTGTATGATAAAATAAGACATAAAATTAAATAATCCCACTTTTGAATTTATTACATAATTATTTTACATATCATTCTTCTCTTGTACTCATGAAAAGCAGTGGCACCCGCAAAGTGGACTAATGTATTTTTCTTCCTGTTTTCCTTGTTCTTCCCAACTATACCTATCCACTTTTGATCCCTCCATTTAATTTTCATTTGTGCCCAATTTTCCTCCGTAATCCATTTAGGACACTTGTCAACTTTACGGGCCTTGTTAAATAGGTCCTTCAACCTCTCTCTTGCCTTGAAATGGAAATGATTCCTTATTAGGGCAGTGTCACACGGGTACCACTTGAAATCCATCTACACCTAAAATGAATAAAAACAAGTACATGAGTTAATACAACATGCATGTCTACATAATATATAAAAGCAATAATAAATATTTATTGCATTAATAATAATATTTTGTACCTCAAATTTGTAGAACCATAAATCCTTGACATTTGGTGGGACCTCTCCATAAGTGATCCATGGTTGCGCGTACCCGCCAAAAAAAATCATCCTGAAATTTTGCACCACTGTAGCTGGTACAAAACTATTAACAAAAATAAAGAATATCTTTGTTAGTTTCATTTACAGCAACTAATTAGAACTTTTACAAATCTATTTACAAAAATTAAAAATATCTTTACCCATTTTCATATAGTCGAAGATGTGTACGTGTATCTCCCAGCCATCTAGTGTACTCTTCCAACGAATGGAAGCCTAATTCGTGAAAGTCCATACTGCCTCGGCGCATGCTGATGACTCTGCCTGATCTGTGGATGGACGCTGGCAACTGGAAGTAGGCATGATACCAACCACATCCACATGCTCATCCTCGTCGCGCACGTGGAACACAGATAAGTTCCCAGATAATCCTGTAGAAGGAGATGATAACCCGATGTGGGTAGGAGTGTCCATACTATCCTCATCACCATGTGATGCAGATGGTGTTGAAGATGATGGCCTTCCCGATCGTGACCAACCACTGTACGGGCTGTTACTTTTACCTCTATGTCTAGGCATCACTAAATTTTTAAAAAATAATAATAAGATAAAAAATATCGATAAATACATAGAAAATATTTAAACTTTTCATTAAACAATAATAATAGCCACAATATTGAAGTTGTGAAGACAAATTTCTTTCAAGTCATTCATCGTCTTCAAATTGTATGTCATCATCTGAACTTTCTGTATCTTCATCATCGTTGTCATGGTCATCATACTCTTCTTCATATTTTATGCTTTTGTCATCTGCACTTTCATTATCTTTATCATTGTTGTTTTGGTGATCATGTTCTTCTTCAACATCTTCAGTTACCTCAACGCATTCACCTGACTCGTGAAAACGCACTAGCACAACATTTTCATCTGGTTGTACAAGTGGCACATCTATCTCATCCGCTTGAAATGTCATGTCTTCATTTATAACATTATCATCATCAACCCTAGACACATCATATTGGTACCTTGGTCTGATCTTGCATACAACCAACCAATTTGCTCGATCTTTCTTAGCACCAGGATATCTAACGTAGTAAACTTGATATGCCTGTTCGGCTAAGACAAAAGGTTCATACTTTGGGTATTTTCTTCACATTTACATGAATCAATGGAAATTTCAGATGAACCTTTAACCCCTTATTAATTTGAGAATCATACCACTTACACTTGAAAAGAACAACTCTTGTATGTTTGAGACTTGGATTATGGTATTCCAACTCAATTATGTCAGTCAACAAACCATAATAATCACTCTCATTTGTATTGTCTGTTGACCCTTTCACAAAGACTCTACTATCCATAGTAGTCCTCGATGCTCCATAAGTCAAAGTGTGGAATCGGTAACCATTTACCAAATACCCTGGCCATGTGCGCACTTTCTTACTAGGCCCCATTGATAGATATTTTACTCGATCATCCAGACCATTAGTGTTGATAAGCTATAAAACACATTAATTAAAGTCGAATGTAATATATGTCAAAGTATAGACGAACTTTATGGTCGAAACGTTAATAAAGGTTCAACATTTACTTACATGATTGCGTAACCATATTGGGAAATTGTTATCCATGCTATACATAATTTCCGATTCAGTCAATGTTGAGAAATTGAGAAGAAGTTCGTTTTCAAACATCCTATACAGTATTAATTATTAAACTGTAAATGCATTCCTTCTTTTAATCTAGTTAATAGAATTAATACACATATGTCGGGTCATTAACTTACTTGATATATGGGGATACCTCTTCACAATTCATCAAAACGTACAAGTGTGCAGCCTTCAAGTCTCGATCATCTAAATAGGGATTGTTCATTTGACCCATCGGACGACCTGGGTAACTGAATATAGGTAAACACCCTTCAGGTTAATTTGTATCCATGGATTCATCATTTCGACCGACGTTCCTAGTTTTAGTTTCTACATGAGGATCAAAATAATAAGAACAAAATGTTGACGTTTCAAGGAGAATATATGCTTGACATATAGATCCCCTAACCCGTGCTTTATTCTTCACCCTCACCTTCAAAACATGCAAGAACCTCTCAAAATGATACATCCACCGAAATTGTACAGGACCACCACATATTGCTTCATAAACCATGTGAACAGGCAAATGTTCCATTGAGTCAAAGAATGATGGAGGAAATATCTTTTCCAACTTACAAAGAATGTTTGCAATATTTAATTGCATCCTTTCAAGCTCATTTTTTTGAGTGTTATGCAACAAATGTCTCGAAAAAATAAGCTCAGTTCAGTGAAAGCTTCCTACACATATGTTGGCAGTAACTCTCGTAAGGCTATAGGAAGCAATCTCTCCATAAATACATGACAATCATGACTTTTCATATGTGACAACTTCAAATCCTTCATGTCAACACACCGTGCTATATTTGAGGCATATCCATCAGGGAATTGCAACTCACTTACCCATTCTAAAATCAATTTCTTAGATGAAACAGGGAGTGTGTACACGGCCATAGGCATTTTGCCATCTTGAATACATAATTCTGGGCGATCACAAAATCTTTCAATATCATCCCTTGCACGTTTATTATCCTTTGTCTTACCCTTCACATCCATCACAGTGTTGAAAATATTATCAAAAACATTCTTCTCTATGTGCATGACGTCCAAATTGTGACGCAAAAGATGTGACCGCCAATAAGGCAAATCCCAAAAGATGCTTTGTTTTGTCCAATTATGCAACTCTCCAAAATCAGCTAGTTTTTTGGCCTTCAAATCATTAATCTTTGGTAAAATTTGAACACGCTTCCAAATCTCTTCACCACTCAATCTTGGTGGAGGTGCAGATATTTCAAGCGTACCTTTGCGAAAGTTCTTTTTGTCGCGTCGAAATGGATGGTTACTCGGTAAGAACTGTCGATGACAATCAAAGAAGCAATTTTTTCTCCCTGCAGGAAATTGAAATGCCTTAGTATTCTCCATACAATACGGAGATGAAAATTTTCTGTGCGTACTCTAACCAGACAACATGCCATATACTGGAAAATCATTAATTGTCCACATTAAAGTTGCCCTCATTTGAAAGTTTAAATTGGACGACACATCATAACAAGGTACTTCCACCCACAATTCTTTCAACTCTTCAATTAGAGGCTCAAGGAATATGTCTATGTTCTTACCCAGACTTTTCGGACCTGGAATAAGAAAGGTCAAGAACATGACAGGAGTTTTCATACATATCCATGGTGGCAGGTTGTACGGTGTGATTATCACTGGCCAACAAGAATACAGTTGAGAATTAGAGTTGAACGGATTAAACCCATCTGAACAAAGTCCAAGGCGGACATTCCTCGACTAAGAAGCAAAATCTGGATAAGTTTTATCAAAGTGTTTCCATGCCTCAGCATCAGATGGATGACATATCTTTCCATCCTCGACGTGGTGTCTATAATGCCATTGCATATGTTTAGCGGTTGCATGCGACAAGTTTAACAGTTGCATGCGACAAGTATAATCTTTTCAACCTAGGAGTTAACGGAAACCACCACATTTTTTTGTATGATATAGGTCTACTGCATTTTTTACCGACTGTGAATGGCTTGTATCGCTCGTGGCCACATTTCGGACACAACTCGAGGTCAATTCTATCCAAGAAATACAATGTACACCAATTTACACACACGTCAGTTTTTTGGTAAGTCAAACCCAATGGCCTCAAATCAGTATTGAACCTATAGAAGTTCTCTGGCAATTTATTATTCTTAGGCAACATTCTTCGTACAGATCTAACAAATCGATTAAAACATTACTCAGACATGTTCTCCTCTGCCTTGATATTCAATAACTCAGACACCGTTGACAAACGACTATATTCTTCACTCCCATCCCACAATGGCTCATCTACGGCCTTTAATAGATCATAAAACCGTTTTACTTGCATGTTAGGTTCTTCTTCGTACGGTTCATTGTTATTACCCGTGGGAGGTAATATTTCTGGCCCATCAGCTTCGAATATCATTGTCCTATACGTGTTTCCTTCATCATGCCCAAAATGATCCCCGTTATTACAATCATTGTTATTCTCATTTAGATTTTCATATTCCCCATGTGAAGTCTATACATAATAATGACGCATAAATCCATTTCTAAATAGATGAAGAGTACACTCTTCGGGTTCCTCAAATTGACAATTTTTGCATTTCGCACAAAGACATCTAATTTTGGTTTTATCCATGTATTGTGGTTTGCTACATGCAAACACAACAAAATTTTCTACACCCTTAACAAAAATATGATTCAATGATCTTCCATTGGGTGTTAAGCGATTGTTCATTCAGGACCGCCGATCCCTTTCCATTTCGACTAAATTTGTATTACCAATTTGACCTAATTATATACACAATTCATCATTATTGTATATTCCACAACACCCAAAATAATTAACTACAAAATGTTATTAATAATAATAGACAAAAATTAATTACAAAGTAATTTTGGTTAATTTTATTTTTCGAAAGTAACATTCCAAGTCCTTTAAATTTACATTTTACAAAGTTAAATTCAAAGTCATTTGATTAACATTATTTCAACTATAAGGCAACATCACAATTCCAAATACAGTTATATTTGCAACAATATCTCACCTACAACATTAACCTTCATTAAATTCAAAGTCATTTTATCAACATTTTTTTAACTACAACGCAACATCACATTTCTAAAGACAGTTATCTTTACAACAATACATCTCAACTTACAACATTATATCAAATATAATATCTCAACACGAATATAAAACATATTGATTAGAAGACTAACCTGAGTCGTGATAGTCTAGCCTATCACACTAAACAAACTTCAATCCTTCAAAAAAATATAGCAAACAACCAACAATTGCATCACTAGCAATCACAAATTTAAAAACAAACTAACCACAACCAACAAAACAACAAATAATAAAAACCAAAAAATTCAAAAATTAAAAAAACAGAAAAAATCTAAAATTAAAACCCCAAAAATAAGGTAAGTTTGATAAAAATGAAAACAAAATTTAAAAAATGTAAAATACAAAAAAAAGAATACAATCAGAAAATAAAAAAATAAAAAAAAATAAAAAACAGAAAAAAAATTATAATATATATATATATTTGAAGCAAAAAAAATGAATATAATAAAAATAATCATGCAAAAAGAGGAAATGTATATGTATATATATATATACACAAACATACATACATATATATATTTTTAAGTTAAAAACGAAAAAAATAAGAAAATCAAAAATAAAAGAAAATAAAAAAACAGAAAAAATAAAAGAAAAATGCATATATATATATATATATATATATATATATATATATATATATATATATATATATATATATATATATATATATATATATATATATATATATATATATATATATATAAGATCTATAAATATAAAATAGGATCTATATTAAAAAAAAGGGAAAAATGAAAATAAAAAATAGAAAAAAAAGCAAAATGCAAAAATATCATATATATATATATATATATATATATATATATATAGATATATATATATATATATATATGTATATATATATATATATATAAGATCTATATATAAAACAAAGGAAAAAACGAAAATTAAGAAAAACAGAAAAAAGGCAATGCACACATATACATATGTAGTTTATATAACAAAGGCAAAAACAAAAATTAAGAAAAACAGAAAAAAAGGGAATGCACACATATATATATAGATATAGATATACATATACATATTACTATATGTATAATGTAATAAGTAAAATAAAAACAAAAAAATATACCGGGGAGGGGTAGGGTGGGGTGGGGTGCGGTGCGATGCGGTGGGGTGGTGTGGGGTGGGGTGGTTTTTTTTTTTTGAACTTTTCTTCCTACTAAAAACAGGGGCAGCGTTCTGCCCCCTGTTTTTAGTAAGATGAGGCCCTTTGGTCTCCCACTTAAATCTGAGGGCAGCGCTTTGATTTAAGTGTAGGCCGCGACCGAAGGGCCTCCAGTCCTTTGGTCGCAACAAGCCCTAATTTTTTTTTTGTTAATTTATATCTTTTATATATATTAATATGTTATAATAAATTATAAATAAATTATATATAAATATGTTATAATAAATTATAAATTAATTAATTTAATATTAAATAACTTAATTTATTTAACATTAAATTTTGTAAATATGTTTTATATTATCCAAAAAAAACTTTTGATTTATATTATTAATTTTATTCTAAATAAATGATTTTATTTATTTATATAAACATTTTGATTTATATTTTAATTTATAGCCCCTTCATATGTATTGGCGACCAAATGGCCACCAAACTTTTACTTTTTGTCACCGTTTGGTGGCCAATGGCCACCACGGGACTACAAAATGGTATTCAAAAATGAAAATTTGATATATTAAATTATAAAAAAATTAATTAAATATTAAATAACTAATTTTATTTAACATTAAATTTTGTAAATATGTTTATATTATCTAAAAATAACTTTTAACTTATAATATTAATTTTATTTTATATAAATTGATTTATTTATTTATATAAACAATTTGATTTATATTTTTACTTTGTAGCCCTTTCATATATATTAGCAACCAAATGGCCACCAAACTTTTACTTTTTCTCACCGTTTGGTGGCCAATGGCCACCATGGGGCTACAAAATGGAATTCAAAAACTAAAATTTGTTATAATAAATTATAAATTAATTAATTTAATATTAAATAACTAAATTTATTTAACATTAAATTTTGTAAATATGTTTTATATTATCTAAAAACAAATTTTTATTTATATTATTAATTTTATTCTAAATAAACGAAATTATTTATTTATATAAAAATTTGATTTATATTTTTAATTTGTAGCCCCTTCATATATATTAGCGACCAAATGGCCACCAAACTTTTACTTTTTGTCGCCTTTTGGTGGCCAATTGCCACAACGGGGCTACAAAATAGTATTCAAAAACTAAAATTTGTTATCATAAATTATAAATTAATTAATTTAATATTAAATAACTAAATTTATTTAACAATAAATTTTGTTAATATGTTTATATTATCTCAAAACAACTTTTAATTTATATTATTAATTTTATTCTAAATAAATGAATTTATTTATTTATATAAATAATTTGATTTATATTTTTAATTTGTAGCCCCTTCATATATATTCGCGACCAAATGGACACCAAACTTTTACTTTTTGTCGCTGTTTGGTGGCCAATTGCCACCACGGGACAACAAAATGGTATTCAAAAACTAAAATTCGTTATAATAAATTATAAATTAATTAATTTAATATTAAATAACTAAATTTATTTAACATTAAATTTTGTAAATATGTTTTATATTATCTAAAAACAACTTTTGATTTATATTATTAATTTTATTCTAAATAAATGATTTTATTTATTTATATAAACAATTTGATTTATATTTTTAATATGTAGCCCCTTCATATATATTAGCGACCAAATGGCCAACAAACTTTTACTTTTTGTCACCTTTTGGTGGCCAACGGCCACCACGGGGCTACAAAATGGTATTTAAAAACTAAAATTTGTTATAATAAATTATAAATTAATTAATTTAATATTAAATAACTAAATTTATTTAACATCAAATTTTGTAAATATGTTTTATATTATCTAAAAACAACGTTTGCTTTATCTTATTAATTTTATTCTAAATGAATTTATTTATTTCTATAAATAATTTGATTTATATTTCTAATTTGTACCCCCTTCATATATATTAGCGACCAAATGACCACCAAACTTTTACTTTTTGTCGCCATTTGCCACCACGAGGCTACAAAATGGTATTCAAAAACTATAATTTGTTATAATAAATAATAAATAAATTAATTCAATATTAAATAACTAAATTTATTAACATAAAATTTTTTAAATATGTTTTATATTATCTAAAAATGAATTTTGATTTATATTATTAATTTTATTATAAATAAATGAATTTTTTTATTTATATAAACAGTTTGATTTATATTTTTAATTTGTAGCCCCTTCATATCTACTAGTGACCAAATGGCCACCAAACTTTTACTTTTAGTCGCCTTTTGGTGGCCAATGTCCACCACGTGGCTACAAAATGGTATTCACAAACTAAAATTTGTTATAATAAATTATAAATTAATTAATTTAATATTAAATAACTAAATTTATTTAACATTAAATTTTGTAAATATGTTTTATATTATCTAAAAACAACTTTGTATTTATGTTATTAATTTTATTCTAAATAAATGAATTTATTTATTTATATAAACATTGGCGACCAAAGGGCGACCAAACTTTTACTTTTTGTCGCTGTTTGTTGCCAATAGCCACCACGGGGCTACGAACTAGCATGCAAAAACTATAATTTCTTTCATATAATCAATTCTTTTGTTTTAAGTAGATCTTCTAAGCTAAATATTATCTTTTATTATAGTCATTATTCAATTTATACTAATTCATTGATGTTAGTGCGAAATTATAATTTGATTGGTGTGCGAAAAACTAATGACAATGACACAATCTTCATTGTTTTTCACTTATATTTCATAATCCCACTTTTGTTAAATATAGAAATATTAATCATTAATTCATTTTCATACTCTTATATCTTAAATATATACAACTTTATACCATTGAGTAAACCTTATAATATATTTTCAATCAAAACAAAAGAGATCTTACACAAACTTGTAATGTATTTGTTATTATTAATTCTTATGTTCTGAATCAACTTAAATTTTCATGAACATGAATATTTCGTAGACCCTTTGTAGCCATTGGCGATCAAAGGGCGACCAAACTTTTACTTTTTGTCGTCGTTTGGTGGCCAATAGCCACCACGAGGCTTCGAACAAGCATGCAAAAAATAAAATTTCTTTCATATAATCAATTCTTTTGCTTTAAGTAGATCTTCTAAGCTAAATATTATCTTTTATTATAATCATTCTTCAATTTATACTAATTCATTGATGTTAGTGCGAAATTACAATTTGATTGGTGTGCAGAAAACTAATGGCAATGATACAATCTTCATTGTTTTTCACTTTATATTTCAAAATCCTACTTTTGTTAAATATAGAACTATTAATCATTAATTCATTTTTATATTATTATATATTAAATATATACAACTTTATACCATTGAGTAAACCTTATAATATATTTTTAATTAAAACAAAAGAGATCTTATACAAACTTGTAATGTATTTGTTATTATTAATTCTTATGCTCTAAATCAACTTAAATTTTCATGAACATGAATATTTCGTAACCCCTTCGTAGCCATTGGCGACCAAAGGACGACCAAACTTTTATGTTTTGTTGCCGTTTGGTGGCCAATAGCTACCACGAGGCTACGAACTAGCATGCAAAAAATAAAATTTCTTTCATATAATCAATTATTTTATTTTAAGTAGATCTTCTAAGTTAAATATTATCTTTTATTATAGTCATTCTTCAATTTATACTAATTTATTGATGTTAGTGCGAAATTAAAATTTGATTGGTGTGCAAAAAACTAATGACAATGATACAATCTTCATTGTTTTTCACTCTATATTTCATAATCCCACTTTTGTTAAATATAGAATTATTAATCATTAATTCATTTTTATATTATTATATATTAAATATATACAACTTTATACCATTGAGTAAACCTTATAATATATTTTCAATCAAAACAAAAGAGATCTTACACAAACTGTAATGTATTTGTTATTATTAATTCTTATGTTCTAAATCAACTTAAATTTTTATGAACATGAATATTTCGTAACCCCTTCGTAGCCATTGGTGACCAAAGGACGACCAAACTTTTACTTTTTATCACCGTTTGGTGGCCAATAGCCACCACGAGGCTACGAACTAGCATACAAAAAATAAAATTTCTTTCATATAATCAATTCTTTTGTTTTAAGTAGATCTTCTAAGCTAAATATTATCCTTTATTATAGTCATTCTTCAATTTATACTAATTCATTGATGTTAGTGCGAAATTACAATTTGATTGGTGTGCAAAAAACTAATGGCAATGATACAATCTTTATTGTTTTTCACTTTATATTTCAAAATCTCACTTTTGTTAAATATAGAATTATTAATCATTAAATCATTTTTATATTATTATATATTAAATATATACAACTTTATACTATTGAGTAAACCTTATAATATATTTTCAATCAAAACAAAAGAGATCTTACACAAACTGTAATGTATTTGTTATTATTAATTCTTATGTTCTAAATCAACTTAAATTTTCATGAACATGAATATTTCATAGCCCTTTTGTAGCCATTGGCGACCAAAGGACGACCAAACTTTTATGTTTTGTTGCCGTTTGGTGGCCAATAGCCACCACGAGACTACGAACTAGCATGCAAAAAATAAAATTTCTTTCATATAATCAATTCTTTTGTTTTAAGTAGATCTTCTAAGCTAAATATTATCTTTTATTATAGTCATTCTTCAATTTATACTAATTCATTGATTTTAGTGCGAAATTACAATTTGATTGGTGTGCGAAAAACTAACGACAATGATACAATCTTCATTGTTTTTCCCTTTATATTTCATAATCCCACTTTTGTTAAATATACAATTATTAATCATTAATTCATTTTCATACTCTTATATCTTAAATATATACAACTTTATACCATTGGGTAAACCTTATAATATATTTTCTATCAAAACAAAATGGACTTCGAACAAATTTCTAATGTATTTGTTATTATTAATTTTTATATTTTAAATCTACCTAACATTTTATGAACATGGATACTTCGTAACCCCTTCGTGGCCATTTGTGACCAAAGGGCTACCAAACTTTTATGTTTTGTCACCGTTTGGTGGCCAATGGCCACCACTGGGCTACGAACTATTATTCAATATATAGAATTTAGTTGATATAATTAATTATTTTATTTTATAACTTTTTTACTTTTTTTGTAATTTCTTTTTGAAAAATTAAATGATATTTGTCGCGTATGGATCGCCCTTTTGCGACCTAAGGGCGACCCTTATTTAGTTTATTTATTTAACTTTTTTTTTTTCTCAATTTATTTTTTTATAATTTTTACTTTTATAAATTTTTATGTTTTTTGGTCGCCATTTGGTCGCTAAATAGCGACCAAATGGATACCATATTTATATATTTTTTATTTTATAATTTTTTTTTGGTAATTAAGATACGAACAAAAATTAATGATAACGGTAGCCATGTGGTCGCCAAATGGCGACCAAAACTAATTAATCAAAAATTATCTTTGTTTGTCGCTATTTCGTCGCCGTTTGGCTACCAATTGGCGACCATTTATAATTTTCCCATCAAGATATTTTTTTCACACATTTTAGCCACCAAACGGTGACGAATGATTTCATTGCGTCGCCCTTTTGTCGCCATTCGTTGCAAATGGCTATCAAATTTTTTTCGTCGCCATTTTTGATAGCCTCAAGGTTTTTTTCTTGTAGTGAATATTGAATGTTCTTCTGATTTATTTATATGATTCTTTCGTTTAATTGTTAGGGTAGCCAACTAGTTTATTATTCGTTATAATCTATTGCTAAGTTAGATATCAAATCCATAATTGTTTGATCCCTCTAATTTGTGAAGCAACTAAGATTTAATAATTTGTTGCGTCAAAGATTATTAGATTTTAGGAAGAACGTTCAACTAACTAAATGCAACCGCGTGTGCTTGTGTTGTTTAGCTTCATCGATCCCTCCAATTCTTAAGGCTGCTACTAGATTAAACTTTTACCGCGTGTCTAAGGTTGTTAAGTGGTTAGGGTTAATTAGGTCACGTGTATTCTAATTAACTACGACTAAGGAAAGATCGGAAAATAATTCCAACGGTGAATATTTAAAGTTTGGATTGATATATACTTGCATTAATGATCAGTTACAGGATTTCGATGGTGGATGTTGATTTAGACCAAGGTTCGCTTTTGGATTAAATTCGATATTTTTAATTTTAATAATTTATCTTAAGTTTTCGATATAATCAAACCCCCTCAACCATGTTTGTCTAACATAAAATTAAACTAGATACTCTCTGTGGGAACGATTATTACTCGCACTACTATATATATTTTTCAGAGTACAGGTTTTATTTTTGGTTGCCTAAGATAGCACAGCACTAACTCAGCTGATTAGCTAAATGCGTGCGAGTCACACTAATGGTCAGAGGCAAGACGAGGTCGTGGGTAAACACACTCATAAGCTTAGACTACTGAGGCCAATTCAAGCCTAAAACTAATAGAGGATGTTATGAGAAAGCACTCAATAAGCGCTTAGCTCAGAAGCAATATCAATATAAGGTTGTGATCTCACTTATTTATTGATGACTATCGAAGGTCCAACTCGGTTCGGGCATCAATTGGTATGATTAAGCTTTAAGGTTAAAACTCATTTTAAGGTTTAAATTGAGTTTGCCTTTAAAATCAAGTGGATTCACTTAAGAGATAGCCTAGAGGCTCGACCTAAGGGCATAAGTAAGTTGCCGACCCAATTTACTTTGGAAGATTGAATAAATAGACATTAGTGCTCGGCTCGAGGGATATGTTGTATTCAAATAAACAAAGTAAAAACAAAGGGCAAAAAGTGACTATAGATTGGTTCATTGAATTCAAAAATAGTATGGGTGGCCAGCTCGGGCCGAAGTACATTATAAAAACAAAAACCAAGCAAAAACCCTAAGCCTTGAGAAGGGCATCCGAGCTCGAGGCAACAACAACATTGGTAGTGGATTCCGTGACAAATGTGTCTTCCTCCTCGTTTCTAGCTAAGTGTTTGCGAGCTCAGTCCTGACATGTTGATAGCGGCATTCCAGCTCGGTAAAGGAACTCTGTATCTTCTCAAACAGGGTTAGTACTACAAGGAGGTAGGATTCAGCCTGTTAAGACAAAAAAAGGAAGGACAATTAAATATGGCTGCACTTGAGCTAAAAATGAATAACGGGAGAGTTAGAGACTTACAGTGGTAGTGGTGGTGAACATCTCATTGACAACTTGGTTGTCAGGCCACTTGCTAAGACGAGGATCGAGTGGAGTTGAGGTGGTCGCTGTGACCACCTGGCTCGGGGCCTGGACCTTTTCTTTTAGGGGGAATGCCCTTTCAGCTTAGGCCCCCGTCGGCTCATTAATAAAGACCTCTTGAGAAGATCTCTTCTTGGTTAGAGAGGAAGCCTTATTTGACCTGTGCTCTGACAATGCCTCCTGGGAATGATCAACACTCTCTTTCGCCTGATCATTGACTACATGTCTCTTTCTCGACTTGTGTGATGTTAGGGAAGTACTGGTTCCCTTGCCCAACTCCTTGGGCACTGAAGGATCCTGGCCTTGGCCTGAGCCTACGAGTTATACATAGAGAAAATTCTAGCAGCTTTGCTCATCTCTGCATATATAAGGAAAAAAAGTTTAGAATGACGATAATAGTTACAGAACAAAGTAAAGGGGGTTTAGGAGTGTGGAGAAGTTGGGTCCGGATTCTCAAGGCAATGACTGTCCCTTTTACTCTTCTAGAGGCCTATCCTCAAGTAGACTTGGGTATGGTTTGTCTGACCTAGGTAGTTCTGACCGAAATAACTTAGACTTCCATATCCTTTCCCAGTCCAAGTGCTAGACAGTGTTCATCAGATTCTCTGGCTCGAGAAGTATTTTGAGGTTAGCTGTCTCGTGCTTGGAGAGCTTGGGGGCCTTGTTGACCTTCCTAAGGAGGTTGTGGATCCAAGCTCGTAGAACCCCCAGTTGGTGCTCGACTTGATAAAGTAGTACTTGTTATGCCAACCCTTGTTGGAGGATTTCTACTCCATGATGTGCTTACTTTGAGTGCAGAAGTGGAACCACCCTCCTCCATTCAGATTCAGTTTGCATACGAAATACCTTCTAAATAAAGTCAAGGTCAGGACTATTCCCTTCTTGTCTGCATACATGAAGAAAGCCACCATCATGGCCCAACCATTAGGTGCCATTTGCCCCGGGCTGAGCTGATAATAGTTAAGAATGTCCACGAGGTAGCCGGGCAGGAATAGCCTAATGACCTGGAAGACAAGGTCGTATACGGTGTATTCATCGAGACCCAGATGATAAGTAGGATTTTTTCGACCTGGAAGCTTGATTCTGAAGTCCTTTTGATAATAGGAAAAAAATTATTTCCCCCGATTTGAAGAGGCAGGAGCCTTATCGCTTGTTTCGGTTCTTGAGCTTGGCGGAGGTTCCATGGCCAGCGGCTCGGCATCTATGATGTTCTGGGTTGAGGTCGGTTGTGGAGTTGAGAAAAGATTTAGTATCTTCCCAGTTGGGATTTCGAGCCCCTCCAATTTGTTCAAAAGAGATCCTCTACCATCGTCAATCTCCTCAACGTCGGAGAAACCTCTCACTTGATCTACCTCGACCTCGTCAGGGTTCCGTTTGACTTCAATGATCTCGCATTCATTGTCGCTCACTTCTCCCAAGCTCTCTTCCTGTGGAAGCGAGGTTCCCGAAGTCGAGGGACTCTCTTCATTACCACCATATGATCGAGCTGAATGTGCTTGTGAATCCTTGGACTCTGACCTCTCCATTTATGGGGATAAATGAAGAAATAAAAACTTAGAAACTCTAAGGAGAAGGGGTTAGGAACGTGCCTAGTTGTCGAGCTAAGAAATTCCGAACTGAAGAGTTTTGGTTAAGTGCTCCAAGTTGGAAATCCCGACTTGAACGGTAGTGCTAGAGAGGATTCAGTGGCTTTGATTTGTAAATGAGTGAAAGGTAAATCTTAGAGTGGTGCAAGCCTATTTATAGGTGCGGAACAGCTACCTCGGGAAGGCCAACTATCACGCCTTGTCTAATGGACATGTTGCATACTGGTATCCAGATCAAGGGTAAGATGACATGACAGTTACCAGTTGAAATTTGGAGGTCGTGGAGGCTCAGGCTCGTATGCCAACATTCTAGAACCCCTACGGTGCTCTAGACTTGGGAGGGAAGGGAATGATATGGGTGTAAATCCAAGCCAAAGCTATCCTTCCTAACTTGAGGTTGGGCGACCCGACCCGAATCCGACCTACACCATTTCCCCAGCCTAGCAATCATGTCAAATGTGACATAAATGCATTACCCCCTATTACCCATTAGATAATAGCTTTATCCACTGGCCAACGAGCTCGGGCAAGCTCGAACAGTGTCGGGCAGCATTAAGCATTAATTGCTGCCCGTAATCAATGTTAGTATAAATAGACTACTCATCAACCATTACCAGGTAACTGGTACATATTAATTGTTCTTAACTACCTACCATTTAGTTCATACATACTAATCATTCTTGCACCCAAGGGGAAACACGGGCCTCCACCCCCGCGGTTCCTTCCTTTCTTTTGTAGGTTAGGTAACTTGAGGTCGGATTACTGAGCTTGGGCGGATTAGAACTTTCCACCCTCGTCAAGTACCAAGGAATTTTGCTTTGAACTTGGAAACGATTGTCAATTTGGTGGCTTCCATGGGACTGCAGAAAGTGTTATTACTTCTATTGGAGTCTACATCAAGCCAATCACTACCTTAAACCCTGTTAAGGTGGAAGATGAAGAATCTTCAAGGAAAAGTAGAGGGAAAGGTTAAACCTCTCTCTTATGCGCGCTTATAGGACATACATTAAGGTTCAAAACGTGTTATTTTTTTTAAAGCAACGTCCTCAAGGTGTCTCGTCTCTCTGGGTTGTTGATGTTTCTTTCAGTTGAACATTTAAGTTTTAACTCATGTCTTTGAAATCTAGAGTGGCTTTTGAGTGAACTGTTCACCTGTGTTGTTGGAGTTTAAAAAGTATTTGAATTTTACTATGTTGGTAATTTCCAGCTTATGTCGCTCTTCCGACCTATTCTGTTAGTCCACATACCACCCCCACAACCCTCACCCATTCCTTCATCAACCCACACATACCCCACCCACTTTAATGATCTTACATCACGATTTCACCCTTATAAGTGGTGGTTTTTAAGTGCAAGGAGTTCATCCTTCTAATAAACTTGTGTTTTGGTTGGGTTCTCCCCTTAAGTTTGAGTAATTACAATAGACTTTTCATTGAGTGGACTCTATAGAGAGAAGACTATAAGCTTGATTAAGATGTGGTAAGCTGAATGCTGATAGTCGAGTACCTCTGTCAGGAGGAAAAGGTTAACGTTGGGTCAGTGTCGATAGGTTAGCCCGACGTGAGCATCGATTCTTAAGAGGGTAGAATGTAATGATCCCACATTAGAATCTCACCCTTACAAAGTAGTGGTTTTTAAATCCAAGGGGTTCTTCCTTCTAATATACTAATATTTTGCGTTGGTCACTTCCTTTAAACTTGAATTATTACACCCATCCCACCCCAAACCACCTCCTATCACACCCATAATATATGTTTTTGTAATATAACATTCAAACAATATATAAATACTTTTATTTTTGAGACAAAATATTGCCCCACAAATTTTTTTCACTATCAAGTTATTTAACTGCAAACAAATGAAGCCTATATGTTAAACGAAATTATTGATATTTTAGGGTGCCAGTTGAAGAGAAGCCTATATGTTAAACGAATTTCCTCAATCCGTGAGGACTTTAATTGCTTTAATGATCAAGAAGTAACAAAGTAACCTTTGAACAAAAGAGTATCTTAATTGTTGAGTACCGATAACCAACCCATGTTACAACTACTCATGGTGAAAGCAATAAATGAAATGTGTAAACGCAAGGAGTAAAGGAAAGTAGGAAATTCTAAATTACAATCACTCCTAAAGATAAAAGGTTACACTTTAGCATCATGTTTTTAGCAGTGCTTGTGTTGTTTTTTCTTCGTTTCTTGTTGCTCCTTTTACATATAAAGTGGTTTAATAATCATCAAATGGTTCTCTTACTTCGCACCTTTGTTCCTTTATTTTATCAGTTATCACCACATGTCCTCTATATCTGAACAAAGTCGATCCATAATTGTCATCTTCGATGCTTAAATATTACATACTCAAAATCGTGCCCCACACTTTACAACATCATAGATCCCACCATCAACCTCACGATTGTGCACTTAGACATTTGAATACTCTTGTGGGTATATATACATATATATATATATATATATATATATATATATATATATATCTCTAGGGCTAAATCCAGATGTGGTTATAATGGATTAGTGAGCTTAATAATCTCATCAAGTATGTATTTATTATGGTAAGCGACTAAGGAGACTTGGGCGAGCAATTGATGGAGGATGGTGAGGGTGAATAGTGTTAGATATTAATAGAAAGATTATGTCTAGATATTTCGTATAAACTCTAGGATCCTCCCTAATTAATGGTCGATATTTCTTTTATTGAAAAATGGGCCCTCGTAAAAAACTAAAATTGAGTTTGAATATCATCATTTATTAGTTTAGATCCAAAAGTTCAACGATTCCCATAGGAAAATTGACAGCTTGTCAAATTAAAAAATCATAATCAAGTTAAGATATTATAGCTCACATATTTTTTTGCTCGGCAATTATAGCTCACATATTATAATCCTCATGAATTGGAGTGGATACTTGTCTTGTCCATGTAGTTCACGACAAGTATTAAAAGAATAATAAAAATTCTTTAAACCACTCTAACTCCTATCCGATCTAAAATATCGAAATGGAAATAAATCTCACATGTTGTACAGTTCACTTGTGCATGTCTGGACGGTTGAGTGGTTTAAATTGCAACCCAAGAAACAAACCACCCATGTTTACTTCTGAAAGGACGTGTTAGTTGTATGATCCCATTCATGCTGTAGAATCACAATTAATGCGGCTCCGTCCTTATTGATCGTGTTCAATCAACCATTTCTGTCTTACATGTTGAAGTATTTATCATAGATATCGAATCGTGAATCATATTGTGAATTCGAATGTCATTTTTTTAATTGTGAATCGAATTAAATTGTGAATCGTATCGATTCGGTCACAAATTTAAAACTAGTTGATATTTGGCATATTATGTTTCTATTAATAATTTTTAGTTGAGATTCTTTATTTGAATTAATATTAATATATGTTTTTTTTACTTTTCTAGATTGTTCACTACTTCATTTATTCCTAATAACTCAAACAATTTCTGCATCATAATATCACACTATTTTTTTTGATCGGAATAATATCACATTTCACAAGTGTCCAAACTAGTACTCAAAAGCTGTTGTAAACACAAGTGATCCAATCAATTATGAGTTTTGTGTCCCATTTTTTTACTAAAGTGGGCTTATTTTGTTAGCTACTTTGAAATATTTTGGACTTTTAAAAAAAAAAAATCGACGTGAATCGCGAACGATTCACTAACGATTCACACGATTCACACAATTCGGTACTGATTCACTTGCGATTCACGATTCTCCTATCCGATTCGTATCATTTTTTTAGTAAATCGTATCAAATCGTAGGATTCAAATCGCGAATCGTACGATTCTGATTACACTTCTTTACCAAAAAAAACTAAAAAGTCCAATCTTGAACTCATGAATGACGTATTAGTAAAGACGTAAAGAATGCTACAGTACTGATGGAAATCATTACTAGACAGGATAGATTTAAGAATTTTTTTCAATAAAAACTAAAAAATATTAATTTTTAATTATGAACATATTTTTTTAAGTGAAAATTAATTATTTTTTTAATTAAAAATATATAAATATTTTAAAAAATTTATAAAAAAATTTATATAAATTTTTTAATGTTCTTTTAAATTAGTGAAAACTATAATCTCTACTAATTTATTAACATAATTTCTTGGAAATTAGACGACAATATACAACAAAAATTTATGGCACACCACGCAAATTATACAGTAGATCTTCAACCTAGTGACGCATTTTGATGCAACTGTCACAAGGCACCAGCAGTCAAGATCGTTGGTTGGCTCTGCTTAACATCGAAAAATTAATGAAATTTAATTAATTATATTTGTTGACTTTGTATAATTTATTGTTTAAATGCTTTGCTGTTTTTAATATATATATTTGTGCTGATGTGGTCAAGCACTATGTTGAAGGTGTATCATTTGATAAATCCATTATTGTTGACAAAAACAAAAAGTATTAATCCATTATAAGTAGCCGACTTTTCTTAAATGGTTACTTTTTACACTGATTATGAGTAGCGAAATTCATGATGTAAGAGTAGGATAACTCAATTGTACGTAAATGGAGGAGGCCACAAACTCGTGCTTTTCTTGACTGTTAGTTTAATTTATGCACGGCCGTTTCGCATCATATTCAAGAGATTCCCTAGTTCGGGCCTAATAGTCTTGTGATTTGAGAGAAACTAAACGATCAGAGAAGGAAGTTATTTTTATGATTGATCTTCAAAATAACTTAATTATATATAGGATAATCAAGGCATAAACAAATAAAATATATTTGGAATAAGATAAGTAGAAATTTTGCTGAATGAAACTAATATGGGCTCTCATAGAAAAATAAAATTAACATAGAAAACTATCGTTTTAGTTTAGCACTAAAAGTTTAACTGTTCACAACTTAAAATTGTGATCTAGCTAGTCAGATCTAAAAATCATAATCATGTTAAGATATAATTACAGCTTACATGCTATCCTCATGAAATGGACTGAATATTTATCCTCTGTTTACTTCAGAATCAGTATGGGAAAGATATATACACATTTTAAGTTGATCTTACAATTGGACAAATATATCTTACTCCATTCCCACTAATTGGGTCATAATATAATGCTTAAGTATTCACGCCATGTTTTGCAGTGGGGGGGGGGGGGGGGGGGGGGGTTGGGTCTTGCACATTGAAGGTGTAATTAAAACAACATTCATCTATGAAATACTTAGTGTTGAAAATAATAAGGGAGTGATTAGTATGCTGAAATGATTTTGGACATGAATGGAATGAGTTAAGCAATAGAATGACCCTAGAATTAGAATGAACTTGTGAAAGGATACGTCATGCTTGGTATGCTCTAGGAATAAAGATAAGAATGATTCTAAGCCTATATTTGGTAGTTAGTATAATAGAGCACTAATGAGAATAATTTACATAAAACGACATGAATGCCATATTTTTTTGTAATAGATATTTTATAATATTAAGAATAAAAATAAGCGACATATTAATGGTTAGTAATTTGATCCATATTATCATTATTTTATTTATTTATTGTTATTCTTATTGTTATTTATTTTAATATATTATGATATAATATTTTCTATTAAATTTACATTATTTGCATTTTTTAATATCATTAAATTTATTATTTGATATTTATATTTATATTTAAAGCATATATTATTAATATACTTATTTTATTATCTAATAATAATATCAATTATCATTATTTGTATTGATTATTATTATTATTTTTTATTAAATTACATATTTCTATTAAGTTTTACTATAAATATATGTTTTATGTTATTATTATCGTATTATATATTTATTGTTATATATTATTTCATTTTTACATTTATTTTATTATATTGATGTATTTGGTTGATATTTATTGTTATTGTTATTTATTTGTTCTATTATGTTATAAATTTTTATATTAAAATAATAAATAATGCTAATAACTAAAAGTAATAATAATTATATTAGTAATAATGTTATTTTTATAGTATGTAATACATTGTTTTAAGGGTATTTTGGCCACTTGAGTAGTAAGTTAATCTAAAGTATATGAGAATGGATTAATCCCATATTTTTTGGCAAGAATGGGTATACCCATGTTCATAGAAATGGGATTATCGAGGGAATAAGATTTTTGAGTTCGTTCATTTATACCAAACACGGGAATTAGAATAAAATTAGAAATATCATTTCATTACTAACTCATTCTCACATATCAATCGCTACCTAAGTAATGTAACAAAACCACTTAATATGATATCAGAGTCTAGGACATGGGTTCAAATTTCGTTGTTTCCCATTTAAAACATTAAAGCTTTTCACGTGTTAGGCTAAAAAACAAATCTCGTCTGCACATGCAGGAGATTTTAACAAACATCTCAACGAATTCTAGTAGGGGAAACAAATCTCGCATGTACGTGTAGGAGATTTTAACAAACGTCTCAACGAATTCTAGTAGGGGATTTTACACTTGCACATGCAGGAGATTTTAACAAACATCTCAACAAATTATAGTAGGGGATTTTACACCTGCACGTGCAAAGGATTTTAACGAACATCTCTAACACTTTAACTTTTTAGATAAAGCGGTCACTTAATAGTTAGTGACTCAAATTTAAGTAGTTTTTTTCAACAAGTGTAAACATGAGACTACTAGAAATATCACGCAAGACAAACTTCAATTACAACCATTGAAATAATTTTGAATGGCAACGTGAACTGTATGGCCTATGTGTTGCGTCTTGTCAAATAAGCCAGTTAGAGATTTAAGATCGTGTTTATTTTAATAATTATCAGAAGAAAGAAAGCTTTGAAGCTCTACCCAGGAGTAGGGTAGAATGTAAATATATAGTGATTCATCGTGATTAAATGTCTTGAGTTCGAATTAGACTTTGACTTACAATTTGAAAAAGAAAAAATAAAAGCTTTTTAAGCTCTGCCATATACACTTGATTTTGGAAATCAACGAACATGTGAGTTGTATAATCTCCTTCATGAAGTATCAGAATATCACAATTACTCTGATCCTCTCGATATATGTTCTACCATTTGCCCTTTATGATCTGGTGGCCTACACCTAAATATTTTCTATAGTATTGCCTAGACCTCTCCGTTTCCCTGTCACCCAAAGTAAGAAAGTCATAGTGTCACCCCCAACTCTTTACAAATTGGACTTTTAAAATCCCTACGACTTCTAGAAAGACTTCTTGGATGAGTTGGAGAACCAAAAGAAAAGGATGGGTTTTCTTTTTTTCTTTTTATTTTTTATTTGCATTTACGCTAGCTAATAATACTGTAAAGCTTCCGCATAAGTTCTTTCGGTTTTAACTTACGTACCCACATGTATTAGTTTCGTGTACAGATATAAGATACTTGTTTATTCAAAAATTCTTCACTTTTTTTTAGAGTATGACATGGGTTAATTCTCTCCATATATGTTCTAATGTATAGATCGTTGGTCCTTAAAAAGAACACGTATATGAAATTTAGTAGAATTGGTTGAGCACTAAAGTCCAAATATTCACAATTCAAAATTTTAATCTTGATAAATATCATAATTATGTTAGGATACTAGATTACAACATACAAGTTGTCTAGTGAAAGAGAATTAATACTTATTGGACAAAAAATTGTCAAATATTAATTGGGTCTCACTATTGTACAAATATATCTTAATCCATTCTCATTATTGGATCATAGTATAAGGTACTAGAGCTATAAATTAAGATTCTACGTTACAACTGACATGTCGTCTAGCGAAATAGACTGAATACTACTAGCTTTCCAATTTCTTTTTTCTTTATTATCGATTACCAAGCCCAAGGTTAAGGAAATGAAGGTGGTATTCTGATTAGATGAATTTTTTCGATGTCTATTGGAGCGGGGCCCTTTACCCTCTTTTTTGGCATAGACCGGGGAGCTCGAGCCGTAGAAACTTTTGTTAAAATAATGAACAAACCAGCACTCCCTACACTCTCTCTTAGGCTTGTGCGGTTACTTTCGGGTGTTGAAAAAGTCATTGATTCCTGATGCTGAGTTATTATTGATATAGTTTTCAATCCCAACCATGGTGCACATAAGCTTAGAAAATTGAACAACTTTTTTTCATATACTAACCCAATCTCACTATTGTACAAATATATCTTAATCCATTGTAATTATTGAATCATAATATATTGTACTAGAGTTGAATATATCTTCAAAATATCAAAAATAAGAACAAATGTTGAATTTACTAATTGTTCTTAGCATTAAAACAAATCACATGATGGTGATTAATTTCTTTTTATATATAATGACAAGGTTGGCATAAAAATTATGAGAAAAGGAGACTTAAGCCCGTATTGACCAAGAGCATGTATGTGTTCACTAAGAATGCCAACATATTAGGGTAAAAATGATATTAGAGATAAGTGCCCAAATATTTTAGATATAAAACTTTTGAGAAAAGTGCTCCAAGTCTAAATATATGCCTATTTTCATATATTTAACGTACTCGAATTCTAATGCTATCAAGCCCACATATTTTGTTCTTCTAAGATTTCTCTTCTTTCTAGAGAGGTGATTCTTCTTTAACGGAATGGAGGTGGCTAACTTGGTTGTTTAATGAATGGATATATTTATATGTGTGTATATGTATATAGGTAATAAGGCAGATTCTTTTGTTGTAATGGTGGAAAACACAAAAGAGAAATGTAAAAAAAAAAAAAATGCCCACCTCTTGAAGATAACATTAGAATGAATCACACAAAATTTACAACTAAACCACACAAGCTACAATGTGATTATGGCACACAAATGACGTTTTCGAGGGGTTCGCACAAGTTGAAGTGAAGGCTCACAATTGATATTCTTCTTGTAAAGTAATGTTGATAATTATTTACAGCCAAAAAATTAAACAAAAAAAATTGACAATAATTTTTCAAAATAATAGTTTCTTGAATCATGTGTGCTTTCGTAGAAAAATAAAAATTAAAGTTGAAAATCATCATTCATTTATTCAAAAAAATAAAAAAATATTTAAATACAATAGGATAATAAGATCAAAGAAGTAAAAATGTATGAATAAAATTTTTCCTAGAATTAGTGAGCTATAAAAAGTAAAATCCTTGGTGCCATTCTCACTCATGGGAGATAAGTTGTGGACTATTAAACTATGAATTGATTGAAAAACTTATGGAGGAGTTTAAAAAAAATGAATAAAAACCTAGACAACATGATCAAACATAAAATTAAGTATATTTAAAAATGTCTTGAGTCCAATCTCCCATCCAATGTGGATATATTGGCTTTTCCTCAAACTATGTGATGATTCTCATCCATCATATAAGCTATTAGCTGTATATCATCAGCCCTTAGAAAGAGAATATTAAAATTAATTATAATTAGTTCAAATATGTTGAATTTAAAATTGTAAATCATAATCAAGTTAAGATATTAAGCTTAAATGTTGCCCGAATGAAATGGATTGAATACTTTTTTTTCTTTTAACTTCGCAATCAGTACGAAACATTATGCATATAGTAGTCCGATCTTCACAATTGGACAAATATATCATACTCCATTCCACTAAATGTAGACCGTAATATAATGCATGCGTCTTGACTTTATATTAAAAATATGCAAAAAAGAAATGTTAGTAATTTAATGTATAATCGCCACAGTGAATAAGTTGATGGTCTTTCTTTCTTTCTTCCTTTTTTTCTTATTCTTTTGATATAATGCAAGCCAAAGTCGTGGTGAACTCAGAACTTATATGTTATGACCCCAATAACTCGGGATTTCTCTACGGATGATATTAGCTCAACCTCGTCTATCGAGCCCAATGCAGTGGTGAATCACGCTATTAGAAGGCGCACATGAACTAGGACCATATCTCAGCAACTAAATAAATATGTGTCTCATTAGCTACAACCATATTATGTTAGGCATTGTGTAACGCCCCGATCCCTCACGAGACCGGAGGCTCTAATAACCATGCTATTCCCAACACAATACCAAACCCGGTCACAAAATTTTAGGGAAAAACGGACAGAGTTTCCTCTGTACCGCGGACATTTTTCAAACCTGTAAATGCTCAAAATAGCCACAATATACTAAAACAAGCTTTTATAATTAAAATTCAAAGGTTCAAGGTCATCCAAGCCAGGAGACAAACAACAGCTCCAAATCACACATGCATGCACCCAACTTAACTTTTCATTAAACCTTTTTAACATGCCATCATATGATAACATTAGAGCAATTTTAGAAGTTGAAATCAACACCTCTAAACATACACCCCCGAGCATGCAAGAACTAAAAGGAGAATTAAAAGTTATTACAAACCATAATATCTCAAAGCTAACATTACTTCAATTACTCTTTAACTACAACATTCATTCTAAGTTAGCTAACTTATAACTTCGCTTATTTAGCATATATACAATATCTATTAGAATTCTATTTTTAACAAAACACCACTTTTATATACCTTAACTTAACATATATTCCATATTTTCAATAGTCTACAAGTTAATTAAGAAGATAGTTCAAAAACTTAAATGAGAATGATTCAACCAGCATGCTATAACTAGATATAAATCGAGCTAGAATTTAGTTTAACTAAAATCAACAGATGAGCCTGCAGTTACTCATACTATTTCTCATTTTACTTTAGTTAATAACTTGTACAAGAAATTAATTCACTCCACATAACAATAAACTAGCCATTAACTCAACTCAAAGAATTTCTCCAAAGGATATATAGATAATAAAGGTTAGGTTACTTTAATGTTCAAATGACATATTCATTCACAATGACACTACCCAGTCTTTTACTACTTTAATGAACTTCTAATTCATATTCTACTTTACTTACAATAGTTTGTAATATCTCTATGAAGATAGCCCAACATTAGCACATAGGGAAAGAAATGCATTTATCAACTAATAGAAAAGTTAACTATCAACCATTTAATAACTAACATATTATTTTAGTAAAATAACTATACTTCAAGCTAAGATTCTAACATATCACTAGTAGTATTAACTTAAGTTAATTACATTTAACATATAATAGACAACTATCAACTTACAATTAACCTTACATGTAGTTTCAAAAAGCATTAAACACATTCTTCCACATAGTTTACTTGACCTTTCTAAGTGTTCACTAGTTGCACATTGATAATAACAACTAATTCTAACAGTTGAATTGTTTAGCATATATAGAAATATTACCTATGTCTAAAGGTGGTGACCATCACAACTCTACTAGCATTTCTCATTCACAGTCGAATAGAATAGCTTTCAATTTAAATTAACTTTACTAGCAATTAGATTTCAATTACAATTCACGAAAACAACATAACTATAAGAGCCCCATTACGTTATTAATCATCCAAGGACACTACACAATAAGGTCTTGATCGAATACATCCAATTAGAACTGAATTATATCATTACTATAGCAAAATAACAACAAAATTCAGATTCTCGCGTAACAGGGCATTTCTGACACATCTCACCAAAATGATCATAACTTGCTCTAGACAACTCCGATTAATGCACCGTAAAAAGCTGTAGAAACTAGACTCGTAAGGCTTTCTAATGGTATATAATTCAACCCCTAATCCTTCTCCAATTAATACAGTTTTAAGCTCGAAGTTGCCTCAATGCAGTTAGAATAGAAGCAGTTTATACAAGCAAATAAGCAGTTTTACAAAATGGCATATACAAGATATAATTAGAATTACATCAAAAGTTCCACACCAACTTGAAACTACATTTAAACATTCAAGAAGTCATGCCAAGGTCTTAGAAGCGCGAGACAACCGAAATTGCACCTAAACCCCTTTGTTATTCAAGCTATTTCTCCTCCAAACCAAAGTTAATGATTCAAATTTAAAGGAAAACTCTACCAACCTTCTAACTAACCCTCAAGGAACCCTTTCAACCCTCTAACTCATTCAAACGCCCGCAATAACCTCGAAAATCCCAAATTCCCTCTTATGGCTTTAAACTACACCTACAATGCCTGGGCTTCAAACAAGGGATATCAAGGCTTCTATAGCACCTAGGTAGCTTAAGGATACTAGAATTGAAGTCCGAATTCACCCGGACTCACATTAACCCCGAAAGCCCCAAATTAAAGTCGACTATTTTACATTTTTAGCGATTTAAGGACAATGCAAGTGCACGGGGCTATTAGAATACCTTCACTAGCACCTAAAGCATCTATTAGAAGCATGGAATCAAGCTAATTCGAGCAATTACGCAAAACCCTAGAAAAACGTCACTATTCACCCTAAAAATCAAACTAACGATTCTAACCGTTTAAATTGCGAAACGATGGCTCAAATATGTTCTCTAGCATTAATATACATGGTATAATAGCATAGATAATTAATACAATAGCATTTGAACACATTTTCAACAAATCAAAAAATTGACAACTATTTAGAAATGCAAAAATGAGCCGTGAAATCCCTCATCAATGCGCGTAGGAGCTCCTAGGAGGCTAGTAGGCACCCTAAACCACTTGCACCTAGCTTGGCTTGGCTTGGAATGAGAATTTGTTGAGCAAAAAAACTATATTTCTTCTCCTATGCAATTCTCGGATTTGCTACAGTGTTTTCAGCATGCTCTCTCTTTTTTTTTTTTGCTAAGTTATGAGCTAATGTGTGTGTTGTGTGAGTTATATATTAAATGGGGCTAAGTTGCTTGCTTAAATGGTTCACTAAATGCGCTTAGTTAGCTTAAAACGAGCCTAGGTAGTAAAATGAATGCTAGCTAATTCATTCCCTAAGTTATGTTACGTAATACTATTCATACAACTACAAAAATCACTTTCTAAACGAGCTCTCCTATCGCCTATAGCTCAAATGCACATTTTTCCCACTACTCTAACAATTAATATGATTTAATAAAAATGCTAATTCGCTAATAGCATGAAGTTAAAAACGGAGTGAATAGTAATTTAAGAAGACAGTTAATAATGTACAGAAGGAAATGCGCAAACAAGGGATGCAACAGTAATTGAATGCATGGCTAAAACTCGGGCGTCACACATTGGGCATGTGAGCTAAGGGGAATGCTATATAAGATAGAGAATAGGCAGAGGAAAGCTAATCTATCAACTATCATCTTATTTACTTTTCTTTACTATAATTGCTTTCAATACAAAGCTCTCAATTTCTGCACTTTTTTCTTTAATTCTCATTCACTCTCTCTCCCTAAAAAACAAAAGTTCGTTACATTGGTGGTTTCGTTGAGTGTCGAACATGGCGGACGAAACAACACTTGATACTATGGAGGAGATGGTGAAGAAGCTTGAGCAAATTGCAACCAAGCATTCTCAATGGCTCAATGACCATCAACAAACTCTTGGCACTCTCAATTCTACACTCACAACTCTTGACACCAAATTTGACCGATATATTGCGCTCTTAATTGACAAATTTGGAGCTCTACCATATCCGGCACCCACTTTGTCAACGGTGATGATGACATCTTCTACACCATCATCGACGACAACACCTACTATCCTTCCGGGTTTCGTCCACATAGATAGCTCCGACAATTCTGCCTATTTAATCAGTGAGTTCTCCAATCACCACTATCATAGGTACTCCAGTTTAATTTTTCACCAACTGTTGTTACATCGAAAAACCATACCTCATGCAATGACATTGTAATGAAATCCGACGAAGATACTTCGGTACAGATGATCGACGACGATATCTCTTCAAATGGCAGTTGTAAGGCCCGACATGTGACCTCATGTGTATTTGGTTCATATGATATATAAATAAATTATATTATGTGCATTTGCATCGTTTAATGTGCATTGGAGTGTTTTAGTTAACATAGGCTATAATTAAACCCTATTAGATAACATTGGCTAACTAAACTACTAAAAATTGGACCAAATGGAAAACTAGCAAAACACATTAAGTTAGAGGGGCAACTTGGTAATTGGCCTTAGCGAAATAATATCCTACCAAACATTTTCCACTAACTAAAACAAAACACATACATACACTATACCACACACACACACACTACACGATCCAGCTAAGGCGGAAGAAGAAAGGAGAAACTAAGAAGGGAATAAGGAGGAAGAAGGAGAGGAGAAGAAGTTAAGCCATTTCAAGCATCATCAAGCCATTCTTGAGCTTTCTCTTGTATCTTACAACATTTTCTTGCATTTCTAACTCTTGTAAATATGAGAGATTCTTTCAAAAGCTTTTCTCAAAGTTCATACAAGGTTACATGGTGTATATATATGTTGTTTTCTTGCTTATGGTGCATAAACTAAAGGCTTATGGTGTGGGTTGTTGCATCATGGATTGGTTGAGCTAGGGCATTATCTTGCTTGTGCAAATAATGATTTTGTTGAGTTGGGAAGTGTTAGCATGGTTTAGATGATGATATTACTTGTGGTGGAGAGTGTATAAGTGGTATGCAAGAGTAAAAATAAAAGTTAAACATATTAGAGTTTGATGGGTGTTTTTGGGTGTTCTTGAGTTAAGGCAGATTCATGATTGTTTTGATTCTAATTGATGTTTCAAGGATGTTATGGTATGATTATTGAACTTGTATATATTGGTTGACAGCCCCTTTTGAGGATATTAGATGTTTGGATAAGTGTTAGAAGTAAGAAATCATGTTAGGAGCAAAATGGCCAACTACGCGTTTTGGCATCACAGGGGGAAGGTCGTGTACCCGGTCGTGTTTAATAAAATCGGGTACACTCCCGTATTTTTGGCATACATTCTAATGATCGTGTACACGGTAGTAATCAACCTAACTGGGTACACGACCAAACTTTTGACATACATTCTGACGATCGTGTACACAATCATGATCAACACAACTAGGTACAGGACCGAAGTTCTCAATTGGGTTCATTCCATTGTTTTCGGTTATGGTATGTTACGAACATGCGTGTTGAGTAGGTTGTCCAATATTATAGGTTATAGAGCATGTAAATATGTTGAGAAGTGTCGTACATGTAGTTATTCAAGCATACTTGTGATGTTACTTATGGTACTGCAATTGGTATACATACTAATTACTTTCATGCTCATCTGTTATGCCATTGACAATTGTTCTTGTAACGGAGGCAACCTACTTTGTTGCCTCCTTCCTGTTATCTACTTGTGTTATGTGCAATTGTGGCTGGAATATGTGTGTGTGTGGCAAGGATGCAACCATTCTACGGGTATGGTAGCGTTCGTTTCCCTTGGGCGGCATCGGGCTTGCCAGAAGGTCTCGACTACCATGGTCCCTAATCTCACTCTTGCTTGGATTTAACCCTTGGAGATGTGAGTTGTAGGAACTTGGGTTTATCCGGATTACCCTATGGTATGGAGTAAGAGGTTGATATTGATGACTATTACTAGGTCGGTCGTCTCCAGTTACTGCAAGACAACTGTATCATTTTAATCTTATCTTACCACTCTTGCTTGGGCCCTAGCCCTTGGAGAGTCGGGTTATATGTTGTTGTTATTTTGTTAATTGATCTTGTATGCATGACATGACGTTCTAAATGATTTCGAAAGGAAGGATAAAACACCTGCGAAAATCCCTACCCCGGCATTCCTCACTGAGCTAAGTGGTGTAGCTCACCCTTTTTTCTAATAATTTCAGGTGAGGCCGAGGCTGAGCTGATTGTACAGGTTGAGAGCGAAGTTGAATTGTGTGATGAGGCAGATTTCTATCTGTTGTGATTCTGTTTGTATCTGTTGGATAACTCTTGTTATAATAGAATTAATCTTGTACTTGTATAACTTGATGGATTGAATTATTCTTTTGGACAGTTGGGTTGTAATTTAACTTAGTATTTTATTCTTTTGAGACCTAGAAGTCTTTGATGGAATTGTGTCATGAAAGCTTGGAGGAACTAGGTCTTGTATATATACATATATTGATCAGGTTAATCAAGTCATGATGTGCCCCAGGAGTTGGGGCCATCTTTTGAAGTTACTTGTGGTACATAAGTGAATGTTAGGCTATTAATTCATGATCTTATAGGTATTAGGGTATTCGACACGTCACGTTCCGTCCTTAACCTCCGCTGGTTCGGAGTTGGGGCGTGACAGCGGTGGTAACAAGCAACGCAAGTCAATCATAAACAATTCGAACATTCTCTGGATTTAACGTTTCGGCAAACAGTTTTTAGGCATGAATGACATGAAACAGGGTTCAGATGTTAATATAAGTGATAGTACTTTCTTCTTCTTCATCGAATGTTATGCGAAATTCAAATTTTATAATGAAACTATTTGTATACTTGATGTTATGGAAAATGAATTTGGGTTTAAACCCGGGACATTTAGTTATAATTTGTTGTTGAATTTTCTTATTGACGAGAATCACGCGATTGTTTTGTCATCGATTGGGCGGGAGTACTTCGTTAGGATCTTATCGTTTGTTGGTGACAGAGTCGCTCTTGATGCCGTCAGCCGTGGCCTCCGTGTTGGCCTCGTAAAGTGTGAAGACTTTGCCTCTGGGACTTTTTCTAGGTCCACAAAGTTACTTCATGGATGAGTTCATTATTTGGAGAAAGTTGTATTTAACTTGGACTATGGGTAGTTAAAGTTGGTTTTTCATGCCTTGGAGGAGCATAAACAGGTTATTGAGAATGCTTTACACCTCTTTTAGTCTTTGCCATGCATGGCACCATGTTTTGGTTGGTTTGAGGTGGTCTACTACTGGGTTGGCTTGAAATTTTATGATTTGGTTGTAGGACGACAACTACTGCACTTGTCCAGATACTATTCTGCACAAGAATCAGCTGAGCTCTTTCCCACTCTTGCCAGAAAGGGCAAGAATAAAAGCATGAAGGAAAAGATCTTGGTTGCCGGAAAACCAGTTGTATTTGGATTTTTGAACGCAATTGTGGGTTCAGAGAGCAATGAACTTGTTGCTGCTTCAAAATTGGAAGATGATGTCGACTTTTATCAGACTACCAGTTCAGATGTGGCAAAACTCTTCCACATTGATCCAGATGTCAAAAGACCTGCTGTAGTAGTCATCAAGAAAGAAGTTGAAAAGATTAGCCATTTTGGTGGTGAATTCACTAAATCAGCCATAGCTGATTTTGTATTTACCAACAAGTTTCCTCTGGTTGTCAATCTTACATGAGAAATTGCCTCTCATGCTTTTGAGAATCCAATCAAGAAACTGTTGATACTTTTTGCAACTTCCAAAGATTATGAGAAGTTTCTATTGGTGTTCAGAGAAGCGGCAAAAGCTTTTAAGGGGAAGGTTATCTCTGTTTATGTGGAATTATATAATGAAAAAGTTGGAAAACCAGTCTCAGGATACTTTGGTGTCAATGAAAAGGCTACAAATGTTCTTGCATATACAAGAAATGAGGATACAAGGAAATTTTTATTGGATGGTGAAATATCCGAGAGCAATATTAAGTCATTTAGGGAGAAATTTCTACAAGATAATCTCAAACCTTTCTACAAATCCGATCCTATTCCATAGAAGAATCAATCTTGTTTTTTTCTTTTTGTTATTTTCTTTTCCTTCAAGCTCTCGATGAGCAAAGTCGGCAATACAATCTCAATTGCTCAATTATTGTTCTATTTCTATTTGGATCGTTACAATTGGTGCTCTACATATCAAGGTCTGTGGCGGGATCATATGATAAAAAGGGAATTGAGAAAGGAAAGATGGTGGTGATTGGCGAATGTGGATTGGATTATGACAGGCTTCATTTATGCCCGTATGAGATTCAAAAGAAGTATTTTGAGAAACAATTTGAGTTAATTAGCCTATGCCACAAAGCTGCCTGATTTTTCCTTGAACCTTGAGGACAAGGTTCTTTCAAAAAGGTAAGGTAATGTTATAACCCCAATAGCTCGGGACTTCTCTATGAATGATATTAGCTCAACCTCGTCTATCGAGCCTAGTGCAGTGGTGGATCACGCTATTAGAAGGCACACATGAACCAAGACCATGTCTCAGCAACTAAATGAATACGTGTCTTATTAGCTACAATCATATTCTATTAGGCATTGTGCGTGTGAGCTAAGGGGAATGCTATATAAGCTAGAGAATAGGCAGAGGAAAGCTAAGCTATCAACTATCATATTATTTACTTTTCTTTACTGTAATTGCTTTCTTATTTTTCTGCAATTCAATACAAAGCTCTCAATTTATACACTTTTTCCTTTAATTCCCGTTTACTCTCTCTCCCTAAAATTCAAGTTCGTTACATTATAATTATTCGGATCTCTAGTTAACCATTTAACTCGACTCTTGAAACAAGGGAGCCAGTTCATATTAGAGACGTAACATAAAACAATATTATCCATAAAATAAAATGCATTTCATATAATTAACATGAATTTGTGGCAACTTCGATTTATATAATCTTTTAGGGAATATTTTCGTAACTCAAATGTAAACCAATTTGACTCAACACATGTAAAATGAAATTATCAGAAGTATCACAAAAGAGAAACTTTAATTTATGCACTGAAGTGATGCTCATGAAGTTCTTAGCTATAACCTATAAAACACATTAACTGATAATATTTACGCGTGCTCACTAAACGTCTTCTTATATATATCATCACAGGCGGATCGGAGAACGGGAGATATCTATACTTAAGAAATGAATGCACACAAGGGAATTAACAAGCACTATTTTGGTTTGGCACGATTCTGAAATTATAATTCGAAATTAAAATTTTTAATTACTTTAAATTATTATTCAATTATTTCAGTTGTATATATATTAATTATTTTAAAATCTAACAAGAAATTATAATTCGAAATTAAATTTTTTATTTACATGAAATTATTATTCAATTAATTCAGTCGTATATATATTAATTATTTTAAAACCTAACACCAACCAATTAAGTGGCTTGCATTCAACCAAATAAATGAGAAACAGTGCAACTGTTTCATGCATGAGTTACGGATTTGTCAATAAAAGACATTAACTGATAATATTTACGCGTGCTCACTAAACGTCTTCTTATATATCATCACAGGCGGATCGGAGAACTGGAGATATCTATACTTTTGGAAACTAAGAAATTGAACCCTAATGGATTCCCCTTCTCCTCCTCCCCTTCCAACTACTGCCCCGAATGTCCGTCCTGCTAGCGGTCCAAACAATCTGCAAAAGAATGATGATCAGAACTCAACTGGAGCATCGGCGCCAAGTAAACCTTCCTCTGCAGCAAAGATCATTAATAACAACAAGTGTTGTGGTGGCAACTCAAGTGATGCACCAGAGGATGAATATCAGGACTCAAGTGGAGCATTGCCTCCAACTACACCTGTTGTTGCAGCTATGGTCACTATAGGCAACAAGTTTGATGCTGAAAAGGCATGGAATGCACGAAAGGGTGATGATCAGAAGTCAACTGGTGCATCGACGCCAAGTAATATTACAACTGGCGCTGCAGCTAAGGCGACTAAAGACAACAAGTATGATGGCAAGTCAAGGAATGAACATCAAAAGTCAACTGGAGCATTCACGGCACCACCACCTGCCGCTGCAGCTATGACTACTAAAGGCAACCAGTTTGTTAGTGAAGCCAAGTCAAGTGGCGCACGCGAGGATGAACATCAGAAGCCAACTGGGAGATTGACGCTAACTGAACCTGCCGCTGCATCTAGGGCCACTAAAGGCAACCAGTTTGAAGGTGAAGCCAAGTCAAATGGCGCACGCGAGGATGAACATCAGAAGCCAACTGCCGCTGCATCTAGGGCCACTAAAGGCAACAAGGTTTATGGTGGAAACTCAACGGATGGAGGAACGGATGATGATCAGAATCCTACCAAAAAGAAATTGGAAAAGGAAAGCAAGTAAAGCTGGAGGACTCCGGGCAATTTTTCTTCTTTTCAACGCTAGGTAAATGTGTTATAGATGCAATAAAATGAGAAAGGGGTATCTCGGTAGCTACGTTTTTTTTTTTTTTGGGCATCAAAGAGCCCTAAGTATCCATTGGGGTTTGATTTTTACAAGTGATTACATATGGGTAATCCGATAGGGTTTGATAATAACAATTTAAAAAAATTCAAAAGTCGAAAACCCGATTAGTAATTTAGTTTAAAAAAATAATAAAAATGTTTATATATTTACTTACATATACAAATAATACATTATTTAAGAAAATATAATTTTTTAATATTAGTTCAAGATTAACAGCTGTGGGCTATAGTTCAACTCTTATTATAAATTGTTAACTCTCATAGTTTAATTTTATTTATTCTTTTATCTAATTTACCTAATACACCAGCTCAATTGCTCAATAAACCAAGCTCAATAACTCAAACGAGAATGATAATTTATAATTGTGACAAGTACTTTATATTCTTTTTTCTTCAGGTTATTTCATATTATTATGGAAGGATGATAGTTTCTCAGTATAAAGATTTCACTGAATGTTTCTATTTAGTTTAAATTTGTTTATAGACAAGAAATATAATTTATTCTTTTCTAATCCATTGCGATTTGTTATTATTTTAGTACTTCTTTTAATTTCTTTTAAAAACCTTTTAACTTTTTCTTTTAAAAAAATCTTTTTTCTATTCATTAACAGGTCGGGTTGGATATCCGCGAGTTTTTAAATATTTAACGGGTTTGAGTTTGGTAAGCAAAATCTAAACCCGACGAGTTTCGGTCACGGGTTTGGTAAAATATAATTTAAACGGGTTCGGATTTAGTTTTATAAATTTTAGTGGGTATCTAACCCGTTGTGTATATATATATATGTATATGTATTAAAATTGTCTAAAAACAGGGCCCAAACACTAACTCGGCCTGCATTTGCATGGAGTATGTTAAAGATAATAATTAAATAATACATTAAACTCCACTCTAATAATTTAAACTTTCAGATAAGATGCTCACTTGACACATATTAAGATGCAACCACCAAGACCTGTGCTTACAACCGCAGACAAAAGCGAGTAATATACCGCCAAACAAAAGCCTTGGTGGTAGCTATGTTTTTTGCCTCAAACTCAAATTTTTTTTTTCAATTTCTCGCACTCAAATCAAGTAACATACCGCCAAACCAAAGCCTCGGTGGTAGCTACGTTTTTTGCCTTAGATAAAAAAGGTCCCTCAATTTTTTTTTTCTCCTCTTAGGTGCTTTCATTTAATAAAAAATAGGTTGATCATGAGAATTGACTATTTTGCCCAATGAGTGCTGTTACAGGTTTCGTGGTCATGTCATCATTAAAACAAATTAAAAAAATGTAGGGTTAGTAGCTTTTATGTAAATCCACCTTACACCCAATCTCACCATCCATCACCCCACCCTATATATATATATATATATCTAAAGAGCCTTACGTTATGTAGGGTGGATCTAGATTATTATTTCAGTGGGAGCTATAATTCTAGTATTTTCTATAGTTGGAGTAATTTTATTTTTTGTACAAAAAATAGTCATATTTTTAAAAGATTAGTGATAAATACACATTTTTTTATAAATAAAAATGTAGGGTTAATAGCTTTTATGTAAATCCACCTTACACCCAATCTCACCATCCATCACCCCACCCTAACCGCATCTCCAACGATGCTTACTACTTTGAATTTTTAGCCAAAATAGAGTGTCAAACCCAAAATATACACTCCAACAAATTAGCTATCAAGCTTGCCAAATTTGTAAGCTCTCCATTTTTTATCCCTTTGCTCGCTACAAGCAGTGAGTGAAAGTTGCTCGTTACAAGCAGCGAGTGAAAGTTGCTCGCTGTTTTTAATTTTTGCTATTCAAGCTCTTAAGTTCAAGCAGCGAGCTTTAAGTTTTGTTTTGTTTTTTGTTGTCAAGCTACAAGCGGTGAGCTATTAAGTTGTTAAATGTTTTTTTTTTCTCCTTAACATTAAGTGGAGGTAATGATATATCAAATAAATTTATTTATAATCAAGAATAATAAGTAATAAGTAATAATAATAATAATAATAGTAACATTTAACAACTTAAATTATATTAATCTTACAATTTTAGTTAGAACATAGTCAATAATAATTAAACATAAATTATTAAGTAACAAATTTAGATAAAATTTGAAGAGTTTATTGGAGTGAAATTAAATAGATAGCCTAAAATAGAGAGTTTGTAAAAGTAGAGAATCACTAATTTGACTCTCTATTATGAAAAAAAATAGAGAGATTATTATTATTTTAATCAATATTATTATTTTTTATTTTTATTGTTATTATTATTTTATTTATTTATTTATTTATTATTATTATTATTATTATTATTATTATTATTATATAAAAGTTATGTAATATGGGAGTATGGTAGTCAAGTTTATTGTCAAACACATGGAAATAAACTATTTCCATGTGTTTGTTCTGAAATGACTATTCCCATGCATGTGAGAATGAGATTACCTTGGGAATGAGATTTCTAAGTTCATTCGTTCATACCAAGTATTGGAACTGAAAATGGTTGAGAATGTCATTTCATTCACAATCTCATTCTAATGTACCAATCACTACCTTAAAGTACGTGGGAAGAAGAAAAAATTTAAAAAAAAAAATTTAAAAAAAATCAAGCACCAGATTGATCAAAAGCAAAAGGTTGAGGACCTAAATAATTTTTGAGAAGTACTAAATATCACCTTATTTTTATTACTCAAATACTATTTTTTATGTGTATGCTTAATTGACATACTAAAAGAAGAAAGATAAATTAAAAAAATTATTAATTTAGGTTGCTAACTAAAAATCCGTATAGGAAATGATATTTAGGTGATAAAAATCTTAATATGATCTTCTTAATTAGTTTATTATGACCATTGACTAATAAATAATACACGGGCGGGAAGACAGCTGAAAATTTGTCCGAACTCTTTCCATTACAGGAATATCGATTAGAACAAACCGTGTTTCTTTTGTTATGTGACTATTATGATCATACTATGTGTTAAACGAGGAAGCATGTTGTTTTCAGTTAGGGTTCTAGCTTTTCTTCAATACATGCATCTCTCTTCTCGATCTCCCTTCTCGCATGTGCATGACCAATCTACGCAAAAACTCTTTAATGGAAGAGATAAGCCTATTGGGTTTTAAACTAGAAAGTTGAACAACCAAGCTAAACAAACGGCAAATTCTTGCTTTTCGTCAACAAGCCACCAGCGTACAGTCCCATATGTTAAAAGTTAGAGTGATGACAAACATTGAATCTCATCTAGTAACGAGGAAGACGAATCTGTGATTTTACAGATGAAGTTGCTGTAAGCTTTATTTCAACGAAGTAGAATCTAGTCGAACTAATGACGATCAACAGTGAACAAGTCAGACCTAAGAGTTGGTATGATAGTCAAGTAATGGGCTGTTGCAATAAGAAGCCTGATAGCACTCCACGGCAAAACCGGCAAAAAATTCAGTATATATATATATATATATATATATATATATATATATATATATATATACTGGCGGACTCAAACACTCATACTCAGAGGGTATATTTGTATAGTGAGAGAGTTAAGGATGCGTACAAAGTGTTAAATATAATAATAATTTTTTTAAAAAAAATACTAAAAAATAATTTTTTTTTATTTATTTCTAAGGAAAGGTAGATCCGCCACTACGTATATATATATATACATACAAGTGGAGCTGCAGTCGGTTGCTTCGGTCAATTTCTAGGGTTTTTTTCTCCATCGTAATAAAGGTGAGGACTGTGTTGTGAATGTAATTTCCCGGCACGGCTCCACCACTCCAAGGCAAATTTTCTAAAAATACTTAATGAACTTTAAAATAAATATATATATATTTAATGAACTTTAAAATAAATAAATAAAGATTTATCCCCCGGATAAAGAGTGAAAAAGTTGTAAAAGTGTTCAAAATATGAGTTAGTTGTGGTGGTTAGGCACAAGTACATCTATATGGTTGGTGAGAGTTTGAGTTACCATGAATGCTGTATGCTATGTTTTGCTCGTTTTTACATAGTTTTAAGTTGGTCAAAAAAAAAAGGAAAGGCTAGGGAAGTGACGTATATATATATATATATATATATATATATATATATATATATATATATATATAATGAACTTTAAAATAAATAAATAAAGATTTAGCCCCCGGATAAATAGTGAAAAAGTTGTAAAAGTGTTCAAAATATGAGTTAGTTGTGGTGGTTAGGTACAAGTACATCTATATGGTTGGTGAGAGTTTGAGTTACCATGAATGCTGTATGCTATGTTTTGCTCGTTTTTACGTAGTTTAAGTTGGTCAAAAAAAAAAAAGAGGAAAGGCTAGGGAAGTACGACGTAGTCACTTCCTTTTGCCAATTTGCCATTGTCGGGAAAACGAAGTACATATGACGTACCTTTTTTTCTAAAAACAAAAATCTATCTAAAAACCAAGAAAGTTGTAAAAGTTTTTAAAAACATAGAGTTGGTGGATAGTCACATATACCATTATATTGATGGTGTGGGTTCAAGTCACTTATAGTTGTATTTTTTTTTTTTTTTTTTGTTAGTTTTTTGCTAGTATGTGTATATATATATATATAACTTTCAACTTTAAATGTAAAAATTGAGCTTCTTTTCTACTAACCTAAAAAATACTGTACAAAAATTTCTATACAAAAAAAAATTTCAGCCCCTCCAATACTCCACTTTTGGCTCCGCCTCTGATCTAACCAGTTAGTTTAAGCTGATCTTCCCTATTTTGTTTCTTTTACCTACAAAGTTCTACTATATATATCACTACAAGAAAATAGCTCTCGGATGATGGATTTTGGCGATAGAATTTTTTTCGTAGTAATTTGGCTTCGAAAAAATAAAGTCTGTAGCCTTTCCGTGTTCAAATTAGGCATGGTGAAGTGGTGACAAAACTTGGCGACGAAAAATAATTTTAATTAAAAAAAATTAATGTTCGTCTCCCAAGCCGATTTTTCTTGTAGTGTGTGTGTATATATATAAAACCAAGCCCAAAGAGATGTTTAAGAGAACTAGAAGTCTATTAGGAGTAAAAATAGGTTTCACATCCTATTGGAGTTAGGAAAAGTTTTTTGTAAATAGGACTTTATAACTTGTTATTGAGTGCCACTAGAGTCGCACCCCATAGGGGGTGTGGAAGGGGATGGATCGAGTGTTGATAGTGTTTTTTATATTTTTGCCAAAAAAACCTGATTAGGGGAGAATTTAGACTTTAACCATAGATAAAGTCAAGTGAGCCAGAATTTCAGTTTTTCCGTGTATAAAGCCATATAGGGTTTGAGATAGGGTTCTTATAGTTTTGTTCTATAAATTATGAGCGTATAAGTGTGGAGAGGGCTTAGATCTTTTTCTATCAAAAAGATTCGTCGCGTTGTAATTATTTATTGTTGGCTAATGGATGTCCAAATTATGTACGTTATTGATGCAGCAGAGGATCGAATCCCGTTAACAATATCGTGTGTTGCTTCCATTGTGCTTAATATTGTGTGTGTCACGTCCCCAAATTGCCTATAGGGCAAATCCAGGGAACGCGAAATGCTACAAGCCTATGGTGCAACACCAACACTAAATCCATATACCATAATAAAGTAATTCTAACGTCAACTAAAATATCTAATCATCTTATCAAACTCGCAGTAAATAATGTGGATTAAACTTCAAACAGTTAAATATGCTTAATCCCGAAAAGACAAAACTCCTCAAAGAATCTTTAGCCATAAGAAACATATAACCAATAAACTTAGATTTTTCATGAAAAAGATCCACAACCACATTTACTTGACTAAAAAATTCTAGAGAAAAAATCATCCTAGTGATAGCATCCAAGTCATAGCGACTTCTAACCCAGCAATCCCAAGGACTTATTCTTTGACCTCTGCAACAATAAAATAATAAAGTGAGCAGACAATACTCAATAAATAGATACTCTGAGAGAAGTTTAGAGGAAAATTCTAACAAAGGAAAAATCTCACATTTAGTCTCTATTGTTTGCAAAAAAATTCAGTTTGGTCCTTATTAATTAAAATATCTCAATTTAGTCCTTATTGTTTTCCCAAAAGTTTTAATCTCATCCCTATTGTTTAAAATTTCTCAATTTTGTCCTTATTGTTTGCCAAAAAATTTTAGTTTCGTTTCTATTATTTTTAAAAAGTTTCAAATTCGTCCCTATTATCTCAAAAAATTTCAATTTAGTCCTTGAATAATAGGGATGAATTTGAAACTTCTTAAAAATAATAGGGACAAAATTAAAACTTTTTGGGAAACAATAAGGACGAAATTGAGAAATTTTAAACAATAGGTACAAATTTAAAACTTTTGGTGAAATAATATGGACTAAATTGAGACATTTTAAACAATAAGGACCAAACTAAATTTTTTTGCAAACAATAGGGACTAAATGTGAAATTTTTCCTCCTAACAAACGACATCAATAATTTATACGCAAAAAGCTACATCAATGATTCATAAATCAATAGCTACTAAGTAGTGGACAATAAAATGAACAATTGTAAGGAGAATAAGACCCGAGATATGAAGACTATACAACTTCAATGAGTAATTGTCAACATTTATCGTGGGATACAAGAACTAATTGTGAATATTATCGTCATAAACAACATCAACATCAACGATAACAACATAAACATCAATTATCAACACATAACAATGATGACGGTTATTATTTTCCATCGTCTAGGGTAACAAAGACGGATATTATAACCCTCTGATAGGGGTTTTCACAGCTTTTAGAAGACAGTCGATGCAACAAAGGACTAACTCGGCTTCGGCAAGATTAATTAATTGGAAGTAGTAATATCAGCAACAAAGAAGCTGGTTTGGAAACTAAGAAAAGAAGACGAGGTAAGGAGTTGATTAGATGAACAACCAACAAATGCATTCAAGGTTTAGGGAACTTGCAAACACTAGCCATCATTTTATCGTTGTTCTAAGTGGAATATGTAAGACCATTCCAAAAGAATTCCAAAGGGGCTTACAAAGAAATGAGTTTACAGTAGCATCAGGCCATGCAAATAAGAGTTCAAAAAGTGTTTATTATGGCCTGCTTGTGAAATCCTCTTATTACGATAAAATAATTGGAACCTTTATCATTTTATTGTGAGTGAAGTATTATAAGTATCAGTAGTAGAAGGGGGACAATAGATTAACAAGAAACAAATGAAGAATTTCAGAGAACAACTTACAAAGTGCTAACTCGCTGAAAACAGATTCGAGAATGATAAAAGAGAATTATAGGATCCGAACAACACCAACATAAGACTAGGGAAAAGTCTCCGCAGAAGGTAGATGCAGTACCTTATAATAACAGTTCTTGCAAAACGAGTTCGAACACCATACTAGTGGTAGAATAGATAATGATAAAAGGCCATACTATTGCTATGTATGCAATTTTTTTCTATCATGTATTGGACTTGCGCGGACTTGTTTAACTTAGGCATATGAATTAAAATATAGAATTGACATCTTAATGGCTGCTTTTGTACTATAATACTAAAGACCAACAACTATTATTTTATGTAGATTCATATTCATCCATGTAGGTACAAGGTATAGTTTAGTAAATGATGGCACTCGAAACAGTAAAAGCGTGGCCGTAGTTGCATTGTTTTGATTAATAATTATTTCTCCTTCTGATGTTATTCCTAAACTATGCGAATTGGAGGAGTTCAACAAGACTGGTTTGAAAACAATAGAGTATTAAGAAAAGAGCAACAACATTCAAGGAGGAGTACTATCAGTAACCGGAAGTAATATAATTTGTGAGCAGAATATTGGAAGCAATCAATAGTTTAATCTTCAACGAAGAATAGGGGAATTGACTATACGGAAGGGTATCTACTTACCTTGTTTCTAAAATTGCAAAGCCACAATTCTGAAATGTAAACAAATTATTCGAAACCCAAATCCTTGAACACCAAATACACAAGATATTTTCCACGAACATCATTGCTAAATATCAATGTGGTTTGCCAAGTTACAAAAATAAAAATGCAATTTTTTCTTTCCTTTTTCTCCTTTCGTTCTTTTCTACATCTGCACTTCTTTGTTTTATACATAACTAAGCAGCGGCATAGTTCGCGAATCGTGAATCGTATCGTGAATCAAAATTTTATTTTTTTGAATCGTGAATCGTACCGATTCGATCACAACTTTAAAACTATATGATAATTAATATATTACATTTCCATTAATAGTTTTAAATATTAGAAGATAATATTTTAATGATAAATGCCAAAGTCTTAAGACAAAAGAACATAAAAAAATCAAATAAGTAATAGTTAGTTGCCAAGTAAAGAACATAAAAAAAAAAAAACATAAAAAAATAAAATAAAGTTTAATATTTAATGATGCCAAGACAATAAAAAAATCAAATAAAGTTTGATATTTAATAATGCTATTGCAGGCCATAAAAAAACAATAAAAAGATGATTGTAAAGACAACAAAAAAACAATAAAGACCATAAACCAACATAAAAACAATAAAGAGTAAAAACCACAAACAATAAAAAAAACATAAAAAAACATTATTAGACTGATAGCCACTAAAGTCTCTTGGTCAGCGAAATAAGACCACAGACCAAAGTACCAAACTCATCAACACTATAAACAAAGACAACTCACCAACACTTGATCGCGAAGACTTTTGATCGGCGAAGACAACTCCTAGATCTGCGAAGACAGCTCTTGTGTTTCAGACTTCAGTCGAATGATATGAGTACGTTCTCTCTCTCTTCGTTTTTTAGGGTTTTTAATTTTTAGCTTTTGAATGTTTTAATTTTGTATTATAATTAAAAATTGATGTTAAATCTAAATAGGCTTTTCTTTTTATTTTGTTTGTTGAAATAAGCTCTTTTTTTTATTGATAATGGGCAAAAATTGATGTGGGTTTTCTTTTCTTTTTTTGATTTTTGGACTTTTTTTTATCCGAATCGCTCATGATTCGGCGAATCGTCTAATTCGCTCTGATTCACTCCAATTCACTACGATTCGCTTAACGATTCACCTTAATTAACAATTCACTAGTTGATTCGAATCGTTTTTCGCTTGAATCGAACCGAATCGTACGATTCGAATCGCGAATCGTACGATTACGATAACTATGAGCAGTGGTACCTATACCACGTTCTCCCTCTTTTCCACATAAGTAGGTAAAAAAAAAACCCCACTAAGTTAGTTGGCCAAGTTTTTAGGCTTCAAATCACCCAAAATCTACAATTAAAATCTACATTAATTATCTAAAATTACTCAGTCAAAGAGTCAAAGTTTTAAAAGAAAAGAAAAGTCAACACCTAAAATTTCGGGATGTTATATCCTTTGCCCCTTAACAAAAGTTTCATCCTCGAAACTTAATCTCTAAGAGAAGAAATCTAGGAAAACACAATTCAAAAATAAAAATCTATGCATTTTCTTGTACTCAAAGTAATAAATTTAAGCCTAAGCACGATTATATACAAGCAGTAAATCTAAATTTAAGCATTCTAATACGCAACAAAAACTTAGGTACCCAATCCACAAGTCCTTAAATGATCATAACCTATTACTCTGATACCACTTGTTACATCTCCAAATTGCTTATAAGGCAGATCCAAGGACTGGGAAATGCTACAAGCCTATGGTGCAAGGCTAACACTAAATCCATATACAATAATAAAGTAATTCTAACATCAACTAAAATATCTAATCATCTTATCAAACTTACAGTAAATAATGTGGATTAAACTTCAAACAATTAAATATGCTTAATCCCAAAAAGACAAAACTCCTAAAAGAATCTTTAACCATAAGAAACATATAACCAATAAACTTAGATTTTTCGTGAAAAAGATCCACAACCATATTTGTTTGACTAAAATAATAAAGTGAAAAGACAATGTTCAGTAAATAGATACCCCGAGAGAAGTTTAGAGGAAGATTCTAACAATCGACATCAATAATTTATACGCAAGAAGCTACATCAATGATTCATAAATCAATAGCTGCTAAGTAGAAGACAATAAAAGGAACAATTGGAATGAGAGCATATGAATATACAACTTCAATGAGTAATTGCCAACATTTATCACAGGATACAATAACTTGCTATAAATATTATCATCATCAACAACATCAACATAATCAAGGATAACAACATCAACATCAATTATCAACACATAACAACGATGACAGGTATTATTTCCTACCGTCCAGGTTAGCAAAAACAGATATTATAACCCTCTGATAGGAGTTTTCATAGCTTTTAGAATATAGTTGATGCAACAAAAGACAGAAATAAATTTGTGGTGTAAGTCAACACAACGGGGAATCCCTATACGAATATTGGGAACGTTTCAAGAAATTATGTGCAAGCTGCCCCCATCATCAAATTAGTGAGCAGCTACTCATCTAATATTTCTATGAGGGTTTTCTACCCACTGACAGGAGCATGATTAATGCTACTAGTAGAGGAGCTTTGATGGATAAAACTCCTAAGGCGGCAAGGAACTTGATTGCAAATATGGCGACCAATTCTAAAAAATTTAGCACTAGGCTTGATCATCCATCTAAGCATGTTAATGAGGTAAATATTTATTCCCTTGAAGAATAGATTGCGAGTCTAACTTCTCTTGTTCGTCAAATAATTGTAAGTAATATGCAAGCGGCAAATGCTTGTGGGATTTGTTCGGTAGTAAGGCTTCCAACCGATATGTGCCCAACTCTTCAAGAGGAGCTCGTTGAACAAGTGAATACGGCGGGTGGTTTTCCTAAACAACTGCAAAGGAAGTATGATCCCTATTCGAGCACGTATAACCTAGCATAGAGGGATTATCCCCAATATTAGTTATAGGAATCCATAAGTAAATCAGCTCCCAACTCAAAATTGCCTGAGTTTTCAGCAATATAAGCAGCCATATCAACAACTGGCCCAAACTTTTAATTCTGTTATGTCTTTAGAAGATATTGTTAAGTCTCTTGCCACTAATACTTCGCAATTTCAATAGGAGATGAAACAATTTCAACAAGAGACGAAGGCCAGTATTCAAAGTTTAGACAAACAGGTGGGGCAGATAGAAACCGTAATTATGGCCTGCTTGTGAAATTACCCTCTCAAACGATAGTAAATCCAAGAGAAAATATAAGTGCAATCATTTTGAGAAGTGGTAGAGAGCTGAAGATTCCAGAAAATGTAGCCCCTACATCTTCGAAGCAAGAAAATGAGAAAACATCGTTGCAAATAAAAATGTGCCAAATGACGATGAGGTACCTAAGTGTAAGGTTCCATCTCTTTCTGATTATAAACCAGTACCCCCTATTTTTCCCAGGCTTTAGAAGAATCTAGAAAAGATTAGCAAAATATAGATTTGTATCACATTTTTCGTAGATGCAAGGTAAATATTCCACTTTTAGATGTTATTAAACAAGTACCTCATTATGCTAAATTCTTGAAAGAATTGTGTATGATTAAGAGAAAACAGAAACTAAGGATGTAAGAAGGTCAGAGTAGGGGATAATGTTTCTGCAATTATTCAAAGAAAACTCCCTACAAAGTGTAAAGATCTAGGTATGTTTATTATCCTTTGTATGATAGGTAACACTAGATTTGAGAAGGCTATGTTAGATTTAGGAGCTTCTATTAATGTCATGCCATATTCTATATATGTTTCTTCAAAACTTGGACCTTTGAATAAAACTGGTGTTGTGATTCAATTAACTGATAGATCTAATGCCTACCCTAAGGGTATCGTTGATAATGTTCTTGTGCAAGTTAATGATTTATTTTTCCTTGCAGATTCCTATGTGCTTGATATGGAGAACAATGATCAAACAACGCTTATTTTGTTAGGAAAACCATTCTTAAAAATATCTAAGGATAAGATAGATGTTCATAGTGGCACACTTATCATGGAATATAATGGTGAAATCATTAAGTTTAATATTTATGATGCCATGAAATATCCTGGCGATGATAATCATGTTTATTCTATTGATATGGTTGATAATCCTGATTGAAGAATGAAACATTGAGTCGAGCCAACGACAATAAATAAAAGCGTTGCTTGGAAGGTAACCCAAGGTAAATTTGTCTTACTGGCTGATGTTAAATGGATCCAGGTATTTAAATATTATTTTTTTACGTATTAGTTAGTTTGTCATTTTTATTGTTTCACAGAGTCGGTTTTAGTGCCTCCTAGAGTTCAGAGCCTTTGTATGAGGATGTAAATAGGGTCGGTCAACAAAAAAATAAAAAAATAAAAAAATATAAAACTTTTGTTGTTTCCTTATGCTTTACTTTCTCTTGTTTTCTTGGGTTTCACTGAATAGTTACAGATTTAAAGCATTACTTTTCTTCTCCCTAACAAGGGCTTCAGGCATGTCCTTATACAAACTCTATTTTTCTTACCTAACATGATCTCATGTTGCTCTTTATTCATCTTAGCATAAATTTGAGAGTTTATTTTTACTCACTGATGACAATGTAAGTTTTAAGTGTGGATAAGGGGATTTAGGTTGTATAATTTATTCTCAAAAAGAATTTTTTTTTGTGGTTTTCAATGATTTTTTTTGTATGGCATGAGCAAGTTGCAATTAAGCTGATTCAGAACATGATTGAATAAGTACTCTTTCCACTTCGAATTAATTAGTCTAGTTATTTTCCTTGACCATGGTGGTGACTGAATTTCATAGACAAAAATTGATAAAATTTTGAGCCTTTAGACTGACATATCCATATCAATCTCACTATTTTCTTTCATGAGAGATATTCCTCCATGGATTTGTTTCTCTAGAACTTTCCTTGATTCTCTTTGAGATCACATTGACGCATACATGCATGAACATGATTAAGGCCTTCTTTGATTTAGCTACATAAGCCAATTAGCTTACCTTTTACTTAATATTTCCTTTTGTTAAACCCCTTTGAGCGACCTTGTTTATTATGAAGCCACGTTACAAGCTTTAAACCCACAAAATAATACATTTATCCAAGCCGTAGAGTCAGTGGAGCATTGTTCATCATTATATATGTATAGGTGTACAAGAAATAAGTGTAAGGGTATCTAGATTTGTGGTATGACTATGACTGGTAAAATGAAACATGCTTTCATTCTCAATTTGTGAGTTCAAATGTTGGTGTAATTTTGGCAAGAAAAAAATAGAAAAAAGAAAGAAGAAAGGAAGTGATGGAGGAAATTTCTTTTAAACTGTCCACGTTCAAAATTCCTCCTAAAAATTCCAAGAAAGGGTTCTGTTTATACATGATATATGCAAAGGTGGAAGCTGTTGAATGGAGTGGTAGGTTTTTACATGTCTTATATATTCGAGTTTGAGTTGATTCATTTTTGCTCCGTTAGTTTAAATGACTTTTGAGCTACATTCCCAAATATTTCCCACCTTGGTTCTAAACTCAGTTACAACCCTTGAAAAGTCCTTGTGATTCGTGTTATGCATGTGATCTTAGTGGTGAAGAATGAGAAGATATGCAAGCCTATGGTAGATCATTTCAATTGGAATGAATTTGAGCGAAACACATACCCTTCAAACATATGAGAGTCAAGTGTTTATTTCCACGAGGGTCTACGTATTTAGTTTACTCCATCTTCGAGTGGAAATTCTTACTAAGTAATTATAAGATTGGTTAATAATGTTTGTTCATGATATGTATTGAGTTTTGAAGAGCTTGGTTGTTCTATGTTGATGGTGTTGCAACTTTGGTATTCTTGGGAAATTGAGTTTTGCCCGAGGACGAACAAAGGTTAAGTGTGGGGGAATATGATGAGAGTGCAAAATATCATATTTTTCTTCCTTAATATTTAATATTTTACACTTATTTGCTGTCTAAATATGCTTATTATTCTTATATTTTGATTTAGGATGCAAACGGAGGCATTAAGTGCAAAATGAAGCAATTCGAACGAATTTGGACAATTTTGACAAAACTTACTGCTGGAAAAACCTCTTTCCTAGTTATATTAGGACTTCACTTTATTTTTAATGTTTTCCTTATTTTATTCAAATTAGGATATCGTTATTTTAGGAGATTTTGTAGGCTTCCAAATCTATAAATAAGGTGTAGAGAGATCAGATTTCAGACACATCTCTCTCTCCTCTTTTCCCCAAACTTCTTCTTCGAGTTTTCTTTATGCCTTTGCGTGGCTAAGCTTTTATACTTGGTCGAATGAAACTAAAGTCTCGAAATCAAGAAGAGATCTAATTAGTTTTTATTGTTCAATTTATGCTTTAAGTATCAATTGATGTGACAGTATTTGCAGTACTCAAACCTTGGTATTTGTACTATATTTGCATCTTAACTTGGGAATTATTACAATACTTTGATACTTTCGATGCAATGTAGGAGAATATCGAAAAGTGAAAATTCAGACCTAAAATGCAAGTCAATAAGTGAATAGTGGGCAAAACACGTGGAACGGTAGAAGAATGAAGTCGATAGAGACAGAATTTGGCCAAAACTAGCGCATAATCAGACTCAGAATGCTGAAATAGCCCAAAAATGCCTCGGTCAATGCTCGGTTAATGCTCAGTCAAAGTCAGAACTTCAAGCCCAAATAATCAACAAAAGGGTACACGAGCGCGCCCTCCTGGCGCTCGAGCGCCCTGCACAAATATTCCATCATGTTCCAGAAAAAAACACGTGGCAAAAAGACAATTGTTGGAGCAAATGCACGCTCGAAAGAGCTACTGAAGCTTCTAGAAAGCGGTGATGTGGCGCGCGATAATTGGACAAAAGCGCACCTCTGGGATTTTGCCTATAAATACCCCTCTCCCCTCACCGAAAATTGTAATTAATTTTTGATTTTGGTTATTTTTAATTAATTTTTGAGTTAATTCTAGTTAGGTTTTAGCTTTAGTCGTAGTTAATTAGTAGGATACGGGGAAAATCCCACCTAGATAGTTATTATTCAGAAAAATTTTGCCCGAGTAGCTACTATTAGGGGGAAGTCTGATCCAAGTAGTTATTATCCGGGGGAGGTTATGCCAATAACCATTTAATCAAGTTTGCTTGCAAGTTTTGAATTCAAGAATGTTTTCAAGTCATGTGATTTAAAGATTGTTTTCAAATCATGCCATGTACTTTTTAATATAAAGTACTGCATATTTTATCGAACTTAGTGCATTATAATGTTTACATGCATAAGGGTGGCCTCTTTTGTCACTCATTGTTTACGTGTTTTTACCATGTTTATATGCCATAATGTGAATACTTGTTACGTGATACACAAGTGAAACTAACAATACTAACTAGCGAAGGTTACAACCATAAGCGTCACGACGGATATGGTGACTTTTCACTAGGCGACAACGAGCTTGCCAGTGGTTGTTCATCCTTCGTGTGCTAGTCCCTCGTCCCGTGGAAAACACGTGTATCCATAGGCATGGGTCGTAGGATTCAGGGTACATCTGGAGTACACCCAGTGGCAGTGATAAGGGACACCGACATTTGAAGCATCAAGAGACAAATAAGAGAAGCTAAAAAGAAGAAGACCCACACGGGAAATATTGGCGCCCATGAGGGTTCGCGAGCGATATCCTTTTTATATGTGTTTATTTAGCGTATAATTTTATCATGATTTCAAGCTTATCATGTATAATGTATAACATTTAATGTCATCTTATCTTCAAGCTTTCCGTGTAAATGATATATCTTTGAATTTCCTATGAAAGTGTTATGTTCTCATGTATCTTCACATGTTAAGCTAATGAATATATGAATGTCTTATATCTATTGCACGAAAATCATTTTCAAAAACTTCCCCGAGTTTACACTCCCTCACTGAGCATATGGTTGCTTACCCCTATTTTCTCTAATATTTTCCAGGTGTAGCAAGGAGATTTTGAAGTGCTCACAAGTTGTATGGTCCCTCTATGCTCGGAAGGTTGTGTGCTTATAATAATTATGAGTTTCTTGTAATTGTCAGCAGAGTCTAAAGATTTTGTAAAATGGTACGAAGTTGTAATATTTGAACACTCGTCTTGTTGATTTTAAGTAGTATTTGAACTAGAAGTATAAAAGACAAAAATTTTATGCTATTGGACACTTGTGGTTATTGTTGTGAAGATTTTTCTGTATGTAAGTTTCTGGTTTAGCCTAAGTATAGAGGAAACTCTGTCCATTTTCCTTTATTTATTGTGCCCGGGGTTGTGGTCGGGTTAATGTTAGTGAAGTTAGTAAGGGTCCTGATTCCGTGAAAGATCGGTGCATGACAGGTGGTATCAGAACTTAGATTGATATCAGCTGAGACAAGGTCCTCGGTCTGTTGGGTAATAACCCGTGAGTGGATGCATGTGAAGTGTATCTTGGGTAGGTATGTGCTTGCATGTGAGACTTGTGTATTCTTTAATGAAAATGTGCACCTATGTGTCATTCTTGTGTAAAATATGAAGGATGTGCAATATGTGCAATTATGTGGCCATATGTGCACTTGTGTGACTTATTTGCGCAATATATGAAGAATGTGTATCATATGGATAATGTGATATATAAGTGTATTATGTGTAAGTGTGTGATATGTGCTCGCTATCTAAGATAAGTGTTTGCTCTGTTATAACTACTCTTGAGTGTGTGAAAAATGTATTATATGATATGTTAAGAGTGCATTAAAGGATGACCATGCAACATGTAATTCCTTTCTCCCTCTCTCCTCCGATGATCCGCAATCGGTGATTAGAGAATGATATACAGTGTATGGAGATTGACATTTAGTAATCGGCTGCTGGTATTCTCCTTCAACATGCTTCTACGAAACCTTGATTTGGGTTTATATTCAGTGTCCGGTTTTGTATACAGTGTTTCTACTCTGAGCTCTTATTTTGTCTTCTTACCCGGGGATCTATATTCGATATTTTGCTTGGCATTCTTATTAGGGGCACAATATTCTTCTCTGGTATCTTCTACGACATTCGATATTGATATTTGGGTATTCTTATTTGGATTCTTATCCGGCATTCTCTTGGTATTTTGCTCGTGGGACCTTTATTTGGTCTCTTTGTTCAGGATTACGTATCTGACATTTTCCTGGGTATTTATAAGGAGGTTCTTGTTGGTATTCTTGTCTGGCATTCATATTTGTTAGTCTTCTATGGGATTTCTATTTGGAAGATCTTATTTAGAGATTTTTTTGGTATTCTTTTTGGGTATTCTCTGTGGTATTCGTATTCGAGATTCTATCGGACTTCTTATTCAGTATTATCTGCGGTATTCACCTTCAAATCTTTTATTGGTATTTTCTTAGCATTCTTATTCAGAATTCTGGAACGGATTTCTTGTTCAACACTTCTAACTGGGATTCTCATAGGGCATTCGCATTCAGAGGGATTCTTACTCGGACTTGGGAATGGTATTTTCAATTGGAGCCTTTATTTGGCCTCCTTACTCAGAATTTCTCTGTGGTATTCACTTGGTATTCTTGTTGGGCCTTCGTGTTAGCCTTTATCATTGGCATATTTGTATAGTGTTCTCGCTTGGCAGTTGGTGAAGAGTGATCGCAGTTGGCACTCCATGTTTTGTTGGCATATTTGAGCTAGAATTCTTGCCATTGAAGTGAAGCTTTCTAATGAACAAGGAATTGCGAGGACGCAATTATTTGAAGGGGAAAAGTGTGACACCTTGGACCTAACATGTAATGAATGGTACTTATTTGCATATGTCTACGTGTTTATTTTAAATGGTGGTGCATTATTATGTGATTATTTGTAACTATTTGCATATATTTTTAGTATGAATTTTATATTCTTTGAAAAACGTGCAAACTGTGTCTAATTAATTTATATGAGATGATTATCTTAGTGTTATATTTATTAGAAATTAAGCTTTTTCATTTAAGTGTTAGTTCTCACTATTTTCAATTATTGAATAAGTAGCTCTGAGTTTAGATGCAATTTCATTTTATTTTGTTTAATTATTTGACATACATATTTATCTTATTAAAACTATTCTGCGTGCACGTTCATCGAACAAATTTCATTTATTGCATTTCGGGAGGCCCTAAGTGAATAGTCTAACACAAATGAATAGTAACTAATGTAGGAATTTTATTTGGGCCATTAGGTGAACTAGACTAGCTTTGGGCTAACTTTTACAAACTAAATTAACCTAACTAAGCCCAAACCCAAAGCCCAAGCCTAATAACTATCAATATTCCCTTATAAGCTACCTAAGATCAAAAGAGAGGGATGTGGGTCGGCCATGGAAGAAATAAAGAGAGGGAGAAGAAGAGAAAGAAAAGAGGAAAAAGAAGAAGAAATGGAAGGAAATTAAACTAACTCTATGCATTTCCTTGCAATTTGATCAACCTAGGTGAGGGATTGCACTCTTTTTTGTAATTTTATGGCTTTTCTTGCTATTAGAATGATGAATATGTTGTATGGTGATGATCAATTATGTTGTAGTGTATACAAAGCTAATTTCTAGCATGTAGTGTGTTGTGCAAGTTCTCTTTTGCAAGTTTTGCTAAGTGTTGCAAGAAGATTAATTGTTGTTGTTACTTTGCTATCCTTGAGCATACATATAGAGTAGGTGCTTGTTAAATGTCCCAAGTGAAGTATAGAAGTTATGTGCTAGCTATATTAATGCTTTAAACTAGCTAAAATGCAAGAAAAGTTAGTAATGAGTTAAAGCCCTGTATGGACAAATTACTATACCCGAATTTTAGAGCACTTTTGACATAGTAAATGTGCTTAGATTGAACGAAACTTTTACAGTTGCTAGATGTAACAATGTAAAGAAAACTTTGTTTTTGGAGCAAGAATTAATTCAGTAGTTTTATGTCTTTGACAAAGCCATTTCCAAAGGGTAACAGAAAATTCACAAGTTTTGACCAGTCAGGAGTATTTGCACAAAAATAGTTATAACTTATGGAATTGAGCTCCGTTTGATCCTAAAATTATCTACACTGGAAGAGCTTCATTTATACATTAAAATCAGAGTATTGGAGGTCATTAGCATAGGTAACTAATGTGATAAAGTTTAGCTTTTGTTGAAAATTGAAATATATCTTAGGTAGTTGTAAGTGAGTTAAAGTTTCTTACATGATAATGACTAAGTAATCGAGAATGCTAGCTTGATAATTATGGGTTATTAATGTCATTGAGAGAATCTAGAAGTGTTAGAGTCATGAGCATACAAGTGCTAGTTATTTTAGAATATGTGCAAGTAATGATAATCAAAGAGTATTCATATCATGTTTTATGAGCTTAGTTTTAGTAAAGCATATTTAGTGGCTTTAAAGCATGTTATTTGTGAAGTGACCTTGTTGAATTAGTTAGTTACTTGCTATCTAGAGTTTAATGAATTAGAATTATATCCGTGCCAATAACCATGTAATCAAGTTTGCTTGCAAGTTATGAATTCAAAAATGTTTTCAAATCATGTGATTTAAAGGTTGTTTTCAAATCATGCCATGTACATATTAATGTAAAGTAGTGCATATTTTAGCGAACTTAGTGCATGGTAATGTTTACATGCATGAGGGTGGCCTCTTTTGTCACTCATCATTTACATGTTTTATCATGTTTATATGCCACAACGTGAATACGTGTTACGTGATACTCAAGCGAAACTAACAATACAAACTAGCGAAGGCTGTAAGCTTAAGCGTTGCGACAGATGTGGTGACCTTCCACTGGGCGGCAATGGCTGCCAGTGGTTGCTCATCCCGTGTATGCTATTCCCTCGTCTCGTGAAAAACGAGTGCATCCACGGGTGTGAGTTATAGGATTCGGGGTACATCCGAAGTACACCCAGCGGGAGTGATAAGGGATGTTGGCATTTGAATCGTCAAGAGACAAAGAAAAGAAACGGAAAATAAGAAGGCCCACATGGGAAAGGTTGGTGTCCATGATGGTTCGTGAGCGATATCCTTTTGATATGTGTTTATTTAGCGTATAATGTTATCATGATTTCAAGCTTATCATGTATAATGTATAGCGTTTAATGTCATCTTATCTTCAAACTTTCCGTGTAAATGTTATGTCTTTGAATTTTCTATGAAAGTGTTATGTTCTCGTATATCTTCACGTGTTAGGCTAATGAATATATGAATGTCTTATATGTATTGCACTAAAACCGTTTTCAAAAACTTCCCCGAGTTTTGAGCATGTGGTTGCTCACCCCTATTTTCTCTAACATTTTTCAAGTGTAGTAAGAAGATTTTGGAATGCTCACAAGTTGGGTGGTCTCTCTATGCTCGGAAGTTGTGTGCTTATAATAATTATGAGTTGTTTGTAATTGTCAACAGAGTGTAAAGATTTTGTAAAATGGTATGAAGTTGTAATATTTGAACACTCGTGTTGTTAATTTTAAGTTGTATTTGAACTAGAAGTACAAAAGACAAAACTTTTATGCTATTAGATGCTTGTGGTTATTGTTGTGAAAATTTTTTTACATGTAAGTTCTGGTTTGGCCTAAGTACAGGGCAAAACTCTGTCAATTTTTCCTCATTTGTCATGCCTGGGGTTGGGGTCGGGTTAATATTAATGAAATTAGTAAAGGTCCTGATTCCGTGTGGGATCGGGGTGTGACAGGTCCCCTTAGCACAAACGTCCATAGAGGTATTGGCAGACCATATGATGTTGTTAGCACGACGGTGAGGTTATGCTTCTGTGTTTCTCATTTATGCCTTAGACATTTTACCTGAGTTTTCTTTCCTTTGATATATCCAGGTGGGCAATTACCATATCTAGATTAGGGTTCACGCCCTCATATGGCAAGGCTTTTCACCGAGCTCCAGTATCGGCATGTGAAATCAGTCCTGTTTATAAAAGGCCCAAAAGAATAAGGCCAAAGAGAATATCATGGACTTCCAAGTTGAGACCAACTCACTAGAAGCTAGGTTGGAGGACCTTAAGTAGAAGAATACTATATGTAGAAACCAACACATGCATTTGAATATTTTTCGAAGTCAAACCTATCTATTCAGCAAAAGGGTACGTCATCTACCATCAATTATTTATAACTTTTAGAACTTCTTAATTAACCATTACATTTTTAAGTGAGTTTACATCATTATTTTTTTATTTCTTAATTTAATATATCTTTCATTTTGACATATTTAAGTAATATGTGTCTTTAAGATGTTTAGAGTCATCAAACACTTTAAAACTTAATTCAAAATAATGATAAAAATATAGGACAAATGGGGAGTTGAATAAGGAGAAAAATGTAATTACAAAACATTAGGAGAATATTATGAAATACTAATTGGAATTCAATGTGTTGGTGTTTGGTGGATCTTAATGGACCTTGACCCTAGTCCGTGACTAATTGCGTCTCAATTTTAAGATGGTTTCATACCTTGGTGAAAGTGGAATAAATATACATACACATTCATCTTTTGGAGTAGATGAATGTGGTAAGATCACTTGGGTTAATCCAGCACAGAGTGAATGAGAATTGGGATTCAAAGTTTGTGATTGGAAATAGAATGACCAATAGTGCATTCTACTTTCATTAAATAGTGCATTCACTTTATGCACCTACTACGATGTTACCGTATGATGCGATAGTTTACCATAGGCTACATTATATTCATGGACTCTTCGGCTATATCTTGGCAATCCATGAACAAACTATGGTCTCACGCTCATTTGCAAAAGCTGAATTTTGTAGATTGCCAGCAGCTACCAGTGATATCATTTGGCTTCATGAATTTCTTGCTAATATATTGGTTGCCTGTCATTACTAGTACACTATTTTGTGATAATCAGACAGCCTTAAATACATGGGCAAATCTAGGAATTATTTCACATGGTAGCTAAAATTTATAATTTTTGAACTATATAAATATATTTATTTCAGTGGGGGCTAATTCATCTTTTAACTAAAAATACATATATATCTAACATTTTTTTGAAAAAAAAATATAAAATTTTTAACCTTTTTTTTTTTTTTGCTGAATTAGCAAGAAAATTTATTAATGAAAAACAAAAGAACAAGCGTAAAAGTACATCGAAATAGCCAAATCCAAGAGTTTTCTATAGATTAAGCAAGTAAACTACTCATGGAAATGGCAAGAAACAACAAAAGGTACATCACAACTGTCACAAAGAAACACAAGCAAACAAAGTCATGTCAACTGGGCAACAATCATTGCTCTTCACAAGAAATGACTGTTAATGGAAGATTTCTTGATAGGTCTTCTGACTTGGACTTTTATCATAACTTCTTCATGGATGCGTAAAAGAATCCCCTCATCAGATGATGCCTCGTCCCTAAATAACCTTATGTTCTTCTCAGTCCAGATGTGGTAAATTGATGCACCAAGGATCAGCCAGAAAAGGTACTCCTTAATGTTGTTTCTACCTGCAAGAGAGGAACCAAGCTTAATGATATCTTTGAATGTAAAGATAGGGGCATCAATAAGAATGAACATTAAACTTCCCTTCCAAATTCTCTTTGTGAAACAACATTCAAAAAAGAAATGGTCTATTGTCTTCAAAGCCTAGTAGCAGAAAATGCAATGCACTCGATTGATGCTACCCCAGCAAAGAAGACGATATCTTGTAGCAAGACAGTCAAGGCAAGCAAGCCAAGTGATGAAACTATGCTTGGAGAAATTGTAAGGGAACTAAACAATAGTATGCCAGCTAACTTGTTGACCTTTATCACAAACAAAATGCCAAGCATTATTGAATGAAAATGAGTCATTAGAGGCGAGAGACCAAACAAATGAGTCATGAGGGGCTTACTGAGAGAGAGCATAGTATGGCGAGTGATCAAGTAGTGCAAAGTCTGGAGGTTAAAGTAGCCAATTCCAGGAGTTGTTAATGATGACATCTGAAACTCTGGAATGCCAAAAGAGCATACAGTGATTGTACAGGTCAGTTAAGCTGCCCTCAGGCTGTCAATTGTCATGCCAGAAAAATGTTCTACGACCATCACCAATACGATGAGAGATGAGATCATGAACCAAAGGTCTAAGATTAAGGAGTTTCATCCAGGTCTAATTAGTATCGAGAGGGACCTACATAGTCCAAAGGCATTTATCCTTTATATGATTAGTGCAAATCCAAGTGCTCCAGATAGAATCTCGTATTGAATCTATTCTCCAGAAAGGTTTCATAAAAGTTGTTTTGTCAATATCCCCAAGAGTTTTAATGCCTAGCCCCCTTTATTGTGGGGCTTGCAAACACTCATCCAAGAGACTTTTGGTCCTATGTCCCTCCAAAGAAAAGCAACAAACTTCTTTCAATGTCTGTAAGAATGCATTTTGGAATTACAAGAGCACTCGCCTATAAGACATGCAAGTGGTTCAAGACAGATTTGATCAATTGAAGTCTGCCAACAAAAGAGAGCTAGTCCAATTTGAGATTTTGTCAAGAAGGCTCTGGCAGTCTTGTTTTCTCAGTCGCCCTGAGATCAAATGGATACCCACCTATAGATGTCTTAAGGTCTGGATTACCCCCTCCAAAGAAGGTCTCACTCTTATCAGCATTGAAACTCAACCCCGAAAGTCTGTGAAAAAAATCCAAGATACCCATGATGCCTCTGATAGAAGGAATATCAGCCTTGCAAAAGATGAGAAGGTCATCGGCAAAGTAGATGTGGTTGAGCTTAAGCTTAGCACACTTTGGATGAAAAGCGAAGTCATTACGGGAGGCAAGAATGTTAAGCATACAAGTGAGGACCTCCATTGCAATATGAAATAGGTAGGGAGACAGCAGGTTACCTTGGTTAATTTCATTTCCTCCTTCAAAATAACATTCTAAAGCAGCATTGATAAAAACTGAGAAACGAGGTGAGGTGACACAGGCTTTAATCCAATTGACAAACTCTTGAGGAAACCCGAAAGCATGCAAAGTGGGAATCATAAAATCTCATCTCAAAGTGTCAAAAGATTTAACAAGGTTAACCTTTAATGCACATCTGAGAGTGGAATTTTTCCTAGAGTAGCCACCGATAAGATCTAGCCCAATGAGGATATTTTCAACAATGAGTCTGCTTTCCACAAAAGCTAAATAGTTCCGTGAAATGATATAAGGAAGACAACTCTTGAGGCGATTAGCTAAAATCTTGGAAATGCATTTGTAGATGGTGTTGCAGCAAGAAATGGGTTTGAAATCGTTCACTATACAAGGGTTAGTAATTTTAAGAACCAAAGTAATGAATGTAGAGTTTACCTCCTTAAGAAGCGATGAAGAGTAGAAGAATAATTGGATTGCAGAGATAACTTATCTCCAACAATACTCAAAGCAGCTTTGTAGAAATGAGAGATAAAACCATCAGGACCTGGGCTTTTGTTACCATTGAGACTAACCATTCTGGTTTTGATCTCATTAGTAGTGATTGGGTCAGTGAGGCTTTTGTACAACTCTTGAGGGATGAATTTTCTAACAATGGATTGGATGTCCTCAACCCCGAATGATTCCTTGGTAGCATTTGAAGAGCCAAGAAGGTTAGTATAAAAATTAACAATTCCATTCCTTACCTCGTCTTCCTTGTAAAAAACTCTGCCATTTGCATCAAGAAGCCTATTGATGGTTTTCTTGGATTGGCGTCTTTTGAGGGCTTTATGGGAAAAAGTAGTATTAGAGTCACCGTCCTTGATCCAAAAGACTCTGGATTTTTGGCGAAGAATGTCGTCTTAGGCTTTTGATAGAGACTCGATCTCCGCAATAAGCTCCTTTTAATTAACAATATCGTCCTAATTGGAAATCTCATTGAGCATGTCCTGTTAGATCAAAGAGACTTTTCTCTAATAGAAGAAATCCTACTAGAGAGGTTAGTGAAAAAATTATCATTGAAAGATTTAAATGTAGGTTTAAGCCTCTTCTGTTTTTGGTCCAAACGGTACATGGAGGAGCCCACAATGTAACAATTTCAAACCTCACTAATAGTCTCAAGAAATCTATCATGGTGAGTCCAAGCATTAAATAACTTGAAAGGTTTTGATTTGGATGTGAATGGAACATTAGTGTGGAGAACAAGTAGGGAGTGATCTGAGGGGCCAGGGCCATCAATGAAGAGTGTAGACTGGTCAAATGAGTCTAACCAAGCTTGGTTAACAAGGGTTCTATCAAGTTTTGAAGCTTTGAAATGGTTACCCGGGCTTTTATTGGTCCAAGTGTAGAGAGGGCCAATAAAAGGATGGTCATGGAGAGAAGCTTTAAAAAGGCAATCTTTGAAGTCATTGGAGCTAATGTATGGATAACATTTAATGGACCTATCATCAACCTCAAGAGTTTCATTGAAATCTCCTAAGACACACCAGGGAGAAGAGTGAGAATTGTTGCTCCAGATAGAAATTTGTTGCCAAAGGTTTTTTATTTCAGAGGGGGTATTTCAACCATAGACAAAAGTAGCCTAGAAAGATAGACTTTCAGTTAAGGACGTGACATGACAATGTATAGCTTGGTCAGTATAATCAACTTTTGTGACATGGGCTCTATCATGCTTCCAAAAGATCCAGATACGACAAGTAGGGCAAGAATCATAATTGTGAATGAACCCAAAATACTTGAAACGCTTGGCAATAATGGAATTCATTTTATTAAGTTTGACCTTAGTTTTTAGGATGCAAAAGACATCAATAAAATGTTTATTCACAAAACGCAAGACTTCTTTCTGTTTGTAGGGCATATTAAAACCCTGGATGTTCTATGCACTAATAATCATAAGGAATGGGGAATGCAAGATATCTAGGGGAAGAGGATCCCAAAGAGGAGATAGGGGTCTTAACTCTCACCAACGAATTGACTTCTAAGGAGAGATCACTAAGCTTTGAAGAGCCATAGTCCACCTGATTGACAATTTTATCACCAAGCCCTTGAAGTACGCTAAACTTGTTGGAATTTGATTTTGAGGGAGAAACATGTTTTGGATTTGTGGAGGTTGTCTTGGAGGTTGGCTTTGGTGAAGCTTGACGAGTACTAACATGAGCATTTGGCTTAGCAATAAGGCAGGGTTTGGGTAGGGCCAAATTATTGGGTTCGGAACCGGGTAGGGAAAGGGCCGAATTGGGTAGAAGGCCGAGTTTATGTTGAGTCACATAATAGGTGGATGTGCTAGGATCATTAGGCTTGCCAGGAACATCTTGGGCTATGGGATTTACGGACATGAAAGGTTGAGATTTGTTATTTTGGGGAACATGTTTCCATTCATCATGGGGTTATTGTTGCTTCATTGGCAAGGTGGTCACTTCAACTTTCTTGGCTTGCACAGGGAAATTATCGTTATTATGACCAATAATATTACAAAAAGTGCATCTTGAAGGCTTCCATTCATACTCGATGTCAATCTTCACAAGTGTACCATACATATTCTTAGCCCATGTACGGTCCAGTAGATCTTTGCTAATGTCTATTTCAACGCACACTTTAGCATAACCAAGGTGGGATCTTGCTTTGGTTTTTTATTCCATTTGCAAATGAACTTCAATGGTGTTACCCACATAGTTCAAGCAACTTCTTGACCAAAGGTCAAGTGGAACATTCTTGAATTTTAGCCAAATGGGAACTTTTTCACAAGTGAGGTTGACAAGTTGAGTGTCCCATCTTCGCAAAAGGAGGGATCTATGGTTGACGTGCCACAATTCTTGGAGAATAGTATTTGTGACGCCCGAGATTTTTAGCCGTACATTCATTTACTGTTGCATATATTTTTTGTGCATTTCCTTCTGTGTTTTATTAACTGGCTTCTTTAGCTACTATTCATCCCGTTTTCAAACTATATTCTATTAGTGAATTATCATTTTTATTAAATCACATTAATTGTTAGAGGAGTACGAAAAATGTGCATTTGAGTTTAAAGCGATAGGAGCCTTCGTTTAAAAAATAATTTGTGAAAACTAGTGAATAGTGTTACGTATGAAACATAATGTTTTACTTAGCTAACTTAATTTATGTGCAATGAACTTGTTTTAAAGCTAACTAAGCTCATTTTAATAGACCATTTAAGCACCCCCCTTGACCCCACCCATAGCCTACTCATTATATAGCAAAAATAAGCTCAAAAACACAAAAAAAAAGAGAAAAAATGTGCAGGAATTACTGTAGCAGGGCCGAAAATACCAAAGGTGAAGGAAAATAGGAGATTTTGCTTCAACAACCTTGCATCTTGAGCTCCTAGCTTGATCTTGGGAGGATTTTGAGCATCCTAGGGCCTTCAACAAGCTTCATTGTCTTCAAAAATTGTGAGGGAGATGCATTTCATTTCTTTTAAAGTTCATGCTCTTATGTTGAATTTTCTTGATTTGTTGATATTAGCTATAAAACTTGTTATGAATGCTTGCTATGAGTTATTTGATACCTATAGAGTTAACTTTTATAGTTTGTTAGAAGATTCCATGGTTAAATGCATGTATTGATCAAAAGAGATGATGAATAGTGCCTAGAATTAGGGTTTTGAGAAAAATTGCTAATTAGCTTGAATTGAGGCTTCAATTAGGTACTCTAGACCCTAGTGAAGTTAGTTGAAAAGCCACTTAGATTTTGTTTGAGATTCCCAACAAAAATACTCTTCCGATTAGAGATTACATTGGTGCCTAACATATTTTTGTAGGAGTATTGGTCTCCCACATTTCCAAGAATAACATTCCCAAGCACATTTGTAACAATTGCATCATTAAAACCTTGCAAAGCAACACTTGTAGTAACTTGAACTTGGTCACCAAGACTAGTTGAGGAGGTCTTGGTCGATATGTGTACACCAAGGGGAGGAAAATCCGAGTCATGAGACAATGGAGTAGATGAAAGGGGAGGGGAAATTGTGGTTGCCAACGTGGGTTATGTGGCGGCATGAGGTGATGTGGCTGATGATGTGGCACGAGTTGGTAATATGGTGGATGACGTGGAGAAGGAGGGTGACGTGGTCGCAAGGGGTGATGTGGCATATGATGAGTAGGTATGTGATGTGGCAGGGACAAAAAATGTAACATGTTGAGTATTAATGGGGAAAGACATGGTTGAGGGGGAAAAATTATGGGTAAGTGCATTGGTGGGGTATAGTTGGTAGGTGGAGGGATTTTTTAGGAGGGGTCAAAAGAGGGTATCATGTCTCAAAAAGGACTAAGGGTCTTAGTTGAAAGATTGTTAGGTAAATTGGTATTAGGATTCGAAAAATAAGAGTTGTCCATTGGGCAAATACCAATGGGTAGCATAGTAGTTGGAGTTATGGTGATGGCCAAACCAGACAAGGTAGGAGGAGAGGAAGAGCTGGTCAAATGTAGAGAGAAAAACAAAGGAACACTACCACAAGCAAGAGGTACAACTACATTGGACAAATGCAAGGGTGGAGAAGAAGAATCATGACCATGAATTATCTCTAAACCTTGGTTATCATTCAACCATTGCCCTTCTTCAACTACATCAACAATCATTCCATTATTTTCACATAAAGCTTCAGAGTTTTTGTGGACAACTTCAATATTCTGGCTAGCGGTGGAGGAAACATCATCACCTTGACTAAGGGGAGAAGTTGATATGTCATCAACCTCTTCGACTGTGGGGGAAAGAATGGGAGAATTTTCCTATGGCCTTGGACAAGAGAATGACACTAGCTCGAGCGGAAGTGGAAGAATGAGCCATTTTCTTTTTGTTGTCAGCCATAGAAGCAAAGGAAAACAAAATTAGCAAGGGAAACAAAGGTTGAGGTCTAAATGAAAATGGAAAAGGGTAAGGGTGTATAGGAGTGGTGAAGCGTGCTGTCAAGGGTGTGACAAGTTAGTCAATGGTGGTCAATAGGGTGGTGAGAGGTGTAGCCAGCAGTTGTGGGGTGAAGGGGGTGGTGCATGGTTGGAGAACATTTTTCTCATGTGTGTTCTTATTATTATTTATTTTTAGCATTTATTTTGGCCAATGGGGGCTGCAGCCCCCACTAGCATACTTAAACCTTCGTCCCTGCTTACATAAACTACAAAAAAAAATTAGATTTTACGACGGGCCGTCGCCATCCCGTCACCAATACGACGACGGCTTGGTGAATGGTAAGGTTGATGCCAATTTTATGACAGGACAGTGATGGCATAATGTGAAACGGAAAAAACTGTCACCAACCCGTCACTAACAGTGACGGCATCCTTCGCCGTCTCCAAAATTAGAGACGGGAATGCCTCCCATCTCTAAAATTGGAGACGGGAACGCATCCCGTCTCCAAAATTGGAGACGACATACTTCGTCGTCTCCAAAATTAGAGACGGGAACGCCTCCCCTCTCCAAAATTTGAGACGATATACTTCGCCGTCTCTAAAATTGGAGACGGGAACGCCTCCGGTCTCCAAAATTGGAGACGGTATACTTCATCATCTCCAAAATTGAAGACGACATACTTTGTCGTCTCCAAAATTGGAGACGCGAGCACGACACAAAAATTGAAGACGGGAGGCGCTCCCATCACCAATTTTGGATACGACATGAAATAATAGAATTAAGTAGAACCACAATTATTTACCTAAACAACTAAATATCACACTCACTCAAATACTCACCATACACGGTTGTAGCTTTACTCCACACACACATTCAAGTGAAAGAAAAAAAATCAATCTCATCTCACATTTTCACCATTACCGTCAGACAGAGTAGAGAAAACAAAAGAAAATAAAATGAATAAAGCTCTCATCTCTCTTGCTCTCTACCTCAAGTGCACGAAGATCAAGAAAAGGAAAAGAGAAGAAATCATATCAAGAGCAGTTGCTACCCGACGTGAGGAAAAAAAAGAAAAGAAAAGGGGGTGGTAGTGAGCTCGACGGGAAAGGAAGGGAAAAACCTAGGCCTTTCAAGTTCTATTTTGTATTCCTTAACTAACAGGTAAGGGGTTAATTTATTTTGCATTTCTAGTTGTTCATTTGTTTGAATAATAACCCTAGAAGCGTAAATGTTAAATAATTGATGATGTGTTGGAAGCTTGAGTTGTAGATTTTTATGATTAAAGACTTTAATACTAGTTGTATTGTAATGACGATTAATCTTTTGTGTGTAGTTGCTATGTATTTAGTTGTATTGTTACAAAGTTCATAAATGTGAACCAAATGTTTGTGAAATTGCTTAAGTGAATTGTTATTTATCTGTGTATAGCATGTATCAAGCTAAAAGCAGGGTTTGAATACAAAATGGAGTTAAAGTGAACCTAACCATGGTATGTGTGTGTGAGCCTTGTAGCTGCCCAACGCCGGTAACCTTTCTGTTGGCGCTGAGACTGATTCTTGTCGGCGGCAGCTACTATGGCAGCCAACTGCCGTCATGTTCTTTTTCCTCCTCCCTTGTCCTTCGATGCTATGTATATGTAATATAAAATGTCAAGTTATGTGTTGGTTTTCACTAGTTAACTTTGTATGAACTATTGATTTGATACAAGCCTTGTGTTCTGATTTAAGAATAGATGTAGAAAACTGTTAGTTGGTTAGCTGAAGTTAGAATTGGATTACTGTTGTAAATGAATTACTTGATAGACAGATTGTTAACTTTTCAATTTAAAAAGAGCTAGCAAGATATCTTATGAAATTATCTTTTAGCCATTGATAAGTGAGGAAGCCTAAAGATTTAAGATAGTCTATGATCAGCTTACGTGAACATAGGAAGATCGTTAAACTTGGCCCTGAAGCAGATGAACTTAGTGAAAAAGGAAGTGTCTCATTGGTCGTTGCCATGGCTATGGCACTGCCTAATGTACCAACAATAGCAATGATTCTCAAGAAAAAAATCTAGCAAATAAACTCTTCTGCTCACCACACTCTTTGGAGCTGAACCAGAACCTGCAGTACCAAGCTCTCAACGGCACCTGCCTTCATTTTCTTAAGCAAAACCACAAAAGACCACAAAGATATAAAACTTGAAGAATGATCTCAAGAAAATGGTTTAAGTTTCAATTTCAAGTACTGATGGTTACAGCAGGTCATGGCTTGGGAATTTATACGTGTTGTATTATTGTTTTGAGGGTCTTTGCTGTAGCATGCAAAGGGTGTCATCATGTAATTATTACATGATATCCTACTTTTTTGTCAAAGGATTTGATTTTAAAATTTATCTCTTCGTAGTTGTTCTTTAATCATGAGGTTTATCTTATCCAAGTCCATCTCATACTCCTACTCTACCAAATCCTTTCCCTAATTGGAACGTTAATGCTACAAAAGAAATTGATTTTTTTTTTTTGCTAAGCAAAGACATGGAAATGTTTTTCCAAATCCTTTTTTTTCAGTAAAAAATAGTTTTCATTGTTAATTTTCTAGGAATAAAACCAAATTAATTTTCTGACACCCTTGTATTTCTCCTTATTCTCCTTTCAATCACTTTTTTCCATATCATAATGTGGCTTATTAATTTAAAGCTATGACAAGTTGATAGTTGGTTTCTTGCTGTTAAATGTGATTAGTAAGTGGATTCTACTAATGTCACTACAAAAAAAGGTCACATAGGTGATAGTTTTTGCCTCCAAATGTCACTTATGCAAAATGTATATTACAATAAAGGTGACAATTTTTACAAATAACTGCTGCTAATATGGTATTTTACATATAGGATCATATAGGTGGCAATTTTTTCCTCATGCCACCTATGTGAATGGAATCACAAAATAACGGGTCCAGTTATGTACACATTTAAGACACATTAGGCAGCGGTTGCTTAGAGCCACTATCATTGCTTATTCTTTACATAATAGGTAGCGGTTCACTGATTTTTTTTAATAAAAAAAATACATACACATATGAATGGCGATGATACGCACGATGTTAACACTTAGATTTAAGTAGAAAAAAACCAATACTTACTACTGAACCAGAAAGCTACTGCATTATGGCTTCAGTTTCTTTTTTGTGTGTGTTTTTTTGAATTGAGCTTGAATATTTGTTTATTATGCTGAAATTAATGTTATTTATGTGTATGTGTATGTGTTTGTTTTACTGATTAAAGCTTTTTACACACTTGTGCTGATTAATTGTTAGTTACTGCTAATTGAGCTTGAATATTTGTTATTTTCCAGTGTATATATGTGTATGCATGTTTATATGTGCAAAGATTTTATAGGTGCAAAGATTTTATATGTGCGTGCCTCATCCTCTTTGAACAGGGAATCTAATCAAGATCTGGCATCCTCTTCAAATAGGGCAGGTAATCATATCCTCTGCAATAACTTTTTTCAGATAAAAGAACAAATGGAGTTACTAAAGACAAAAATGCGTTTGTACTTTAATGTGAGTAAAGGAATACAGTAGTTGTATATTTAATTTCATGTGCATTTTATTTTCTGACAATAGTTATTTTTAAGGAAGTTTTCAAAAAAAAGTGTTCTCATGAAATTGGGAACTTGTTGCTTTTATGTGTTAAGTATCTGTGATCTTTAAATAATACACAATTTAGAAAATGCTACTCCAGTGATTTTGAGTGAGCTCTTTCTAATGTAGGTTTCATAAAACAGTTTCCTTAGACACCAGGCAGATGAGTTTTACTTGATTTTCCATTTCCTCGCATCTCTAAGAACATGATTTTTGTCTCTTCATCAGGTTAGGCCTTCTAATGTGGGGCTAGAAACATCGATATGCATGCTTTTTTTTCTCTGGTGGAGATTGTCAATGGTTAATCTTTGGTGTGGCAGCAGTTGAGAGTATATGCAAGTGAAAGTAGTTCTTACGTGCTATTAAACTTCGTCTTCACATTTTATGTAAGGAGCTTATTTTCTTTTATTGAATTTTTACTGAAATATTCTGGGAAATTCTTGTTGGTTTTCTGGTACTATAATTATATCTCATTTATCTCCCTTGCTTGCTACTACAACTTGATGAAAATAAAGTAATTTTGTAAATAAAATCCAGAAAATTTGTTAAGGAAAATTAGATCTGCCAAATGACAACCCATTTTGCAGGTAGACTCTGGGCCAACTATGATAATGGAACTTACCCTTCATGTTGCAACGGTCCTCAATTTGATGAGAATGAGGTACTTAGAAGTACACCATAGTTACCATCCGCACATGTATGTGATTAAACTTGAATATCGCTCAAGTGTACAATAAACACCTTAGGCAAATACTTCATTCATATGTTTGAATGAACGAATTTCACTGATTGTTTGAATATGTGATTTAAATGTAATTTTTACCCTATCTTAGAACACTTATATGATTGGAAAATTTGAGTATTTGAAGCTGTCCCAGAGTTTTCCTTCAAAATTTTCTTATTTCTTGAATTTTTAATAAAATTTTCTTATTTATTGAATTTTTTACATTTTACCTAATGGTTTGTTCGGACAGTGACAGTGACAGTGGCTCTAAATTTTCTGATGTTTTTTCAATTCTACCTGCAGATCTCAACATTGTTGTGTTCACTAAAAGAAGATAACTGGAAGCGAGTGATTTCACCTATGAAGGATATGATCCTGAACTACATGAGGGTAAATTTCAACCTTTTTACATATTTTATTTCTCATGTCTGGTGGTAATATGCAGTCATGATGCTTATCATTTACTTATCTAAAAAGTTATCTCCTCTTTTCATTGACTTGATGATGCTGCTAGGGATGTGGTGGTAATTTCTCTTATGAATTTTGTATAAATTATGTTATGAATTTGATATTAGCTACTGCATTATGGCCTTGCATGGTTTAAAATAAATTGTCTGTTTATAGCCTTGAGGATATAGTTGATTTGAGTTGGCCCCTATTACTTTCAGTTTTTGGGTTAAACTTTAAAGATTCAAGAAGGTAAAGTAGTCACTGATTGTGTGACGTGCAATGCAGTTTAGAGAAGTTGAAAAAAATTAGTTTGATGTGAAGGGATGGGACCTACCCCTTCAATAATATTTGATCATGGGAGTCGTGTTATATCTGATGATGTGCAGCGGTTGGAAGCCCAAGTTGCAAAACTGATACAACGGGAGGTAGAGCGAGAAGCTGAATATATGAGACTAAAAAAATTGGCGTCATTCATGATAGGTAAATCGTTAAACTAAAAGAAATGAATATGTATACAGATGACTTTTAAATCTCTGATGGCAATTCTTGTCTCTAATTTAGGTGAGGAAAGAGAATGACATATTAATGAAGCCTCATGAACAGAGTTTGTTGGTTGATAATTGAACACTTTTTGCTGATTGAATAGAGTTTGTTGGTTGCTGATTTTTTGTAAGAATATGTTTATTCCCATTACTGATTGTAACACTTCTATTTTTGTTGATTGACCATTTAGCTTTCATTGAACACTAGACTGATTTTTTGTAAGAAGATGTTGATTTTAGATTGATTCTCATTACTGATTTTTTTGTAAAAGATGTTGATTTCAATGTATATACCAATGTCTTTATGGCTAGTTTAGTTGCAGCGTTCTAGTGATTTTTAAATCAGTTATGAGGTCATTGTTCTTGGCTGAAATAGATACTAATTGTAGAGTAGGAATGTGCAGCAGTTCTCTTGAATCGCTAGTTATTAGTCTACTAAATGATGTGCAGCGGTCTCAATTAACCATCACCTATTACCATCTTTATCAAAGGTAGCGGTTGAAGAGAGTTGTCCTTGTGGTGATATAGATAGCAGTTATTATAAACCGTCACTTATGCATAGGCAACACAAGTATAGGTAGTGGTGTTGGTGACGGTTTTGTAAAGTGTTACATTTTAATAGGTAGCGGTTAAAAACCGTTACCTTTAAAATCACAAACCGTCACCTATATTTCGAATTCTTGTAGTGTGTTATGCTAGAATCTTAACTTGTAATATGCTTGCTTAGTTAATATTGCATATTAGTTATTAAGTAGTTATAGATAACTTTTCCAATGGTTGAGAAGGCTTTTCTTTTCTAAGTGCTAATGGAGGACTATCAGTTTTGGCTAGCAAAATGTTTGTTTAACCTGAAGTTGTATAGGTAATCTTTGAGCTTGCAATACTTGCTAGTCGGTAACGATGACTAAGTTAAAGAATTTGGCGAGGCCACAGTGACAGCCAATTGTTGTGACGGCTTGGAGACGGGAAATTTGGCGAAGACTTGGTGACGGTAGAATTGGAGATGGCTAGAGATAGTTTCGCAGTCATCGACAAATTGGTAACGGCTTGGAGACAGGAAATTTGGCGAGGGGTTGGTGACAGTAAAATTGGAGACGGACTAGAGATAGTTTGGTAGCCGTCGTCAAATTGGTGATGACTTGGTGAGGGGTATGATTTTGGCGACCACCTCGTGTTTGACGGACGTTTTCCATCACCGTGCTGTCGCAAATTCTAAATTGGCAACAGTACGATGAGGGGAACCGTCTCTCGCAAAATCCAATTTTTTTTTGTAGTGATATTGCTCCTAATCTAATCTTCCACGAGAGAACTAATCACATTGATAGGCATTGCCATTTTGATCACGAAAGAATTCAATTACAAGAGTTGTTTGCACTTCTTATCTCCGCACATTATGAATTGGCAGATAATTCATAAAAGCACTCGAGAGGGATCAATTCCATGATTTACTTGGGAAGTTGGGCATTTTGCAACTCTATGCAGGGGTATTACTTGTCATTATAGTATCTTAATTATTTTCGTGATTATTTCCCCAAACATCATGACTTGATTTTGTAGCGATAACAATGTATATAATTTCAATCAATATCTTTAGGCTTAATTCATGCTTAACCATAGCATCTGTTACAAGAAATACATGCCCGGTTCATTTCTTATTGTATTGAAGTTTGGGCTTTGTTAATAATTCATCCACGTTTGAGCCCAGCCACTCATTTTAGACATCAATTTCGTTGTACAAAGCTTCCAAATTTGCTGTTTTCTCTTTCTTTTATTTTATTTTTGCCCGAAGAGAGGCCAATGATGGGTTAAATGAGAATATTATGGGGTATGTATCCCCTTCACAATTTTTTTCTAACCATTGAGTCATTAACAGAAGGGCTTGTTGCCATAATGACACACCAAGAAAGTGTTGTAAAACATAATTTTCCAACCAATCCACATAACAGTTTGTCATACGGTACGCAAGGACCACTTAAAAAAATTAATAGTGATGTAGCCACTTTTTGCAATCTTCCACAAGAATTCTTAATGGACTATGAAGTGTTGATGCTTTTCTAATCAAATCTCATGTAACTTTTGAATCCGTTTCAATAAGAAGATGCTCGACATCCAACATAATCACCCTACGAAGGCCTACCCAAAGTCCAACAATTTTTGCTGTACTATTAGTTGCATATCAAAGATTAATCACAACGTAAAGTCCTAACACCCTTCACAGTTGCGAAAGAACCTTCATGCACCTTGGAAGGATTTAGACCATCCGATATTGACAATATAACGTGGACAAAGAGTGGTTTTCACGTGGGCTTGCCATGCGTCAGCATACTCTTTAGCCTGTTGAATGATCTTACCTACCATGACAGAGGCACCCTGTTGTCTAATGCCCTTGTGACTAAATTCATTTTGACATTTCCAAATATTCCAAGGACCGCTGCAATAGTACTATTCCAAGTAATTCCACAATTAAGTGTGTTGTGCATCAAGTTCTCATTGAGCCAGTTTTACTATATCATTTCTTCAACAATCAATTATGAGTCACATACAAAAAGATTGTTGAATTTAATTTGTATCATATGAACATATTAGAACGTTCAAAATGAATATATAAAATATTCGAGTACTCTAATTACTATTATTATAAGAAGGTATCGATATTTCGGCTAATAGAGAAAACATAATATATGGATAATTATATTTCATTTCCACACGAAGGTGAAGGGCCTTTAGAATCTCAAGATCATACAACCTTCAAGGGGCACACTCTAAACAAAACTAATTTACATATCAGCAACGAAACAATATCCTTCATAAATTCATTTAGAGATCAACCGATGTCGTGACCGAAACATACGTTTGGTTGCAGAGATCGACCTAATGATGTCCGTCAAGAGGCGATACTTCAGTATAACAAACATTATCGGGCCACAAGCAAAGACACCCAATAGAGTAAGAACTTTTGCGGAAGCATGTTGATCATACAAAATCAAACTTGCGCAAAACGCCACCATCATTCCAGCTAGAGAGATAAAAAGGGTCATAATTCCGATTACTAACGAAGTGGGCAACAACTCCAGAAAATCTTCTTCTGCATAACGAGAGGTCAAGATGCACAAGAACATTATAACTGAAATAATAGAAGATAGCATAGCTATTGCATCTGCTGTGGTGAAGACCGTGAACAACCTCTCATGTAGTAAAATTGGCTCTCCTATGTTTCTGCTACCACCTGAGTTTTCATTATTATTATTGTAGCCAGCTGGAACGGTAAAGGCAGCAGTGAATACCACCGTGGCGATAAGTGTTGCAACAACTCGTGGTGTTTCGTTTTCTTTATTTTTCATGTTTCTATATGTTGGTGGAACTACCTTCTCGACTTCCTGTCATCAGAGAACAATATTAAACAAATAAATCATCTAAAAGATGGCCCTTTTTCGGGAGATAACAAAAAGAGCAAAAGCAATATTTTACCCTCCCTACACAACAGCCATCGCGCTCCTTTTATTTAAAGAGTAATAGTAGATGTTACCATATTTTTATTACCCAAATATTATCTCTTATGTATGCCGAGTTGACATGCTAATTTAATAAACTTTTTTAATTCTCTCTTTTCTTTTAATATGTCAACTAAGCATATACATAGATACGAAATGATAGTTGGGTGATAAAAATATGGTGATATGTAGAGTTACTCTTGGTGGTGTGAACTCCAGGTGTATAGAAGATGAACAAAAAGAATTCAGAAATCATGCACATGATAATGCTAACAAAAGTTTACCTTATACCATAGCAATTCGTGATGCATCTGAAGAGCGGCCCCTGGTAAAGTTTTGGACTGGGATTTAGCCGCTAAGTTTGCAGCTAAATGCAGCATGGTATTGTCTTCCTCTTCTCTATAGGTTGCAATGAAATCCTTGAGTTTGCCGATTTCATAAATTAAACTGAAGATGGACTCCTGACGATGCTTAACTGCAATGTGAAATATAGTATAATCACAGGGATCTAATATATATAGGAATTCAGGACGTTGACGAAGAAGCTCCACCAAAAAATCGTACTTTCCCAACTCTGCAGCAGCAAATACAGGGCGTGCAATATCTTCACATATGATTGGGTTTTCAATGTCCATTTGTGGAACTTGCTGCAGGATCCGCTCTAGCAACCGAAACACGTCTGAACTTTCTTCTTTGGCAACTTTCTTAGGAGACACTGTTAGAGAAGTCATATCAGTTCAATTTATGTTCGAGGTCCAGCTTTAGGCTCCTCCGTTTGTTTGCCGTACAAAATGTTTTTAGAAAATATTTTCTTAAGGTCCTGTGTTTTAATAATACTGAAAAATTAAGTAATTAGAATATATTTTTTGATTAAAAGGAAATATTTTGTTAAAAAAAGTAAAAATATCTTTTTTAGGAGAAGAAAATATTTCACACTCACTCCACCCCCAGCTTCACCTACCCCTAACCCCAACCTCGAACCTATGCCATTCACATCACATTTTTAGTTAATTATGGTTAAATAAAAATTAGTTAATTTGATAATAAAAATTTAATTCATTTAAATTTAATGACTAGTCAATTAATAAAATTATATCTAAAAAATTAACATTAGTTAACAATAATTAATTAACTAATTATTTAATCATTTAACTAATTTGAGATTTTTATTCAATTATTAACTATGAGTAAATTATTCAATTAATTTAATTTTAAATTAATAATTCTATATAATTAACCGAATAATTATTATTAATTAATAAAAATTATTTATTTATTACGTATTAATTAAAATTTCTACTAATTAATTATTTTTTATTAATAAAATAATAATGTTAATCATTTTTCTCTATTAAATTCAAACACCATAAAATATTTTTCAGTGTGCCAACTAAATATCAAAAAATATTTTATTTTTAAAAAAAAAAATATATATATATTTTTGTATATATTTTCTACTAGCAAGTTATTTTAGAGCAAACAAATGGAGCCTTAGTAAGAAAATTTGGAAGCGGGGCATTTCTCTGACTCTTATTCCTGATATTCCTATTAGCTGGGAAATAATTCATAATTAGGGAGCTATGCACTGCAAAGGAAGGGACCTCCAGGACACGCTCCTCAATATCTTATTTTATGTCACTAATTATTCTATTTGGGGAGAGAAATCGTAGGGTGCTTGATGCTAGGATCGCTTTTGAAAATCAAGTTTTTTATCAAAAAATTTGATATGGTTAGAATGAAAATTTCTTACTGTAAAAAAATTTAACCATAGCTTTTTGACATGGTTAGGTCTCCTTTGTTTTTCTTATACGCATGCAATGTAAAGATGTTTGTTGAGTTTAATGAAATCCCTTGCCAATTTAGCAAAAAATATATATATATAATCCAAGCTAAAAATATATACTCTATAAAGAATTATAAACATATGTGTTGTATCATTTGTAAGAACATAAGTGCTCCAAATCTAGGAAGTCTTAAGAGCTCCTTAACATGTTCAAAATTAAGGAGACAACAAGAGCTCCAAATCTAAAAGTGCTACAACAATAGAGTCATGATCTCCAAAATCCTACACAATAAAGTCATGATCTTCAAATGGGTAAATTTCACATTTAATCCCTCTTATTTACATATTTTTTCAATGTCATTCCTAATATCCTAAAAGATTCATAGAAGTCCTCAATGTTTATAAAAGTGACTCAAAATGGTCCCTATTGTTCAATACTAACCAAGTTGGTCCTTATTGTTTTTCATAAAATTCAATTTAGTCCCTATTATTTTTTTAAAAAAACTCAATTTAGTCCCTCATACGACTCATGTTTAGGGACTAATTTAAGATTTTTGAAAAACAATAGGAACTAAATTGGTTAGTTTTTAATAATAGAGATTATTTTGTATCACTTTTATAAACATTAAGGACTAGTATAATTTTTTTAAAACATTAAGGACTGACTTAAAAAAATGTGTAAACAATACAGATTATTTGCACAATTTACCCATCTTCAAATCCTGTTGGAGAGAAGGTGCTCCCACAACAACCACTCTTACTTCTAACGAATGGAAAATCTTCACAAATATCTTGTGTCTAAATTTCAAATGCACGGCACCATAATAGGCAGTTTTGTTTTTCCCATGTTATAGAGGAAATATATTCCAATATATATTTATATATAGCATTTCGTTAACATTCCTAGCAATGTTGAATGTGCAAAATATTCTTAAGAACCTACGCATTAAATTGGAAGACAAAATTATTCCTGCATCATACCTCTAAATGTGACACAATGCTCTGAACGTGATGTAACTGAGTTAATAAATATTATGATTGAGAGGGCAACTTTAACAAAATAAAAATGAAGAGAAAGAGAAAGACTAACATGCATAAATTGTTCTCGTCCACCATCCCGGCTGATTTATTGAAGAAAATGTTGAGGATTTCCGTACTAGCACATCTAATGATGTCTCTCTATTTTCATACTTCGCCAAAGCTAATGTAGGGTTGCTCTCTATAATTTTTTGTGCCACACCTGGAAAAGAACTTTTTTTTTTTCCAGTGTTGATTACGCAAAATAAAATCTTATATGCATGAAGGTATCATAAGCACATATGCAAATTAAAATCCATCTTCATTCACACAATTGAAAGTGAATTGCTGTGAACTGCTGTGAGCAGAAACAAGGAATCTCTTTCCTGTATAAAATACGCAAATAAATTTTCTACTCCTACTTGAACTTGAAATAAATTGTACACTGCATTTATTTTCTGGGGTACAAACAAATTATCTTCTCCATCTTGTTTACAAATAATTGCTCTGATTGATCTAATTGTGAAATTTTAGCTTTTAAATTGTAGACTTTTTAGTAGTAGAGTTTTGGTTAAAAATATTGTTGAACAAAATACATTGACTGTTTGGCCTATATTGGATAGTATATGTTGAGTTTTTAAAAATTTTAAGGGTAATATTGGACTTTAAAAAATATAAAGGGGTATATTTGAAAAAGTAAAAGGATGTTAAGTGATCACCGCATTTAAAAGTTTAAATTGTTAGAAAGGTTTTTATTATATTCATTTATTGTTTTTAACACGTCCTCGCACGTGTAGGCGTGATTTGTTTTTGAGCCTTACACATAAATAGTTTTAACATTACTAAATAGGTGACAAAGTGATTTGTTTTTTAGCCTTGCACATTGACAGTTTTAACATCATTAAAAATAGTGACAAAAGACTGAACCCGAGACCTTTTGATACTTAGACTTTAACACCATGTTAAGTAACCACATCATCTATAAGTTTAAACTATAGGAAAAATGTTTATTATATTCATGTATTATCTTCCACAAAGGAAAAAAACTTCTTAAATTATGTAAAAACAGCTTCCAAAAAGCCCTTTTTGAAATGTTTCAATTTAGAGCTTCTTATATTTTTAGTTTTTTTTCAACTTTAGCTTTAATTTTATCTAAACACTTCCAAAAATGGACCAAATAGATTGGCTTCAGTTTCCAAACTCACAAGAAGTACTTTTGAGTGTCAAAAACTTAAGTCAAAGCGAGTCTTACTCCATCCAGACAGAAGCACACATCAATAAGTTGCATCAGTGTTGCCCAAAGCCTATCCACAGCCGTCCATACTGGACTTTTGACACACCCTCCTTTGATCCCATCTCACTTGAGTGTGAAACCCTCTTCCTAGGGGTGGCCTTATGCAAACTTATCGATCTATTTTATAGGAGCAGACATCCTTCATCAAGGAAAAAGAGTTCCTCATATACAATGGCGGACCTACCCTTTAAGTAGTATATGCACAGGCTTACACTCATCAAAAATTGATATAGTTTAGTGGTTAAGTAATTACCTTTAAAATTGGTGTGTGTTACACCTTCCAGGTTCGAATCTTGTTGGAGTGCTTAATGGGTTTTTTTTTTTTTTTTTGCCAATTTGTTAGCTTGTAAAGGAAAAAAGAAAGATTGTGTGCTAGAAGAATCAAACCTACATGGTAAGATTCATTATTTCATATGCTAAACCAGCAGAGCTACCTTGGATGTTATTCATTTCTATCATTACTAATAATTTAAAACATTCAACTGGGTTTGATTGAAAATAGAAATGTTTCATCTTGATTTTGCTTATTTCAACGGAATATTTTCAAAATAATGAAAAATTTTATATGTTTTAGGGAAAATTTAAATATATTCATATGCTAGTATGTGATTTTTTTTCAACTTTGGAGGTAGTTACTTTTTTATACTTTAAAGTTACTTTTTTTTTTCTCTTTTTTGTATTTAAAATGTGTTTGATATGTATTTGTTTTCGTATATATAAATTTACTTAAATATTTGATTATTCACTATATTTTTGTAGTACATGTACTGACTCCCGTAACTTAGGTCTGCCACTGCTTATATAGAACTGAGCTTATGAAACATGTAAAGAGCCCAAAATGGACACATCAGTTGCCATCATTTCTGGAAACGCAACAACAAACTATTGCCCCAGAATGCATTACTATTCCTACAAAAAGGTGCATGGTGTCCTCTTTTTGGGGCAATAAGAGGAATGGGCCAATTTGTTGGCTCACATAAGAAAATTCAACAGGCTTTAGATGACCTCCATAAACTACGACTAGGCTTCATTTAATCAAAGACTTATTAAAAGGATCACCAATATCTTGTGCTAAATGTATCAAAAATGATTACCTCGGCGATGAGCTTGCTCTTTCGATAGTGGACAAGGGGTAGGGAGTCAGCTTGATACCATACCTCTCCTATTAGGGAATAGTAAACTTACTCTGAAATAGTACTTAACTAGGGAAGTAGAAGTGCTTAGAAAGGCCTAGGCCCGTTTGTACCCCCAAAGGAGATAAAAGACATTTTGACCGATAAGTTTATTTCTAAATCCCAAATTCCCCCCCACCAACTTTTACAATTATTCAGATTCCCCCATAAAAATAAACATTATGAGGTATCACCTAACGGTCAATGCATTGACCTTGTGCAAAGACAAAACTACCCACATCTTTTATTTTTATTTTTCCCTCTCTTTTCTTCCTCTACTTCTTCACCAACGCCACAACATTATCAACTTCATTTCTCGAGAAATAAATGCAACTGCAAGTGCATATACATAAAAAAAAATGAGTTGGGATTATTAAGATGTTCATGGAAATAATTGAGATGTACTTGTTAGCATTTTTTGTGAGAATTATTGAGATGATCATTATGTAAACCTAAATGTTATGATTCTTTAATTATCGTTTTAACAGTGAGCTGGAAAAACTCGACTCCTGCATCACTTAACTTATGCTTGGCATGGGCCGGGGCCAGGGCCATATCCAGAAATTCTTTTTAGTGTGAGCTAAACATATAATTTTTTAACTAAATGAGTATTTTTTTTTTAATGGGGGCTAATTAATTTTTATATCTAAAAAACATAAATCTTGTAATTTTTTTTAAAAAAATACATAAATTTTTTATCGTTCTTCTGGACCAATAGGACTACATTATACATCCACAAAGCCAATAAGAGTAGGGATGACGATGAGTAATACTTCTACTCATGTTAGGTTCAACTGTCATCAAGCCAATAAGATTAGGACACCTGCTCCATTGCCTTGCTAAAACAAAGCTTGCAATTAGAGGCGGTGTTCTTTCGAGCGTTGCATCTTTTACAGTGATGAATTAGTGTGGTTAATGTTAGGTTCAGCTGTTAGCAAACTTTATCTTTTTCTTTTGTATTTTTTTTTTTAATTCTCAAAAAGACGATTATACCCTTAATGATTAACTTAACTTGAACACTATTTATTTTCATGGGGGAATCTGGACATTTGAAAAAGCTCATAGGGGTGTTTGGGATTTACTAATAAATTCATGGTGCAAAATGCCTTTATCTCTACTCAAAAGACACTTCTTACACCTTAGGACAAGTTCAATGGAGTCTCTAAATTTAGAGATTTTTTTAATTTGGGTGTTCTAAACTTGTTTTTAGAGCCCCCAAACCTAAAAAAGCAATACTATTCATGACAAAAGTACGTAGGGTCTACTACTTTTGACTTAAAAGATGCCAAAATAAAGCCCCAATCTAAATTTTGGGCTCTAAATTTGTTGAACAAAATAGAGCTTAGACTATATTTTGGCATCTTTTAAGCCAAAAGAGGTGGATCTCACGTACTTTTGTCATGAATAACATTGCTTTTTAGGCTTGGGGGCTTTAAAAATAGGCTTGGAACACCCAAATTTAAAATATCTTTAAATTAAGAACCTCAATTGAGAATAGCCTTACTGTGTAGGGAACTATTCAACATTGGTATCTGATCCTTGAAAATGCGCATTGGGGGTACAAGCTGACCAACCTAAATAGGCAGTCCCTACGCTAAGGAATGGCTTCCTACTGACACAAGTTCCACGTTTCTTTAAGGAAATGATATTGGGGAGAGTGCAAGAGATTAGCTATCTAGCTTTGCCTCTACCTTAGACGAGGAAATTGAGAGAGTTCATTTTTACATATAGGTATGCCTAATGATGTAGGACTACTCCAAATGCTTTTGAAAGAAAAGAGTAAATATGGTTGTGTATGGCTCTTTCCACCAAGACTTTGGACATAGTACTAAGTGAGCATTATTCTCAAGGATGCAATCAAGTATGACATGTGAGAGATGGCCTCAGCCGTTCATCGAAGGCCTCGAAGATGTGCAAACTCACCTAGTAGTTGAAGAAAAACGACCAACCATCACGTTAGGTTTCTATTGGCAAAGGCCATGGACCCTATCATTGCGGTCACTTATAGCTATATAAATAGCCAAGGCTCCTAAAATTAAAATTTATCAAATAGAAAAGAACCCCAAAGTAATTCTCTATATTATCCTTGAGGCATACCTATTGTGGAATAAAAAATCATTGTATTAGCGACATTGATGCCTAAATTATTAGAAATGAAATTCAATTAGAAAAATAGTATTTCTTCTTTACAATACTCCATATTAGTTGCAAGTTAGAGACCTTGCAGGTAATGGCACCATAAGTAGCTGAAGGTGGAAGAAGGCCATACTAGTTAAATTAATACAAGACAAGATCTCATCATGCACATAGCATAAAAACATGAAACCACTCACAAAAACTCACTTGAGGAAGATAAACCTTCCCAACAAAGTGGAATTTTCCTCTAAAAAGATAATAGAGTGCTAATCAATGCCAAGTTTTCTTCTCATATAAGAGGAATTTCCTAGAAAAGACCTTGAACTTGTATTCAACCATTTTGCAAAGCCTCGAATGACAATCATAACCAAAAGGTGTCAAGTAGGAACTAATGCTCTTACTACATATTAGGACACCTCCGGATGGCCCCACAATATACCTGAAAGAAAATCTTATGTTATTTATGCATTAACTTAAAACTTAGCACCCTTATAGTGTCCCTTATTGTGATAAGAAAAATAAATTGATATAGTTCTTTAAGTAAAGGATAAAATGATAGAACCTACCAAAGCCTCTATGAGTGTTTCCAATGAAGGATAAAAGCGGTGAAACATTCCCTCATTTTACATCAAAGTATTGCAGTTTTGCCTCCACGGAATATAAAAAATATAAAGAATCATTAGTGACTACAGGCTAATAGGTTGAGTAGGACGACATCTAACAAAGAAATGCAACATGAGAAGAGGTAAAGTAGCTAAAATGGTTTTAACAAACCTTAGACATATTCCATCTAGTTGTTCATTTTACGGCTCAAAGTCCAAACCCAAGCGTATAGAAACAAGTAGAAACAAAATTCAAATTAAAGAAGGGTTAATAGTGCTAGCCTATAAACAAGACTTTCTAGCTTGTAGCAATTTGCACAAGGCCACACACCATGGAGTGTTTGGGAGAGTGAGCCTGTGTGATGAAAGTTTTTCATGTATTTTCTAGAAAAAAGCTGATTGGGGAAGATTTAGGGTTCTTCAAGCATAGCGCCATGTGAGGAGGGTTTTTATAGTTTTTTCCATGCAATATCTATTATAGCAATTATTGAGTGATAGTGGATTATCCCAGAGGTAGGAGCGTGGACGTAGACGAAGGGCCAAACTATGTTAAATTTGTGCATGGCTTTTATATCTCTTATTCCATTGCATGTGTATGTATGATCCAATTCCCAAAAAATTGGTATTAAACCTCGGGTGACTACACACACCTCGTGGATAAGATTCGGTTGCCTGAGTTACTACTACAATAACGAACCAAACAATTATGCATACACAAACATACACACACACGGATACACATGCACACACACACATATATATTTGATTATTTATGAAGTTCAAACTAAAAGAGAGAATCTCCTAATTACTAGATTGACCGTTAATTAATATTAACGCAATGTTTAATAAAATTTGTTAAGTTCGATTGCAATGATTAATGAATGCTTATGAGATTTTTCTATCAAAATGCACATAGTCGTGAAATACGAACCAAGTTTGTTATTATTTTGAACCTATCAAGTCATATAACATTGTCTTCTATTGTAGGTGAAATCATACTTCTATAATTTAAATAAAAAACAATCTACTTTGTTTTTATTTAAAAATCCGTAGTGATTCTGTGGCAATGGCGACGGAATGGCTACGAATGCATAAAATTGTGTAGCCTTTCTGTGGCCAATTGCAACAGGATGGCTACGGAATTCAATTGTATCTATATTGTAATTATTAATAAATAGGAAAAAAGTATAAAAATATGTTAATATGTAGATATTTTGGTTACTTATAAAGTTCAAACCAAAAAGAGAGAATTTCAAAATTACTAGAATAGCTGTTAATTAATATTAATGCAATGTTTAATAAAATTTGTTATGTTCGATTGGAATGAATAATGAATGCTTATGAGATGTTTCTATCAAAATGCACATGGTTGTCAAATACGAACTAACTTTGTTATTATTTGGAAACCTATCAAGCCACATAACATTGTCCTCTATTGTAGGTGGAATCACACTTTTATAATTCAACCAAACGTGATCTACTTTGTTTTTATTAAAATATCGTAGCCATTTTGTGAGCAATAGTGACAGAATGGCTACGAATATGTTAATTTGGCATATTTTTTAAAAATATTTAGCCACAGAAAGACGTCAAATGTTTTACTAAATCAACAACAAAAAATTCATGATAATCCGTAGCTATTCTATTGCACATTAGCAATGGTGTGACGATAGAAATTTCTGATTTATTTTTTAATCATATTAGTATTTTATTACCGATCAATTATAAAATAAAAAAATAAATAAAAAATATTTCATAGCTATTCTATGGCTAATTTGTGACGGAATGGCCACGGACTATAAAATTTTATTTTTTCTGATTTAATAGAAATATTCATAGTCATTCCGTCATAATTTAGCCACAGAATGGCTACAGAATTTTACATTTTAATTTTTTTATAATAATAAAAAGTTTCTATTTCTAATCCGTGGCTATTTTGACACCGTGTGGCCACAAAAGCATATATTTCATTTACTTTTTGTAATTAAAACCGTAGTCCATAGCTAATCCGTAGCCAATTTTTGGTGTCACCCAACTTGGCCACGGAAAGGCCACGGATTGCACTTTCGTCGCCAAATTCGTCACCCATCTTCGGTTTTCTTGTAGTGTATCTATTAGTTTGGTGAATTTTCGTGTGGTAGATTCTCCAAAAGAGAATGTTGTTGGAGGTTGTTGGTGGAGTTGATTGATGGAAACGCACTAGTGGTAGTTGTGCTACAGTTTTTCTAGACAATTTCAATTATAAGGCTCCATTTATTTGCCGTAAAATATTTTCTTGATTTTTCAGTGTATGGTAATATTGAAAAATTTGCCAACTGAAAAATATTTTTCGATCAAAAGAAATGTTTAGTTTAAATGAGTGTAAAATGTTTTCATGTCCTTTGAGAAAAGAAAACATTTTCTGCTCATTCTTCTACACCTTCACCCACCGCAACCCAAACCCTCGACCCCACCCTACTTTCGTTACATTTTTAATTAACTATTATTAAATAAAAATTATTAATTAAAAAACAAAAAAAAAAATTATTTATTTAATAATAAAAATTAATTAATTTTAATTTCATGACAAATAGATTAATTAAACTAGTAATTAATAATTTTATTTTTAATATTATTTATTTAATAGCAAATTAATTAATTATCTAATTAATTTATGATTTTATTTATTTAATAACTATTAATTATTTATGTATCTAATTTTATAAACTAATGACAATTAATTTAAGTTCATTATTAATAATAAAAGAAATTAAATAAATAATAAAAAATATTTATTTCATAATAAAAATTAAATTAATTTAATTTAATTAATAAATTTACATTAATATTATTTATTTAATTACTAATTAATTAATTATTTGATTAATACAAAAAATTTATTCATTTAATAAATATTAATTATTTATTTATCTAATTTCATAAATTAATACTAAATAAATAAAAACTAATTAATTTATTATTAAAATTAATTAATTAAATAATAAAAATTAATTATTTAATTATATTATATTACTTTAATTAATTTAATGATAATTAACAATAATTAATTATTTAATTAATTTAAGATTTTATTTATTTTTAACTATTAATTAGTTATTTATTTAATTTTATTAATAAATAATAATTAATCGATCAATTATTATTAATTTAGTTTTCTGCGATGACAAAATCTTGAGTCTTGGTGGCATTTGTCGCTTGTCACTATTGTTTCAGTCAATGTTTAAGATAGAACAATGATGTTGTTGTATGTCATCTTTAACTTGATGACTGTAAAGAACTTTAACAGATTGTTTGAAACAAATGAATTCCACAAATTTTGTAGAATCCATTTGCAAATCTAACTTTTTTTGTTTGGTTGCATCTTTTTAAAAATTTATAAATCCAAAATTTACAATTCTTGGATTTCTATAAGCCTTACTCAAATCCGAGTCTAAAAAGTAGAATTTGCAAATCCATGTTTTCTAATCCTATAGCTAATATTTTGATGACAAAACTACCCTTAGATTTAAGTGACTGACTTTACTAAGAATAGTCAAAACCCAAAAAGTAAATATCTTCTCCACTCTTCTTTCTTTGATGACAAAAAAAGAAAAAAAATCAACATCTTCCATTCACTACTCTTTCAGGTTTTTGTTTGATTTTCCTTGTAATTGTTTTTACAAATTTGCTTTTGGGCAATATGTATCCTACCTTATTGACTTGTATGTAGAATCTTGTTCCAAACTAGGCCTTAAAATAAAAAATAATCATCTGGAAAGAAGCCAAGTTTGTGCATCGAATCATGACTCTATATACATGATATCTAATTAATTATTTGTTTATATTTAATACATTATAGAGTTGATTAATAAACAATTAAATAAAAGTAGTACGTAGAGTCATGCTCTACATAAGCCAAGCCTGTATATAGAAGCACGACTCCATATACATGATATTTCTTTATATATATATATATATATATATATATATATATATTCTTTTGGATTTTTATGATAGTTTCAAGAATTAATAATTGAATGAGAAAATAACACTTATATTATAGCATAATTTCAATTGTCGAATAAAAAAAAGGACATTTAAGTAAAATATAACTATTAATTCTAATTTCACATGTGTTCCAAACACAATTTGGATTTACAAATAAGAATTGATTTAATATTATTTTACATTTCCAAACAAGAGAATTCATTTTTAAATGAATTTCTCATAGAATTCATCTATAAATGAAATAAATTCTACACATGAATTGCTTCCAAACACTATGTAAAAATTGGTATTTTTTTATTTTATTTTTTGTCCAAATTGTATGAAACTTGAACCATTGAATTCGTAATTTTAAAAAGAATGACGAGAAGTGAAAACTATATGAAATTTTGTTATCAAATTTTCGTCAATGTGGTCCACATTATGAAGAGAAAACAACATGTGATGAAAAAATTCAGAGAAGCTAAATAAACATACATGGTTATTTCTTCTTTTAGACCTTAAATTAATTGAGTTTAACAGAAAGGCGAGGATGTGCAACGTTCTAAATAGTACACAAGACATTGTACGACTTTGAAAACACGAGATTTTAAATATAAATTTAATAAAATACAAGGGGGTATCATATATTTTACTCTATAAATTCGCCATTGACAAGCCAAATTGTTTATGAGCCTCTCGGTTCATTCGCTATGATTTGACGAGAGAAAGGCATGGGGAACCGGCGATAAAGATAGTGAGTGGTCAGCAATTCGCTTTTCTTGACATCAATCCAATATCGAAAATCAGACAATGCGAGAAGATACTCCACCATTTCACCATTGCCTGCCATACCTGCTAAGAGCAGTGGACTCAATTCTGCCTCATTGAATATCCTTGGTAGTTCTGCCTCAAGTTGTGCAATTTTTTTACATATTAATTTCCAGATATGGCCGCAAAATGAAGCGCCGTACTGCCAGCTTTATTTCTAATCATTATCTCATTTTTATGAATCTTCTTCAATAACTTCTCAACAAAATACTCATGCTTTAATTCAGCAACTGAAGCAGCTATGTGCAGGGCAGTTTCACCACTTGGTGTTATACAAGCTGTTATTAAGTTTGGATAGCTCTCAAGAATTTCATCAGCCTTTTCCCAATCACCAGCTAGTGCGGCGTTAAGTATACGGGTGGACAAGAAAATTTCTGCTACGGAAAAAATGCACAGAAACCAATGCAAAAGTTAGCCCAATCGCAACATTAGGTGTCTTCTATATGTGTGCGGCCTATTTTTTCACTCAGCTGTCGAATGGTTGTCGGTTAGATTGAAGAATTTTTCATCTTCTATTTTTCGATTTTCCATTCAGGAAGAGTTTTCATTATAAGTTACTTATTGAATCATTATATATTCTAAGATAACAATTATCTTGTCATGTGTCACTTAATGAGCATCTCTATAGGAACAACCATATCATGCCACGTGTAAACATTATTTAAAATATTGAAAAAATAATTCCATAAAATATTTGGTGAATTTAGTTGATTTCTTATATAATTCATTTGGTTTATTTAAGTTTGTTTTATATCATAATCTTGTATCCTATGTATCTATCCTATCTTTATTTAAACTTTTTTTTTATTTATCTCTATCTCCTTACTTCGTGCATTTCTGAAGAGTCAGATAAATAAAATAGTATTAGTGTAAATTTTTATGAGTTAACAGTTTTTTTAATCGTTGTTGTACATTCATCTTCAAAATCAAGGTTATTTATCCTTTTTTTTTTGTCCAATTTGATCATTGCTTTTCATGAAGTTCTTGAAGTTTTTAGTTCAAAGTTGACAATTGTTGACTTTCAAAAATATTCAAGAAGGAATTATCTAAAATTTGGCTTTTTCATTATTTTCATTCACACACTTAGTTTGATATCATCCTCAGTTTTTCTATTACAGTTGACCAATTTTTATATGTTAATACTGTGAGATTTGTCTGGTGGTAAAATGCTAAAAAGAAAAATAAAGATTTTAACTTGAAAGTGATTTTCTCTTATTAATTAAAAATTTTATTTATCAATTTTTACTCTTCTATTTGTGACATTAGTCGAATACTACTGAGTAGCTTATATATTTATCATACAGCCTTCTGCAAACAAGTGCAACCTTCTTTCTCACAATCATTACTGGATAGCCAGCAAGCGAATTAGCCATCATATTTGGTACAAGTTTGTTTGATACATTTACATTAAATAAGACTTTGACATTTTGTTTTTTCTAAAGTGATTTATGTGCACAAAAAGACATGTGAAGTGGAGAAGTCAATACAAATCTAACTGATTCACCGAAAATGATTTTGTTTTGGTTGGTTGATAATATAACCAAACAGTATTATTGAAAATTGTACTGAAATGAAAGTAATGTAACTTTAGATGTCATGTAACAGATTTGTCATAACTTCTAATATTATGAAAATTTCTCTTAAGAAACAAAATAATCTTTTATTTAATCACACAATACCATACAAGTATCGATATATGTACATTGGATAATATTAGACTTATCGCACTTCTCCCTTCCTACGAAGCAGATGGTTTCTAAAGAGAAAATCACCAACGTTGCCTAGCATCTCCACCTACTCAAAATATGGCAAGCAGAACAACAACGACAACCAACAACGTTTGAATAGATATCTCTTGTGAAGGAACCCATTGGGTCTTCTTCACACTCTCCCCCCCCCCCCCTCCCCCTCCCCACCACCTTTTTTTCTTCTCTCTTGGAAATCAGTTGGTTTCCATCTCCTTTGGTTCCTTCTTGAGTTGGCCATGGCCTCTCCCACCACCTTGTTCCTCTTCATTCCAGATTCAAGTGATGATGATGACTTTCCCACAAATCTGTTCCTTTATTTTTATTTCACATAGGAGGAGTGCTTCCAGGTGTTTTGAGAAGAAATATATAGCTTTCACGAGATCTGAAATGAATAGTTTTACCCTTTTTTTGTTACAAATCAACAGTTTTGTTGGCCCGTCTGTATGCCTCTTTGACCACCTTCAGTGGTGGTGTTATTTTATGGAGGTTTTCCAGTGGCTTTGATTACCACCCTTATTAGCTTGGGGCCCTGCTCTTCTTTTGCGAGATCTGTGGGTGTAGAACTTCTCCAGTTTGGATTATCTCAAGGGTTGGTGCGTCCCTTATTTCGCACTTTTCAACTTGTTGCAGTCATGTTTCTTGCCAGATATGTGGTGCTGGCGAGCTCAGATGGTGTCGCCGTCATTGTGGTGGTTCGAACAATGTAAGAGGTGGCTCTTCGTTGGCAGATCCATGTGAAACTAATTTTTTTCTCCATTTTGTCAGTTTATTTTTCCTTAATGGCTTTTGCATTGTTGTTATTCGGGTCAGGTTAATCCGCCCTCCCTGGTTACTACTGTTTATTGATTTTTCGGGCTGGGTTGTCCGCCTTCCTTATTTGTAATCGTTTGATTTCAATGAAATCAATTTTTGACCAAAAAAAGGAGATAATATTAGACTTTGCATTGAATGTCGGAGGAGATACATGATTTTCATTGTCAATTTTGTTGTCATTAACTGATTATCAAAAAAGTTGCAAGACTTATTTATTTTTGGTCAAAGAAAAGTTTCAAGATTAAAATGTCATTCCATCTATAGTGTTAAATTCTACTTGCAGTCCAATGGATATGTTTTTACTTCTGCCAGCCTATGCCCTGTTTGCATCGCATTGGTAAACTAATAATCTAACGAACTTCACATCACTCCATGGTATGAAAAGATGTATTATTTTGGTTCACGTGTCTGTAACTGGAATTTTTGCCAAGATCTTACAAAGTACAAGTTATAACGGATTATTAGATATTTATGTCACAATGATAGTTGATTTAATATGGGTATTACAACGTTATTATCATACTAGCACAGGTATTAGGTGTACTTTGGCTGAAACACAAGCGAGCTTTTTATAGTTTATTTTTTTTTTCTATGAAATTGCACAGGTGGTTGTTAATATATTGCTTATCTTTACTTTTTGATATATGAAGCTTTTCTACTTAACTTTGTTTTGTTTTTGACTACTTGGAATTGACGGTGATAAGTTTTTTAATAGGTCAGGAGTAGTTGTGAAAGCACAAGATTTGAATGTGATGTTGCACAATTTTGGAAAGGTAAATAGATTACAGGTACTTGCTCAGATTCATCATTTAGTACTATTTCTTTAAACTTCTGATTCTTTGTTAAGATTTTGCATATGAACTTGGGGAAAAGGTGAAAGCAAATTGTCTCATTTTAGAAGAATAGAAAAGCAAAGAGCAATTAAGATGCTTGAGGTTGATAGCAAATCTGTTCTTTGCCATGGGAAAATGCTTTTGCAAATACATACTATAATTGCATAATTGATAATGTATGCAACGTAATTGTATATGAACCCTTTTTCGCCATCCGAATCATGAAACCCAATATTATTAACAAAGAGGAAGACAGGTAATAAATGATAGCGGATAACAATTGTAAGCCTCATTATAATTTGATTATATATACACAATTCACTTGTAGTAACACACTTACATAGGTTACTACATGATATTGAAGAATGGTTTTGCAAGTCTAATTGAGGAGTCTGTCAATTAATAGTTATTATGCCTTCCAGTTTCTCTTTTTTGTTTTTTGTTTTTTTGTTTTTTGCTATGCAAGCAAGGTAATTCCATTAAACTTAACAAAAGATGTCCTCAACAACAATCAACACAACCTCAACTAAGTATATTCTCTAAATTCTATTTCCTACACAGTATTCTATTTTTTATGCTATATTTAAATTTTTTACACGTATAATTTTTCAATCTTATATTTTGTGATATTGAACGAATTTATCTATTTCATGAAGTATGGAAAATAAAAAAAAAGGCGTCAAAATCTTAGATAAGCAATTTGGTTTTCTTTTGTTGATTGAGGTGCCTAAAGAAGCACATTGACTGGGTGGATCTGTCAATTTGCTCAGTTTTTTTATCCAATTATGTTTCTGGATTTATATATAATTTTTAATGAATTGATGTGATTATGAAAAAAGCTCCCACATAATATTTGTATTCCCAACTTTAGAAGCTACAATAATGTCCTTTTGGATGTGATTTATGAGAATACTATACAATTTTGATTTTAGCCTCTTGATTATCATTAGGAATATTACACTAGAGATACAATAATGGAACTGAAACTTTTAAACCATTTTTTATTTGCATTCACCGTGAAATAAAAGCTTTATTTCAACCTAGGGAGTTTAAGTTTCCAGTGTTGTGAGATGATCTTATTTTGCTCATAGGCAAGATATTGCCATATCATTCTCATTTATTATTACTTATTGTTCTAGCTTTACATGGGCAATTCATATGACGACTTTGATTGTCTCACTATAATTGTTGTTTTTCTTCCTTATGGTTAATATCCATTGGGTTTCCATTGAGGCTAATGTATAAAATGGAAAACCGATACCCATGATTTGATCTATGTTTTATCTGGCACTACGTCACCCCATAATAGAATGTCCATCTAGAACGTGTCCAACATATAAATAAGAAAGATAAACCATTAATTTACTATACAAAAATATTTTCTTTGTATTTATGATTCTTTCCTAATTTATCTCTTTTCCAGAACAAGCCCTCATTGATCTCTTCTCTAGAGTGTATGTGGTGCCCCGAATTTGATTAATATGCATAAATATGCATTTATTTAATTTTTATGTACAAATTACATGTTTAATAAATTTTTATGAGCAAAGTTATGTATTATTTATTTTTGTAAATGATATATGTTTTTCATAAAGATTTTTGATGAAAATAGCATTTAAAGGACTTTTAAATTTCATTTGAGGACTATTCTTTTAAATTTTTAAAAATAGTCATTTAAATATTTTAAAATTTAGTCTATCGTTATTTATTGACCCGTGACTTTGTAAAATTATTTTAGAAACAAACCGGAAAGTTTAAGTAGTCTTTGCACGCGAAAAAGTAGTGTTGTAAAGCGAAACACTGAAAAATCCCAAACTAAGTCTTGCATTGACATTTATTGACTTACCTAATAATATAAATACCCAAAAAAATGCTCAAAATCAGCCAAAAACCCTTCATGCGGGAATAGTATTTTCAATGCCATTTTTGCTATTAAGAGGTGAAGGAGGTGGTTCCAAATGCCAACCCTGATATTTTTTAACTTGTCTCAGCTTCTACTTCACATCTGCCATTCGTTTTTTATCTTTCAGAGCGAAAAATTTGTGAGGGCTCTTTTCAAAATTGCTTTAAAATGTATCGTTTAAGTGTTTTATCGTTAAATTTACATTTTATACTTGCTATTTAGGTATTATGGCACATGTTTACCATTTTAGAATTTATTTGTAACGTATTTTATTTTTATGATGAATAGTAGTTGGGTTTTGTGTTGAAATGCTACAATTGAAGCCTAAACTTGATTCTTAGCCTAGTTTTGTTGCTCATAAATGTTTATATGCCATCTTAGCATAGTAGATTAGCTTAGAAATACGTAAATGTGCAAAAACTAATGGGGGGTGTTTAATGAATTTTTTGGAATAATGGGTTTTAAGAGCTTTTTGGGTTATTTTTATGGTATTTAAATGCTTGCTAGCTTAGGTTGATGTTAGGCGCTGATTGGAGTAAAAAAAAATGCGTTATGATGCAAATGTTGTTGATTTAGCTTGCATTTTTGTGCTAAAGGTTAGTTAGAATGTGATTTAGTATGTTTTTTTGTGATTAATGTGTTGGTAAGTACTAATTGGTGTCAATTGCACGTGGTTTAGTTGAAAGATAAATGTGAGTGTCAAGTGTAGCTTAACTGATTTAGTGGTTGGTTAAGTGTTTAATAAATGTGTTAATTAAAGTGTGTTGTAATTTAACTTATGATAATGCATGAATATGTGTTGAGGTAATGTGTTGTAGAATTAGGATTCTATCCTTATGAGTATGGTGTAATATGTATTGGAGTCCTTATGTTAGAAATGAATGCTTAACTTGAGTTGGAGTCTTAATGTGGCTTAAGTGCTTAGTTACTGATTAGTTAGCTTGTTATAGTTTCTTGTGAGTTAAGTATTGTTTAAAATAGTATGTTATATAGTTGCATGATTAGTTAGCTTGCTAATTGCATAATCATGTTATGATAAGATTGGGTAACCTACTTTGTTACCTTGTCTATATGTGAATATGAAATATGAAATGTTATATGATATTAATGTGATGCGATACGATGTGATGCGTGGCTGCAACCAAACAACTGTGGTTGGTTCGTGTCATCCTGGGCAGCATCGGGCATGCTAGGCAATGACATGACTACCGATGTGCTAATCTCTATCCTGAATGGACTGGTCGGAGTAAATCCATGAGGGTCTAGGTTGTAGGTTGAGTCAGCATACTCGATGGTACTGCTTGGTATATAGGGGAAGATGTTTGTGATAGTGTATAGAGGAACGGCATCAACAGAATGAGAATATCCTTTTTAAATGTGTTTGTTTTATTAATGCATACTTATTTTATTATTCAACCGTTACTTACTTAACACAATTGTTGTGCATAACATGATTTCAAATGAGATTTTCAAAGGATAAAATAAGTTTCAAAACTCCCTGCATGTATTTCCTCCCTCACTAAACTAGATAATGGTTAGCTTACCCTCTTTTTCCACCTTTCAGGTGAACTAGATTTAGTTTATGTGCCATATGTGGCTCCAGATGATGTGGACAAGCCCGAGGCTTGACTTGCTTGATGATATGGTTATATGACTTGTAAATATGTTTAGTAATTTATTTTATAGGTTAGAGGACTTGATTGTATATTTATAAGCCTTCTTTTGTATTGTATAAAATGCTAGACTTATGTAGTTATTTTGAATTTTTGTAATGCTTTTGTAATGTTTAAGAAGTGTGATGGACGACAGAGTACTTGGAATGTATATGAATGACTTAAATGTGATATGCTTGGAATTATATGCTATTGTGTAAAATTTCTATGTGCATGTTTATATTGGGCTAGTGTCTAGTTATAGATGGTACCATGCCAAAATTTCATCGCGTCTCGACTTGGATCCTAGGAAAGGTTGGGTCGGGGATTACAGTGTAGTTGTAAGATCATAGTATATGACTACCATCTGATATGCTTATGCGAATATGGGTTTCAAAGAACTAGAAATAATATATTTTCTAAGAATTTTTGCATTTCTACTATTATTTTTTATTAAATAATTATTTTTACTAAAAACCTATATTCTCTGTCTAGGTATATATATTCTTGATACCTGCGAGTCTGACGTCGGCTATTCCTTTTCCAAGGTGTGACGGTGAAAGATTAAGCAGGGGGCACTATTAAAAAAAATTGTGACTCCTAATGATTTGTGGTGCACCTGTTCTCTCTTAGGACTATTCAATTTCTCACTTTTTGGGATTTTCCTTTTCTTTAATTTTACTTCTTTTTTAAAATCTTTTTTGGCTCTTTTACTACATAAATTCCTTCAGCGAAATTTACTCCATCAAGATCCTTATCATGATTGGACGGATTGAATTTCAATCTAAAATAAGAGTTCAAAATTAGCTTTATACATATGAACAAATTGAAAAGTTTAGCTTATTTGATTTTTAACTCAATTTTGACCAAAATTTTAACTTTTTAGACTACTTGCAAACACGTTATCACAAGAATGCCAACGACCAAGTGATACAAATATTGGACATCTATGCACTTGACTTTTTTTTTTTTTGGTCAGGCATGCAACTGAATTTATTTATACCTTAACATCTTAATCAACAATACTATCATCCTCCATAACCTGTAAGACTTTACTCATCACAGATCAATTTGAAAAAGAATGAGAGAAATGGATTTTTTTCCCTTCTTGACTACATACCTTTATCACGATATATCTTTCTTATGTTAGTATAGCCATCTCTTATAACCAAACAACTATAAGCCATACTAGCATAACAACTTACAATTGCATACTTTAATTACTGGAAGAAAAGCTGCAATGATGAATAGATGATCAATTTTGTAAACATGTTATAGATCTTTTAATCCAACGTACAAAGCTCATTGCCAAGGATGACAAAAATGATAAAGGAAATATGGGGATGGGGAACTAAAAATTATAACAAACTTAGTCTAAAAGTTATTGGTATTCTGATAAAGTGACAAATTAGGTAAAGACAATTTATCTTATTTGAAATTTTAAATCACGTTATCTTGATTTATTTGAAAATTTTGACGATTTTCTGTTTAATCTAATTAAAAACAAAAGTTAAAAATAGATGTTAGAGGACATTTTAGGTTTAACTAAATGGAGCATTGAAACTATCTATATTTTGACATTGGATGTGCTATTGATTTTAGTATATTGTCTTAGATATATCAATCCAAACTCTTTAACACAAAAACAATAACTTTTTTTCAAACCTATTACTATATTTTAATCAAGACAAGAGAACATAATACTAATCATATCAAGAAAAATTTTAGGTTATGTACTTCATTCCAAACCATGAATTCAATTTTTTTTTCTTGTGGGAATGCATTGAAAGAAGTTAATAACCTATTAAATGTACGAGACTTGAAAAATTAAAATTTGTTCATTTAGTTAGAAAATATGGTTTAAAGGTCATAACATTTGTGATTGATCTTACAAAATGTATATAATTTACTTTAAATTAGTTCGACATAAGTGACTTTTGTAAGTATTAAATTATTCACCATTTCAAATTCAAAGAGTATGGTATTATACATCTACTTCAGATACTTTTAATGTATTTCAAACTAATAAAATATGTTTGTGAAGTGAAAGCTATAACAAATCTATTAGATCCGTAAATTCCTGGTGATAAATTAAAAATGGATTTACAAGCAGGTCATATGAGTAAGGAGTAAGAATGATGTCAAACTAGGAAGACATGACGTGAAGAAGATATATACATATATCTTTTGGAATGCCTAATCTATGTAAAATTGTGGTTACTGTCTCATTTTTAAGAAAATAGATGTTTATATTTAATTCTTATTTGTTTAATTATTTTTTTGAAATGATATATCAAAGTAGTTATATATTATAATTTCTCAATAATGTGATTAAAAATTTGAATGCATCGATTTTATATTTCATATTTTTAAAGCATTTCCATTTTACCCATGCGACACCCGTGCATTGCACGGGTATAAAACTAGTTTATATATAATATGAAAGCAATAAAAATATCAATTTGTTGCTTCAATCAGTGTTCTAATTCACTGGAAGAACTTTATGATCAAATGGAATAGAAAAATACAACAATGATGGATTATGAGTTTTTTTGTTCAATGGGGGTTAAAACACATATTTTAAAACTATAAGTGGATAATTCTTTTAGTAGGGACAATACAATATGTAAAATTAGGAAAAATTAGTACTTGCTTTGGTCAATGTTCATCAATACTGGAAAAAGTTACATGCAGCTTTACGCATGGTCTATCATTCCTTATTAGATAAATATTGCAAGAATTAACTTACAAAACTTCTTCAATAAGAAATGTTTCTTTCAAATTAATTAGAATACCAAATATGAGTCTAATTGAACTTAATTAACTAAGAAATAAATGAATGCATTTGCAAACTCTGAGAAATATATATTGTATTCTATTGAATAATAAAAGATTCTGATATACTCAAGCTTCCTACGAGTGAAGCCTCTAAAAGTATTCACATGAAGCTCTCAAATTAATGAGCTAAATCCCCTACTAAAGATTTTAAAGAAAAAGAGAACCTTTATAACAAACTGATTTTTGTGCTAACTTTTCAGGTTTGTCATAGCCTCATATATATATGAATCACTTCACTAATTAGGTCTGACTTTTGGGTCGATCCCAAACACTGGTCTTGGATTATAAAACTTATCAAACTAGAACCCAATTCTAGTGAGTCTTATAATCAAACTAAATAAATCGGACACTCCGATTTAATTAATTTCTTTTCTCGCTGATTAGTTATCAAACTTCTATATGTGTGACCTTCCGGGTTTATGATTAATCAATAGCAAAAATTCATTAATCTAATTAATCATTTAAATTAGAACCTTTCTAATTTAACTATTTCTGCAAATTACGAGTGACACCTAGCAGTATATCGTAATTGCCCAATTAACAATGAAATGGATATAAGAACCCAAGATGTATAATTAATTCCTTCTGTCAGTCTTGTCCCAGTTAAGTATGAGCCATGGAAGGGAAGTCAAACTCATGGTCTTAACTACACGACTTGATTTAATTAATTCAGCAATCCACAAATAACACATGGAACAGTTTCCACTACTTTACCTCGACCAAGGATTTCTGATTGCTCAATTAATTAGATCCCATAGACCCCTTAGTCGACGGATCCTTTAAGGGATAATCACACGCCTCTATGCAAGGACGAAACACAACCACTAATTACTTAATTTCACCCATGAATAGAATCAGATTATTACGCAACTGCAAGTCGTGGCATCACATGCATGAGGCGACCACGATGCCTCAGGTCTAAGGAATTCCATACGTACTCGTTATATATATATAAATCATTGACTAACCATGTGATCTTATATATGACAGCGGTCAAGTCCAGTGGCCTATTCATCAATAGTACTTCCACACTTACTAAAACAACATGAGTCTTATTGTCCTTTCTTCTTATTGCCATCACGTATCAATTAAGGTAGTAACGTATGGACTTATCTATCTGAATGAGTCAACGCCCAATTAAGTTATTCCACGATCAGGGACATTTTCTAGAATATACCAATTAATTGTGAATTTCAACTCTCATATTCTGAACCACTTTAAGAATGGAATTCACTTGATAATTCTATAGATTTTATTTAACAATTAATACTTTAATAATGAAACTGTCCATTCATTAAATAAAATAAATGAATAAGTAATTAATACAATAAGCATGTCCTAAAATTAATTGGCTCTTATGGAATAAACTTTAACAAACCCACTTGCACGAAAGCTAATTATTATGGTATCTTATACCCATCTTCTCAAGATACCGCTGTAGAGATTATAATGTCAAGGCTTTAGTTAGTGGGTTAGCCGTGTTATCAGTTGATACTATTTTCTGCACTATAATGTCGTCTCTTCCCACTATCTCACGAATGATGTGGTATTGCCTTTCAACATGCTTGGACTTTTGGTGAGACCTCGGTTCCTTAGCTTGTGCTATGGCTCCATTGTTATCACAATATAAGGGTAATGTCGACTCAATGGAAGGAACCACTTCAAGTTCTGTTATGAACTTCTTTATCCAGACAGCTTACTTTGTAGCATCCGATGCCGCAATATATTCAACTTCTATAGTAGAGTCAGCAATGATACTTTGCTTCGAGCTTTTCCAATTGACTGCCCCTCCATTACATGTGAAGATGAATCCTGACATGGACTTCCGATCATCCTCGTCAGACTAGAAGTCTAAGCCTGTCAAACCCTCCAACTTCAATTCTCCTCTTTCATACACCAAGACCATATCTCTTGTTCTTCTCAAGTACTTGAATATGTTCTTGACTGCTATCCAGTGTTTTTCACCTAGATCTAACTAATATCTGCTGGTAATACTTACAACATGTGTGATATCAGGTCTTGTATACAGCATGGCATACATAAGACTCCTAATTATTGAGGCATATAGGACTTTATTCATCATTTCATTTTCTTTAGGAGATTTAGGGCTCATAGCCCGAGAAAGATGAATGTCATATCTAAAAGGTAATAATCCCCTTTTAGAGTCTTGCATGTTGAACCTTTTCAACACCTTATCTATGTACGTGCCTTGAGAGAGACCTATTACCTTTTTGATCTATCTCTATAGATCCGTATTCCTAGAATAGAGGTGGTTTCTCCAAAATCTTTCATGGAGAAAGTGTTTGATAACTAGACCTTTACAATTGACATCATGCCGACATCATTTCCTATTAGCAATATGTCATCCATATCAAGCACAACAAAAGTGATTGCCTTTTTGTTGACTTTTTTATATAAACAAGGTCCATCTTCATTCTTAATGAATCCGAACGATTTTATCACTTTATCAAATCGAATGTCCTAGTTCCTTGATGCTTGTTTTAGTCCATAAATGGATCTTCTAAGCTTACACAATTTATGGCTCTCATCCTAGATTTAAAACCTTTGGGTTGTTCCATATAAATGTCCTCTTCAATGAAGCCATTTAAGATATCCATCTGCCATATTTCGTAGTCGTAGTGTGCAGCTATGACCAATAAAACTCTAATGGATTTAAGCATGGATATCGGCAAGAAAGTCTCCTCATAGTCAATCCCTTGTCTTTGACAATAACCTTTCGCCACCAGTTTTTCCTTATAAGTCTTAATTTTCCCATCTGCACCTCTCTTTCTCTTGTATACCCATTTGCACCTAATAGGTACAATACCTTCAGGAGGGTCTACAGATTCCAGACTTGGTTGGTGTACATGGAATCCATTTTTGATTTCATGGCTTCAATCCATTCTCATGATTCAACATCTAACATATATTCCTCATAGTTGATTGGATAATCCATATGATCACTATCACCCATAATGAACAACTCTTATGCTGAATCATGAAGAGAACTATATCGGGCTGGAGGATGAGGAGTCCTCATTGACCTCTAAATTGGTACTAAAACATCTGTTTTTTCTTGAACGAGTTCACTATCCTTGAGTTGTTTGGTTGGTGATTTAGTGACCTCTTCATTGAGCCCTACTTTTATTCCCATTCTTTCTTCTTGGATGAACTGTTCTTCCAAGAACAAGGCATGTCTACTTACAAATACCCTTCAATCAGTAGAAGAGTAAAAGTTGTAACCTAACAAATCTTTAGGATAACCAATGAATTTGACCTTGTCGGATCTAGCCTTTAGCTTATCGGATTTTAGTTTCTTGATGAATATAGGACAACCCCATATCCTGACATACTTAAGACTAGGTTTCCTGTTGTACCAAATCTCATATGGTATGCATGAAACTGAATTAAAGGTAACCCTGTTTAAGATGTGTAGTGCTGTAAAACGGGCATGTCCTCACAAACTAATAGGGAGATCCGTATAACTCATCATAGATCGAACTATGTCCAACAAAGTTTGATTTCTCCTTTTTGATACTCCATTGAGTTCTGGTGTTGCAGGAGGAGTTAATTGAGTAATAATGTCATAATCTTTGAGATAGTTTTGGAATCCATCACTGAGGTATTTGCCTCCACGATCTGATTGCAGAGTTTTAATCCTCTTGCCAGTTTGATTTTTACTTCTGCTTTGAACTCCTTAAACTTTTCAAAGGACTCAAACTTGTGTTTTATCAGATACACGTACCTATACCTTGATAAATCATTAGTAAATTTAATGAAGTAATTAAAGCCTCCCTAATCCGTTTCACTAAATGGCCCACACACGTCGATGTGTATCAATTCTAAAAGATTTGTGACTCTTTAACCTTGTCCTTCAAAAGGAGTTTTGGTTATTTTTCCAAGAATACAAGACTCAAACGTTGGGAATGGATCTGACCCCCAATTGTTGATCAAACCCTCTTTTACCAATTGGTCAATCCTCTTTTCTCCTATGTGGCCTAGCCTCAAATGCCACAATCTTTTAGGATTAACAGGGTCTCTGTGTCTTTTAATAGTATTCCACATTCATATATTGCTCATTAAACTTGTCATCATGCTTGACATCAAGTATGTAAAGCTCATTCACTAGTTTACCAATCCCAACACATTTATTTCTAAAATAAATCATGCATCCATTTATTGTAAAGTCAAAATGATAACTATTCAAAACTAATACAGAAATAGAAATAATTTTCCTCACAATACTCGATAAAATCAAAAAAAATGTTCAATACTAATGAAAAACTAGATGGCATAGTAAGACTATATGTCCCAATAGCTTGTGCAGTAACTGTTGCTCCATTACCTACTTTCAAGACAACGTCGCCCTCTTCTAGAATTCTACTTCTCTCGAGATCCTGTACCGAAGTACAAATATGAGAAGTCGCACCGGTGTCCAACACCCATGATGTCACAACCCCAATTTTTCAATCACTAATATAGACTCTAATACCACAGTAATTTCTAAAACATTCCAAGGATCGTGATACCACGGGCTTAAAAAGATCACTTCTTCTAAGTCCACTAAGGCACACTATAATAGCTTGAGCACTATTATCCAAAAACCATACAATTAAAAATCATCTCAATACTAAAATCCAAGTTTACAAAATTACATTTACGTTATGACTATTAAATCCAAAATGACCTAAATACAACATCTAACTATTACATTAATTCAAATATTGCATATTATACAAACTTCATCACTAATGACTAATGTTACAACATATCTCTCTCGTATACAACTATCAAATACACAGTCCGTTTGCGTAGTTTACTGCTAATCTTCTATCTCGAGCAACATGTAACGGTGGGAAAATGGGGTGAGCTACACCTAGCTCAGTGAGGAGAAAAATATGAAGGGTTTTCACAAACATTTTATTACAAGAAAACATTTTATGAAACCATGCCATGCATATATAAACATAACTTATGAGTAGGAACACATAATCTTGAATATTTGATAAGAAACAGGAACTCACCATAAATCCTACTTTCCAAGGAAAGATACCAAGTGAGAGTAGGTAACATGTAATATTAAAAATGATACGTTTATATTTGCATTTTGCTGAAGACGGCCGACCTGAATCATGTATTAATATCCCCATACACGCCAATAACCGAGGATCAAAGTCCTCAAACACGCTAACAATTGGGGGTTTCGGATATTATCCCCAAAGAATCCTACGACCCAACTATCCAAGGAAACATATCAAGCAAGAGAGAGAATAGGATTATGGTAGTCGAGGCTATGACCGACAAGCCTGATGCTGCACGGTGGCCGTCGAACACTACCATGCCAATAGAAGGTTGCAACCTTGAACCAGTGAACGAGTACGAGCAAGATATGTGCAAGACTCTAGACGTGGCTCATACAGGCTCAAGAGGTGGCTCCTACCATTTTGGTATAACACTTTACCCCGTATAGCACTTAGTTTTCGCATATATGAACAATTATACATATTCAACTTGTACATATAATGGCATATAAACATATCAATTCGCATATAAACATATTCCATATTATGAATCATTTTGGGAGGTCAACAAAGTAGGTTGCCTCCGTCATACAAACATGTGTATTAATTCAACATGTAACAATAATGGCATATCATGTAGGCATAAAGAAAGTCAAGACTTATCAAGTGATTCTCAATGAAATATGACTCCATGTATAATGCAAGAATACAATTATAGACACACAAACATGACACTTATAACACATATAGAGTCACACATAAGTATGCGTTGAAAAGCAATCGAAAACGAAGCTCAAATGGTTAAAATAGGGCATCCGATCGAGTGTCTCAACCTGATTCACTCACCCGAATGAGAGGTAATGGGTGTTCGGATGAATCATTTGATCGAGTGACTCGACGGGATCCTCTCGTCCGGATGGAAGGCAGCCTTGGTTATACCTTGACAACTTGTTCTTTTGTACTTCTTTGTCCATGCTTACTTATACTCTCCAAAACCAAACATACATCACCCTTAAATGACATTTAACATAACATCTTTAGCTCTAATTCAAGTTAAAAACACCTTTGAATCTAACAATCAACTCTCAAGAACTCACTATATCACATTTAAATTCAAATAACTTAGATTCATATCCTTTATCTTCATTCACAACAAATTCACACATTACCCAACTCATATTCCAACTCCTTATCATCTCAAAGCCATTTCATATCCTTAAGACTCAACACTAGTTCAATTGAAGTTATTATCCAAGCAATGGTACTAAATTCATGTCAAAACTTAACCTACTACAATTACCCACAGTTTTCAGTTCATTTAGCTTATCTAAAAACCTCCAAAAATTTTGACACTTTGCCATAACATATTTCTTCGAGTGTAGATAATAATAGAATCAAGTAGAGCTTAATTCCAAGTCAAATTCACCAAGTTATGGATTCTAGTACATTATTGCGCAAAACTGCCCTATACCAGTGAGAGGAACTGAACCTCACTGAAATGACATTAAACAAGCCTTTTAAATTCAAAATCTGAACAAACCTTAAGCACAAAATTTGTTCTCCTATAAGTTATGCACATCATATCAAAAATCAGACCTAAACAACATCGTTTGGCCCCTCAAATCTATCATGAACTGACAGTGCGCAAAATTGAGTTTTAGCTTACTTATTTACTGTAGCCTCATGGAAATGAGTTAAAACAAGCTTTATAACCACTTAATCTCAACAAACTCCCAACACAAATCTTGTTCCATTACCTCTTAGCTACAACATATCCAAAATTCAAACTCATTCATCCATGTTTACTATAGCAAATCGACCATACAAAAATAGTGCACAAAACAGTAATCAAATCACATTTCTAGTAAGTTCCATCATGTATCTTCTCATATATGACAATATAAGCAAATAGAATGCTATGTGCTTTGAAAAAAAACTTGAAAATAGTTTAACCCCTCACCTCAAATGCAACAACAATTGCTAAAAAAACGTGTAGATGCAAGACAAGGCTTGAAAATGACTTGAAATGGTATTAACTCCCTTTTTTCTCCTTCTTCCTTCTTCTTTCATCTTCTTTTTTCTCTTCTCTTCCTTCTTCTTCCTTGCTTCAGCCGTGTGTGTGTGTGTTTGGTGTTCCAGCCGTGTGTGTGTATGTTTATATATATTTGTTTTGTTTTATTAGTTATAAGGTAGGTAAGATATTTTTAGAAAGCCCAATTGACCAACTTGCCCCTCCAACTAATTACTTTATTACTAGTTTGCCATTTAATTGTCTCCTAACTAATCTAGTCACTTAATTGTTAATTGGTAAAGTTTAATTATTTGCATGCACCCAAATCTACTTGAATGCACGTAAATGCATGTTAAATTAGGTAAATGCATATAAAATGATGTAATGGCACTTTAAACAACGTAAATACACATTAAATGACACAATTAAATATGGGGTTTTGTACGGGGCCTTACACATGAACTAGAATTAGTGCTAATTGAAAGATTAGTTTCAAATATGAGCAAATGTGACATATCTGATGAAGCCTTTCCCTTTCCCTTCAAACTCTTAAGGTACTCAAGACAGTTCCTTTTCCAATGTCCCTCCTTTTCATAATGGAAACACTTTTCTTGCTTTCCTATTCCCTTACTTTTCTTGGACATACCTCTAGTAGGCTTGCCCTGAGGGGCCTTCTTGTTTTTTTTCCTTTTCGACTTCTTAGCTAAGGAAGAAGCTACCACAAGAACCATATCCTTTCATTTCCCCTCGTTATGCCCCTGATATACAACCAGCATATTTAGGAGTTGGGGCAGAGTACGTTTAATATCATTTATTTGGAAGTTGACAATAAAACGGTGGAATGATTCCAGTGAAGACTGGAGTATCAGATTAGTCTGTAAGTTTGAATCCATCTGGAATTCCAAGGATTCAAGATGCTCGATTAAACCGATCATCTTAAGAACATGTGCATTCATATCTGATCCTTCAGTCATTCTCATCCGGAATAATTCCCTAGATATCTCATATCTAGCCAGTTTATTTTTCACACCATACAACTCTTGCAAGTGCATGATGATGGCAGTGATATCTTCTATGTCCTCATATTGGCGTTGAAGCTCATTTGTCATAAAAGCCAAGATATAGCTCCTAGTCTTCAATGCATCATCTCACCATTTCCTAAATGTTTCAATTTTTTCCTCAGTTACCTTTTCAGGCAACTCAGCAGGAAGTGGACCATCAAGAACATACTCAATTTTCTCGAAGCCTAAAATGATTTTCAAATTGCGGAACCAGTCAATGAAGTTAGGTCCAGTCAAATAGTTCTTATCGAGTATGCTAGCAAGTGGATTCATACTGAATAATATAGCTACAAAGAATATTTAAAGATTTATTAAAAACTTTGTATTATTAATAACTATTTGATTTTGGGGCTTTAAATCAAATAGTACTCATACTAAAATTTTCGAATATCATACTTCCCTTAGTAAAACACGGAGGAATACGTCTAGTTTTCTTAGTGGAATTTGGGGCCTATCTATTTTAGGTTTACCTAATTCAACTAGTTATTGGCAAAACTAAAATAAACAGATGAATAACACTTATCCAATGTATCTCATATAAATTTCAATTATTCTTGGCTCTAACATACTTGTCCTCATATAATACATTATTGGACTAGTGAGATTGGTTAAGTCATACACATTATCATGGAAAAACAAGATCAATGCAGCATCAATCCCTCATAGAATAGATTATTGGGACTAACGAGGATCGCAATTTGTCACATCATATATATTAATAGATCAATTATCATACCATAATAAGAAAGTACCCCTATGTATCCATAGCCAACAGCCTACTTCCATGGCATAATGATTGATCTACGACAATGGAAGGCTATAGTATAGATTTCTAAAATTATACTATTATAGACTTAATATTAAATTTGGGAAGTCTTTCCTTTCGTGACTTATTATGGTCTCACTTTTCACATGCTTCTGATTTAGAATTTATCAAATAAAGGAAATAAGAAACAATCATACATCCATCTATTTATCCATCGCACAAGCAATTAAATAAATAAATACAGATAAGGATGATCATGGACTAGAAGCATACTTAACCCGAGCCACTGGGTTGACATATATATAAAACAATTATAGGCCTAAAAAAGAATGAGCTACTTTTAGCTTTTTTCATGAAACTTTATTTCATGTATTGGGCCCATCAATGCTTGATGTCTTCGTCTTGTTCTTCAATTACATTTATGTACTTAGATTCCTAATCTAAGGGAATACAAAAATTGTAATAGGGGTTTTACTTTTCAAAACGGGGATAAGAGGCATGCAAGCCCCATTCAAATTTACATAAAACCCAAAATGGGTAAATAAATGTAAGCATCCATTCAACGATTCATACATATAAGACTAGTCCATGATCATCCATATGCAATATTATAATAATCAATTCACAAGTATAGCACAATTAATCATATTAAAAAAATCCAATTAATAACTTTTATTAATTTTATAATCTGACAATAAAATCTAATTTCATTGTCTCTTAATAAACAATTTATTAATTCATAATGTCAAAACTAATGTTGGGCCTACTAATTAAATAACCTATAATTTAAAATATTTTTAAATAAAAGATTATAAGCCCAAAACCATGTTCATAAGCCCAAGTAAAATTATTTTGAACAACCCAAAAGGAAAGAAAGAAAACTTTTAGACCCAGATCCATCAAATATGGTCCCTGGATCTAGGGTTCAGATTTAGACACAGACCCTAATTGGGTCTGAATTTGAATCAGAGTTGGGTTTGCAAACGTTACCTAGAAAATTCCAATTTTTTTTTCGTTTCCTTCTCCCCGTCGCCACTCCACCTCTATGGCTGCTAGCCACCATGCTGTCGCGGCCAGCATAAGCTGTTGTGGCTACTGCAACCCCTATGGCCGTAAATAACTTAAGCTCCCCACAGCCATGGCGGTTCTACGTCTCGCAAACGCGAGGGCCACAAGTCTTCTCACAGCTGCCACCCTCGTGGCCGCCAGGAGTCACAACTCCTCGTAGCCGCTTGAGGCGGTATCGCGAGAGCCCAGTGGTTCTCGCGATGGCCACAGCTGCAAGAAGCCATTCTCGTGGATGTGGTTTGCAAGAAACCTACCTAAAGGACCCTTCCTCATGACCCTGGCTCAAAACAGTAGTGCACCACCGTCGTGGTTAGCCACTGCCATGGCTGGGAAGATGAGGGTTTTTCAATTTTTTTTTGTTGAAACTTGTTTTGCAAAAAAAATTCAATTTCAAAAAAAATATATATATTTTATTTTTTGTTGTAGATTCAAAACGGGAAGACAATAGGGTTTTTAATCTCATTAAAATATAAACATATTGCAAAAACAATATTTGGCCTATTGACACATAATGATTAAATTGCATATAAGATGTGAACGGTGGCTTTGATACCACTGTTAGGATTCATACTAGGTATTTAAAATTTTAATAATAATGCAGCGGAATTAAAACTAATTAAATACTAGTATCCATTCATGGCTTAATATGCAAATTTAAACAACATAATTAGTAGAGATAGATGATTCGAATACCTCTACGAAGTCGGGTCTGATGTAGATTATGATATGCTCAAGCTTCCCACGAATGAAGCCTCCAAAAGTATCCACACGAAACTCTCCAATTAATCAGCTAAATCTCCCACTAAAGATTTTAGAGAAAAGAGAACTTTTATGACAAACTAATTTTTGTGCTATCTTTTCAAGTTTGTCATAGCCTCATATATATATGAATCACCTGGCCAGTTAGGTCTGGCTTTTGGGTGAATCCCAAACACTGGTCTTGGATTATAAAACTTATCAGACTAGAACCCAATTATAGTTAGTCTCATAAACCAACTAAATATAGAGGACACTCCGATTTAATTAATTTCTTTTCTTGCTGATTAATTATCAAACTTCTATGTGTGTGACCTTTTGGGTTCATGATTAATCGGTAGAGGAAATTTATTAATCTAATTAATCATTTAAATTAGAATCTTTCTAATTTATCTATTTCCACAAATTACGAGTGACACTTAGCAGTATATTGTAATTGTCCAATTAATAATGAAGTGGATATACAAACCCATGATGTATAATTAATTCCTTCCGTCAGTCTTGTCCCAGTTAAGTATGAGCCATGGAAGGGAAGTCAAACTCATAGTCTTAACTAAATAACTAGATTTAATTCATTCAACAATCTACAAATAACTCATGGAACAGTTTCCATTACTTTACCTCGACCAAGGATTTCTGATTACTCAATTAATTAGATCTCATAGAACCCTTTAGTCAACGGATCCCTTAATGGATAATCGCACGCCTCCATGCACGGACGAAACACAACCACTAATTACTTAATCTCACCCATGAATAAAATAAAATTATTACGCAACTGCAAGTCGTGGCATCACATGCATGAGGCGACCATGATGCCTCAAGTCTAAGGAATTACCATACGTACTCGTTGTATGTGTGTGTGTGATATATATATATATATATATATATAGATCATTGACTAACTATGTGATCTCATATATGATAGCGGTCAAGTCTAGTGGCCTATTCATCAATAGTACTTCCACACATACTAAAACAACATGAGTCTCATTGTCCTTTTTTCTCATTGCCATCACATGTCAATTAAGGTAGTAACGTATAACTGATCTATCCGAATGAGTCAACGTCCAATTAAGTCATTCCACGATTAGGGACATTTTCTAGAATATACCAATTAATTGTCAATTTCGACTCTCATATTATTAACTACTTTAAGAATGAAATCCACTTGATAATTCTATGGACTTTATTTAACAACTAATACTTTAATAATGAAACTGTCCATTCATTAAATAAAATAAATTAATAAGTAATTAATACAATAAGCATGTCCTAAAATTAATTGACTCTTAGGGCATAAACTCTAACAGAAAGTACTATATCCCTTTGTTGATGATTTGGAGAATGTCGATATCGTTACAAAATCTAATATTGTTACTAATGATCCTGCCCAACCATGCATGCCTTCATGAACATCAAATGTCTCTGTTAAGCCTACTGGTTGTATACTACTATAGTTGGATATGTAACTAAAATAATAAAAAAAGGGTAAATTGCATACAGGCCCTCTGTTAGATCGAAAGTGTGAATAAAACCCTGTGTTATGAAAAGTAGCAGTTATCCCCCTGTGTTTTACCCAAATATTGCATATTACACCCCGCCGTTTAAAAATCCGTTATAGTTAACGAAAATGTAATACACGCGCGTGGCTCTCGCCTATCTTAGATTTGATAGACAAAAAAACCCTTGAGTGAAATATAGTTTACCTCCTTGTGTTTTGCAAAATATGCACAATAGACCCTGTGTTATGAAAAATTAGCATCTATCCGCATGTGTTATGACAAAACGTTGCATACTCACCCAAGGGGTTATAAACTATATAAGGGCAAAATAGTCTTTCGACAAAATCTGTTAATCAAAGTTGACGGAAATAAACTTTGGGTGAGTATGCAACGTTTGGTAATAACACAGGGAGTTATATGCTACTTTCCATAACATATGGGCTATGATGCAATTTCTGCAAAACACAAGGGGGTAAACTATATTTCACTCTAAAAATAATAGTTCTTCCTTCCAGCATCCATTTGTTGCCATCTTGGTCAAATAATACTTATGCCTATGCTGAGCTATTTCTTCACATCCAGTACATGATTAGGATATAGCTATATAAATGAATTAATAGTCCAACTACCTATGGTCCAGCTCTTATAATTTACAAACCTATCTAAAACTGATCTCTTAAGCTACTGCATCTAATTCTTTTGACGTCTTCAGTAACATCTTCATTATGTGAAAACCCTTATCGGAGGGCCATAATATCCGTCTTTGCTACCCTGGACGGTAGGAAATAATATTCGTCAATATTGTTATGTGCTGATAATTGATAATACTAGTCAACATTGTTATTGTTGATTATATTAGTGATGTTCATAGCTAGTCCTTGTATCTTGTGGTAGTCATTGGCAATGACTCATTGAAGTTGTATAGTCTTCATATTTCGACTCTTGCTCTCCTTGTAGTTGTTCCTTTTATTGTCCACTACTTAGTAGCTATTGATTAATGAATCATTGATATAACTTTTTGCGTAGAAATTATTGATGTTGTTTATTGGAATCGTCCTCAAAATTTCTTTTAGAGTATCTATTTACTGAGTATGATTCCGCTTACTCTTCCTCTTTATCTCTTTGCAGAAAACAGAGTTTAGATTGGATTATAGTGGGCTAGATTTCATGACAAGAAAAGGAAAAATCAGAATGGATTAAGAATATTTGTGTTTATATTTTAATATGGATATTCAATTATTCATTTTGGAGTTTTGTCTTGTAATTGAAGGATTAGTGGTTATGGCATTTAATTCAATTAAGGATTAGTATTCCTCTTAATTGACACATTGTTTATTTTATTGAAGATAATAGCCTTGCGATCCGGTCCCTGAATTTGCTCGGCAAATTTGAGTGCATGACATATTGTAGCTTTTCAGTTGTGGTAAGTAACAATGTATATGCCTAAGGAACACCAATGATGTACGAATTGATAAGGGTAAATATCACTCCGCTTCCCTGTGAAATCTATATATGTCAGCTCGCCCCTCTGTGTTCATAAAACTATCAAACACCTCCCTGTATTTTTTGAAACCAGACACACCGCCCCATTCCGTCTATTTTAAACTAACACCGTTAATTTTTTTGTTAAAATGACATTTTTACCCTTACATTATACATTTTTTTTCATTTTCTTTATTCTCTCTTCCCATTCTTTTCATCCAAAAAAAATAAAAAATAAAAAAAGAAATTATCATCATCTTCATCCCACCCCCCACCCTACTCTAAGCCCTTCATACCACCGTCGTGAATCTCATTGTTTATATATCTTCTCAAAGGCTGCAACTATATACACCTATATTTCGTGAAGAGTTTAAGTTGGAAGAGGGAGCAATGTCGTTTCGGGCCTCGGAGAATCTGGTTTTGCAAGAGAGGCTTTCGCAGTACTTGGATATGGTAGAGCTTCATTTGGTTAAAGAGATCTCGTTGCGTTCCAACTCATTCTTCGAAGCACAAGGGCAGTTAGAGGAGTTGAATTCCATGATCCTGCAAGGATGTAGTAGGATTCGCGAGTTGAAAGAGACCATAAGGCTGTCGAGCAATGAAAATTGAAGATCTAGTGAAACTCAGCACCAAATTTTCAGTTCAAATTTTCATTTCCATTGAACATGTTTGTCCTTGACTTTCCTAGGGACTGCATCACCTACCTTTGTGTGGTAAAGTTGTAACAGTATATGTTATTACTTTAAATTTCCAAAACTCAAATAGAAAGAAGGAAGCCATGAGTATTTTGGGTGCTCTTTCCTTTGTGCTCAAAGGCTGCAACTTTAATCAGACTGAATCGAGGGTTTTGCTTATCATAGATAGCTTTGGTTTCTGCTTTGTTGAAGAGCTGACGGGTGGGGGTGGTGACAGGTAGGAAGATGATGAAATTTTATTTTTTAATTTTAATTTTTTTTTTGATAAAGATAGATACAAGGGTATTTTAGTCAATAGCTTAACTCATATAAAGTCAAAAAGCATACATAGCTGCACAAATGGCGTGTGTGATGCACTTTGGATGGAAAACCAAACGGAAAACAAATGGAGGGGGGTAGCGTGATGTTTTTTACAAATCATAGGGGGTATTTGATAGTTTTATGAACACAGGGGAGCGGGTTGATATATATGAATTTCACAGAGGAGCGGAGTGATATTTACCCAATTGATAATGTACATAATAGTTAAGTATCAATGTCAACAACAATACTAAACTCCTATATAATTTGTCGAAAGTGCAAAACAATCCATTGTATTTTTAAACCCATAACAATTTCCTCATAGTTTTTGAAACGAATTGAAAATCTAGGATCTGGGGACATAAGAGTCGATTCAGAAATCACAAGGAAATTTGAAGGATCAAAAACGATTTTGTTTTTTCATTCACCCATAAATGTTTTTCACTCCCCAGTCTTTTGTCAAAACATAAAAAAAAAATGTCAACTCTGAAAAAGTACGTTGACCAAAAAGAATAAAATAAAATACCTTAAAGAACATAGTATCATAAAAAAATAATAATAAAAAAAAGAGTAGCCCCAATCCATTTGTTGGCACGATATTAACCCTCATCCACTATGTGGGAGTTGTAAAGCGAAGCTTAATATATCGGTGATCACAACGAATGATCCAAGAATGATGAAGGTGGGCCCCGGGGGCAGTGAGGGAATAAGAGTTTGGGATGAGAAGGGATGCTCGGAGCTTGTTCAGATCTTCATATCACCCAGGGATACGATTAATTCTTTTCAATTCCAGTATGATAAGAGTGGAGATTTGCTCTTGTCCGACAAATACGGCAAGTTGACTGGAGAATTCTTTCATGTTGTGAGTATATAGCTCTGTTACTAATTAAATATTGAGAAATATTTTATACTAGTTTATTTTTATTATTTATTCATCATATTATTTAGTTTACATGCTAAAATAATAAGTTTTTTATTTTTTAATATTAATATTTTTTTAACATATTAATTAAGTATTAACATGATAAATGGATTATTGAAAAAAGTAGTATATAGTAATACTTTTTTTTTATTTTTAATTTATTTAAAAGAAGATCTAAGAGAATTTTACATCACTTCAAACTGTTTGGAACAAATAAATTCTACAAAATTTTATAGAATTCATTTGCAAATTCAATTTTTTTATGTTTGGAAGCAGCACTTTAAAAAATTAAAAATTCAAGATTTGCAAATCTTGAATTTCTTCAAACTTTATCCAAATTCTTGCTCAAAATATGAAATTTATAAATCCACATTTCTTAAGTTAGTTCCTATCTTTTGAGGATAAAATTACCCTTTAAATTTTTCTTTATAGTTAAGTTTAACTTTAACTCAAATCTAAAGATAAGAAAATAAAAAATATTTCAAACCCTCTCCCTCACCCTTCTTCTTTCAATAAAACACAAAAAATAACTTTTTAACCCTTGAAATTTAGCAAAATTCTCAAATTAGTCCTTGAGATCTACAAAATAACTATTTTAGTTCCTGAAGTTAACTTCTATTAGGTCAAAATTAACAGTCGAAGCATTGACTATGTTAAAAGTCTAAAATACCTTTAAAAAATTAAATGAAACCCTCTTGTGCCGATGACCCGACCCCCCAATCCCCCAACCCGATGACCCCTAATGCAACCCCCTGCGTCATATGCACTATTGCATGAAAATAAAAGCCCTTTTCTTTATGATACTCTTTTACTACAACCACCAACGTACTCCTGAACTTATTGCAATAAGTAATTCATTTCTTCTAGTTCTGTAATGATCGTATGAATTATTTAAATGTTGCTTACTCATCCCAAATATGACTTAACTTTAATGGGTCACAACAAAGATGAAATGATGGTAATGTCGTTCACATTTTTTTTTATTTTATATATCCTTCATTTAACTGACTTTTTTATTTTGGTTTATTAATGTGCTGAATACGCTAAGCAGGTGAAGTTGGATTGTCCATCAGAGTATCTCACTGGCATAAGTGGTTCGTGGGACAGTCATCTATCTCATTTTGTACCAATTTGCGTACACATGAACCCTTCGGTGGACCAGTGGGTTATTATCGAAATGATTTTAGCTTTGGACTGGGAGAAGATCGTCAATTCAGTGGCTTCCATGGCACTGCAAGCCTCAAATTAACTTCCATTGGACTTTATCTCAAGCCAATCACTACCTTGAATGAAATGGTTAGCATGTTAAGCCGGAAAGTCAAATAAAATTCACCTAAAGGTGTACTTTTGGGTTTTAAGCTGTCTGGTCTCTCTGAGTTGCCAACTAGGACGGATTCAGAAGCACCAGTGGGGGCTCCCCAAAATATTTGTAAACTACGTGGTTTTTTTATGTGTATTTTTTTGTGTGAAATCAATTAGTTCTTGTTGATAAGAAAATGTTATTTGTATAATCATCAAATTGTATATCATAGTTTTTATGGGTAAAAATTCTCGACGTGTCCCTAATTTTCGATGTAGCTTTTGGGTAAGTGTGTCACTCGTGTATTTGTGATATGTGTGGTATGAAATTGCGGGCATGGTAGAGTGCCATCGGAAGAAAAGTCAATTTGCTTGGAGTTGGCTAATTTCTATAGCACAGCTGCGAATTTGTTTGATTTAATGTAATGTACATGGCATAGCCAACTCTGAAAATTTCCTTATGGACTTTATCGTCTAGCTGCTCAATCTAGGGCAATGGTAAGACCAAAAATTGGATTTGGTTGACCTTGAACTTTTGACTGACTTTTGCTAGACTTCCGAGTTCTATCTGCAATCAGAAATAAATTGTGGGTTCTTTTGGCATGAGTATTTCGATACTTAATTTAACAATTTGATTTGATTTTATGATTGTTTGTAAACAAAAAGTGTTTAAAGGGAAAATGACTTTTCTTTTTTGTATCAAGTAAGATATTTATACTATTTTAAGGAATATATTATCGGATTTTGCGAAATCTTGTTTGATTCTGCCTAACAGTTTTCTCGAGATCCAAGATGTGTTCGGGCAACTGGTAATCGGGCATTGGCCACTTTGGGTCGGGTATTGTAGAGTGTCATTGGAAGAGAAAATTTGCCAGGAATTGGCTAATTTCTAGAGCAAATTTCTTATGCACGTTAAACACTAGCATCAAGTGTAGGGTAATGTCATATAGAGAAGCATATTTTAAGACGTTAATTACTAGTTTACCTCATACTAAGGGCCTGTTCTATCGCAAGACTACTGGTGCTGAGCACGAAGAACATCAAGATGTTATACACGTAGGAAGTGTTTGATTCATGAATTGCTTTTTAATTCCCAAGAATAACATTCTTGAGAATGTTCTCAGAAATATTATTTTAGAAAATGTTATTAAAACTGTTTAGTAAGATAAAAACATTCTCAAAAATATTTTGTCAAATTGCTAAAAATATTATTTTGTTATGTTTGGTTTAGACTTAATATTCTTAGAAATTTTGAACAATTTTCCAACAATGCCCTTAATACAGAAAAACAAAAATATCATACAATGTATATAAAATTTTGTATACTTTTCTAATATGCAAGCAAAATTTAGAAACTCAAATTTCTTAATTTTAAAGATTTTGAAATTTTAAAATCTTAAAATCTTAAAATAATTTTTTATTTTTATTTTTATTTTTAAATTTGAAATTTAATTTAAAATTTTAAAAATTATAAATTTCATTTTATTTTTTATTTCTGTTGTTATTATTTTAGTTTTTATAAATATTTTTATTTTACATTTTTTATTTGATTTTCTCATTTTATCTTATGTTTATTTTATTTTTAATAATTTATATTATTCCTATTTTTATGTTATTTTATTTGTCTTTTTTTTTATTTTATTTTCTATATTTATATTTTGTTTTATGTTTTATCTTTTTATTTTTTATTTTTTTTATTTATTGATTTTAATTTTTGTATTTTTTAAGATGGTTATTTGTGTCTATTTTTTTTTCCAAAAATATTCTCTCGATTGAGAATTTGAGATTCCTACCCACTCACATGAGAATAGAAATGAACCAAACCATGAAAATATTGCATTTCCAGGAATGTAATATTCCAAAAAATATTTTTTCATTTCGGGAACTAAACATGAAAATATCATATTCGTGACTTCACATTCCCAACAATCTTGTAACATTTCGCGAACCAAACGCTCTCGTAGTGGTATCCTTTGAAGATCCTTGAACCCCTTAACTCTTTCTCATCAAAAAAAAGTTATTAAGTTATCACCTCATTTAAGTTTAGATTATTAGAAAGTGATTACTCTATATATATTTTAATAATTATTTTAAAATGTTCGTATACGTGAAAGAAAGATTCATTTTTTAGTCTTATTTTGTTGAAGAAAATGTTTTTGACCTTGCCCGTAAACAATTTTAGTGTTTTTAAATAAGAGACAAGATCGACTTGAACCAAGACGAGTTTGCTACTTGGAACTATTATATTATTTTAAGTTACCACTTTTTTAAAAAACTAAAGTTTTTAGAAAGTGATTATTATATTTATTTTCTATTTTCAACAAAAAATAAAGTACAAAATTCTGCACTATTAAAGTTACAATGACGGGAAAACATGATTACGGTGTTAAAAGATATGAAATATAATTTACAATTATCTCCAATTTGAAAATAAAATTATATTTACACTATCAATGTTTCAAGCATTTAAACAATTTTTAACTAGAACTGTTACGCATGAAAAATTCATGTCGAAAATGAAAAACGTTATCTGATTATCAAAGTTAAAGCATGTAATTTTCCATACTAATTAATATTCAAAGACATGGAATGCAATGGAAATGTATATCCTCACTTCTTGCCCCTACTCCATTCCTTATTCCAGTAGGCACCAATTAGGCGCGGAGGTGAGACTCGTGGCCTCAAGATCGATATTTAAAAGCCATTTAGAAAGCATAGTGTTTGTTTGATTTAATTTTTAAACATTTAATAGTAATTTTTGTGAATTTAGAAGATAAATTTAATTTATTTGACCCCTTTCTATAAGGCGTTTAGGTGAAACTTGAAGCTGAAAAAAACTAAAATATAAGAAGTTCTAAATTGAAACTTAAAAAAAGCTTTTGTAAATCTATTTTTATATAATGTGATAAGTTTTTTTTTTCACTCTCAAAATATATCCTTCACATTTTTGAGAGCCCAACATCACCTCAAATTTTTTAAAATTTCAATATTGCTCAACATATATCAAATAGTCAATATGTTTTGTTTAATAATATTTCTAACAAAAAACTCTATTATTTAAAAACTAAAATTTTACAGTTAAACCAAATAGAGCTGTAATAAAAAGAAAAAAAAAACAAGATAAGAAAGTCATTTAGAGGGTACTGTAAATGGTGTTACGAGGGAAATGCTGTTTCAGTAAATGGAAGTGTGTCATCAGATTGTATTCGAGGCAATAACGTTAAACGATTATACAATTGCACAAGCATTAAAAATATAAAAGTTTTTGTTTTCTCTAAAAATATCTTTCTTTACACATTTCTTGTCAAACCAGCTAGAGCCTAACATTTAAATACCCAACACATAATCACTTAATAACTATTTATATGATCTTATAAGACAAGAGTTCGTGTAAATGACATTCCTTTATGGAAAATATAACTAAATGGTGTGAAGCGAGACTGGTGTTATAAGTATAAGAATTAACTATTTAGACCGGTGTTGTAAGTATAAAAAATTAACTATTTAAATATTTTTTTGACGGGCTCAAAATGATTAACTCAAGTTATTTTTTATATCCACTTATAAATCACACATATACACTATCTCTCACCGATGTAAAGAAATTTAATACACAATATGGATTCTTCATAAAATCATAAATCATACTAACCACGTAGTAGATGTGGATGAATTTGTCTGAGGAAGTAATCACATCCGTTCTACCGTTTAGAAGTCGTGAATCGGAATTCAAAGCACGAATTCGACTTTGAACTATAAGCCACAACTTAAGAGCCCCTTTGGTTTAATTATTTGTACACAATAAACTGGTAGAGAGAGTTTGAGAGAGAGAAGAGAAGAAGAGAACAAAAGACCGTACTTCTGCCTTCTGACATCACCCAAGAAAAAAGAATGTTTTCTTTTTCTTTTAACTTCTCTTTGACCCACACAAAATGAGTCGGGTCGGATCAACTCATATTGGGCGATTCAACCCAAAATCTAACAAAAAGTAAAAAATTGATTTTGTTACACAAACAATAACGTATATGACTGCACTTAAAATAGTGTCACAAGAAACTGAGTATTCAAAATCCCTCTGCACGGGCAAATATTGAAGCATTTTTTCCAATGAAAGTACAGAAATTTGAAAGACTCGTTCAAGGTTAGGCAAAGCAAACTGTCGTATTCTATGAAATTGAGATTATTTATTAGTATCTATGATTTGTTGAGAAAATATATATTTCTTTTCTTAACTTTGGAAAACACCGCTACATAACTAGACATTACATGGGAATAGATAAGTACTATACAAGAGTTAATGTGCCTTTACGAGAGCCATAATCACCTTACTAGCATCAATGACCGTGAGATATGTTTTGTCAATCTCCAAAATGTAACATGTATTTAAATACATACATTAAATCAGTTAAAAATTTAATATCAAGGCAATACAAAGAGTTTTGAACCCATACCATTATTTTTTATGTCATCCAAGCTATCCTTTGAAGGCGATTTGACGTAAAATCTTATAAAATTTGAGGGTTCGTTTGTTTGTCGTAAAATAATTTGTTTGTGTAAAATATTTTTGGTGAAAAATATTTTCTTGAAAAATAAAATATTTTACAAGGCTCTATTTGTTTGTCATAAAATAATTTGTTGGATAAATTTTTTTTTCCGCAAAATAGATTACTGAAAAATATTTTATGGTGTTTGAATGTACCGTGAGTTTCATAAAATATTTTCTTCTTCCAAAAGAATTGAAAACATTTTACAGAATTTTGTACTAGCCGCAATTGTTGACCAAAAAATATTTTACAATTGACCAATTTTTCGGTGTTACCAAACACCGAAAAATTAAAAAAAAAACAGCCGCAATTATTGACCGTAAAAACAGTTGGGCCAGGGCATATGAAATCTATGCTTTTAACATGCTTTTGAAAGTTGGGCCAGGGGTATAGGAATCTGGCCTTTTCCGTGTGTGATGGCAATACAAGTATTTTTTTTTTAAATCTTGAAAGTATTGTCACTTCTATCAATCCCGATGCATAAATCAGATTAGACATCATTATCACGGGAACTTTCGATCTCTAGATGGATCACGCTGACATCCTAATGACTAAATGTGAATAAAAATTCGAGAATATATTGACTCGATTTAAAACATGTATTAATTCAATAAAGTGTCTAATCTAAGGCACCGGGAAAGATCAAATCGGTATCTCTGTAGTTCAGTCAAAAAGTTCAATGTCTACAATGGCCAAATGACCTTTTGCCTTATTTATCCTCATTTACCCTCTAGAAGCTGTGACTTAAGTAACAGAAATGGGTGATACACCAAACCGAAGAAAAAAAAAAAAAAGGTGATACAAGCATGATCAAGGTCGGTCCAATTGGCAATAATGCAAGAATAATTGTCTGGGATAAGAAGGGGCGCTCTGAAATAGTTCAATTTTTTTTATCACACGGCGATAAAGTTTATTCTCTCCAATTCCAGTATGTTGAGAATGAAACACTGGTCTTATCGAAAAGATACGGCCAGTTGACCGGAGACAACTTTCACGTTATGAGTATATTCTCCATTCACTCTAGATATATATTACATAAATTAGTGTAATGTCCACATTGGTGAAAATAGTATTAAATTAGTAGTTTATAAGCAGGAGTTATAAATTTAAGTAATAATTTGAATTATCCATTTTTAAGTCACTTGATTTATATAAGCCCCAATTAGTTACTTTTTAAGCCCATAATACCAGCGTACTTGGATTCAAAACTCTTTGACTGCATATTAAATTCACACTCTTGACTATCTTGGTCCATATGTTGCGGCTCATTGATGCACCTGGAATTTACCAGTTGATAGTTTGGATCCATCGAACCCAACCATTGGTTGGGTTTGCTAGTTGGATTCCCATGTTAGCCAATAAATAAATAAAAGTCAATTACCAGTCAAATGACACTAATTTCACTTACGAATCTAAAATTTTTCGCTCGAAGCGTGACATATAATCTACACTAAAGAATTCTCAATCCACCTTTAAGGTGATCAAGTTACTAAAATTGAAATCAAGTTTAGTTATGCCCACAAAACTATATACCAGATGGATAATAGCTTTATCCGCTGGGCAATGAGCTTGGGCAGCACTAAGCATTAATTGTTACCGGTAATCAATGTTAGTATAAATAGTCCACTCACCAACCATTACTAGGTAACTGGTGCATATTAATTGTTCTCAACTACCTACAATTTAGCTCGGACATACTAATCATTCTTGCATTCGAGGAGAAACATAGGCCTCTACCCCCGCGGCTCCTTCCCTTCTTTTGTAGGTCAGGTAACTTGAGGTCGGATTACTGAGCTCGAGTAGATCAAAACTTTTCACCCTCGTCAGTTGGTGCTATCTATGGAAAATATCTTCTCAGGTTTCCCACCAACCCACTGAGTAAAACCACCATGGTAAACACAAGAAGCCATATTCATATGGCCGAGGACCCTCTACCTTCGGAAGGGATACCTAAAATAGCCCCTAACATAAACCTAACCCAAGCCTGCATTGGACCGAGTTAGCATATAATCTTATCCACAAACATTTTCCAGCTTGAAGTAGTGGATCTAACGGCTTCTATGAGTCCCGAGGTGAAGCTGTTGTTCCAGATATTTAGAGAGCTCCAAGACAGAGTGAGTCGCCTTTCTGCAAATCAGTCGCCTCTACTGCAACACTGACCCCAGGTTTAGTTAGCTGACCTAGGGTATAGAGGAGCTGTTTCGGAGCAAGCATAAAGGGCTCTAAACAAAGCTAACGATCGGGGATCCTCAAGGCCTGTTAATCGTCTCGAGGTGATGAAGGGGAAGAGAGCAATCTATGTTGAGCCCGAACCAACTAAGACTACGGTAGTGATTGTTAAAGTCATCCATCAACTTGGGGTTACTCCATTGACCCCGGACATTTTGGCTACTCCAATACTTGCGGGTAACCGCATACCTAATTTGGTCATGTACAACAGAGAGGGAGATCCGACCAACCACCTCAGGAACTTTGACCATCACATGACTCTCCATGACATGACCGATGTAGTGAAGTGTAACGCATTCCCGACCACATTAGTGGGGAACGTGTTGACTTGGTATCAGAAGTTCCTATCGGGATCGATCGACATATTCACCGAGATAGCAGAGGCGTTCTTGGCTTGGTTCGCAGGGAATCAACGCCCGACGAGGTATACTTCTTAATTGTTGATAGTTTGACAGCAAAAAGAGGAGACCCTAAGGTCATACAAAGCTCGATTCAATGAGGAGTCTCTTAGGATTCCTCACCTCGAGGATTCCATGGTATTGATAGCTTACCAAAGTAGGCTTAGGTCGGGAACTCTTATATCATCATTGGATATCAACCCAGTGGATACCATTGCTGATTTGATGGTCACGGCTCAGGGATATATCCATGCTAAAGAGTTCCACCAGACAAATAGAGATGATTATAAGGAAAATGAGTCGGCAAAGAATGAGGAGTCCTCTGCACCGAAGAGTCAGCCCGGGAATAAAGCCCAGGGTGACAAAGGAAAACAGCAACAGTAGTAGCGGAGGCAAGAGCTGAGGTTTATAGTGTTTACACCCCTTAATACTCCATGGGAACAGATCTTGATGGAGGTGTAGACCTAGTACAACATATCTCCTCCACCCAAGATGGGTGGTCGGCCTGAAAGGAGGTTAAAGAACAAGTTCTACTGATTTCACAATGATTTCGGGCATAATACTGAGGATTATAAGGAGCCGAAGTAGGAGATAGAGGTCTTGATTGCCCGAGACCATTTGAAGAGATACATTGCGAGTCAGCAGCCTTGAAATCCAAATCAGAAGAGAGAGAAAGAGTTCCCCGAAGCGAGCTCTGGGTGGTGTTCTCCAGGCTGTGATTGAGACCATTGCAAGAGGCCTTATTTCTGGTGGAGAGTCCTCAACAAGTCAAAAATGATACGTCAGGGTTGAGCATGAGCAAGAGCCTATGTCAAGAGTGACCAAAGGCTTGGAAATGATGATCTTATCCTCGGACGACTTAGAGGGGGTACTGCTCCCATATGATGACCCCTTGATGATCAGTGCAACCATCTCTAACCACATAGTCTGGAGGATTATGGTAGACACAGGGAACTTGACAGAGGTAATATTCCTGAAGGATTTCGAGTAGTTGGGGCTAGACCGAAGTTGGCTGAGACCGTTGAGAGGAACTTCGGCGGGGTTCACTGGGTACAGATACAAGATTGAGGGGATAATCAATCTCCCACTAACTTTGGAGGTGAGAGACAAGTGTGCCACCATACAGGCTAACTTTATTGTGATGGACTGCAACTCTACCTAAAATGGGATCTTAGGCTGAGTTGCCCTGAACTACTTCAGAGTGGTTCCTTCCACCTTCTACCAGATGATGAAGTTTCCAACCCCCATGGGTATTGCAAAGCTCAGAGGTGCACAACTTTTAGCTTGGAAGTGTTATGAAACTTTCCTACACCTGAAGTACCAGGTGAATTGGAACTCAAACCTGCTTGAGGAGAAAAGGGATGCCAAGGGAGGAAGCCCCGCTGAAGATTTGCAGGAGATTCAGTTGTCCAATGACAACAAGAAAGCTAGGATTGGGAGTGAGCTTCCCGACCACCTCAAGAAAAGTATAAGCCAATTCTTTTTGCAAAATGAAAGTATATTTGCTTGGTCTGCTACTGGTATGACAAGTATCGACCCGAGTATAATTGAACATCATTTGAATGTTGAGCCCGATTACTAACCAGTATGACAGAGGTGCATATATTTTCATTATGATAAATAGAAGGTTATTTATGAGGAAGTGGATAAGTTGATCGACATGGGCCATATCCGAGAGATTGTGTAAAATATGGTTCTGGTTCCAAAGACCCCAGACAAGTGGAGATTGTGTATTAACTTCACCGACTTGAACAAAACATGCTTTAAGGGTTGGTTTTCTTTGCCTCAGATTGATCAGATGGTCGACGCCACCTCGGGGTGCGAGCTGCTCACCTTTATGTATACTATCAAAGGTTACAACTAGATCAAGATGGCTCCCGAGAATAAAGAAAAGACTGTTTTTATCACTGAAAAAAGGGTTTTACTATTACGAGGTCATGCCATTTGGCCTCAAGAATATAGGGGCCACTTACTAGTGGATGGTGAACAAAGTTTTCAAGTCCCAAATCGGACGCAATATGGAGATCTATGTTGATGACATGTTGGTCAAGAGTAAGAAGGCTGAGGATCATATTGTCGACCTAGGGGAAACCTTTGCTACTATGGAGAAGTTTGATATCAAGTTGAATCCAAAGAAGTGTGCCTTTGGAGTTAAGGCCGAAAAGTTCTTGGGTTTCATGGTCACGGCTCGGGGAATTGAGGCCAACCTAGAAAAGATTCAGGTTATATTGGATTTGACACTGCTGAGTTACGTGAATGACGTGCAAGAGTTAATAGACAGAGTGGCTGCCTTGAGTTGGTTCATGTCTAAGTCAGCGAATAAGTGTGCACCTCTCTTTAAAGTCCTTAGAAATCCCAAAAACTTTGGGTGGAAGGTGGAATATCAGAAGCCGTTTGATGATCTGAAAAAATACCTCTCTTCATCGCCTCTACTCTCCCGAACTAAATAGGGAGAAAAACTTGTACTATATTTCGATGGTCCGGGAAAAAAGTAAGGATCAAAAACTCGTCTACTATATTAGCAAAACCCTCAAGAGTGTCGAGATGAGGTACTCCTTCTTGGAGAAGATTGCTTTGGGTTTGGTCATGGCGTCCAAAAAATTGAGGCCCTATTTTGATGTACATTCTGTCCAGGTGATGACTGATGCGCCACTCAAGTCCATTTTGCATAAGTCAGAAGCCTTAGGCAAACTTCTCAAATGGGCAGTAGAGCTGAGTCAATTCGACATATCATATCAGTCAAGAACGATTATTAAAGCTCAAGCAGTTGCTGATTTTGTAGTGGAATGCACTGGCTGAACTAAGTATAATCCATAAGAAGTCTGGAAGATCCAAGTTGATAAGGCATCAGGTAAATTAGGGAGCGGAACTGGAGTTGTGATTCTTGACTCGATGGACCATGAACACCAGTATTCTTTGAAATTTGCATTCCTGACCTCGAATAATGAGGCCGTGTATGAGGCATTATTGGTAGGACTGAAGATAGTGGCTCAACTAAAGGCCCAGATGGTAGAAATGTGCACCGATTCCCAACTGATTGCTAATCAAGTGTCAAGATAATTTGAGGCTAGGGATGTTGTGATACTTGCTTACCTTGGTAAGGTTAAGGATTTGGTGCAACAAATCCCAAGAAAAGAGAATGTTAAAGCTAATACCTTGTCCAAGTTAGCAGTTGGAGAGAACTATCTCGCTCTAGTCCATGTAGAGAAGATCTCCGAGCTGAGTATTCAGATTGGTGGGAAAACAATTGTGGAGTTGAATGTGCGTCCAGATTGGACCAGGCCGATCCTGGACTTCTTCGAGGGGGTATGGTCCCATATGATGAAAAAACATCTTGGAAGATTGAGAGGCAGGTTTCTCATTTTGTTATCGTGGCTGGGTAGTTATATAAGAGGGCTTATACTTGGCCTTTTTTGAAGTGTATAGGGCACGAGAAGAGAAACTACAAACTAAGAGAAATTCATAAAGACATATGTGTGAACCACCTCAGAGGCAAAGCTTTGGCTCGGAAGGCCTTAAGGCAGGGTTACTTTTGGCCAACCCTATAGTAGAATGCCAAGGAATTTGTAAAGTAGTATGATACTTGCTAGCGATTTACCAATGTTCAGAGAAAACCCGCGGTGGACTTGACGGTAATGCTAAGCCCATGGTCATTTTATCAGTGGGGTTTGGATATTATTAAGCTGCTTCCAAACAGTATGGGTCAGAAGAAGTATACCTTCGTGGCTGTTGATTACTTCACCAAGTAGCTCGAGGCTGAGGCTGTAGCGAGAATCACCAACAAGTTGGCTTGGAACTTCGTGTAGAAGTTCATCATCTATCAATTTAGTGTGTCCAAAGTAATGGTGACCGACCATGGCAAATAGTTTGAATGTGCATACTTCTAACGAAAATGTACTGAGATTGGGATTGATCTTAGATTCCCATCTATTGCTTATCCTCAATATAATGACTATGTCGAGATAACTAATAGATCTATTTTGCAGGGCTTGAAACCAAGCTAGGAGAGACAAGGGACAATGGGCAATAATACTCCTCGAGGTCCTGTGGGCCTATCGTACCACACCCAGCTCGATGATGGGAGAGTTGCCCTTCAATTTGGCTTTTGCATGAAAGCAATTCTGCCCCACTAGTAGGACCCTCTTCCATGACGAAAAAATAAAATGAGCCAAGATCCAAGAAGAGTTGGACTTGGCTGAAAAGTTGCGGGCTAAGGCTCAGGTCCAAATGCTAGCTAACAAGTCGGCCACGGAGAGAGTCTTCACAAATTAGGTCAAGCCCAAGTCAATCAAAGAAGGGATCTGGTCTTGAGAAGAGCCATCTTTCAGCTGACCTCAAGTGGCAAGCTTTCCCGCTTTGGGAAGGTCTATACCAAATAGTGAATGAACTCTGATCCGAGACCTTCTATCTTGTTAATACATATGGAAAGCAGCTGAGAAATGCTTAGAATGCTGAGCATTTAAAGCGTTATTTTGTATAATTACCAAGCTGCAAAAAGATATTTCTGTGCTATGAACCAAATGTACTAAATCCTTTTTTGAATGCCAAGTCTATGTTCTTAAGCATATTTGTGAATTTAGTACATCTTTGTGAGGTCAGTATATTTTATGAGTCTGAAGCTATAACGAGGTTGCGATTGTTAACGTACTTATTGAAGGATCTCATATATTTAGAGTTATGAACATCATTTAGCTAAGAATCGAGCAGAAGCAAAACATATAGTTCAAAACTTTCTAGAATTTCAAAGCATAATGTTCATATAAACTCTAATCTTGATATCATGTGATTAATATATGCAAATCATATATATAGCAAGTATATATATATATATATTGACAAGAGATAGTAGAAGAGTATACCTCTTGTAGAAAACTCATGAAAGCCATAGATCTGAATTTTTGCACACTTGATGGAAAACACCTCCCCTTAAAAGCACAAGAGCTTTAGTCCGTTCACATGAACAAAGAATGACTTCTCCATTTCCATAGTTGTTTTGTGCTAGATAACCATGGAAGATTTATGAGCTTGTTTGTGAAGAAGAGAGCAAAATCATTTCCTTCTTCTTCCTTGTTCATGGCTACGTTTTTTGTGAAGAAGAAGATAAGACAACTTCATCACTTTTGCTTCATTTTTCAGCCATGTATGATGAAGATGATGAAGAAGAGAAGACTTCTTCTTCTCATTTTTTTTTGCTGCGTTTTTCTCTAGTTTTTTTCAACCATGGAGGCTTGAGGAAAGAAAGAGATTGATGACAACTTCATCCTATCAAAAGAAGAAGAGGACAATTCTCCTTCATCTTTTTTTTTTCTCTAACGTATGGGAAGAAGAGAAAGGAAGACAAATTGTATTTTTTTCCCTTATTTCCTCATTGTTGTTCCCTCTTTGAAAGAAAAGAGAAGACAATTTTTGTCTTCTTTTATTTCTTTTTGTCCAATTATGCATATGTGGTCTATGGTAAGTTGACTTTCTTGGAAGACAAAGAATATACATATTTATATACATCATATGTATATTGTATAGTATTTTTCCACTAAGTCATTTAAATATTCAACCTAATCATCATTAGTTGAAATTATGAAAAATAACTTTTTCATATTTTCATATTAGTCCCAACACTTAATAATAATTGCATATTGGCTCCAATAACTTTTAAAGGTCAATTACAATATTGTTAACTCCTTAACAATTCAAGAGAAACAAAATATAATTGTTAATACTTTAACAATTCAAGAGAAAACTAAATGCAATTGTTAACACTTTAACAACTCAAGAAAAACTAAAACAAGCTCAATAGGAAAATCATTCACCGTGCTCTATTGTGTGTGACTTTCTAGATTCACCGCTATATAGCACTGAAGAAACGTTGAACATTTTCAATGTTAATCAAACTATTCGATTTGTTTAGAGAATATCTCCCGTCATTCTCAAAACACTTCAGAGTTCTTGAGTGACATTCTAGCTACTAACGTATCAAAACAATTTATAAAGCAATGAAGTCTTATTCAAGTGAATCTATTTATGATCGCCGATTATCGTACAATTCAATCCTTCCATTAATTGTCTCGTCGAGTAAGAACCATGATACGATTAAGTTTATAAACTTGATACTATGCATAGATCTAATTGGTGTAATGAGAGATGACACATCGAAAACCCATTTTTCATCATTTATGCATTGGCCAAGGACTTCCTCATTCAACAACCAAACTTGGATCACATAGGACATCGCCATACGCCAGAGATTAATGGATCCTATATTGACCACTGGAAGGAATAGTGTGTATTTTTTGTTGGGGATTTCCTGGAAAAAATCGTCTGGATCCACCCCACATCAATAATCCGACCCCGACCACCTATAGGTAGTTTTAGACAAGTTTCTTTTGAAGTAGATACCTGAATGCCAAGTATGGCTCCTATCAATCACTATACCAGAGGAATGAAACTAGGAGATGACGTATCTCATCTCGTTTGTTGAGACAAGCATTACCCAAATGCTAGAATCAAACCCCAATACATATAACAGTCGTAATGTCTCAAGTCTAAGGATTACATGCACAATCGCAACGAATAACAAATTATTAATCTGAAGTCATGTAATTTGTTATTCACGTCACATTCAGTGATCGATTCAACTAATAGTCACCTACATATTTATTAATCGCATCTGTATACTATTATGGCACGTGGGTCAGCATTCTTTATCATTAACATCCATATGTTAATCAAAGGTAACAATACGTGTGATAGTCCGTAATAAATTAATGAAGTCCCGATCAAATAATCTAAGGACTATGAATACTTTAAGTATTTATCATATTAAGAAATACTCCAACATATTCTAAACGCATTTAGAATACATTCCTATAATGAAAATACTAGAGATTCATTCATACACATAAAGAAGGAGAATATGAATGTGTTAATCATGTCAATATGAAAACATATTTATAGACATAAATGCTATAATATACAAATTAATGTCAAAATGTCCCAATATATGTCATCCAAATATGTAACATTAAGGCATATCTCTAACACTTATTACTTGATAAAGACTAAATTAGCTGATTAGCTAAATGCGTGCGAGTTACACTAATGATCCAAGGCAAGACAAGGTCGTGGGTAAACACACTCATAAGCTTAGACTACTGAGGCCAATTCGAGCCCAAAACTAATAGAGGACGTTATGAGAAAACACTCAATAAACACTTAGCTCGAGAGTAATATAAATATAAGGTTGTGATCTCACTTATTTATTGATGACTATCAAAGGCCAAGATCGGTTCGAACATCAATTTGGTTTGATTAAGCTTTAAGGTTACAACTCATTTTATGGTTTAAATTGAGTTTGCCTTTAAAATCAAGTGGATTCACTTAAGAGATAGCCTAGAGGCTCGACCTAAGGGCATAAGTAAGTTGTCGACCCATTTACTTTGGAAGATTGGATGAACAAATATTAGCGCTCGGCTCGAGGGATATGTTGTATTCAAACAAACAAAGTAAAAACAAAGGGCAAAAAATGACTATAGATTTCTTTATTGAATTCAAAAATAGTACATGGGTGGCCAGCTCAGGCCGAAATACATTATAAAAAAAAACCAAGCAAACCCTAAGCTTTGGGAAGGGCAACCGAGCTCGAGGCAACAACAGCATTAGCAGTAGATTCCGTGACAAGCATGCCTTCCTTCTCGTCTTTCTCCTCGTTTCCAGCTGAGTGTTTGTGAGCTCAGTCTTGACGCGTTGAGAGTGGCATTCCAGCTCGGTGAAGAAGCTCTGTATCTTTGCAAATAGGGCTAGTACTATGAGGATGTAGGATTCAGCCTGTTAAGACAAACAAAGGAATGATAGTTAAATATGGCTAAACTCGAGCCAAAAATGAATAAGGGGAGAGTTAGAGACTTACAGTGGCAGTAGTAGTATACATCTCATCGACAACTTGGTTGTCGGGCAACTTGCTGATTTGAGGATCGAGTGGAGTTGGGGTGGTTGCTGCAACCACTTGGCTCCCGGCCTAGACCTTTTCTTTTATGGGGAGGCCTCCGTTAGCTCGGGCCCCTGTCGGCTCATTAATAAAGACCCCTTGAAAAGATCTCTTATTGGTTGGAGAGAAGGCCTTCTTGGACCTGTGTTCTGACGTCGCATCCCTGGAAGGATCAACACTCCCCTTCGCCTGATTGTCGACTGTAGGTCTCTTTCTTGACCTGTGTGATGTTTGGGAAGCACTGGTTCCCGTGCCCAACTCCTTGGGCGCTGAAAGATCCTGGCCCTGGCCCGAGCCTACGAGTTTATTCATAGAGAAAATTCTAGCAGCTCTGCTCATCTTTGTATATATAAGGAAAAAGAGTTTAGAATGGCGATAATAGCTGTAGAACAAAGTATAGAGGGTTTAGAAGTGCAGAGAAGTTGCGTCCGGATTCTCAAGGCAAGGACTGACCCTTCTACTCTTTTGGAGGCCCATCATCGAGTAGACCTGGGTATGGTTTGTTTGACCTAGGTAGTTCCAACCTAAATAACTTAGATTCCCTTATCATTTCCTAGTCCAAGTGTCAGTCAGCGTTCATCAGATTCTCTGGCTTGAGAAACATTTTGAGGTTAGCCATTTTGTGCTTGGAGAGCTTTGGGGCCTTGTTGACCTTTTTAGGGAGGCTGTGGATCCACGTTTGGGGAACCCCCCAGTTGGTGCTTTTCACGCCCCAACTCGACCCCTCTTATAATCAGTTAGGACGCAACAGAATTTCGGCAGTATAACAACAGTAATTAGGACACCGAGACTCTAAATCAACCTCTTTAAAACGTCATACATCAAACTCCACAAACAATTCAATAATCAACTCTTCAATTAAGTTAACAACATACACCACAACCTCATTATACATTAATCATTCTTTCCACAATTCATTCATAGTTAGACCCCTCCGTTCCAACATAGTACATAAGCTATACATACATTGCAAAATAGTTTAAACCAACCTAGCAACCTATTCATAAACAAAAGAAAGACTACTAAGTTAGCATCATTTAATTCATTATCTTACAACCTCTTAAACATTATAAACTACAAAGTAAACACAAGACAATTAGTTTAATATACAAGGTAACAAAGTGTACAACATCTCAAACATCAAGGACAAGACTCTGGTATATAGGACTCATCCACGTATGCATATTATCCTCTTCTGAAGGCACGTATCCGTAATCTTGCTTAACAACACCTATATACATGCAATAATAGAGAGTGAGCTTATATAAAATAAGCCCAGTAAGGATTCGATAGATCTCCAACAGAATTTACTATACTCCTTAGATATCATCATTTGAGCAGTAAACACATAATAAACATCAATAATAATATAAGCACATTAACTATAATGACCAATCAATAAAGGATACTCTAGTTGGTGTAGCTCCAAACAGCATAACGATCTCGACCGTTCTTCTTGTAACTCCACATAACTCACGCACCCGAGGTACCTCTCTAGCCCCTCCCTCCATGACACCTCCGTCATGCGAGTTGGGGGTAGCCTATGGTAGTCATGGCGGTTTTAACCCGACAACCCGATGCTGCTCGAGATGTGGCATACGTATACCAAGACTCAACAATAATAATAAACATTCACATCACAAGAGGACAACCTTTCACGTTGACTATCTCCCGATTCATTAATAATCATTCAATAATCATCATTTCAACAACATAACAACATTTATTCAATTAAACAACAAACAACTAAGTTATATGACAAAGTAAGCCATCCAACTTAACATGCATTAAACCACACAATCAAACCCTAGTCTAACCATTAACAACTCACAATTCAATCACTCAAACACCATCCAAACAACTAAAGGCATAATTCAACATTTTAAAGAAAGACAACCTAAACTTCCAATAATCATAACTTACATTCTACTAATCCAATAACCTCCAAACCAGTTTCTATCACTCACCTACTCAATCAATTACATTAGCCCTCTCGGAAACCAACCAAAATACATCCAATTCAAGCCCAACAACCCTAAAACTCTAATGCACCTTGATTGAAATTTTCGGACTTTCGCACCAACATCGCAATCAAAATTTTGGCATTACAACATTATTACCACGTATTTTACAAACTTTTACAAGCTAACAGCAATCGATTCCAATCACTACAACTCCAAATATTCAATAAATAGCCAACAACTCAATTTTAATACCCGAAAAATAAAAGTTTATGCTACAACAGTTCAAATCTTATATAAACACATATAAACGATCCTTAGCATGCACTGAGTAATAATATAACATCAATTCAACATTCTAATGGTTCAAAATTCAATTATACGCAAAAGCATAAAAATGACATTTTGAGATCTAGAATTTTTTTCTCACCTTTGATCCAAAATAAGTCTAGAAATAGGTAGAATGGATGCCCAACAAGAAAAATCAAGTTTTGAATGAAGTGATTTGGACTTGAATTGCAAAATCTATGAGAAAAACACTTGAAAACCTTTGAAAAATGCCTTCTTTCTTCTCCCTCATGGATTTTCGGTAATGTGTGTATTTTTTGCATGTGTTTGCTTTTTTTTTTTAATGTGTGTTGATGATATAAGCTCAAGGTCAACAAAAATAAATAAAGTCAAAGTTGAACCAAGTCAATTTTTTTTAGTGTTTTTAGTCTTTTAATTCATTTTCTTGACTTATCTTGCTCAAAATAATTATGCAACACCTAAACTATCTCAAGTAGTTTATTTTTAGGTGACAAGAAGTTTTACTTCAAACATTTTCACCCGACTCGGCTTAAAACACAGTTTTTGCAAAAGAAGATGAAAAGTCATGTTATTTATTTTCAAATATCTTTTGAATGCACAATTAATCTAAAATCATTTAATAACACATATAAATACATTTATATTAATATATATTAGGTCAACGAAAGTCAATGCAAGAATTGGGTTTAGAAAAAATCACTATTTGGCTCAAAAATGTTATTTTTCGCCCGAAAAGTCTATTTAAATTTCTATTCCGTTTTAGAATCAATTTTTATCAAATATGAGTCTATTAATAACAGAGGACTAGGTTTTAAGATTTTTAAAAAACCCATGTAAAAATTTTAATGGACGTGTGTTCAAAATATTATTCATAAAAACTGACGATAAAATTTCTGATGCCGTTTTTTATGAAAATTTCATGAATGCACACATAGCATGTAATAGGAATATAAATTATAGAATTAGCGCATTCTAATTCATATAACACATAAACATGTCAAATTACGCAAATCTAGGCAAAGGTAAAATCTGGGGATTCACAGTGCTCGACTTGATAAAGTAGTACTTGTTGTGCCAACCCTTGTTGGAGGATTCCCACTCCATGATGTTCTTACTCCGAGTACATAAGTGGAACCATCCTCGTCCATTCGAATTCAGTTTACATACGAAGTACCTTTTAAATAAAGTCAAGGTCATGACTATTCCCTTCTTGTTTGCATACATGAAGAAGGCCACTATCATGACCCTACTATTAAGTGCCACTTGCCCCGGGCTAAGATGATAATAGTTAAGAATGTCCACGAGGTAGCCGGGCAGGGGCAGCCTGATGGCTTGGAAGACAAAGTCGTATACGATGTATTCATCAAGATCCGGATGACAAGTAGGATCATTTCAACCTGGAAGCTTGATTCTGATGTCCTCGGGGATGGCCCATTCACTCATCCTTTTGTTTGCCTCGATCACTATTGATTTGCAGTCCCTTTGGTAGTAGGAAAAAAGTTACTTTCCCCGACTTGAAGAGGTAGGAGTCTCACCGTTTGTTTTGGTTCTTGAGCTTGGCGGAAGTTCCATGGCCAACGGCTCGGCGTCTATGATGTTCTAGCTTGAGGTCGGTTATGGAGTTGAGAAAAGATTTTCTATCTTCCCAGCTGGGATTTCGAGCCCCTCCAATTTTTTCCAATGAGATCCCCTACTACCCTCAATCTCCTCAACGTCGGAGAAACCTCTTTCTTGATGTACCTCGGCCTCGTCAGGGTTTCGTTTGATTTCAATGATCTCGCATTCATTGTCGCTCGCTTCTCCCGAGTTCTTCCTGTGGAAGCGAGGTTCCCGAAGTCGAGGGACTCTCTTCATTACCACCATATGATCGAGCTGAATGTGCTTGTGAATCCTCGAACTCTAACCTCTCCATTTATGGGGATAAGAGAAGAAAAAAAAACTTATAAACTCTAAGGAGAAGGGGTTGGGAACGTACCTAGTTGTTGAGTTAAGAAATTTAGAATTGAAGAGTTTTGGTTAAGTACTCCAAGCTAGAAATCCCGACCTGAATGGTAATGCTAGAGAGGATTCTTTGGCTTTGATTTGTAAATGAGCGAAAGGTAAATCTTAGAGTGGCTCAATCTTATTTATAGGAATGGAAAAACTACATCGGGAAGGCCAACTGTCACGCCTTGTCTAATGGACATGTTGCATACTAGCATCTAGATCGAGGGTAAGATGACGTGGCAGTTACCAATTGAAATTTGGAGGTCCTGGCAGCTGGGGCTCGTACACCAATATTCTAAAACCCCTACGGTGCTCTCGACTTAGGGGGAGGGGAATGATATGGGTATAAATCCAGGCCAAAGCAATCTTTCCCGACTTGAGGTTGGGAGACCCGACCCGAATCCGACCCGCACAATTTCCCCAACCTAGCAGTCATGTCAAATGTGACATAAATGCATTACCCCCTATTACCCATTGGATAATAGCTTTATCTGCTGGGCATTATGCTCGGGCAGGCTCGAACAGTGCCGGACAACATTAAGCATTAATTGCTGTTCGTAATCAATGTTAGTCAAAATATTCCACTCATCAACCATTTATTTCTTTTATAGGTCAAGTAACTTGAGGTAGAATTACTGAGCTCAGGCATTTCAGAACTTTCCACCCTCGTCAAGTACCAAGGAATTTCGCTTTAAACTTGGAAACGATCGTCAATTTGGTGGCTTCCATGGTACTGCAAAAAGTGTTATTACTTCTATTGGAGTTTACATCAAGCCAATCACTACCTTAAACCCTGTTAAGGTGGAAGATGAAGAATCTTCAAGGAAAAGTAGAGGGAATGGTTAAACCTCTCTCTTATACGCGCTTATAGGACCTACATCAAGGTTCAAAACGTGTTATTTTTTTGTCAAGCAATGCCCTCAAGGTGTCTCTTCTCTCTAGGTTGTGGATGTTTCTTTCGGTTGAGCATTTAAGTTTTAATTCATGTCTTTGAAATCTAGAGTGGCTTTTGAGTAAACTATTCACCTGTGTTGTTGGAGTTTAAAAAGTATTTGAATTTTACTATGTTGGTAATTTCCAGCTTATGTCTCTCTTCTGGCCTATTTAGTTAGTCCACACCCCACCCCCACAACCCCCAACCGTTCTTTCATCAACCCATACACACCCTACCCACTTTAATGATCCTACATCACAATTTCACTCCTATAAGTGGTGGTTTTTAAGTGCAAAGAGTTATTCCTTCTAATAAACTAGTGTTTTGGGTTAGGTTCTCACTTTGGGTTTGAGTACTTACAATAGACTTTTCATTGAGTGGACTCTATAAAGAGGAGACTATAAGCTTGATTAAAATGTAGTAAGTTGAATACTGATAGTCGAGTACCTCTGTCAGGAGGAAAAGATTAAAGGTTGGCCAGTGTCGATAAGTTAGCCCGACGTGAGCATCGATTCTTAAGAGGGTAGAATGTAACGATCCCACATAGAATCTTACCCTTACAAAGCAGTAGTTTTTAAATGTAAATGGTTCTTCCTTCTAATATACTAATATTTTGAGTTGGTCTCTTCCGTTGAACTTGAATTGTTACACCCATCTCACCCCAAACCACCACCTATCACACCCATAATATATGTTTTTGTAATATAACAATCAAACAATATATAAATACTTTTATTTTTGAGACAAAATATTGCCCCATAAATTTTTTTCACTATCAAGTTATTTAACGACAAACAAACGGAGCCTATATCTTAAACGAAATTATTGATATTTTAGAGTGTTAGTTGAAGAGAAGCCAATATGTTAAACGAATTTCCTCAATCCGCGAGGACTTTAATTGCTTTAATGATCAAGTAACAAAGTAACCTTTGAACAAAGGAGTGTCTTAATTGTTGAGTACCGATAACCAACCCATGTTACAACTACCCATGGTGAAAGCGATAAATGAAATGTGTAAACGCAAGGAGTAAAGGAAAGTAGGAAATTCTAAATTACAATCACTCCTAAAGATAAAAGGTTATACTTTAGCATCATGTTTTTGGCATTGCTTATGTTGTTTTTTCTTCGTTTCTTGTTGCTCCTTTTACATATAAAGTGGTTTAATAATCATCAAATGGTTCTCTTACTTCTTACCTTTGTTCCTTTATTTTATCACCAATTAATGATCGATATTTCTTTTGTTGAAAAATGGGCCCTTGTAGAAAACTAAAATTGAGTTTGAATATCATCATTTATTAGTTTAGATCCTAAAGTTCAACGATTGCCATAGGAAAATTGACATCTTGTCAAATTAAAAAATCATAGTCAAGTTAAGATATTATAGCTAGGCAATTATAGCTCAAATATTATAATCCTCATGAAATGGAGTAGATACTTGTCTTGTCCGTGTACTACACAATAGGTATGAAAAGAACAATGAAAATTTTTTCAACCACTCTAACTCCTATCCGATCTAAAAACATCGGAATGAACGTCACATGTCATACAATTTACTTGCACATGACTGGATGATTAAGTGGTTTAAATTGCAACCCAAGAAACAAACCATTTCTGTCTTATCATGTTGAATTCTTTCTCGAAAAAACTAAAAAGTCCAATCTTGAACTCATTAATGACGTATTAGTGAAGATGAAAAGAATGCTCCAGTACTGATGGAATCATTACAAGTCGAGACCGGATTTAAGAATTTTTTTTAATAAGATAAAATATATTATTTTTTAATTATGAGTACATTTTTTTAGTGAAAATTAATTAATTTTTTAATTAAAAATACTTAAATACTTAAATTTTTTCATAAAAAAAATATATATAAAATTTTTGACGTTCTTCTAAATTAGTGGGAATTATAACCCCCACTAATTTATCAGTAGATCTGCCACTAATTATGAGTAGCAAAATTCTTGATCTAAGGATATTCTTAATAGAGGTTTCAAAACACAATAATTATAATTTTTTAGTAAATATAAAGACTTTAGAAAAAAAAAAAAGCAACACCAATAGTATATAGAGAGCTTCAAATCCAGTTTTTTGATGTAAAATTGTCATGTTTCAACATATTTAGAGCCCGTGCTCCATTTTGTTCAACAAATTTGTTGAACAAAATAGAGCCCCAAAAAAAAGACAAAAAAATTTAGAGCCCACATGGATCACTTCCAAATCAGATTTGACTATATTAGTCTCTTCAACAAATTAGATTTGACATATGACTGACAACTTTAACTAAATAAAAAAAATAAAAAAATTGGCAACTTAAGCTCAAAAAAATATAAGGGACGACAGGTCCCACCATAGATATTTAAATTTAGAGTCCCACTGGGGATAAAAAAAATTTAGAGCCCTTAAAAAACACATAAGGCTCTAAATGGGATTTTAAAAAGTAAAATGACTCTAAATTTATTTTTAAATTCCTCAATTTATAACTTCCATTGAAGATGGTCTAAGAGTAGAATAACTCAATCGCAAGTAAATGGAAGAGGCCTTAACGCCCTTGGCTACAAACTCGTGCTTATGATCTTGATTGTTAGTTAAATTTATGATTGATCTTCAAAATAACTTAATTATATATAGGATAATCATGGCATAAACAAATAAAATAGATTTGGAATAAGACAAATAGAAATTTATAGCTATAAAGATGCTTCTCTCAAATTAAAAGAAAAACCCTCCCCTACGCAGAGCCAGAGCTCGGCCCCAATTTTTTTTTTTTTTTCATATTTATCCTGCATGAAATTTCTGGAATCTATGAAGAGATTATAGTAGTAGGAATTTACAACTTGTTTATATCAAGTATGCTAAAAAACAACACGTATATAAAATTACTACTATATGTTCAAACATTCAAAATTCAAGATTGTGATCTCGTAAAATTATAAAAACCATAAATAAGTTAAGGTTCTACATAACAGCTCACATATCGTCTTACTCAAATGGAATTAATACGTATAGGACAAACAATTTCCATATGAAAATGCGATCTCATTATTCGAAATATATCATAATCCATTATCAATAATTGGATCATAATATAATACACCCGTGTAATGTGATTATGGCATACAAATGAATTTTTTTGTCGAGTGGTTTTCACTTGCGAAAGTAAAGACTCATCGATATTTTGCCTAACTAATGGTTGATATTATTTCTTAGACATGCATTAAATCAAAAAATGATAAAATGTTAATTCTTAAGAGAAAATTTTGCTGAATCAAACTAATATGGGCTCTCATAGAAAAATAAAATTAACCTAGAAAACTTTCGTTTTAGTTTAGCACTAAAAGTTCAACTGTTCACAACTTAAAATTGTGATCAAGCTAGTCAGATCTAAAAATCATAATCATGTTAAGATATAATTACAGCTTACATGCTATCCTCATGAAATGGACTGAATATTTCTCCTCTGTTTACTTCAGAATCAGTATGGGAAAGATATATACACATTTTAAGTTGATCTTACAATTGGACAAATATATCTTACTCCATTCTCACTAATTGGGTCATAATATAATGCTTAAGTATTCACGCCATGTTTTGCAGTAGGGGGTCTTGCACATTGAAGGTGTAATTAAAACAACATTCATCTATGAAATACTTAGTGTTGAAAATAATAAGGGAGCGATTAGTATGCTGAAATGATTTTGGACATGAATGAAATGAGTTAAGCAATAGAATGACTCTGGAATTAGAATGAACTTGTGAAAGGATACGTCATGCTTTGTATGCTCTAAGAATGAAGATAAGAATGATTTTAAGCCTATATTTGGTAGTTAGTATAATAGAGCACTAATGATTATAATTTACATAAAACGACATGAATGCCATTTTTTTTTTATAGATAATTTATTGTTTTAAGAATAAAAATAAGCGTCATAATAATGGTTAGTAATTTGAGGCATATTATCATTATTGTATTTATTTATTTTTATTCTTATTGTTATTTATTTTAATATATTATGATATAATATTTTTTATTAAATTTATATTATTTATCATTTTTTAATATGAGTAAATTTATTATTTGATATTTATATTTATATTTAAAGCATATATTATTAATATACTTATTTTATTATCTAATAATAATAACAATTATCATTATTTGTATTGATTATTATTATTATTTATTATTAAATTACATATTTCTATTAAGTTTTACTATAAATATATATTTTATGTTATTATTATCATATTATATATTTATTGTTATATATTATTTCATTTTTACATTTATTTTATTATATTGATGTATTTGGTTGATATTTATTGTTATTGTTATTTATTTGTTCTATTATGTTATAAATTTTTATATTAAAATAATAAATACTACTAATAACTAAAAGTAATAATAATTATATTAATAATAATGTTATTTTTATAGTATGTAATACATTGTTTTAAAGGTATTTTGACCACTTGAGTAATAAGTTCATCTAAAGTATATAAGAATGGGTTATTCCCATATGTTTTGGCAAGAATGGGTATACCCATGTTCATAGAAATGGGATTATCGAGGGAATAAGATTTTTGAGTTCATTCATTTATACCAAACGTGAGAATTGGAATAAAATTAGAAATATCATTTCATTTCTAACTCATTCCCACATATCAATCACTATCTAAGTAATGTAACAAAACCTCTCTATCAGTTTAAGTTTTTAAATGAAATGATTACTTAATATGGTATCAAAGTCTAGGACATGGGTTCAAATTTCGTTGTCACCCATTTAAAATATTAAAGTTTTTCACGTGTTAGGCTAAAAAATAAATCTCGTCTACACGTGTAGGAGATTTTAACAAACGTCTCAATGAATTCTAGTAGGGGATTTTACACTTGCACGTGCAGGAGATTTTTAGTAGGGGATTTTACACTTGTACGTGCAGGAGATTTTAACAAACATCTCAATAAATTCTAGTAGGGGATTTTACACTTGCACGTGCAAAGGATTTTAACAAACATCTCTAACACTTTAATTTTTTAGATAAAGTGGTCATTTAATAGTTAGTGACTCAAATTTAAGCAGTTTTATTGAACAAGTGTAAACATGAGACAACTAGAAATTTCACGTAAGACAAACTTCAATTACAGCCATTGAAATAATTTTGAATGGCAACGTGAACTGTATAGCCTATGTGCTGCGTCTTGTTAAATAAGCCAGTTAGAGATTTAAGATCGTGTTTATTTTAATAATTATCAGAAGAAAGAAAGCTTTGAAGTTCTACCCAGGAGTAGGGTAGAATGTAAATATGTAATGATTCATCGTGATTAAATGTTTTGAGTCCGAATTAGACTTCGACTTACAATTTGAAAAAGAAAAAATAAAATCTTTTTAAGCTCTGCCATATACACTTGATTTTGGAAATCAACGAACATGTGAGTTGTATAATCTCCTTCATGATCTGGTGGCCTGCACCTAAATATTTTCTATAGTATTGCCCAGACCTCTCTGTTTCCCTGTCACCCAAAGTAAGAAAGTCACACATTCACCCCCAACTCTTTACAAATTGGACTTTTAAAATCCCTACGACTTCTAGAAAGACTTCTTGGATGAGTTGAAGAACTAAAAGAAAATGATGGGTTTTCTTTTTTTCTTTTTATTTTTTATTTGCATTTACGCTAATAATACTGTAAAGCTTCCGCATAAGTTCCTTCGGTTTTAACTTACCCACTTGTATCAGTTTCGTGCACAAATATAAGATACTTGTTTGTTCAAAAAATTTCAAAATTTTTTTTGAGAGTATGACATGGGTTATTCCTCTCCATATATGTTCTACTGTTTTGTTTTCTATCATGCGCTATTGAATCGAAGTCTTATAGAAAAACTAAAAACTCCAATTTGGAACTCATGAATGATGTATACTAGTATTGAATGTTTCAGTCCAAGTTATGAGTAACAGAATTTTTGATTTAAAATGAGGATAACTCAACCTAATTAAATGGTCATGCGATTAGAGAGGAAGAAAATAGAGAGAAGCAAATTATTGTCACAATTGATCTTCAAAGTGAATAAATTATATGGGATAATCGTGATAATAGGTAATATTATTGATTAAGCTATGATCAAATAATAGTTTTGGAAGAACATATAGTAAATGGAATGGCAATAAAGATACATCTCTATTAAAAATTCACCTCAGAAAAAAATTCGAGCTCATGCCCCAACCTATTTTCATATTAATCTTGCATGAAATTTCTATGGCTCCATTTATTTCCCTTAAAATATCATGTTGGTGAATAATATTTACAGAAAAGAATAGTTTAAAAAAAAATAGAATAATTTTTGGTATATATTTTTGTCACATTGTAAAATATTTTTTTGGTGTTTAAATATCATAGTAGAAAATATTTTTTGACTGAAGTTTTTATGAGAAACACACATGTACATACATATATGGCTGCACCTTCCCTCGCATAATTAAAGGGTTTGTGGAGCGTATGTTGTTTGTGTGTTTTTTTTTGCTGGGGGAGGGGGGGGGTACGGACCGGTGGGGTCGGTGGGACTGGAATGAAAAATGTTTTTCATGTGAGATGAAAATATTTGTCACTTTTGAACTAAATATTATCTTTTTACTGAAAAATATTTTAAATTTCTCAGTGTTGCAAAATACCATAACATTAGAAAAACATTTTCAAAAAAATATTTTCGGAAAACAAAAGCAACCTAGATCTATAAAGATATTCTAAGAGTGAGAAATATTGAACTACTAATTGGATAGATCGGTGGTCTTTAAAAAGAACACGTATATGAAATTTAGTAGAACTGATTGAGGACTAAAGTTCAAATATTCACCATTCAAAATTTTAATCTTGATAAAAATCATAATTATGTTAAGATATACTAGAATACAGCATACAAGTTGTCTAGTGAAAGAGAATTAATACTTATTCGACAATCAATTGCCATATATTAATCGGGTCTCACTATTAGATAAATATATCTTAATCCATTCTCATTATTGCATCATATTATAAGGTACTAGAGCTATACATTAAAATTCTACATCACAACTGACATGTCGTCTAGCGAAATAGACTGAATACTACTAGCTTTCCAATTTTTTTTTTTTTAACTTTATTATCGATTTCCAAGCCCAAAGTTAAGGAAATGAATGTGGTATTCTAATTAGATGAATTTTTCCCATGTCTATCGAAGCTGGGCCCTTTACCTTCTTTTTTGGCATAGACCGTGGAGCTCGAGCCGTAAAAACTTTTGTTAAAATAACGAGCAAACCAGCACCCCCTACACTCTTTCTTAGGCTTGTGCGACTACCTTCGGGTGTTGAAAAAGTCATTAATTCCTAATGCCAAGCTACTATTGGTATATTTTTCAATTCCAACCATGGTGCACATAAGCTTAGAAAAATGGACAAACATTTTTCATATTCTAATCCGATCTCACTATTGTACAAATGTATCTTAATCCATTGTCATTATTGAATCATAATATATTGAACTAGAGTTGACTATATCTTTAAAATATCAAAAATAAGAACAAATGTTGAATTCACTAATTGTTCTTAGAATCAAAACGAATCACTCGATGGTGATTAATTTCTTTTTATATATAATGACACGATTGGCATAAAAATTATGAAAAAGGGATACTTAAGCCCGTACTAACCAAGAGCATGTATGTGTTCACTAAGAATGCCAACATATTAGGGTAAAAATGATATTAGAGAGAAGTGCCCAAATATTTTAGATATAAAACTTTTGAGAAAAGTGCTTCAAGCCTAAATGTTTGCCTATTTTCAGGTATTTAACGTACTCCAAGTCTAATGCTTCTAATATTTTATTCTTCTAATAATTTTCAACCAATATACATATCTGTCCAAAGAAAGATTTCTTCTTTCTTTCCATAGAGGTGATTCTTCTTTAACGGAGTGGTGGTGGCTAATTTGGTTGTTTAACGAATGGATATATTTATATGTGTGTATATATATCAATGGAACACTACAAGAAAAATCAGTTTCGGCGAGGTAAGATTCCCCTCGCCGAGACCCTTTAGGCGAGGGCCCAGCGAGGGGAATCTTCCCTCGCCGAAACCTTCGTCGGTGAATTGCAGTCCCTTGCCGAGCCCACGCTATTCGGCGACGACTATGCGAGGACAATTAGCCCTCGCCGTTTTCGTCCTTCTCCGTGCCCTCGCCTTTTTCGTCCCTCGTCGTGCCCTCGCCTTTTTCGTCCCTCGCCGTGCCCTCGCCTTTTTCGTCCCTCGCCGTGCCCTCGCCTTTTTCTTCCCTCGCCGTGCCCTCGCCTTTTTTCGTCACTCGCCAGACTCTAGATTACACAACCCTTGCCGATTCCTCGCGCAAATGTAAATTTATATTTGTAACAATATCCATTATAATAATAAGTTGTTTGACCTGTCAATTAAATATTTAATACTAAAAAAATAATGTCTAATGCACATATTTATCGAATTAGCTAATAAATATCTAATAATATTGTTCAAAGTAAACTTAATAGTTATTACAGTCCGATTGTAATAGAGTTTTATAATGTCATAACAGTAAAAAAGTTATAAATTCAACCCAATTTGACCATCATTCGCAGATGAAGATGAAGATGAAGACACAGACGACGAACACTGTTGTTGTGCAGGGTCAGGTAACCGTGAAGCAAGTAGTGCTAGTTGTGCTTGGACATCACGGAGCTGTGATGAATGTTCTTGTTGGAGTTTGTAGTATGCCTCGTTCTGCTTATCTAGCTTCTCTTGCAGATTGAGGTATGCCTCGTTATTCTTGTCCATCTTGTCTTGCAGCTTGCAGTACGCCTCGTTGCTTTGTTCCAGCTTGCTTTCCAAAGATGCTGTGGCTCGAGCAACTGCCTCTTGGAGATCTCTTTGCGTGATGTGGCTTCCGGTAGTAGGGTAACTATTTGATGTAGACGCCACAAAGACCTGTGATCCCACCCCGTATAAACGACCCTTGCGTAGTCTACCAACTACCTCCAAAAATAATGCATTACGATCAACAGGAGTTGGAGCTGAACCGGATTCAGATGCCTCGGTTGGTTGTGATGCTTGTTGAAGCAGTTTTGTGTATCGAGCCTGTAACGCACAAATATCAACACGTAGAGACATGAATAATATAATATTGAAAATTTTGGATTCATACCAAAAATATAATGGTCAAACCATCAGAGAAACAAACAAAACAAGCAGTAGGGAAAACATACATTTAATTTCATAAAATGTCGCGATCTGACAAGACCCCATGCTAAAAGGGTAAGTTTGGACCTGAATAACGGACAAAATCTCCTCTGTACCGTGGACTAACTAATTACCTGCACTCAGAAGAAATAGCCACAACGCAATATACATTTCATTCACACTCAAACACAATGAAATATTAAACAAAATCTTACATTCATGTATGCATTTCCATTATCTATTTCAATACTACCGCTATAATTCCGATTATCATATCAATCTAACATATCGGATTTAACTTTAACTTAGTAGCAAACAAGAATGTATGATTACTCAAGTTTTAACCATTCAACACTTGAACCTAAGTTCAATTGCCCCATTGCCATCATTACATTTCATATAATTAAGCTTGTAATCAACAATTAACAAATTCCCTTAAAATTTTCGGACCCCACAAACGGACAGAATCTCCTCTGTACTATGAAGTAACCAGTTACCTGTATTATCTGAAGATATAGCCACAACCCAAGATACAAGCATTGACAGTCAAATACAATGAATATTAAACAAGTTTCTAAGGCAATCAAACTGTTTCTACTAAACAAAATTGTATATTCATGCATGCCCTTTCATTTGCTATTGAAATACTATGTCTATAATTGTGATTATCATACAATTCTAATATTTTTTATTAAACTTTCTCAGATATTAAATCGTTCAACCAACTTTAACTTAGTTTTAAACAATCATGCCAGATTATAGAAGTTTTTTCTATTCAACACACTAACCTAAGTTCAATCATGTACTTGGCATCATCACATTTCACATAATTATGGGTGTAATCAACAATTTAACAAATTTGTGAGCGAATACGAGTTCTTCATCGTCAGTGTGGATAAAACATTTGTATAAACTCTATGTATATCAATCAATAACGTTCTAAAGATTAAAGAAACTAGCTTACCACTGTCTGTTCAGCCCGTATGTCTGTGTATGGTCCATCACCACCCTTCCGATGAGCTTTGTTGAAAACATCAACAAATGTCACTTCATCCCCGCGTTCTTCGGCCTACATAAAAAATTCACCAAAACAGATAGCTCGACATGTAATGAACAAGATAATATTGTTCATTATTCATCACTTATAGCAATACAGTCAGCTTTATTCTTACCATCCTCCTTGCCCATTCGTGTCTGGGGATACATCCCAAATGATGCGTAGATGGATTTTTCTTTCTATTATCAGAGTTTCTTTTGGATTTGTTCTGCCATGCTTGGCTACTCCACACCACTTTCATTCTATCCCATACATCCTGCGAGAGCCACGATGGCTTCTTATTTTGTTTACGCGCTTTGCTTAAGTTATCAGTTACGCGTGTTTGCCCGAAAAACCTAAACCTCTCGGCAACGGTTGCTTCATCGCAGGGATACCACTTGTACATCCTCTGTGAATCATATAATAAAAATATATGATGTACATATGATATATATCTCAAGTACATAATATGTTTATATAATATATAAATTGAATGCGTTTTTCAAACCTTAAAGTAATCAAAAAATTTATCCTTCACATCGGGTGGAATCTCTCCCCAAGTTGTCCAAGGCTCTAAATAGCCTGCATGTAGTGATTTCCTAATATCTCTGGTCGCGTTATATGGATCCCATCTACAAATTATAAAAGAAACTGTTGTGTTATATGGTATGAAACTTAACTTTTACTATATAGATATATTGTTAATGAATAATTCTACTTACCCAGCACCTTTAACTTTAAGATGCTTGCGTGAATCAGTGGCCCATGTTGCAAATTCTTCCATAGATGAGAATCCATATGTTATCCAGTCTGGAATGCCATCAGCTCGATCTTTTGTAGCTCTCGATGACTCAGCCATCGGGTGACATTGTGTGTCACCATGTACAGGATTGCCATCCCTCTCAATATGTAGATCATCAAAACCTTGTCGCAATCCGGATGATGTAGTGATTTGGGTATCCGTTACGTGAGGGTGATGTGGAATGTTTGGACTAGTATGACCAGTTACATGGTCAACGGGAGCTCCGGATGAACGTGAACGTTCACGAGGCATTACCTGCTGTGGAAGTGGAGTGTCTGCCACCCGCTGCTCCGTACCAATGGAGGCTGAACTGGAGTTATGCACTGTTACACCATGTTCACCTATGGAATGGCAAATACTCGGACTTTGACCATGTGTTTGTCGGCGACCATATGATGGCTGCCCTGTACCTGTAAACCATACAAACTTGTCAACTATGATACAGAACATAGAAATCGGAAGTATTAATTTTAATTGAGTAAAATTAATAATATTGTATACATTACTAACCTGTCGATGTGTTTGTCCCTTGCCCACGTTCTTTGCGCCTTCCTAAGAAATCCGTCAATTTAATTTTTTTGCCCTTGGGGTCATTATCGTTACCACCTCCCATCTAAAATTTAACACAACTTAGTTATAGTTCACTTAATATATTAGTTAAGCTCATATCTTACAAGCAAAAGGAATGTTTATTAAAAATCTAATGTTACATCAGTTGCGATAACACAAAATATCATAAGTTATTCCAATAACTATCTATCTTTACCAAAGACTAATATTCATCATCTTCATCACTATTTTCATCATCATTATCTCCATTATCATCATCGTCGTCATCTTCAGTAGCATCTTCATACTCCTCTTCATCTTCAGTCTCATCTTCATATTCCTCTTCGTCTTCTTCGTGTTCTTCCTCTTCATTTTGTTCAATGATAAGCTGACCATGGATGTCATTTGGATCATCTTCCAATATTTCGTTGTTATCACCCGAATCACGACGGATTGTTGGCAAATTACTTTCATTCTGTTATCTTATGGACACATGCATCTCATCGGACTGGAAACTTGTTCTTTGTTCCACTACTCTTTCCTTTTCAGGCATGGCATAGATATTTCTAGGGCGTACTTTAACTACTGCTTGCCAATTTTTACGGTTCCCCTTCGCCCCTGGATATCTACAATAATACACTTGCTGAGCTTGGGTAGCCAATACAAATGGTTCATATTTGGGATACTTTCTCTTTACATTCACTTCAACCAAACTAGACTTGCGATAGTATTTCACACCTCTATTATTTGTGGTATCGTACCAATCGCACTTAAAGAGAACTACCCTTGTATGTTGTAAAGTTGGATTATTATATTCAAGTTGAATAATGTTGTGCAATACACCATAGTAGCCAATATCCCCCGCCCTTCCATCGTTTATCCCTTTCACATATACTCCACTATTATTTGTTTTCATCGATGTAGCATATTCGTGTGTTGCAAATCTGTATCTATTCACCATGTATCTTAACGAGGTCCTAACCAATCTATAAGGCCACATTGAAAGACAATGTACACGATGATCTACATCATTCCTGTGCTTAACCTACAAATATATATCACTCTTCTTTTAAGGTATGCATACCGTAAGGGATAAAATAAATTTCTGTTATGAGACATGTACATATATATTCATATAACCATTTCGGGAATAAGTTGTCAACATGCAGTTGGAGTTCTCTCGGATTCAATGGGCCATATTGGTTGCGAATGTAATCCTTGAACATTCTGGCAAATAGTCAAATATTAGTCAATTTATCTTGTATATTTAAAGCCCAACACGTTAACATATTATTAAATTACCATAGCCTTACCTGACATAAGGTAGTACCTCTGTGCAATTCATCAATACATAGCGGTGTGCCAAATAGAAATCTTCTTCCGCTATTGTCATCTCTTTCCATTTCCCGATTGAGCGGCCCGGATGAGTAAATAGAGCCAAGCATCCATCGGGGTGTTCCACATCGTCATATTGGTCATTCCGACCAAGCCTTCTACTCTTAGTGGCCACGTGCTCTTCAAAATAATAAGAACAAAAAGTTGACGTTTCCAGTATATGGTAGGCTTCACAAATGGATCCTTCCACATGTGCCTTATTCTTTACTTTCCTCTTTAACCCCTGTAAAAACCTCTCAAAGGGATACATCCACCGATATTGTATAGGGCCACAACAAATCGCTTCATGGACCAAATGAACAGGCAAGTGCTCCATTGAATCAAAGAATGCAGGAGGTAGCAGCTTCTCCAAGTTGCAAAGAGTCACGACAATGTCTTCTTGCATCCTTTCCAAATCCATACTTTGCAAACTTGTGCAACATATATTAGTAAAGAACAAACTTAGTTGTGCAAAAGCCTCTCAAACTTGTTTAGGCATCAGCTCGCGTAATGCAATCACAAGCAATCTCTCCATGAAGACATGACAGTCGTGGCTCTTCATGTGTGACATCTTTAATTGTTGCATGTCAACACATCTTGCTAAATTTGATGCATAGCCATCGGGAAATTTTAATTCTTCAACCCGTTCAAGAAGTAGTTTTCTCTTTGCCACGGGGAGAGTATATACACCAATCACATTAACGTACTCTCCACATAATTCGGGATGGTCACAATACACCTCCATGTCTTTTCTCGCTCTTACATTGTCTTTGCTCTTTCCTTTGACACCCATAACAGTGTTGAAAACATTGTCAAATACATTTTTTTTCTATATGTATGACATCCAAATTGTGGCGTACAAGATACGTCTTCCAGTAAGGTAAGTCCCAAAAAATACTTCTCTTTGTCCAGTTGTGCCACTCCCTAAACCCATTCAACTTTATTTTTTTCCTGTCATTCATCATTTCTTGGATCTTTGGCAAATTCATCACACTTTCCCATATTTGATCACCATCTAATATGGGCGGAGGCCCACAAGTCTCTCTTTTACCCCTTAAAATTTTTTTTGTGTCTCGTCGCATAGAACTATTACTCGGTAAGAATTTACGATGACAATCAAAGAATGAATTCTTCCTTCCTTCTTGCAACCGAAAAGCATCAGAGTTATTCATGCAATATGGACACGACAGTCTTCCATGTGTGCTCCATCCAGACAACATACCATAAGCTGGGAAGTCATTTATGGTCCACATCAAAGCTGCCCTCAATTGGAAATTAGTCTTTGTTGAAACATCATAGCACGGTGTACACTCCAACCATAATTCTAGTAATTCAACAATGAGAGGCTCTAGATACACATCTATTGTCTTACCAGGATTTTTCGGACCGGGGATAAGCAATGTCAAGAACATGACAGGCTCTTTCATGCACATCCATGGTGGCAGATTGTAAGGTGTTAATATAACTGGCTAGCATGAATAAGGTTTTGCATTTGAATTGTAAGGTGTAAACCCATCTGAACACAAACCAAGTCGAACATTTCTAGCCTGATGAGCAAAATCTGGATGTAACATGTCAAAGTGTTTCCATGCTTCAGCATCTGAAGGGTGACCAATATAACCATCATCTGTTTGGTGTTTCTTGTGCCACTGCATGTGTTCAGCTGTAGCCCTCGACATGTACAATCTTTTTAACCTCGGTGTTAAAGAGAAATATCTTAATTGTTGGTAAGGTATAACCTTCCGCCCTCTTCTAACACCTGTTGTTGTCTTGAAACGTCGGTGGCCACAATGGGGACAATTTTCAAGTGAACTTCTATCCTTATAAAATAAAATACATCCATTTACACATACATCTATCTTCTGATAACCTAACCCCAATGGCTTCAGCATTTTCTTAAACCTGTATAAGTTCTCAGGTAGGTTATTTTCTAAAGGCATCAACTCCATAAACTCTGAGACCACACGATCAAATAGGTTGTTGCTCATATTATGTTCTGATTTCATATTTAGATAACGAGCCACAGCAGACAACTGGGTAAGATTTCTACAACCCGCAAACAATGGTTTTTCAGAGGCATTCAACAAATTAAAAAATTCTTGTGCTTCCATGTTTGGTACTTCTTCACTCACGTTCTGATCCCTTACCATATCTACTCCAGCAGCATCAAAGACCATTGTCTGATAGTTATTTCCATAATCTAAGTCGTGTAGCATATTATTACCAACGTGTTGTTCAGTGACCCTTATGTTGTTCGACACATATTCCCCATGTGCAACCCATACATAGTAATTAGGCATGAAACCCTTACTATAAAGATGTTTTATCACAATGTCAGTGGTAAGATATCACAAGTTTTCACATTTGATGCATAGACATCTTATTTTTACACCGTCCATGTAATATGATTGACTACTTGCGAATGTTATAAATTCATGCACACCTTCAACAAAGCCCTCATTGATGTATCCATCAATCCATCAATTATACATCCATTCACGTGATGATGCCATTCTAACTGACACATTGCAGCACAAATAGTAATTTAATATTAGAAACAATATTGTAAGACTAGAATTTTGCCCAACTTAGTTAGCTTTACTTACTTCTAAAATACTTTAACTTATCATACTCTCATGTTAATACACAGTCATGTTAATTTACTTCTTAACTTTGGCAAATTATTATTTTAGTAAACTTTACGTACTTCTCACTAAACTTTTTGCATGACAAAACTATTAACTTACTTAAAATACTTTATTAACTTAACTTGCTTCTTGTTAACATGCCAACTTAACTACTAACCTTATTCTTCTTAATTCTTAATATTATATAATAATACATCATATATAACTTACTTAATTCTTTGTTTTGTTAATGCATCTACAAAGAGCAACACACCCCTTCATCCACTTACACAAACATCCATCTTCACAATAACACAACGGCTCAATTTACACAATTTATTAAACATGAATATAACAAAAAAACACCACAATATCAATAAATAATATGAAATGAAATTATAAGGCCAAAATACTATATTGTTCAACATATTACTATATCAATAAAAACACTAACCTGAGCCTATGGAAAGTTTAAGCGTTGCAAGCTTGTATGGATGCCCCAAACCTAACAAAGAAAAACAAACACACTAAATTAAACAAATAATTCTTTAAATAACGAATATTAAAATAAATTAATTTAATAACCTAAATATGAAAAACCCAAAATAAATTTTCAGATTTTTAAATATATGTCATTTTTTAATTCCAAAAATTGACAATAAATAATTATATATGAATTTTATTTATAAATGCATCATTTTAAAAATCTGAAAAAAATAGAAACAAAATACTCAAAGCTAGAACATAAATACAAAAAAATTAAACACTACATATTACGAAAAATAAATAAATAAATAAATGCATATATATACATTAAAACATGTATAAAATGTAAAAGTACATAATGTATATACATTAATAGATATATATACATACATATAAATATAGCTAGGATATATATAGATATATGTAAATATCTTTAAAAAAAAAACAGTAAAATTACCAGTACTGTGCGCGCGCGTGAGGGGGGGTGGGGGGGGGTGGTTACGGGGTAGGGGTTAGGGGGTAGGGGAGGGGAAGATGGGGGGTGGGGGACGCTGTCGCTGAAAATTTTAAGGGGGTAGGGGGGTTTTTTTTTTTTTGGTGTTTTGAGATTCAAATCAGCTGTTGCCCTCGATTTGAACCCAAATTCGGTGATGGCCCAACGGCGGTGGGCCCTCGCCGAAATAAGTAATATAATTTTTTTTCTGGGCAGCGGCCCAGCATGATACTGGGCCGCTACCCAGAAACCAATGGGGAGGCCCATTGGTTTAATTTGGTCCGTCTTTTGTTTAATTTTTTTTTTTTTATTACCTTTGGGCAGCGGCCCAGCATGATACTGGGCCGCTGCCCAATAACCAATGGGGAGGCCCATAGGCGTTACCAATGGGCCTCGCCCATTGGATTTAATTTGGGTATCCTTTTTTTATTTTTTTATTTTGTTTTTTTTAGGCTTATTGTTTAATTTTCATGATTCATTTGTTTTAATTTTTTTCATCATAATTTTTGTATTAATTAAATATAAATTTGTTTCGTTTCTATAATACTAAAATTTTTTGTTTATTATCTTACCTTTTATTTTTCTATATTAATTTATTTTTAAATTTTTGCAACATAATTTGTATGTTTAATATGTTATTACTTTATTTTTTTTATTGTATTTATTTGTTTTCAATGCAACTTCAATAATTCTTTAATTAAGGAATATATTAATAAATTCATCAAAAAATTTATTAGATATTTTTTTTAACCTTTTTTTTGTTTATTAGCTCTAAAATTTTTTCTTGTTTATTTATTTTTCATTCTAATATTTTCTTGGAAATAATTTTATTAATAACGCATATAAATAATTTAGTTTTTAAACTTTTTTTTGGTTATTATCTTAAAATTTTGAATTCTTTTAATTAATATTTATTTTCATATTTTCTTCAAAAAATTATATTAATTAGCTATTACTTTGTTTTTTTCCACTTTTTTCTTTTTGTTTAATTTGTAATTTTTTGCCACTTTTTTTTTTCATATAATGTATTTATTTATAACGAAGATTAGGTGACATATATATATATATATATTTTTTTTGTGGCTTAGCTAATTTCTCTTCTTCTCACAGGAGGCCCATTTGTGCATCCAATGGGCCTTGCCCATTGGATTATTTATAAGAGTCGGACCAAAAGGTCTGTTTCCTCTTTTTTTTTTTTCACTTTTTTGTATTATTATATTTACCAAATAATTTTGATAGTTAATTTATTTTACATTTTTTTCATAATGAATGTAATATTAATTAAAGATTATTTTGTTTTGATTTTTTCCACTATATTTTTTTATTGATTTTCTTCAAAAAAAATTACATATTAATTTATTTTAACTAATTAATAACATAAATAGTATTTTAATTAGCTATTATTTTATTTTTTTCCATTTGTTTTGTTTATTAACTTTAAACTTTTTTACTTGTTTAATAATTTTTTTTCATATTTTCATCAAAAAAATTATATTAATTAGCTAGTAGTTTGTTTTTTAAACTTTTTCTTTTTGTTTTGATAATTTTTTTTTCGCATTTTTTTCCATACTAATTATTTTTTTTAAGCAAAGGTTAACATCACTTTCATTTTTTAGATGACCAATTTCGTCTCCAAAAATTTGACACACCATAGGCTGTCTACAAAAAGAGTTTTTTTATTACTTCTTAAATTATTAAATATTAATAAGCTGATTATTTTTATGAATTAGTTCTCATGTAAGATGAGATATATATATAATGTGAAAGATATACAAGTTAGGATAATTTTAATAATCCATAAATATTATGTAATTATTTATATAAACATAATAATTTAAATAGTTTTTAAAGTATTAAAAGTATTCAATTAAACAAATAATTAAATAATGTAATTGTAAATAAATATAATATGTTCAAATTGTAAATATCAATGCCGCCAAGTCCCATCACCATGACTTTTTTGTTCACGAGAAATGAAACGTACGATGAGAATATGTTATACGTGACAATCTCTCCATAAAATAGTCCAAACTTGCAAGGACACGTCTTTCAAGGGGGTTGGATTTAGGAACTTCACCATCTCCAAAAAACCAAGGAGGCCCTGCCACCAATTATTTCACAGATACAAGACCAATGGGTCGTGTCCACGTGCCCACGAACCACAGGGCATAATATAATGAAATGCCAAGGGCTTCTTTTGACATAGGAATGGCAAAACCACTGTTTTGCTTGCATTGTGTTAGCGTGCACAATGCATGTGGACAATGATTTCACATATTGACATATGTACATTTACGTCTCCAAGGAAAACAATTTTTTATTATTCTTTCTAATAATTAATGTGTTTCTTATAACAATTTTTAAAACTTTCATAAATGTCGTGAAGTCCCGTCAATAATATTATTCATCACGGACTGTCATATGGACTATTGATTAATCTTGTCATGAGTATTATGAGAACATCTTATAGGTTACCACGGGGCAGAATGTGGTAAGAACTGATAGGGCCCCGTTGTGCAAAAGATATGGACACAACAACTTCTAAATCTCCAAACAATAAAAAAACTCTATGTCCCTAATTATTTGACCCATCAAAGTCCAATGGTACACAAACACGTTTCAACGAACCATTCGTTGATATATTGACCCTTGTAAAAAATGAAGAGTTGTCTCCATACGCTCACCAAGCTATCAATCTTCTCATCTAATGACCTAGTTTCTATAAATAGCACTTGGCATTGCGTTTTCTCATAGTATCTGAAAGTAGTAATTGTAGATTTCATCTAAATTGTTTGAAGGATGAGTAAGGATCAACAACACCACTCAGCTAATCGTCCAGCGACTAAAGATGAATAGATGATACAATGCAAAAGTATCCAATTTACAGCGAATACGTTAAACCCCAACTTGATCTAAATGCTCCGCCAAAGTACGACAAATACATTTCTAATGCCCAAGTAGGCCAAAAAGTTCAAGCCGACATGCTGCGGATCTATTTACCAAACTTTTTTCCCTAATATCTATATCTTTTTATCATCTTAGAAGTATCAGCAATAGTAGAAATTGTTACTAAATTTAACAATGTTACTACATTCTTCTGCCTGATGTGTAGTGTGCATTTGTTATGTGTTAGTGATATTTCATTATTATGTTAGGTATTAAGTAGGTGTGTTTATGTAAGCCCTCGAAAATAATTTGTAATCTTTATAGGGTTTTAGGTATTAAGTAGGTGTGTTTATGTAAGCCCTCGAAAATAATGTGTAATCTTTATGGGGGGTTAGGTATCAAGTCGTTGTGTTGCATTATAAAAAATGCACACCATGTAATCCTTTAGTAATTCCCAAAAATGTAAAATTAAGTTTATGGTTGTAATGCATTAACTCTTATAAGAAAATGCTTTAATTATAATTTCATGATGTCAATTTGAAAGAAATAATTATTTCTATTTTGCATGACGTTAAATATAAATTTTGTGTATAGTTCTGTATACGCCAATCTAGGACATTTTAAAAAGGAAAAAAATTACTCACTAGTTGCATGTATAATTATTTAAAATAAATTTACTACATATTATTAAATTTAAATTCAATGCTTTTAAAACACTCATAAATTATTATATGAAATAATCATAATTGTTAAATGTAAACTTAGAACTAATTGTTTGTAGTAATTATAAATTACGACTATTTTCATGTACCGTCAAAAATGTTGGGGCCGAATCGGCGAGGGGAATGATTATCAGTCGCCTAATTGTTCGAATTAACCTTTCTTAAATTTTCTAATTTTATTTGTTCAATCTAAACATAAAAGTGAATCGACAAGGAACGTCTAATTCTCTCGCCAAGTCAGCGAGGGACAGTGCATTCCCTCACCGAATCGGTGAGGGACAAGGCCTTCCCTCGCCGATTCGGCGAGGGCCGACATTGTCCCTCGCCGATTCGGCGAGGGACATAGCCTTCCCTCGCCGATTCGGCGAGGGACAGTGAGTTCCCTCGCCTATTCGGCGAGGGCCGACACTGTCCTTAACCGACCCGGCGAGGGACATGGCTTTCCCTAGCCGATTCCGTGAGAGACAGTGAGTTCCCTCGTCGAATCAGCGAGGGCCGACACTGTCCCTCGCTGATTCGGTGAGGGACATGGCATTCCCTCGCCGATTCGGCGAGGGACAGCGAGTTCCCTAGCCGATTCGGCGAGGAAGAGTGTCGTCCCTCGCCGAATCGGCGAGGGATAGTGTCGACCCTTGCCGACTCGGCGATGGAAGGCCTTGTCCCTCGCCGATTCGGCAAGGGAATGGTCTCCCTCGCCGAGCCCTCGCCGAGCCCTCGCCGAAAAGCGATGGCATAGCGACGCTCCGTCGCCGAAACCATTTTTTCTTGTAGTGGAAGGACAATTAAATCTGTCAAAATAAGGTTCCGACCAATTTGTCCTCTCACTAATTTAAAATTAGAGAAGTTTATATATATATATATATATATATATATATGTGTGTGTGTGTGTATATAATAAGATCAAAGAAGTAAAAATGTATGAATAAAAAGTTTCCTAGAATTAGTGAGCTATAAAAAGTAAAATCCTTGGTTCCATTCTCACTCATGAGAGATAATTTGTGGACTATTAAACTATGAATTGATTGAATAACTTAGGAGTTAAAAAAAATGAATAAAAACCTAGACAACATGATCAAACATAAAATTAAGTATACTTAAAAAAGTCTTAAGTCCAATCTCTCATCCAGTGTGGATATATTGACTTTTCCTCAAACTATGTGATGATTCTCATCCATCATATAAGCTATTAGCTGTATATCATTGGTCCTTAGAAAGAGAATATTAAAATTAATTATGATTAGTTCAAATATGTTGAACTTAAAATTTTAAGTCATAATCAAGTTAAGATATTAAGCTTAAATGTTGCCCGAATGAAAGGGACTGAATACTTTTTCTTTTCTTTTAACTTCGCAATTAGTACGAAACATTATGCATATGGTAGTCGTCCGATCTTCACAATTGGACAATTATATCATACTCCATTCCACTAAATGGACAGTATAATATGATGCATGCGTCTTGATTTTAGATTAGAAATATGCAAAAAAGAAAGGTTAGTAATTTAATGTTTAATCGCCACAATGAATAAGTTGATGGTCTTTATTTCTATCCTCCTTTTTTTTTTTCTTTTTTCTTTTGGTATCATGTAGGACGAAATCGTAGCGAACTCAGAACTTATAATTATTTGGATCTCTAACTAACCATTTAACCCGTCTCTTGAAACAAGGGAGCCGGTTCATATTGGAGACGCAACTTAAAACAATATTATCCAGAAAATAAAATGCAGTTCATATAATTAACATGAATTTGTGGCAACTTCAATTTATATATCTTTTAGGGAATATTTTAGTAATTCAAATGTAAACCAATTTAACTCAACACATGTAAAATGAAATTGAATGTAGACAAAATTATCTTTAATGCAAGTATCACAAAAAAGAAACTTAAATTCCAGCTATTGAAGTGATGCTCAAGTTCTTAGCTGTAACCTATAAAACACATTAACGGATAATATTTACGTGTGCTCACTAAACGTCTTCTCATGTATCATCACAGGCGGATCGGAGAACTGGAGATGTGTATACTTTTGAAATGATTGCACATAAGGCAATTACAAGCAATATGTTACTTTGTTCTATTTTTTGTTTTGGCACGAGGATGAAATCATAATTCGAACTTAAAATTTTTAATGACACTATATTATTTGATTATTTTAGTCAACCCGAGAGTATATATATTAATTATTGGGTTAACATTACTTTTAATCTCTTATCTTTAACCTCATTAACACTTTGGTCCTTATCTTCAAAAGTGAGATATTTCAGTCCTTTATCTTTTAAAGTTGGAACAGTGTTACTCATTTTCGCTCAATCCTTTAATTTTTTAACTCAATCCGTTAATTTTTTAATGGGAGAAGCATGTGTGCAACACGTGTGTTTTATCTTCCGGATAAAAAGTTAACGGATTGAACAAAAACGATTAATGGCATCTCAATTTTAAAAAATAAGAGACTGAAATGTCTCACTTTTGAAGATAAAGAATCAAAGTATCAATGAGATCAAAAATAAGGAATTAAAAATGGTATTAACCCTTAATTATTTTAAAACCTAACACCAATCAATTAAGTGGCGTACTTTCAATCAAATAAATTAAAAACAGTGCAGACTGTTTCATGCATGAGTTACGGATTTGTCAATAAATACATGTCTTTCTATCTTCCTTCTCACATATGCAGGCAAAACTTGGAAACTAAGAAAGAACCCTAATGGGTTCCCCTTCTCCTCCTCCCCTTCCAGTTCCAACTACAGCCCCGAATGTCCGTCCTGCTAGCGGTCCAAACAATCTGCAAAAGAATGATGATCAGAACTCGACTGGAGCATCGGCGCGAAGTAAACCTTTCTCTGCAGCAAAGGTCATTAATGACAACAAGTATTATGGTGGCAACTCAAACTGTGGCAAAGCCAGGTATCACCAGTTAGAAGGTACACTACATGCCAGAGTCACTAATCAGGGTTAGGGATACTCATTTGCGCAAATTTGTTTTATATAAATTTATATATCTATATAAAACCTATTGTCTATATACCTACAATTATGATTTTAATGATAAACAATTACAATATTGAAAAATAGAAAATTCATTGGTATTTGAATCTGAATTATTTAATTAAAAACACAAAATAATCAATTAGAATAAAAATAATCTAAAAATTATTCAGAAAATTAAAATAAAAATAAATGTACAATTAAACTAGAAAAATTAATTTAAATGTTAAAAATATTACTAAAATAAATGAAGTGAAATTCATACACAATGATAAACACAACTCTCCAAAATATAGAAAATAAATTGAAAACCTATTTAAGAATGAGAGAATAGAAGTGAAAAATGAAGAGAGAAAAGCATGAGGATATAGAGGAAAGATTTTTTTTTTTTAATTTTAAAAAAGGCTATAAACTACACCTGTTGTTGCAGCTATGGTCACTACAGGCAACAAGTTTGATGGTCAACTGGCACGGGATACACAAGCACGAAAGGGTGATGATCAGAAGTCAACTGGTGCATCGAGGCCAAAAAATATTACAACTGGCGCTGCAGCTGAGGCGTCTACAGACAACAAGTATGTTGGCAAGTCAAGGGATGCACGAAAGAATGAACATCAAAAGTCAACTGGAGAATTTACGGCACCACCACCTGCCGCTGCAGCTAAGACTACTAATGGCAACCAGTTTGATGGTGAAGCCAAGTCAAGTGGCGCACGCGAGGATGAACATCAGAAGCCAACTGCCGCTGCATCTAGGGTCACTCAAGGCAACAAGGTTTTTGGTGGAAACTCAACGGATGGAGGAACGGATGATGATCAGAGTCATATCAAAAAGGAATTGGAAAAGGAAAGCAAGTAAAGCTGGAGGACTGCGGCAATTTTTCTTCCTTTCAACGCTAGGTAAATGTGTTAAAGATGCAATAAAATGGGAAAGGGGTATCTCGGTAGCTACGTTTTTTTTTTTTTTTTTTTGGCATCAAAGAGCCCTAAGTATATATTAGGGTTTGATTTTTATAAGTAGTTACATATGAGTAATCTAATAGGGTTTGATAATAATAATTTAAAAAAAATCCAAAAGTCGAAAATCCGATTAGTAATTTAGTTAAAAAAATTTTAAAAAATATTTATATATTTACTTACATATACAAATAATATATTATTTAAGAAAATATAATTTTTTAATATTAGTTCAAGATTAACAGTTGTGGGTTATAGTCCAACTCTTATTATAAATTGTTAACCCTCATAGTTTAAATTTACTTATTCTTTTATCTAATTCAACTAATACAACCACTCAATTGCTAAATAACTTAAGCCCAATAACTCAAACGAGAATGATAATTTATAATTGTGAAAAGTACTTTATATTCTTTTTTCTTCAGGTTATTTCATATTATTATGAAAGGATGATAGTTTCTCAGCATAAAGATTTCACTAAATGTTTCTATTTAGTTTAAATTTGTTTATAGACAATAAATTTAATTTATTCTTTTCTAATCCATTGCGACTTGTTATTATTTTAGTACTTCTTTTCATTTCTTTTAAAAGCCTTTTAACTTTTTCTTTAAAAAAAATATTTTTTCTATTCATTAACAGGTCGGGTTGGATATCCACGAGTTTTTAAATATTTAACGGGTTTGAGTTTGGTAAGCAAAATCTAAACCCGACAAATTTCTGTCACGGGTTTGGTAAAATATAATTTAAATGGGTTCGGGTTTAGTTTTATAAATTTTAGTGGGTATCTGACCCGTTGTGTGTATATATATATATATATATATATATATATATATATATATATATGTATGTATTAAAACTATCTAAATGTAGGGCCCAAATACTAATTCCGTATATATTTGCATGGGGCATGTTAAAGATAATAATTAAATAATACATTAAACTCCACTTTAATAATTTAAACTTTCAGATAAGGTGTTCACTTGACACATATTAAGATGCAACCACCAAGACCTGTGCTTACAACCGCAGACAAAAGCAAGTAACATATTGCCAAACAAAAGCCTTGGTGGTAGCTACATTTTTTGCCTCAAACTCAAATTTTTTTTAACTTCTTGCACTCAAATCAAGTAACATACCGCGAAACCAAAGTTTCGTTGGTAGTTACTTTTTTTGCCTTAGATAAAAAAGGTCCCTCAATTTTTTTTCTCCTCTTAGGTGCTTTCATTTAATAAAAAATAGGTTGATCATGTGAATTGACGATTTTGCCCTTAATGGGTGCTGTTACAGGTTTCGTGGTCATGTCATCATTGAAACAAATTAAAAAATGTAGGGTTAGTAGCTTTTATGTAAATCCACCTTACACCCAATCTCACCATCCATCACCCCACCTTATATATATATCTAAAGAGCCTTACATTATCTAGGGTGGATCTAGATTATTATTTCGGTGGGAGCTATAATTCTAGTATTTTCTATAGTTGGAGTAATTTGATTTTTTGTACAAAAAATAGTCATATTTTTAAAAGATTAGTGATAAATACACATATTTTTTTTTTTTTATAAATAAAAATGTAGGGTTAGTAGCTTTTATGTAAATCCACTTACACTCAATCTTACCATACATCATCCCACCCTAACCGCATCTCCAAGATGCTCCCTACTTTGACGTTTTAACCAAAGTAGAGAGTCAAACCCAAAATATACGCTCCAACAAATTAGCTATCAACCTTGCCAAATTTGTAAGCTCTACATTTTTTATCCCTTTGCTCGCTACAAGCAGTGAGTGAAAGTTGCCCGCTACAAGCAGCGAGTGAAAGTTGCTCGCTGTTTTTAATTTTTGCTATTAAGTTTAAGCAACGAGCTTTAAGTTTAGTCTTGTTTTTTGTTGTCAAGCTACAAGCGGTGAGCTATTAAGTGGTTAAATGTTTTTTTTTTCTCCTTAACATAAAGTGCACGTAATGATATATCAAATAAATTTATTTATAATCAAGAATAATAAGTAACTACTAATAATAATAATAATAACATGTAACAACTTAAATTATATTAATCTTACAATTTTAGTTAGATCATAGTCAATAATAATTAAACATAAAATATAAATAAATTATTAAGTAACAAATTTAGATAAAATTTGAAGAGTTTAATAGAGTGATATTAAATAAAGAGCCTAAAATAGAGAGTTTGTAAAAGTAAAGAATCATCAATTTGACTCTCTATTATGAAAAAAATAGAGAGATTATTATTATTTTAATCAATATTATTATTTTTTATTTTTATTGTTATTATAATTTTATTTATTATTATTTATTATTATTATTATTATTATTATTATTATTATTATTATTACTATTATTATTTTTTATAATAATAATTATTAGTATATATATATATATTTTTAAAAATAATAATAATTATTATTATTATTATTATTTAAAAAATAAATAATAATAATAATAATTATTATTATTATATAAAAGTTATGTTATATGGGGGTATGGTAGTCAAGTTTATTCTCAAACACATGGAAATGAGCTATTTCCATGTGTTTGCTTTGAAATGACTATTCTCATGTATGTGAGAATTGATTACATTGGGAATGAGATTTTCAAGTTCATTCGTTCATACCAAGTATGAAATCGAAAAGAGTTGAGAATGTCATTTCATTCACAATCTCATTTCAATGTACCAATTACTACCTTAAGGTACATGGGAAGAAGAAACAATATTAAAAAATTTGTTAAAAAAAAAAACTCAAGCACCAGATTGATCAAAAGCAAAAGGTTGAGGACCTAAATAATTTTTTAGAAGTGATATTTAGGTGATAAAAATCTTAATGAACTTCTTAATTAGTTTATTATGACCATTGACTAATAAATAATACACTAGCGGGAAGACAGCTGAAAATTTGTCCGAACACTTTCCATTACTGGAATATCGATTAGAACAAACTGTGTTTCTTTTGTTATGTGACTATTATGATCATACTATGTGTTAAACGAGGAAGCATGTTGTTTTCAGTTAGGGTTCTAGCTTTTCTTCAATACATGCATCTCTCTTCGATGTCCCTTCTCGCATGTGCATGACCAACCACGCAAAAACTCTTTAATGGAAGAGAGAAACGTATTGGGTTTTAAACTAGAAAGTTGAACAACCAAGCTAAACAAACCGCAAATTCTTGCTTTTCGTCAACAAGCCACCAGCGTACAGTCCCATATGTTAAAAGTTAGAGTGATAACAAACATTGAATCTCATCTAGTAAGGAGGAAGACGAATCTGTGATTTTACAGTTGAAGTTGCTGTAAGCTTTATTTCAACGAAGTAGAATCTAGTCGAACTAATGACAATCAACAGTGAACAAGTCAGACCTAAGAGTTGGTATGATAGTCAAGTAATGGGCTGTTGCAATAAGAAGCCTGATAGCACTCCACGGCAAAATCGGCGGAAAATCCAGTATATATATATATAGTGGTGGACCATACACTGACACTCAGAGCGTGTATTCGTATAGTGAGAGAGTTAAAGATGCGTACAAAGTGTTAAATATAATAATAATTTTTAAAAAAAAATATCAAAAAACAAATATTTTTTCTTTTTTTCTAAGGCAAGGAAGTGCACACCCTCACCTAAAGATAGCTCCCTCTCTGTATATATATATATATATATATATATATATATATATATATAAAATAAAAATAAAAAAGACTCTTCATCATGGTATTATTTGTGATGGACACGCAGGAAAAGTTGGGACCTTTCTGTAGAAAATTTGCCTGGGAGTGGTGGAGCCGTGCCGGGCAATTACATTCATAACACAGTCCTCACCTTTATTACGACGGAGAAAAAAACCCCAGAAATTGACCGGACCTTTCTGTAGAAAATTTGCCTGGGAGTGGTGGAGCCGTGCCGGGCAATTACATTCATAACACAGTCCTCACCTTTATTACGACAGAGAAAAAAACCCCAGAAATTGACCGAAGCAACCGACTGTGTTATGAATGTAATTGCCCGGCACGGCTCCACCACTCCCGGTCAAATTTTCTACAGAAAGGTCCCAACTTTTCCTGCGTGTCCATCACAAATAATACCATGATGAAGAGTCTTTTTTATTTTTATTTTTTATGTGTGTCGGTGTTTGATTTAAAGGAAAGCTAAGGCGAATTATATCACTTTAAACGTAATTGTAAATTAATCTCAGTAGCTATCGCATTTATAGCGAAACTCACACCACTGGAGCAAGCACCCTGCAAAGTCAACAAAAAAATTGTCCCAACTTACTGCAGCGTAAAGCTGATGAGCTGATGGTGACTTTGGGTTTGGGCGGCGTGGAACGGGATGGACCGAGTGTTGAGAGTGTTTTTCATATTTTTGTCAAAAAAAACCCGATTAGGGGAGAATTTAGACTTTAACCATAGATAAAGTCAAGTAAACCATAATTTAGGTTTTTCCGTGTATAAAGCCATATAGGGTTTGAGATAGGGTTCTTATAGTTTTGTTCTATAAATTGTGAGTGTATAAGTGTGGAGAGGGTTTAGATCTTTTTCTGTCAAAAAGATTTGTCGCATTGTAATTAATTATTGTTGGCTAGTGGATGTCCAAATTATTTACATTGTTGATGCAGCAAAAGATCGAATCACGTTAACAATATCTTGTGTTGCTTCCATTGTACTTAATGTTGTGTGTATGTCACGTCCCCAAATTGCCTATAGGGCAGATCCAGGGAAAACGAAATGCTACAAGCCTATGGTGCAAGACCAACACTAAATCCATATACCATAATAAAGTAATTCTAACATCAACTAAAATATCTAATCATCTTATAAAACTCGCAGTAAATAATGTGGATTAAACTTCAAATAGTTAAATATGCTTAATCCTAAAAAGACAAAACTCCTCAAAGAATCTTTAGCCATAAGAAACATATAACCAATAAACTTAGATTTTTCATGAAAAAGATCCACAACCACATTTATTTGACTAAAAAATTCTAGAGAAAAAATCATCCTAGTGATAGCATCCAAATCATAGCGATTTTTAACCCAGCAATACCAAGGAATTTCTCTTTGACCTTTGCAACAATAAAATAATAAAGTGAGCGGACAATACTCAGTAAATAGACACTCTGAGAGAAGTTTAGAGGAAGATTCTAACAAAGGAAAAATCTCACATTTAGTCCCTATTGTTTGCAAAAAAAATACAGTTTGCTCCTTATTGATTAAAATATCTCAATTTAGTCCTTATTGTTTTCCTAAAAGTTTTAATTTCATCCCTATTGTTTAAAATTTCTCAATTTTGTCCTTATTGTTTGCCAAAAAGTTTTAGTTTCGTTTCTATTATTTTTAAAAAGTTTCAAATTCGTCTCTATTATCTCAAAAAAAATTCAATTTAGTCCTTGATAGGGATGAATTTGAAACTTTTAAAAAATAATAGGGATGAAATTAAAACTTTTTAAAAATAATAGGGACAAAATTGAAACTTTTTGGGAAATAATAAGGATGAAATTGAGAAATTTTAAACAATAGGTACAAAATTGAAACTTTTGGTGAAACAGTAGGGACTAAATTGAGACATTTTAAACAATAAGAACCAAACTAATTTTTTTTTTGCAAACAATAAGGACTAAATGCAAAATTTTCCCTTTGAACAAACGACATCAATAATTTATACGCAAAAAGCTACATCAATGATTCATAAATCAATAGCTACTAAGTAGTGGACAATAAAATGAACAATTGTAAGGAAAATAAGACCCGAGATATGAAGACTATACAACTTCAATGAGTAATTGCCAACATTTATCACGGGATACAAGAACTAGTTGTGAATATTATTGTCATAAACAACATCAACATAATCAAGGATAACAATATCAATATCAATTATCAATACATAACAACGATGACGGGTATTATTTTCCATCGTCTAGGGTAACAAAGACAGATATTATAACCCTCTGATAGGGGTTTTCACAGCTTTTAGAAGATAGTCGATGCAACAAAGAACTAACTCGGCTTCGGCAAGATTAATTAATTGGAAGTAGTAATATCAGCAACAAAGAAGCAGGTTTGGAAACTAAGAAAAGAAGACGAGGTAAGGAGTTGATTAGATGAACAAGCAACAAATGCATTCAAGGTTTAGGGAACTTGCAAACACTAGCCATCATTTTATCGTTGTTCTAAGTGGAATATGTAAGACCATTCCAAAAGAATTCCAAAGGGGCTTACAAAGAAATGAGTTTACTATAGCATCAGGCCATGCAAATAAGAGTTCAAAAAGTGTTTATTATGGCCTGCTTGTGAAATCCTCTTATTACGATAAAATAATTGGAACCTTTATCATTTTATTGTGAGTGAATTATTATAAGTATGAGTAGTAGAAGGGGGACAATAGATTAACAAGAAACATATGAAGAATTTCGGAGAACAACTTACAAAGTGCTAACTCGCTGAAAACAGATTCGAGAATGATAAAAGAGAATTATAGGATCCGAACAACACCAACATAAGACGAGGGAAAAGTCTCCGCAGAAGGTAGATGCAGTACCTTATAATAACAGTTCTTGCAAAACGTGTTCGAGCACCATACTAGTGGTAGAATAGATAATGATAAAAGGCCATACTATTGCTATGTATGTAATTTTTTTGTATCATGTATTGGACTTGCGCGGACTTGTTTAACTTAGGCATATGAATTAAAATATAGAATCGACATCTTAATGGCTGCCTTTGTACTATAACTAAAGACCAACAACTATTATTTTATGTAGATTCATATTCATCCATGTAGGTGCAAGGTATAGTTTAGTAAATGATGGTACTCGAAACAGTAAAAGTGTGGCCGTAATTGCATTGTTTTGATTAATAATTATTTCTCCTTCTGATGTTATTCCTAAACTATGCGAATTGGAGGAGTTCAACAAGACTGGTTTGCAAACAATAGAGTATTAAGAAAGGAGCAACAACATTCAAGGAGGAGTACTATCAGTAACCAGAAGTAATATAATTTATGAGCAGAATATTGGAAGCAATCAATAGTTTAATCTTCAACGAAGAATAGGGGAATTGACTATACGGAAGGGTATCTACTTACCTTGTTTCTAAAATTGCAAAGCCACAATTCTGAAATGTAAACAATTTCTTCGAAACCCAAATCCTTGAACACCAAATACACAAGATATTTTCCACGAACATCATTGCTAAATATCAATGTGGTCTGCCAAGTTACAAAAATAAAGATGCAATTTTTTCTTTCCTTTTTCTACTTTCGTTATTTTCTACATCTGCCCTTCTTTGTTTTATAAATAACTAAGCAGCGGTACCTAAACCACATTCTTCCTCTTTTCTACATAGTTAGGTAAAACTAACACCCCCCCCCCCCCCCCCCCCCCCCCCCACTAAGTTAGTTGGCCAAGTTTTTAGGCTTCAAATCACCCAAAATCTACAATTAAAATCTACATTAATTATCTAAAATTACTTAGTCAAAGGGTCAAAGTTTTAAAATAAAAGAAAAGTCAACGCCTAAAATTTTGGGATGTTACATCATTTGCCCCTTAACAAAAGTTTCGTCCTCAAAACTTAATATCTAAGAGGAGAAATCTAGAAAAACACAATTCAAAAATAAAAATCTATGCATTTTCTTATACTAAAAGTAATAAATTTAAACCTAAGCACGATTATACTCAAGCAGTAAATCTAAATTTAAGCATTCTAATACGCAACAAAACTTAGCTACCTAATCCACAAGTCCTTAAATGATCATAACCTATTGCTCTGATACTACTTGTCACACCTCCAAATTGCTTATAGGGCAGATCCAAGGACTGGGAAATGCTACAAGCCTATGGCGCAAGGTTAACACTAAATCCATATACAATAATAAAGTAATTCTAACATCAACTAAAATATCTAATCATCTTATCAAACTTGCAGTAAATAATGTGGATTAAACTTCAAACAGTTAAATATGCTTAATCCCAAAAAGACAAAACTCCTCAAAGAATCTTTAACCATAAGAAACATATAACCAATAAACTTCAATTTTTTTGTGAAAAAGATCCACAACCATATTTGTTTGACTAAAATAATAAAGTGAAAAGATAATGCTCAATAAATAGATACCCCGAGAGAAGTTTAGAGGAAGATTCTAACAAACGACATTAATAATTTATACGCAAGAAGCTACATCAATGATTCATAAATCAATAGCTGCTAAGTAGTAGACAATAAAAGGAACAACTGGAAGGAGAGCAAGAGCCGAGATATGAATATACAACTTCAATGAGTAATTGCCAACATTTATCACGGGATACAAGAACTTGCTCTAAATATTATCGTCATCAACAACATCAACATAATAAAGGATAACAACATCAATATCAATTATCAACACATAACAACGATGACAGGTATTATTTCCCACTATCCAGGGTAGCAAAGACAGATATTAGAACCCTCTGATAGGAGTTTTCACAGCTTTTAGAATATAGTTGATGCAACAAAAGACATAAATAAATTTGTGGTATAAGTCAACACAACAGGGAATCCCTATACGAATATTGGGAACATTTCAAGAAATTATGTGCAAGCTGCCCCCATCATCAAATTAGTGAGCAGCTACTCATCCAGTATTTTTATGAGGGTCTTCTACCTAGTAATAGGAGCATGATTGATGCTGCTAGTGGAGGAGCTTTGGTGGATAAAACTTCCGAGGCCGCGAGGAACTTGATTGCAAATATGGTGGTCAATTCTCAACAATTTGGCACTAGGCTTGACCCTCCATCTAAGCATGTTAATGAGGTAAATATTTCTTCCCTTGAAGAACAGATTGCGAGCCTAACTTCTCTTGTTCATCAAATGGTTGTAAGTAATATGCAAGCGGCAAATGCTTGTGGGATTTGTTCGGTAGTAAGGCTTATAACTGATATGTGCCTAACTCTTCAAGAGGAGCTCGTTGAGCAAGTGAATATGGCGGGTGGTTTTTCTAAACAACTGCAAAGGAAGTATGATCCCTATTCGAGCATGTATATCCCAGCATAGAGGGATTACCCCTAATCTTAGTTATGGGAATCCATAAGTAAATCAGCTAGCGACTCAAAATCGCCCGAGTTTCCAGCAATATAAGCAGCCATATCAACAACTGGGCCAAACTTTTAATTATGGTATGTCTTTAAAAGATATTTTTAAGTCTCTTGCCACTAATACTTTGCAATTTCAACAGGAGATGAAACAATTTCAACAAGAGACAAGGGCCAGTATTCAAAGTTTAGGCAACCAGATGGGGCAAATGGCAACAACAATTATGGCCTGCTTGTGAAATTACCCTCTCAAATGATAGTAAATCCAAGAGAAAATGTAAGTGCAATCATTTTGAGAAGTGGTAGAGAGCTAAAGATTCCAGAAAAGGTAGCCCCTGCACCTTCGAAGTAAGAAAATGAGAAAAATATCGTTGCAGACAAAAATGTGCCCAATGACGATATGGTACCTAAGTATAAGGTTCCATCTCTTTCTGATTATAAACTAGTACCCCCTATTTTTCCCAGGCTTTAGAATAATCTAGAAAAGATGAGCAAAATATAGATTTGTATGACACTTTTCGTAGATGCAAGGTAAATATTTCACTTTTAGATGTTATTAAACAAGTACCTCGTTATGCTAAATTCTTGAAAGAATTGTGTATGATTAAGAGGAAACAAAAACTAAGGATATGAGAAGGTGATAGTAGGGGATAATGTTTCTGCAATTATTCAAAGAAAACTCCTTACAAAGTGTAAAGATCTAGGTATGTTTATTATCCTTTGTATGATAGGTAACACTAGATTTGAGAAAGCCATGTTAGATTTAGGAGCTTCTATCAATGTCATGTCATATTCTATATATGTTTCTTCAAAACTTGGACCTTTGAATAAAACTGATGTTGTGATTCAATTAACTGATAGATCTAATTCCTACCCTAAGGGTATCGTTGATAATGTTCTTGTGCAAGTTAATGATTTGTTTTTCCTTGCTGATTCCTATGTGCTTGATATGGAGAACGGTGATCAAACAACGCTTATTTTGTTAGGAAAACCATTCTTAAAAATATCTAAGGATAAGATAGATGTTCATAGTGGAACACTTATCATGGAATATAATGGTGAAATCATTAAGTTTAATATTTATGATGCCATGAAATATCCTGGCGATAATAATCATGTTTATTCTATTGATATGGTTGATAATCCTAATTGAAGAAGGAAGCATTGAGTCGAGCTAACGACAATAAATAAAGGCGCTGCTTGGGAGGTAACCCAAGGGAAGTTTGTCTTACTGGCTGATGTTAAATGGATCCAGGTATTTAAATATTATTTTTTTATGTATTAGTTAGTTCGTCATCTTTATTGTTTCACAGAGTCGACTTTAGTGCCTCATAGAGTTCAGAGCCTTTGTATAATGATGTAAATAGGGTCGGCCAACAAAAAAATATAAAATATAAAACTTTTGTTATTTTCTTCTATTTTACTTTCTCTTGTTTTTTTGGGCTTCACTGAATAGTTACAGATTTAAAGTATTACTTTTCTTCTCCCTAACAAGGGCTTCAGGTATGTCCTTATACAAACTCTATTTTTATTACCGAACATGTTCTTATGTTATTCTGTATTCATCTTAGCATAAATTTGAGAGTTTATTTTTGCTCATTGAGGACAATGTAAGTTTTAAGTGTGGAGGAGGGGATTTAGGTTGTGTTTTAATTTATTCTCAAAAAGAAAAGTTTTTTGTGGTTTTCAATGATTTTTTTTGTACGACATGAGCAAGGTACAATTAATCTTGAAAGATTCAGAGCATAATTGAATAAGTACTCTTTCCAATTAGAATTAATTAGTTTAGTTATTTTCCTTGAGCATAGTAGTAATTGAATTTCATACACAAAAACTGGTGAGATTTTGAGCCTTTAGACTGACACATCTATATCATTCTCACTATTTTCTTTCATGAGAGATATTCTTCCAAGGATTTGTTTCTCTAGAACTTGCCTTGATTCTCATTGAGGTCACATTGACACATGCATGCATGAACATGATTAAGGTCTTCTTTAATTTAGCTACATAAGCCAAATAGCCTACCTTGTAATTAATTTTTTCCTTTGTTAAACCCTTTAAGCTTTATTGACCTTGTTTATTGTGAACCCACGTTACAAGCTTTAAACCCACAAAATAATACATTTATCCAAGCCGTAGAGTTAATGGAACATTGTTCATCATTATATATGTATAGGTGTACAAGAAATAAGTGTGGGGGTATCTGGATTTGTGGTATGACTATGATTGGTGAAATGAAACATGTTTTCATTCTCAATTTGTGAGTTCAAATGTTGGTGTAATTTTGGTAAGAAAAAAATAGGAAAAAAGAAAGAAGAAAGGAAGTGATGAATGAAATTTCTTTTAAACTGTCCACGTTCAAAATTTCTCCTAAAAATTCCAAGATAGGGTTTTGTTTATACATGATATATGCAAATGTGGAAGCTGTTGAATTGAGAGGTTGGTTTTTACAAGTCTTATATATTCGAGCTTGAGTTGATTCATTTTTACTCTAGTTTCGAGGGCTTTTGAGCTACATTCCCAAATTTTTCCCACCTTGGTTCTAAACTCAGTTACAACCCTTGAAAAGTCCTTATGATTCGTGCTATGCATATGATCTTAGTAGTGAAGAATGAGAAGATATGCAAGCCTATGGTAAATCATTTCAATTGGAATGAATTTGAGCGAAACACATACCCTTCAAATACATGAGAGTCGAGTGTTTATTTCTATGAGGGTCTATGCATTTAGTTTACTCCATCTTTGAGTAGAAATGCTTACTAAGTAATTATAAGATTGGTTAATAATGTTTGTTCATGATATGTATTGAGTTTTGAAGAGTTTGGTTGTTCTATGTTGATGATGTTGCAACTTTGGTATTCTTGGGAAATTGAGTTTTGCCCGAGCACGAACAAAGGTTAAGTATGGGGGAATATGTTGAGAGTGCAAAATATCATATTTTTCTTCCTTAATATTTAATATTTTACACTTATTTGTTGTCTAAATATGCTCATTATTCTTATATTTTGATTTAGGATGCAAACGAAGGCATTAAGTGCAAAATGAAGCAATTCGAATGAATTTGGACAATTTTGACAAAAATTACTACTGGAAAAACCTCTTTCTTAGTTATATTAGGACTTTACTTTATTTTTAATGTTTTCCTTATTTTATTCAAATTAGGGTATCGTTATTTTAGGAGATTTTGTAGGCTCCAGACTCTATTAATAAGCTGTAGAGAGATCAGATTTCAGACACATGTCTCTCTCCTCTCTTCTCTAAACTTCTTCTTCGAGTTTTCTTTATGCCTCTACGTGGCTAAGCTTTTATACTTGGTCGAAGGAAACTGAAGTCTCAGAATCAAGAAGAGATCTAATTAGTTTTTATTGTTCAATTTATGCTTTAAGTATCGATTGATGTGACTGTATTTGCAGTACTTAAACCTTGGTATTTGTACTATATTTGCATCTTAACTTGGGAATTATTAAAATACTTTGATACCTTCGATGCAATGTAGGAGAATACCGAAAAGTGAAAATTCAGACCCAAAATGATCCAAAATGCAAGTCAAGAAGTGAAGAGTGGGAAAAACACGTGGAACAGTGGAAGAATGAAGTCGATAGAGACGGAATTTGACCAAAATTAGTGCATAATCAGACTTGGAACGTTGAAAATAGCCCAAAAATGCCTCGGTCAATGCTCAGTTGAAGCTCAGTCAAAGTCAGAAATTCAAGCCCAAATAATCAACAAAAGGGTGCTTGAGCTCACCCTCCTGGCGCTCGAGCGCCCTGCACAAATATTCTATCATGTTCTAGAAAAAAAATACATGGTAAAAAGACAACCGTTGGAGCAGATGCGCGCTCGAGTGAGCTGCTAAAGCTTCCGGAAAGCGGTGACGTGGCGGGTGATGATTGGACAAAAGCACGTCTCTGAGATTTTGCCTATAAATACCCCTTTCCCCTCACAGAAAATTGTAATTAATTTTAGATTTTGGTTATTTTTAATCAATTTTTGAGTTAATTCTAGTTAGTTTTTAACTTTAGTCGTAGTTAATTAGTAGGATATAGGGAAAATCTCACCTAGGTAGTTCTTATTCGGGAAAATTTTGCCCGAATAGCTACTATTAGGGGAAAGTCCGATCCAAGTAGTTATTATCCGAGGGAGGTTCTACCCGAATAGCTTTTAATAAGACAACTCTTATTCAGGGGAAACTCATCCCTAGTAGTTCTTATTCGGAGGAAATTAGCTCCGCCCGAATAGCTACTTTGTGTCGGACCTCTGTTCAAATTTTAGAAATCAGAAATACGCGTTCGCCGATACGAGGAAGCCTTTCTTGACTCTCTTTTATTTATAGAATTCCTATTCATTTATGTTTGAGTAGATTGATATCTAGGGGTGAATATTGTAAATGATAGTATTTTAATATATGGTCTCGGATTTAGTTTGTTCAATTCAAATTGCAATGTGTGGCTTGTTTCAATTCAGTATTCATATGTAATGCTTTATTGTAGATGTTATGAATGCTTTACTTTCATATCATAATATTACACTTGTAGTTGATATTATGATTACGTTACTTTAGTGCCATATAATATTTTTAATCATGAATCTATAGGTTGTATCATAGACTCCATGAAACTATAGGTTGTACCATAGTTTCTATCTGTAAGGTTAATTTCTTAGTTTAGTTTGCCTTGTTGTACTTGGTTAAAATAAGCCAAGTAGATTAACTAGGTTTATAGCTTTTAGCTTAACAGGGAGTATGCTTGTAGTTTAAGCCCTTGCAGAATTAGATAACATAGATACCAAGCTTATGTTAAATTGCCTCATTTACATATTCCAACCCCTAGATCACTACCTCTCGTATCCATACTTAGTTAGTTTAACTTAGATAAATTAGTTAGTATAATTTAGTTTATATTCTTGTACGTCACTCCAACACCCTTTGCGAACTGTCACTTAAGCATTTTAAACACTTTTACACTACTTCACTAACTTAACTAATGAGCTTCCCTGTGGTACGATTCCGCACTCATATCACACTACACTACGAAGATCCGTGCATTTGTGAGTTATTAAAACTTGGTCATTTTGCACCTAATTATAATGCACCATTTTGAATGCTTTATCGATATTCTTCTATGCTTATTTTCATGATTGTCTCGTTTAATTACTAGGAGGTCTACTAGTTTATTATTTGTTATAATCTACTGCTAAGTAGATGTCAAATCCATAATTGTTTAATCCCTCTAATTTGCAAAGCAACTAAGATTAACGATTTGTTGCATCAGCAATTATTAAATCTTAAGAAGAACGTTCGACTAAATCAAATGCAACCGCTTATGCTTGTGTTATTTAGCTCCATCGATCTCTCTAATGCTTAAAGCTGGTACTAGATTAAACCTTTAGTGCTTGTTTGTGGTTGTTTAGTAGTTAGGGTTAATTAGATCGCTTGTTTTTTGATTAGCTACGACTAAGGAGAGATAGTAAAATAATTCCAACGGTGAATATTTAAAGTGTGAATTGATATATACTTGCATCAATGATCAGTACAAGATTCTGATGGTAGCATAAAACTAGGCTAGATACTCTCTGTGGGAATGATCCTTACTCGCACTACTACATATATTTTTCAGAGTACAAGTTTTATTTTTGGTTGCCTACGACAACACACCACTAGCATAGTACTTATTAGTACCCTTTGCTACTTAGGATGGTAGAATATTCTACCAATTGTTCCTTTAGAGTATTCTATGAAACGACACATAAGACCCGACACGAGACCTCATGTGTATTTAGATTAAATAACGCATATATAGATTATTTTATGTGCCTTTATATCATTTTAATGTGCAATTGAGTGTCGTAGATATCGTAGATATTTAATTAAATCTTACTAGTTCATAATAGCTAATTAAAGTAGTTATAATGGAACCACAATGGCAACAAGTAGAAATGTATTTAGTTGGAGGGCACTCTCATCATTTGGTCATTTAGGAAAATATCCTACCTAACTAAATATAACAAAACAAATACCTACACTATACACACACACAAAAAATGTTGCTTACACACACACACACATTACACGATCAACCAAAAGAAGAAGAAGAAGGAGAAGAAGAAGAAGAAGAAGAAGAAGGACCAAGTTGTTTCAAGCATTTTTCAAAGTATAATCTTTCATCTTCAAGCTTTCTACCACCATTTCTAACTTTTGCTAAGGTGAGGGATAATTTTCCAAAGGCTTTGAAAAGTCATACAGCTTGTCATATTCTTTAAGTACATATATTGAGCTTGTTAATGGTAGATATAAACTTGTGATTGTATAATGGAGGTTGTATTGAATACCTAGGGTTCAATGTGGTTGTGTAGTGCCATAGGAATCTTGCTAAAGCTCTTGAATACTAGTATGAGAGTTAAATGGGGGTTGTATACATCTTGTGCGTGAGGATGGAAAGCTTGATTCTAGCCTTTGGAGCTTAAATAACAATCTTTGTTGTTCTTGAACCTTTGGGATTTAGATGGTGTTTTGATTGTTTTTCGCTCATTAGGTAATCTTGGATGTTATAGCATGATTATTGAACTTAGTACGTTGTTTAGCAAGTGCCTTAGGTTGCTACTGTGGTTACACATGAAGCTAAACAAAAACAATAAGTTAGAATAACAAGAAAAACTGAAAAAGTCAAATTTCGTCATTGTGCTGATGGATCCGGGCAATTCCAGTCACCCGGATAGTCACCGGAACACTCTTCCAGATCCCCTGTCAACCTACTGCAGGCGACTTTAGTCACCCGGACAGTGGACCGAATAATCACCCGGATGGGTCAGGTCGATCACCCGGATCACTTGTCAACTTACTGCCGGGCAACTCCAGTTACCCGGATGGTCGCTCGGACACTAGACCGAATAGTCTTATTTTTGCTCATTTTGTGTTATTTTCAATTGTTATCAATGGCATGATGATATGGGACCAAAATGTATGTTAATATGAGTTTAATTAAGGATGATTACATGCTTTTATGTCATGGTATATGATTAAAAGAGTTTACACGCAAGATGTTGTATACTTACTTGCTACATCATTGATATTATTGTTGTGACGAAGCAACCTACTTTGTTGCCTCCTTCTTGTTGTATACTTGTATTATATGTAGATATGATTGATTTGTGTGTGCGCGATGAGGTTGCAACTACTCTATGGGCATGGTAGCATTTCATTTCCATTGGGCGGCATCGGGCTTGTCAGGGGGACTCGACTACTATGGACCCCAATCCCACTCTTACTTAGATTTCAATCATTAGAGAGGTGGGTCGTAGGAATTAGGTTTATCCGGATTGTCCTAAGGTATGGAGTAAGGGGTTGTAATGATGACTGTTACAAGGCCGGCCAACTTCAGCAACTGAGAGTACAACTGTAACCTTTTTAATCATATGTTACCACTCTTGCTTGGGCCTCAGCCCCTTGGAGAGTTAGGTTATATATTGCTATCTTGAGTTGATGTTATTGCTATCTTATTATTGATTATGTATGCATGGCATGGATTTCCAAATGGTTTTGAAATGATAAAACTCGTGCAAAAATCCCCTTCCCGTTATTTCTCATTGAGCTAAGTGGTGTAACTTACCCTTCTTTCTATCAATTTCAGGTAAGGCCAAGGCCGAGCTGACTGTTCAGGCCGAGGGTGAAGCTAAGTTGTGTGATGAGGCAGATTTCTGCCTGATATGATCCTTGCTTGTACTTGTTGGAGGACTTTTGCTATAACAGAACTAGTTATGTACTTGTGTAGCTTAGCACTTTGTAACTATATTCTTTTGGATATTTGGGGATGTATCTAACTTGCTACCTTATTCTTTTGAGACCTAGAGGTCATTATTGAGGTTGTATCTGGAGAAGGTGTATACTAGGTCTTGAATATATTGAACAGGTTAATGTAATCCTATAGAGCCCCGTGAGTTGGGCCATCTTTTGAAGTTCTTTGTGGTATATAAATGTTTGTTAGGTTATCAAATCATTATCTTACAGATATTAAGTTGTTCAAGAAGCCACATTCCAGCCCTTGCCTAGCGACGGGTCGGGGTTGGGGCGTGACACGACACATCTTGGACCTTAGATCTAGCTAAGAAACAGAGTACATAAGCTGGACACCTCTATATGTGGATATGCCTTATATGGGGCTTGCGGCTCATCCACAACTCACAAGATGTCTTAGGTATTGATTTAGAAGGCACTTAGTTCAAGATGTTTGTAGCCATTTCTAAAACTTATCCCAAAACCAATATGGGCAGACTCGTGTGACTCATCATAATGGGATTTGATGCCATCTTTTAGATACACCATTTTATTGAGGAGTGCTAGGTATAGTCCATTAAGACAATTCCTTTTTGTGTATGATTACCTACAAACCCACCTGAGAGACACTAAAAACTCATCGCTCTAATGTGGTCATGGGTCCACCATAAGCATCAGTGTGTACCAATTCTAACACTGTTCTTGTCCTATGCCATTTGGAAGAATATGGTCTCTCGACCACATTTTCTTCTAGGCAAGGTTTATATTGAGCCTATAATTCGAGATCTAACGAGCCCAAGAGCCCATCCTCAAGCAACCTTTGAATTTGTTCAGGTTTGTATGACCTAAATCATAGGTTCCACAAGTATATGCCATTGGTGATGAAATCTTTCTTTTCTAAAAGGAACTTGAGTATTCAGAATCTACATAATCGAAAATTAGAAATAGTCGGATAGAGATAGAATAAATATATCATGCATACTTCCAGACTTATAAAAACCTTTCTATTAATAGTAAAACGATATTAAAGTTTAACAAAAATATATTTTAAAACAAACATCAAAACTTAAACTTTCTCATCTCTAGAGACGATAAATATTGTCTAATTCTAAAAACTCTATCACTAAATATTCCAACTTTAACGGTTTAGATGTTCTTATACTTCTTTTGCCTCTTATTACCTTACTGTCCTTTGCCCTTTTAGTTTCCTCGCTTACCCTTTCTTTTTTAAACCTTCCGTTTGAGGATTAAATCCAAAAGAAACAGCTTGGGCTACAAAGGCTTGGGCCTTATATTGCATAATGGCCTCAACTGCCTAAAGTTCATCAGCTTTAGAAGCCCCATGTTCATTTGGCTCATATTAAGCATGAATTGGGAGAAAGATTATGGCAACATTTCAAACACCATGTCCACCTATCTAGTAGTGTCGATCTGGACCCCCAAGACTTCAACAATTTTTGAAGTTGTCCATTATCTTGAGATCATGTTCCCAGGTGGATGAGCCTTTAACCAACTTGGTTGCCATGATTTCAATATTAGTGGCTATGTTCTTATGTTAGTCATCAACATGTCAGATATAAAGGCTAGCATGTAGCACTTGGCCATTCTATCTGCCCTTTGCCACTTCTCATGGGCTTCCCGTTGGGCATCGGTAGAATTATCCCTCAGTTGAGGGCAAGGCTAAGTCAAGACATACTTGTACCCATCTGCAATAAGTACTATTCCAAGCTTTCTCTTCCAATCACTTAAGTTTGGACCAATCAGCTTGTGATTTGAAAGGATAGCCGACAAGGGATTGAAAGAGGCTGTTATATTATCTGGATACTCACGCGACATAACTAACTATGTGCAAATTATATAAGATATATATATATGTGAATAGAATTCATGAGATAATGTAATAGGAACTCATGAATGCAAGTGCACAAACATAGATAACCCTTTCAACTATGACTAGTGCCCTAGGGATTACTCTTATAACTACTAAGTTTGGTTTCCTAAGATCCGATAGCACTTATTATGTAGGGAGGTTACTACCTATTATGAGTGAGTGTATATACCATTCCTTATAGGATTTCCTAGATAATCCATACTTGAGCCACCATAGGGAGGTTCCTCTTATCAATATCTATAAAGTGATCTATAGCTTAGAACTCCATCGTAGGCTGGTCGCTCCACTAATATCTTTTATGTGAATTCCCAATTTTAGATCATTCCACAAAGTCTAGGAATAAAGTCACCCTCCGCAGGGAGCATACCACATGGTAATGCAAGGTAACATCACCCTTTAACATGATCTGGATATGGAAAGCCGTAGGATTTTCTAGTTTCTCTCCCACTCGATTATTTGGACTAAGGGTTTCCACTTATATGATTTTCTACAATACTTAATTCTGGTTTTTCCATAAAGCTAGATTAAAGACTATAACCATTTTGTCTAAAACTTTTAAGTATAATATTTTAAATCACATAAACCTATTTCGGGTTATTATCCTAACCCTAGGTAAGGCCTTCTTTAAGTCTCTAGTCAAGTCTAGACTTCTAAGGTAAAATAATCATTTTAATATTTTTCCTTAACCAATTTCAATCTCTAAATTGATTAATCTTTAGACTTTAATTTTTATACACTAATATCTAGATTAATTATTTGACTTGACCATCAAAAACTTAATTTTTTATACTTATAGGATTGTCTATAATTTTATCCTATAAGGTAATGCTATTGCTAGACAATTTTGCACAATAAAGCAAAAAAGAATCAATTATGTAAAATCACATAATTTAGCAAACATATATTTATAGCATTTAATAAAAAATTAATTATTAACAACTCCCATAATAATATTTTACACTTTGCTAGAACAAAGTATCCGTAAAATTGTTCCATACTAAACTTATGCGAATAACAACAAACAAATAAGTAAAACAATAAAGTAACAAATATATATACTTGATGATGGGGCGCCGCATGTGTGAGCCGCGCGTGGCCGTGCGTATCTTTATGCTCGCGTTAGCACACCCCCATATTTTTTTATTTTCATTTTTTTCTGTGTTGTTGTCACAATCCTTGGTTAACATGGAATAACTTTTATAAGTTGTCCAATCCAATTACATAACCAATATTCGCATTAATATGAACTTTTAATATCGCAAGAATTTTTATCGCGAAAACTCAGGAAAACCTGTTTTCCATAACTTCCTATATTAATACTAGGGAGTTTAAAGTGGTTTCCAAATATATTTTTTGTAACCTTTTAAATTACTATTAAAAAAGTAATTTAATCAAAGTTCAATTCCTAATTAAAACCACATACAAATTAATATCAAGAATTAATTCTAATAAACATAGAAACTAATTAGCACGCATAATTTAATGTATCAAAAACATGTAAACAAATCTAATATTTTAGTGTTCTAACACTATTTCTTAGTTTATATAGAATTTAATTAATCTAAGAATAATTAAAACACATTAATTTCTATCGCACACTTTCAGGAAACAATAACTTTCATTAATTCCTATGTAAATTCTAGTGAGTTCCAAATGGTTTCAAATTCTATTAATTATAACCTTCTAAACTACTACTACTAAGTAATTTAGTCAAGGTTTAATTCTAATTCAAAACCATAAACATATTCATTACCATGAATTAATTTAGCAAACATAAAAACTAATAAGAACACAATTCTATGCTTCAAAAGCATTAAACAAATCTGAATTCTTCAGTGTTCTTAAATTATTTCTTAGTTTCTACTATTAAAAAATTAAACTAGTTTAACTATTTCATGATTTAATTTGTTGTGCCTCTGATACCACTAAAGGGAAACGTTATATTGAATCAATCAAATTATATAATTACAAGAATAAGGCGGAAACATTAATGCATGGATCTTTAAAACGAATAAAGCATGAAATAGCTACTTTGAACATCTAAACAGTTCATAGTTTAATTTTAAAAGTAAATAAAGTTTTTAGGAATACATTTTCACAAAGAACGATGCAAGAAAACTTCACCTTTGCTAAAGGAGGTTCTCCACATGCTTGGAACAATATTTTTGCTCCTCAACTCTGATCTTCCCCTCTATTCCCAATCCTAGCTAAAATATTGATCCACTTGTGGGACTAGATCTTACAAAATTAAACTAAAAAAAACTGATACTAGTTTCTTCAAAGAATTGAAGCTTACTCATAGAAAGAGAGAGAGAGAGAGAGAGAGAGAGAGAGATCTCAAAGGAGATGGTGCAATTATAAAGCTTGGGGTACGTAGAGGCCTTTATATAGGGGAGAACATACAAGGTAATTCTGTCAGAATTCCAATGTGGGAAAGGATAAGGACTTTGAATCATCCTCTATTTCTATAATATAATGGAATTCCTTCCACCTTGCATTCATACTTGTCCTAGGCATCCCACTTAGAGAATGACGCCTAGGACCCTGCGTCTTGCCTTGGTTCGCGAGCCAAGGCTCTGACATAGTCTTCTATGCTCTATTCAATTAATTAATTAATTTATATTAATTTCCAAGTCTAAATCTAGTATACTATTTAAGAATATAAATTTTCTCTAATTCCGGAAAAACTATCTTAAATATTTTAGTAGCTTTTAGACTTTATTTATTTATTTATGTAATCCAATCTTAGTCAATAATCAAAATAGAAACTCATTTCCCAAAATAAAAAAAGACTATTTATGATTTCTAATTGTCAATGGATTATATCATCTCTCAACAAAGCAACAACTAAGTTTAGTAATGATACTAAAAAGGTAAATGATTAGAAGGGGGACCAAAGATATAATTATCCTTCCACTGAAAATGACAAAAATATTCTCACTAGTCTTCTAACAATATTTTACATTTTAATTTTAGTCTATTCCACTAAAAGACTACGATTGCACTTCAAGATAATTAATGTATAAACAGGATTTAGTCAATAGCCCAAATGTCTTTTATACCATTATGAGATTCATTGTCGCATATCATTTGCCCCGTGGTTCTTTTGTATCAAGACATTTATCAAGGAAAACAATAAATACATACATGCACCTTACATTAATGACAACTGCTTCAATAATTGTCGCCGATATTTTTTCTCTCATGAATTAATGTCACAATGAGCCAGTCCATCAAGTCAGCCTTTTCCACTTCATATGCCATTATTATGGAATTTTAATTTCACATTTAATGCTTCTAACCTTTTGTTTCCCGCCTGAATTCCTCTATACATATGCATGAATGAGATTTATTTTTACCTTTTTTCACTTTTATCATTTTTGTACTATTTTTTTTTACCCTGATCTGCTGCTCAAGTGTCCATTGCCTGCCTTTGCTCTCGTTCTTTTGCAAGTTCATCCTTCAAAAAGTCATTTTTGATTCACTTTGATTACCTTTTAAAAGTCATTTTCAAACTTTTTATTCTCCATTTTTTGTTTGATAATGGGTAGTGCATCTGAATTTGATTCCCAGAATAGGCATGTTCCCTCTGGTAATAAAGAAACTAAAACTTTTAACTCAAATTCATATGAGTCAACGCAATATGGGGGGTCTTTTGCATCTTCTATTGAACAGTCTCTTAGTATTCCTAACACTAGGATACTCAAAGTGTCTGGGGAATCACCTTTGCCTGATCTGGCTGGAAAACTGATCCCTAACAATCTCTAAACATTACAGTAACTCTAGGCATAGTAAACCAGTACTTTTGCAAACGTAGATGTCTTAAAAGATGTAGAAACCCTTCATGTGAGGGTAATGAGAGTGTGAATCCCCCAAATAGAGCGAACATTCATTATGCTTGCATGAAAAGAAATGCCACCACAAAAGATAACGATGTCATGAAGTTGCAAAAGAGAGGAATTTTGCCCTTGGGGAATGAAATTAGGACCCTCAACTTCGGCGAAGCTTCCAGTCAAGGTTGACCCGAGGAAATCTATATCTATGATGAGGTTTGAAGTTCATTCGTTTACCCCTTTATTCTTTTATGAAATTAGTCCTTAATCACTATAACCTAAGCCCAGTGCAGATAGCTCCAAATGTTTGAAGATTAATGGTTGGATCTTACATTTATGTCAGCGACCAAATGTTTTGCCGGACCTCTAGTTTTTTTCGTAGGATGTTCCAAATTAACCATAAGATCAACGAGCTGGGTTGGTATCATATCTCATCTAGATAAGGATATTCTATCCTCACTGGATTGTCGTCCAATAACTACAGATGACATAACAAATACTATTTCATCACAATCTTTCGGGCTGGAAGGTTTCCAATGTTTGGGTACAATACCTCCCGATATAAATTAGAACCCCTCGCTAACTCCCGAGGAAAAAGCTACTATAGTAGACCTTCTTTTATTAGGGAAAACTTTTGGCCTCAAGTATTTGAAGTGGTAGATGATTGAAAGATAAGGGCTTTTTTCATCTTCAAACTACAATTTTTCCCCATCAAATCAAGGTGTTTCCTTCTTCTGTCAGATATTTGTTTTCTCACCTTTCCTTAACTTACTAACCATATTTTTTATTGCAGACTTAATGGAACCAAACATATTAGTAGCTGCCCGAGCACTGGAATTGTCAATGACGTGGCCCTCCTGACTCAACCATCGACCCGTTCTTCACAAAGATAAGCTCTATCTAGGAGGGAGCAAACTCAAAGTCAGCTTTTTGAGAATGTGCGAACTCCAAATCAAAAGAGAAAAAACATTGAGCAAGTTGTAGACCATCACCCATGTAACGCCCCAATCCCTCACAGAATCGGGACTTCTATTAATTATGTTATTTTCAACCTAATTCTAAACCCGGGCATGAAATTTAGGAAAAACGGACAGAGTCTCCCCTGTTTATAGGACAATCCAAAACTTGTACAAGCAGTTACAACCTCAAAACCAAAGTCCAACCTTCTCCGTAATTCCCAACTACCACCAACATCACATACAACCAACTCCTCAAGGCCATCTGAGTCTTGGAACTCAACATTGAAGACAGGCAAGCATGCAAGGTCAAATCTATTGAATTTCCGTGTTTTAGAACCGCTTATCATATCACTCTAATATTATTTACCTTCCTTTCTTATAAGTTAAGTCCGACCAAACAACTATATTCCATTAACCACACAAGCATGCGACATTAACAAATTTAACAGTAAAGCAAGTGAAGAGTTATTACATGCCCCTACAATTCATACCATTCATCAACAACTAACTATTACATTCCTCCATCAACATAATCAAATACATACAAGACTTCTTCTTTACAAATTATACTATCATGAACAAGCAACACTTCGAAGCACAAGAATCCAAACAGCTTGTAGGCCCTTCAATTGCTTCATACTAAACTTGGAAGTGTTAGAAAGAGGGGTGAGCATACAATACATGTATACTTAGTGAGGGAGGGAAACAAATAATCGGGGAGGTTTTCAAAAAAACATTTCGTGCAATGCAACTAAGTCAGGAACGCAAGTAACACAATATATAATCGAATAAACATTAAACACATTTAGAAAGGATACGGTTCATCTTCTTTGTCTTCAATCTCGAACCACAAACCATGATATTTGATAACAAGTGCCAACAAACCCCTTATTCCTCCAATGGGATACTTCGGATGTACCCCGATCCTACGACCCATTCTCCTAAGGTAGGTCCGTATCCCCCAACCAGGTGACCCACGCCTCTAGGGTAGGGGAGTATGCCTCAGCGAGAAAGGGACTAGGCATCATGGTAGCCGAGCTAGACTGACAGCCCAATGCTGCCCCAGAGTTTCTCGACACTACCATGTCCGAATAAGTTGCGCATCCCGAATCACGATCACGAGAACCAAATCCGAATCAAGTGGGGAGGTAGCAAAGTAGGCTAGTCTCACCCCATATACAACATATAACTCATTTAAAAATCAATTATAGTAATTAAGCAATCCAAATAACTAACTAGGAAACAAAATCAACTAATTCACATAAAATCCAACTAAACACCTTTTAAATACTTACTAATTAGATCATATACTTCACACAAGACAAAGAACTCTAAATCTAACTTTACTAAATGATCAACAAGTACATACCCAATTAGTCTTTTTAAATTATGAAACCTTTTAACATGAAAAATAAACTAAAATGCATAGAAGAATGAAGTCCCTCACCTTTTCCAAACCTGTAAGAGTATAGCGAAGGTTTATTCCAAACTTCTTTGAATCCGCTCAAATGTACAACCCCTAGTTATTCATATAAGTATAACATTTTTAATAATTGATTATAGCAATTCTAATTTACTGTTATGAAATCTCAACACACAACAATAGAAGCTATACAATCAGTTATCTATTCCACATTATTAAATGGTTCAAGTAGTCATGCAAATAACTAAACATTGGTAAGTGAAACAGTAACACATATGAAATGTGTAAAGCTAGTAACTAGTAGCAAAAGTTAACTTTAGCTATTAACACTAATTCACAACAAGGATCAAACTAGCCTTACAATCATAAAATTACCCCTAGCACATAATTACAATATATAAGCAATATAACAAAGAATTAATCAGGTTCAATCAAAGTAGCTAACTAATCCAATTCATGAACTTGACAAATGGAATTCATATGCTATATAATTGCATTTAAACACTTAGATAATCAACTGTAGCAATTCAATTAAGTAGCCATGCAATAAGAACAAGCAGGTGACAAGAAATCCAACAACCCACCATTTTAATGCTTACTATTTAGGTTTTAAACTTCACACAAGATAACGAATTCCAAATCTAACTTTACCAATCACCTAAAGCCACATTATGATGCACGTAAATGCCACAAAAACATATTTTAAAGCATGTTAACCCACAAACTTTGAAAAGCTATTTAGGTGATTTAAACTACAACTACCTAATTCAATTATCCAAACCATGCCATAATTACGTTTTAAAGGCTTCTAACACATCTAAAATTATCTACATACTCAAATAGGCCATAGCTAACACTTCGTTTCAAAGACCCTTTTGTCTACTAAGGAAATTTAGGTTCCAATCGAAACATACCATACATAAACCCAAACTAATTATACTACATCTCTAATGACACTTTATGGAACCATTTGATATCAAGAAAACCCGTTTTTAACTACGCTAAGCATAAAAGCCCCGAAGGCCCAGAGGTTCGTTTAAACTACAAGAACCCAAACTATGAGGCCCGGCCCAGAATAACGAGTTTCACCTCAATTTGCGTGCCCTAGACCTAGAATTATATGACCGACCTTGGTTTACGTGCACCTATATTAGAGAGTATGCTTTCGTCTCAAAGCACGAGCCTTAACCTAGGATAAGTACATTAGTATTAGGTTACGTGCAATACCTTAGATACGTTCTTTGGTTTTCGTGCATGCCTCGTCATATGTGCCTTGACCTAGAATTGTGTGCCCTAATCCTTGACTTACCTACAATACCTAGATATACGTGCCCTAGTCTTGATCTATGTGCAACAACTCGATATTCCTAGACTAACCTCGAACTACGTACCTTAACCTAGATTTAAGTGTTATACCTTGATTTATGTGCATTGCATTGAAATATGTGTCTTACATTGATTTGCGTTCATTACCTAGGGTCGCATGCATTGGCATTAGAATTCGTGCATTTACCTTGAAGTATGTGCCTTAGTCTTGAAGTACGTGTTTTATCTCGTAGTTCATGTCTACCTCGTAATTCATGACCTAGACCTAGGAATGCGTGCCTGCATGCTAACCTAGAAAGATTCCTGCACAAAACACTAGACAATAAAATAATCATATACAATCCACTAACCATTATTAAATTCTTTATTCAAATCCTACAAACTCCACTAACAATAAAATAACATTAAACTATTCCTGCACATTCTACTATCATTAATCTAATCCTAATTCAAATTCACTACAAGACAAAACCCTATCATCATCCAAACCATCCCCAATATAGTATACCTAATCACATTTTCCTACAAAATCCACTAACTATTAAATACTATACTTTAATCCTAAATCAACCCACTAAAGGACAAAACCTCCCTAAACCCTAAATCCTATCATCAAACACTAGAATTCAAAAAATAAAAATAAACAACACACACACACACATGCTCTACATGGCCCACAAGGAAATTCCTACACACCATACATACAAAATTATATTCTATACGCACACAAAACACAAGACACTCAAACATTCCTCACAAAACACTAGAAACATAAAAAAATACACACCCACATATTACCCAAGCATCCAATTTCGACCAACATACCCCACATACAATCAAAATTCAGATTATACTCAAAAAAAATAACAAAGCCTAGCCTCCTAAGCTCCCTAGGCCGACACACACTTGCACATACACAAATAACACCTCAAACTTTCATTTTTTCCTCTCAACTCTCTCATTCTCTCTCCATTTCAGTTCTAGCTCTCTCTTGAGCTTCCAAGGCTCAAGATCACTCTGTAAGACTCTCAAGAACTCAACCATAGCAAGCAAACCAAGCAAGAACACTAAAATCCCTCAAAAAGCTCACTATTTCGGCCAAAGGTAAGTTTTGTGGTTCATCTTCTTCCTCTTTTGGTTTTGACCACATGCATACCTTCTACACTTGCTAACTAGGCTAAGATTTAAGGAAAAACAAGCTACCATTCAGCCAAGCTAGGAGTAGGAAGGATTTGGCACCTTCAAGGCTCAAAAACAAGGATTTCGGGCATTTTTGCTAAGTCTTCAAAGAGGTGAGGGTTAAATCTTTTTAAATGCTTTCAAAACTCACATGCATGGTCTTTTATGGCTGTATTTACTCTTGAAGTTCATGTACATGTGTTTCTATGAGCATATCTCCTCGTGCATGGCTTAAAAATTGCTAGAACCCTTGAAATAGGAAGAGACGTTTTCTTGGCAGCTTTCTGCCTGTGTAGAACGAAGTGTATTTGGCCTAGCAAAAGATGTTAAAAATGTATGAAAATTGGTGAGTCACTAGATTTTTCAGTTCAGAACATATCTTGCAGAAATAGGATAAGGTTAACTCAGAGTTTAAGACCCAAAAAACTGTAAAATATCGAAATGTGTATGAAGCTGGACAGTTTTGCGTGATCTCACGGTTTTGGTCATAACTCCTATTTTCGAACTTGAAATGCAGCGAGGTTTGTTCCTAGATTTAAAGCATTCAAGCTTCAATTTGACATTTTAATCACTGAATTTGGAGGTTATTTTCTTGGCTAAATAAATGAGGAAAACAGACTATTGCAGTAGGGTTTTTGCTTGGTAATATGCTTTAAATCATATTGTAATTTTACTTGAGGTGTTGAATGCTTGGAATTGTGGAAATTAGAAGTTGTGTGGACTATTTTGTTTGGTTAAGGTTGCTTAAATTAGTTGATGCATGGCTTAGGTTCATTACATGACGAATTCTCATTTAATCGTACGTGCCAGCCCAAAATTGAGGCCCTATTGTTTATGAACGCTTGCTAAGTGATTATCCTATGGTTAAACGAATTCATTTGAGCTATTAGTAGGCTATCTAATAATCCCTAAGTATGTATGAAATGGCTTAAGTACCTTTTGTGGCTCTTAGTAAACAAAACCAACACCCGAGCACGACCCTTGTAAACCCTAATGGCTACTTAGACTCCCAAGTCATAAACCACTCTTGTATGACTTATAATTAATGTTGAGGAATGTTAATGGTGCCCGAAATTGTCTTTATAGCTCTAAGCATGATTCTTGATGATTGCATGTTGATAAATTAACTATTCTTGTACCCGGTTTTGGGTAAAGTGTCTTAGCATGCTCCTATGTCCCTAACACTTGGCATATGAACTAAAATGAGTTATATGACTTGTTTGTAAGGTGTTACTTGGCTTTCCGTTAAATGTTCATATGCTTCTAAGTGTTTTACAAAGTGGATTTACATGTCAAATCATGTCTCATATGTTTACTTGTCAATATGTGATCATATGTGTATCCGGAGGCAACCTACTTTGTTGACCTCCTAATGTGAATTGTTAAAATATATTCTATGGCTTATTTTGAACATGATTACTTGGCCGCCCGTGAAAGTTTAACTGTTTTCGAATTGATATATGAAATGATTATATGTTCTTACAATGCCTTATGTGCCAATATGTCAAAATGTGATCATATACTTGCTCGGAGGCAGCCTACTTTGTTGACATTCTAATGTGAAATGTTAAATGGCATAATGTGCATTGCATATAAGGTTGCAACCTTTCATTATGGCATGGTAGCGATTCACAAACGTCGGGCGGCATAGGGCTTGCCGGTGCTCCCGTGACTACCATGGCCCAAGTCCATCTCTCATTTGGCATTCCACCCTCAAAGAGTTGGGTCGTAGGTTTGGTGTACAATCCGGAGTACACCCATTGGGAGTAATAAGTGGATGATTGATGCCGGCTACAACAATGGTTATTGGAAATGATCTTGAGAACAAATGCCCACTGATTGATATTGATAGCGAAAGCTCACCGTATCCTTGAAATGATTGGTAAATGTATATATTGTTCAATTTGATTCTTATACTATGCTTACATTCTTATTTGTATTACATGACTAGTTTTCAAAGGTGTTTTCATAAGATTAACCGGAAAAGGATTTAAAAAACCTTGTCACTTCTTACCCCCCTCGCTGAGTTCATAAGGACTCACCTTCTTTTGTCATTATAGGTGAAGCAGATTTGGAATAGGTACCCAAGGAGAATGTGCTTGTTGATGAATTCTTGGAGTGACTACGTGCCTTATGTGCATTGCTTGCTTTTCATGGACATGGATACTATTAGAGATATTGTGTTTGATTACAGATTATTTATTTTGTTGATGTAAATGACCCTCATTATAATTTGGGGTCTAATTTTGGTTTGTACTAATTATAACTGGACGAACTCTTTTATTTCGGTCGTTGTCTTTCATCATTATGGTTAGTAGCTATCATTAGATGTTTAAACCAATAGGTAAAGAATCAACTAAGTTAGTCCTACTTATACTCAATCAAGGTACCCATTGTAAGCTAAGATAATAGATACTTGCATAAATAGGAGTTTGGCAAATGAATGGGATGTAGTTGTTATGATAGGTTTGTTAATTCAAAGGGAACCTTCGAGATAAACTAGTAGGCTTATCAATTGATGGTAGAATGAAAGTTTTAATCATAAGTAAATTAATGATTCGAATCTTTTGAGGTGTTCTAGAAATTAGGTCAAACCAAAAGTCCTAAAAATAGCCGTTATGCTGTCGGTTTTTCAGAAAATCTTTTGGAGTTCTAAACTAACTTGTTAAGCATTAATCGTAAGAAACGGCTAAGTCGTAAAATAACGTTGATGATTGAGGTCATACCCTAGTCTAGCCTCCATAGGTTGGGTTGGGGCGTGACATAAACCAATGCCCAATTTAGAGCCATAAAAGTACTTTAAGCACCCCTACACCTAATAAACACTAACTACATTGCTCAAACACACCCGGATTAACATTTCATATGAAGTTCCTTTGTAATTTTAGCTAAATATGCAAATTTAGTCAAGTTCCGCTTAAACCAATCACACCTAACCATTAATCTATGTCCAATAGCACCTAAAGTACCTATAGATAGCATCAATTCAACCTCACAATCAAAATTTTATCAAAACCCTCGGATTTTACTATTCATCATATTCAAGAGTTGATAGATTGCAATAATTCCATAAACAAGCTATCAAACTACACAAATAAGGTCTCTATATCATGTAGAGGTCATATTATACAAGCTTTAAGCATTTCATAGGCTATAATCCCTGACCCAAGCTCTTGAAGATACTAAATATAGGATTAGGAGACCTTGAATCCACTAGGAGATGGCTTGGATGAGCTTAAAATCAAGATTTGGTGAGGAAATTTCTTCTCCCTTTGGCTTCTAGGGTTAACGGTTTTAGGGGGAAGGGGTTGTTTGGGTTGATTTTTGCTTTTATTTTCTAAGTTTTAGTGTATATAAGATGTATATGTGGTTGATTTGGGGCTTTAAAAAAATAGTTAAGGCTAAGTCAATTAAGCTTAAAAATGCATACAAGCTAACTAGTTAATAATTCAATGACCCTACTATTTTACTATTCATATGATATAAGAAAATATTTTCTAAACGCATACTCCCAACATCAAATACACAAAATAACACTTTTCACATTCCTCCTACAAGTCATATGACAGGGAAAAAATACAGTTTTAGAAAAATAAAACAGTCGATTTTCAATGTGAATAGTAACTTTTACTAAAATGAATAAATGTACATTTTAATGCACAAAAGATACACAACAGTTAAATAAAAACATGCTGGTGTACTCGGGCATCACAATAAATGTCAAAATAGTAGTTGAATTATTTTATTTGAACTAATAGTATCAGTGACCATTTTTAAAGAAAATAAAAGAATAAGAAAAAATGAAACTACTAGTTAAATCTTAAATGCTAAATTAAACACATTCACACATATAACACTTAACTAGCACCAATTTATGTGCAATTAAGTATATCATGCTACATGCTGAGTCTGGGTCGTCACAGCCCATCCAAGCACCGATCACTTTTGACCCCTTAATCTATATTCGTTGTAAAAAGATTATGGGGTCAAGCCGTGCCTTGTGTTTGAAGTCTACCCCCAATGAAACTCCAGCAAGCCAAGTGGCATCCCATCATTGTGCTTTAAGGGAGCCAGCCTAAGGGGGGCTGCTTCAAGATGTTTGATGTCAAGGGGAAGAACGTCCATCCAAATGTCTCCGACAACTCCCCTAAGAAGATCACTGTTCAAAAATACGGGAAATCCACTCGAGTATTGTGACACCTCAGACCTAGCATGTAGTGAATGATACTTCTTTGCATATGTCTATGTGTTTATTTTAAATGGTGGTGCTTGATTATATGATTATTTTTAACTATTTGCATATATTCTTCGTATTATTTTTATATTCTTTGATAAACATGAAGACCATGTCTAGATAATTTATATTAAGGGATTATGTTAATGTTATATTTATTCGAAATTAAGTCGTTTCATTTTAGTGTTAGTTCTCTCTATTTTCAATTATTGAATAATTAGTTCCGAGCCCAGAGACAATTTCATTTTATTTTATTTAATTATTTGGCATACATATTTATCTTATTAAAACTATTCTTAGTGCAAGTTCATCAAAAAAAATTTATTTATTTCATTTTGGGAAGGCCCTGAGTGAATAGTATAACCCAAATGAATAACAACTAATGTAGGAATTTTATTTGGGCCATTAGGTGAACTAGACTAGCTTTGGGCTAAATTTTTCCAACTAAATTAACCTAACTAACCGTAAACCCAAAGCCCATACAAAATAACAATCAATCTTCTGTTATAAGCTACCTAAGATCAGAAGAAAGAAAAATCTAGAAAGGAAGAGAGGGAAGTGGGTCGGCCATGGAGGAAATAAAGAAAGGGAGAACAAGAGAAAGAAAAGAGGAAAAGGAAGAAGAAATGGGAGGAATTTAAGCCAACTCTATGCATTTCCTTATAATTTGATCAACCTAGGTGAGGGATTGCACTCTCATTTGTAATTTTATGGCTTCGTCTTGCTATTAGAATGATGAATATGTTGTAGAGTGATGATCAATTGTGTTGTAGTGTATACAAAGCTAATTTTTAGCATGTAGTGTGCTGTGCAAGTTCTCTTTTGCAAGTTTTGCTAAGTGTTGAAAGAAGATTAATTGTTGTTGTTACTTTGCTATCCTTGAACATACATGTAAAGTAGGTGTTTGTTAAATGTCCCAAGTGAAGTATAGAAGTTATGTCCTAGCTATATTAATGCTTTAAACTAGCTAAAATACAAGAAAAGTTAGTAATAAGCTAAAGCCCTGTCTGGACAGATTACTGTACCTGATTTTTAGAGCATTTTTGACATAGTACATGTGCTTAGAATTGACCGAAACTTTTATAGTGGCTAGATGTAATAGTGTAGAGAAAACTTTGTTTTTGGAGTAAGTGTTAATTCAGTCATTTTATGTCTCTGACAAAGCCATTTCCGAAGGGTAGCAGAAAATTCGCTGGTTCTGACCAGCCAGGAGTAGTTGTATAAAAATGGTTATAACTTATGGAATTTAAGTCGGAATTGAGCTCCGTTTGATCCTAAAATTATCTACACTCAAGGAGCTTTGTTTATACATTAAAATCAGAATATTTGGAGGTCATTAGCATAGGTAAATAATATGATAAATTTAAGCTTTTGTGAAAATTGAAATATATCTTAGGTAGTTGTAAGTGAGTTAAAGTTTCTTACATACTAATGACTAAGTAACCAAGAATGTTAGATTGATAATTATGGGTTATTAATGCCATTGAGAGAATCTAGAAGTGTTAGAGTCATGAGCATGCAAGTGCTTGCTATTTTAGAATGTGTGCAAGCCATAATAATCAAAGAGTGTTCATATGATGTTTTATGACTTAGTTTTAGTAAATCACATTTAGTGGCTTTAAAGTATGTTATTTGAGAAGTAAACTTATTGAATTAGTTAGTTACTTGTTATCTAGAGTTTAATGAATTAGAGCCAATAACCATTTAATCAAGTTTGCTTGCAAGTTATGAATTCAAGAATGTTTTCAAGTCATGTGATTTAAAAATTGTTTTCAAATCATGCAATGTACATTTTAATGTAAAGTACTTCATATTTTAGCAAACTTAGTGCATGATAATGGTTACATGCATAAGGGTGGCCTCTTTTGTCACTCCTCGTTTACGTGTTTTACCATGTTTATATGCCACAACGTGAATACTTGTTACGTGATACACAAGCGAAACTAACAATACTAACTAGTGAAGGTTGCAACCATAAGCGTCACGACGGATATGGTGACTTTTCATTGGGCAACAACGGGCTTGCCAGTGGTTGTTCATCCTTCGGGTGCTAGTCCCTTGTCCCGTGGAAAACAAGTGTATCATGGGCATCAGTCGTAGGATTCGGGGTATATCTGGAGTACACCCAGTGGGAGTGATAAGGGATACTGGCATTTGAAGCATCAAGAGACAAATAAGAGATGCGGAAATGAAGAAGACCCACATGGGGAATATTGGCGCCCATAAGGGTTCGCGAGCGATATCCTTTTTATATGTGTTTATTTAGCGTATAATTTTATCATGATTTCACGCTTATCATGTATAATGTATAGCGTTTAATGGCATCTTATCTTCAAGCATTCTGTGTAAATGTTATATCTTTGAATTTCCTATGAAAGTATTATGTTCTCGTGTATCTTCACGTGTTAGGCTAATGAATATATGAATGTCTTATATGTATTGCACGAAAATCATTTTCAAAAATTTCCCCGAGTTTACCCTCCCTCACTGAGCATGTGGTTGCTCACCCCTCTTTTCTCTAACATTTTCCAGGTGTAACAAGGAGATTTTGAAGTGTTCACAAGTTGTATGGTCTCTCTATGCTTAGAAGGTTGTGTGCTTATAATAATTATGAGTTGCTTGTAATTGTCAGCAAAGTGTAAAGATTTTGTAAAATGGTACGAAGTTGTAATATTTGAACACTCGTCTTGTTGATTTTAAGTTGTATTTGAACGAGAAGTATAAAAGACAAAAAAATTTTGCTATTGGACGCTTGTGGTTATTGTTGTGAAGATTTTTCTGCATGCAAGTTTCTGGTTTAACCTAAGTATAGAGGAAACTCTATCCATTTTCCCTTATTTGTTGTGCTCAGGGTTGAGGTCGGGTTAATGTTAGTGAAGTTAGTAAGGGTCCTGATTCCGTGAGGGATCAGGGCATGACGGGTGGTATCAAAACTTAGATTGATTTCAGCCGAGACAAGGTCCTCGGTCTGTTGGGTAACAACCCGTGAGTGCATGCATGTGAAATGTGTCTTGGGTATGTGTGTGCTTGCATGTGAGACTTGTGTATTCTTTAATGAAAATGTGCAGCTATGTGTCATACTTGTGTAAAATATGAAGGATATGTAATATGTGCAATTATGTGGCCATGTGTGCACTTGTGTGACTTATTTGCGCAATATATGAATAATGTGTATCATATGGATAATGTGATATATAAGTGTACTATGTGTAAGTGTGTGATATGTGCTCGCTATCTGAGATAAGTGTTTGCTCTGTGATAACTGCTCTTGAGTGTGTGAAATATGTATTATATGATATGTCAAGAGTGCATTAAAGGATAACCATGCATCATGTAGTCTATTTTTCCCCTTCTCCTCCGATGATCCGCTATTGGTGATTAGAGAATGATATACAGTGTATGGAGATTGACATTTAGTAATCGGCTGCTGGTATTCTCCTTCAACACGCTTCTACAAAACCTTGATTTGGGTTTATATTCAGTGTCCGGTTTTGTATACAGTGTTTCTACTCTGAGCTCTTATTTTGTCTTCTTACTTGGGGATTTATATTCGATATTCTGCTTGGCATTCTTATTAGGGGCACAGTATTCTTCTCTGGTATCGTCTATGACATTCGATATTGATATTAGGGTATTCTTATTTGGATTCTTATCTGGCATTCTCTTGGTATTTTACTTGGGACCTTTATTTGGTCTCTTTGTTCAGGATTACGTATATGGCATTCTCTTGGGTATTTATAAGAAGGTTCTTGTCTGGCATTCATATTTGTTAGTCTTCTATGGGATTTCTATTTGGAAGATCTTATTTAGAGAATTTTTTCAATATTCTTTTTGGGTATTCTCTGTGGTATTCGTATTCGAGATTCTATCGGACTTCTTATTCAGTATTATCTGCGGTATTCACCTTCAGATATTTTTTTGGTATTTTCTTAGCATTCTTATTCAGAATTCTGGAGCGGATTTCTTGTTTAGCACTTCTAATTGGGATTCTCATATGACATTCGCATTCAGAGGGATTCTTACTCGAACTTTGGAATGGTATTTTCAATTAGAGCCTTTATTTGGCCTCCTTACTCAGAATCTCTGTGGTATTCACTTGGTATTCTTGTTGGGCCTTAGTGTTGGCCTTTCTCGTTGGCATATTTGTATAGTGTTCTCGCTTGGCAGTCAGTGAAGGGTGATCGCAGTTGGCACTCCATGTTTTGTTGGCATATTTGAGCTAGAATTCTTGCCATTGAAGTGAAGCTTTCTAATGAACAAGGAATTGGGACGATGCAATTATTTGAAGGGAAAAAGTGTGACACCCCGGACCTAACATGTAATAAATGGTACTTATTTGCATATGTCTACGTGTTTATTTTAAATGGTGGTGCATGATTATGTGATTATTTGTAACTATTTGCATATATTTTTAGTATGATTTTCATATTCTTTGAAAAACATGCAAACTGTTTCTAATTAATTTATATGAGATTATCTTAGTGTTATATTTATTCGAAATTAAGGTTTTTCATTTAAGTGTTAGTTCTCACTATTTTCAATTATTGAATAAGTAGCTCTGAGTTCAAATGAAATTTTATTTTATTTTATTTTATTATTTGACATACATTTTTATCTTATTAAAACTATTCTTAGCACACGATCATCGAACAAATTTCATTTATTGCATTTCGGAAGGCCCAAAGTGAATAGTGTAATGCAAATGATAGTAACTAATGTAGGAATTTTATTTGGGCCATTAGGTGAACTAGACTAGGTTTGGGCTAACTTTTACAAACTAAATTAACCTAACTAAGCCCAAGCCTAATAACTATCAATCTTCCCATATAAGCTACCTAAGATCAAAAGAGAGGGAGGTGGGTCGGCCAAGGAGGAAATAAAGAGAGGGAGAAGAAGAGAAAGAAAAGAGGAAAAAGAAGAAGAAATGGAAGGAAATTAAGGCAACTCTATGCATTTCCTTGCATTTTGATCATCCTAGGTGAGGGATTGCACTCTTGTTTGTAATTTTATGGCTTTGTCTTGCTATTAGAATGATGAATATGTTGTAGGGTGATGATCAATTATGTTGTAGTGTATACAAAGCTAATTTCTAGCATGTAGTATGTTGTGCAAGTTCTCTTTTGCAAGTTTTGCTAAGGATTGCAAGAAGAGTAATTGTTGTTGTTACTTTGCTATCCTTGAACATACATGTAGAGTAGGTACTTGTTAAATGCCCTAAGTGAAGTATAGAAGTTATGTGCTAGCTATATTAATGCTTTAAACTAGCTAAAATGCAAGAAAAGTTAGTAATAAGCTAAAGCCCTGTATGGACAAATTACCACACCCGATTTTTAGAGCACTTTTGACATAGTAAATGTGCTTAGATTGAACGAAACTTTTACAGTACCTAGATGTAACAGTGTAGATAAAACTTTGTTTTCGGAGCAAGAGTTAATTCAGTAGTTTTATGTCTTTGACAAAGCCATTTCCAAAGGGTAACAGAAAATTCGCTAGTTCTGACCAGCCAGAAGTAGTTGCACGAAAATAGTTATAACTTATGGAATTTAAGTCAGAATTGACTCCGTTTGATCCCAAAATTATTTATACTCGAAGAGCTTCATTTATACATTAAAATCAGAGTATTTGGAGGTTATTAGCATAGGTAACTAATGTGATAAAATTAAGCTTTTGTTGAAAATCGAAATATATCTGAGGTAGTTGTAAGTGAGTTAAAGGTTCTTACATGCTAATGACTAAGTAATTGAGAATGTTAGCTTGATAATTATGGGTTATTAATGCCAATGAGAGAATCTAGAAGTGTTAGAGTCATGATCATGCAAGTGCTAGCTATTTTAGAATATGTGCAAGTAATGATAATCAAAGAGTATTCATAACATGTTTTATGAGCTTAGTTTTAGTAAAGCATATTTAGTGGCTTTAAAGCATGTTATTTGTGAAGTGAACTTGTTGAATTAGTTAGGTACTTGCTATCTAGAGTTTAATGAATTAGAATTATATTCGTGCCAATAACCATGTAATCAAGTTTGCTTGCAAGTTATAAATTCAAAAATGTTTTCAAATCATGAGATTTAAAGGTTGTTTCAAATCATGCCATGTACGTATTAATGTAAAGTAGTGCATATTTTAGCGAACTTAGTGCATGGTAATGTTTACATGTATGAGGGTGGCCTCTTTTGTCATTCCTCATTTACATGTTTTATCATGTTTATATGCCACAACGTGAATACGTGTTACGTGATACTCAAGCGAAACTAACAATACAAACTAGCGAATGTTGTAACTTTAAGCGTCGCGATGGATGTGGTGACCTTCCACTAGCCAACAATGGGTGCCAGTGGTTGCTCATCCTGCGTATGTTATTCCCTCGTCTCATGGAAAACGGTGCATCCACGGGCGTGACTTGTAGGATTCGGGGTACATCCGGAGTATACCCAGCGGGAGTGACAAGGGATGTTGGCATTTGAATCGTCAAGAGACAAAGAAAACAAACGGAAAAGAAGAAGGCCCACATAGGAAAGGTTGGTACCCATGAGGGGTCGTGAGCGAAATCCTTTTGATATGTGGTTATTTAGCGTATAAAGTTATCATGATTTCAAGCTTATCATGTATAATGTATAGCGTTTAATGTAATCTTATCTTCAAGCTTTCTGTGTAAATGTTATATCTTTGAATTTCCTATGAAAGTATTATGTTCTCGTGTATCTTCACGTGTTAAGCTAATGAATATATGAATGTCATATATGTATTGCACTAAAACCGTTTTCAAAAACTTCCCCAAGTTTACCCTCCCTCACTGAGCATGTGGTTGCTCACCTCTCTTTTCTCTAACATTTTTCAAGTGTAGCAAGAAGATTTTGGAATGCTCACAAGTTGTGTGGTCTCTTTATGCTCGGAAGGTTGTGTGCTTATAATAATTATGAGTTGTTTGTAATTGTCAACAGAGTGTAAAAATTTTGTAAAATGGTATGAAGTTATAATATTTGAACACTCGTGTTGTTGATTTTAAGTTGTATTTGAACTAGAAGTACAAAAGACAAAACTTTTATGCTATTAGATGCTTGTGGTTATTGTTGTGAAGATTTTTTTGCATGTAAGTTCTGGTTTGGCCTAAGTACAGGGCAAAACTATGTCCGTTTTTCCTTATTTGTTATGCCTAGGGTTGGGGTCGGGTTAATATTAGTGAAATTTGTAATGGTCCTGATTTCGTGAGGGATCGGGGCGTGGCAGGTGCCCTTAGCACAAACGTCCATAGAGGTATTAGCAGACCATATGATGTTATTAACACGACGGTAAGGTTATTCTTATGTGTTTCTCATTTTTTCCTTAGACAATTTACCTGAGTTTTCTTTCCTTTGATATACCCAGGTGGGCAATTACCATATCCAGATTAGGGTTCACGCCCTCATATGGCAAGGCTTTTCACCGAGCTCTAGTATCGGCATGTGAAATCAATCCTGCTTATAAAAGGCCCAAAAGAATAAGGCCAAATAGAATATCATGGACTTCCAAGTCGAGACCAACTCGCTAGAAGCTAGGGTGGAGGACGTTAAGTAGAAGAATACTAAATGTAGAAACCAACACATGCATTTGAATATTTTTCGAAGTCTACCGTATCTATTCAACAAAAGGGTACGTCCTCTACCATCAATTATTTATAACTTTTAGAACTTCTTAATTAACCATTACATTTTTAAGTGAATTTATATCATTATTTTTTTATTTCTTAATTTAATATATCTTTCATTTTGACATATTTAAGTAATATATGTCTTTAGGATGTTTAGAGTCATCAAACACTTTAAAACTTAATTCAAAATAGTGATAAAAATATAGGACAAATGGGGAGTTGAATAAGGAGATAAATGTAATTACAAAACATGAGAAGAATATTGTGAAATACTAATTGGAATTCAATGTGTTGGTGTTTGGTGGATCTTAATGGACCTTAACCCTAGTCCGTGACTAATTGCGTCTCAATTTTAAGATGGTTTCAACCTTGGTGAAAGTGGAATAAATATACATACACATTCATCTTTTGGAGTAGATGAATATGGTAAGATCACTTAGGTTAATCCAGCACAGAGTGAATGAGAATTAGGATTCAGAGTTTGTGATTGGAAATAGAATGACCAATAGTGCATTCTACTTTCATTAAATAATGCATTCACTCTATGCACCTACTACAATGTTGATTGGGAAAACTACCGTAGGATGCGATAGTCTACCATAGGCTACATTATATTCATGGACTCTTCAACTATATCTTGGAAATCCATGAACAAACTATAGTCTCACGCTCATTTGCAAAAGCTGAATTTTGTAGATTGCCAGCAGCTACCAGTGATATTATTTTCCTTCATGAATTTTTTGCTAATCTATTGGTTGCCTGTCATTACTAGTACACTATTTTGTGATAATCAGATAGCCTTAAATACATGGGCAAATCCATGAATTGTTTCAAATGGTGGTTAAAATTGATAATTTTTGAACTATATAAATATATTTATTTTAGTGGGGGGTAATTCATCTTTTACTAAAAATACATATATATCTAATATTTTTTTGAAAAAAAATATATAAAATTTTTAGCGTTTCTTTTTTTTTTTGTTGAATCAGCAAGAAAATTTATTTATGAAAAAGAAAAGAACAAGCGTAAAAGTACATCGAAATAGCCAAATCCAAGAGTTTCCTATAGATTAAGCAAGTAAACTACTCATGGAAATGGCAAGAAACAACAAAAGGTACATCACAACTGTCACAAAGAAACACAAGCAAACAAAGTCATGTCAACTGGGCAACAATCCTTGTTCTTCACAAGAAATGACTGTTAATTGAAGATTTCTTGATAGGTCTTCTGACTTGGACTTTTATCATAATTTCTTCACGGATGCGTAAGAGAATCCCTTCCTCAGATGATGCCTCGTCCCTAAATAGCCTTATGTTCCTCTCAGTCCAGATGTGGTATATTGATACACCAAGGATCAGCCAAAAAATGTACTCCTTAGTGTTGTTTCTACTTGCAAGAGAGGAACCAAGCTCAATGATATCTTTGAATATAAATATAGGGGCATCAATAAGACTGAACATTAAACTTCCCTTCCAAATTTTCTTTGTGAAACAACATTAAAAAAAATGGTCTCTTGTCTTCAAAGCCTAGTAGCAGAAAATGCAATGCACTCGATTGATGGCAAAGAAGATGATATCTTGTAGCAAGACAATCAAGGCAAGCAAGCCAAGTGATAAAACTATGCTTGGAAAAATTGTAAGGGAACCAAACAATAGTGTACCAGCTAACTCATTGACCTTTATCACGAACAAAATGCCAAGCATTACTAAATGAAAAAGAGCCATTAGAGGCAAGAGACCAAACAAAGGAGTCATGAGGGGCTTACTGAGAGAGAGCATAGTGTGGTGAGTAATCAAGTAGTGCAAAGTCTAGAGGGTAAAGTGGCCAATTCTAGGAATTGTTAATGATGACATCTAAAACTCTAGAATGCCAAAAGAGCGTACGGTTATTGTACAAGTTAGTTAAGCTGCCATCAGGCTCTCAATTGTCATACAAGAAAAATGTTCTACGACCATCACCAATACGATGAGAGATGAGATCATGAACCAAAGGTCTAAGATTAAAGAGTTTTCTCCAGGTCCAACTAGTATCGGTAGGGACCTACATAGTCCAAATGCATTTATCCTTTATGTGATTAGTGCAAATCCAAGCGCTCCAGATAGAATCTCGTATTGAATCCATTCTCCAAAAAATTTTCATAAATACTGCTTTGTTAATATCCCCAAGAGTTCTAATACCCAGCCCCCTTCATTGTGGGGCTTGCAAACACTCATCCAAGAGACTTTTGGTCCTATGTCCCTCCAAAGAAAAGCAACAAACTTCTTTTCAATGTCTGCAAGAATGCATTTTGGAATTACAAGAGCTCTCGCCCAAAAGACGTGGAAGTGGTTCAAGACAGATTTGATCAATTGAAGTCTGCCAACAAAAGAGAGCTAGTCCTCTTTAAGATCTTGTCAAGAAGGCTCTGACAGTCTTGTTTTCTGAGTCGCCCCGAGATCAAAGGGATACCCAAATAATAAGCTGGAAGTTTCCCTTCCCTAAAACCTATCTACTCACCTATAGATTTCTTAAGGTTTGGATTACCCCCTCCAAAGAAGGTCTCACTCTTATCAGCATTAAAACTCAACCTCGAAAGTCTGTGAAAAAATTCCAAGATACACATGATGCCTCTGATAGAAGGAATATCAACCATGCAAAAGATGAGAAGGTCATCGGCAAAGTAGATATGGTTGAGTTTAAGCTTAGCACACTTTGGATGAAAAGCGAAGTCATTACGGGAGGCAAGAATGTTAAGCACACAAGTGAGGACCTTCATTGCAATAACAAACAGGTAGGGAGATAGCAGGTTACCTTGGCTAATTTCATTTCCTCCTTCAAAATAACCTTCCAAAGCACCATTGATGAAAACTGATAAATGAGGTGAGGTGACACAAGCTTTAATCCAATTGACAAACTATTGAAGAAACCCAAAAGCATGCAAAGTAGGAAGCACAAAATCTCATCTCAAAGTGTCAAAAGATTTAACAAGGTCAACCTTTAACACACATTTGGGAGTGGAATTTTGCCTAGAGTAGCCACCGATAAAATCTAGTGCAATGAGGATATTTTCAACAATGAGTCTGCTTTCCACAAAAGCTTAATAGTTCCATGAAATGATATGAGGAAGACAACTCTTGAGGCGATTAGCTAAAATCTTGGAAATGCATTTGTAGATGGTGTTACAGTAAGAAATTGGTCTGAAATCTTTCACCACACAAGGGTTAGTAATTTTAGGAACCAAAGCAATGAATGTAGAGTTTACCACCTTAAGAAGAGATAAAGAATGGAAGAATGATTGGATTGTAGAAATAACATTATCTCTAACAATACTCAAAGCAGCTTTGTAGAAATGAGAGATAAAACCATCAAGACCTAGGCTTCTGTTACCATTGAGACTAACCATTGTGGTTTTGATATCATTAGTTGTGACTGGGTCAGTAAGGTTTCTGCACAACTCTTGAAGGATAAATTTTCTAACAATGGATTGGATGTCCTCAACCCCGAAGGATTCCTTGGTAGCATTTGAAGAGCCAAGAAGGTTAGTATAAAAATTAACAATTTCATTCCTTACCTCGTCTTCCTTGCAAAAAATTCTGCCATTTGCATCAAGAAGCCTATTGATGGTGTTCTTGGATTGGCGTCTTTTGAGGGCTTTATGGAAAAAAAGTAGTGTTAAAGTCACTGTCCTTGATCCAAAAGACTTCAGATTTTTGGCGAAGAATGTCTTTTTAGGCTTTTGATAGAGACTCGATCTCCACAATAAGCTCCTTTTATTTAACAATATCATCCTGATTGGAAATCTCATTGAGCATGTGTTGTTAGATCAAAGAGACTTTTCTCTAATAGAAGAAATCCTACCAGAGAGGTTAGTGAAAAATTTATCATTGAAAGATTTAAGTGCAGGTTTAAGCCTCTTTTGTTTTTGGACCAAACGGTAAATGAGGGAGCCCATAATGTAACAATTTTAAACCTCACTAACAGTCTCAAGAAATCTATCATGGTGAGTCCAAGCATTAAAGAACTTGAAAGGTTTTGGTTTAGATGTGAATGGAACATTAGTGTGGAGAGCAAGTAGGGAGTGATCTGAGGGGCCAGGGTCATCAATGAAGAGTGTAGACTGGTCAAAGGAGTCTAACCAAGCTTGGTTCACAAGTGTTCTATCAAGTTTTGAAGCTTTGAAATGGTCACCCGGGCTTTTGTTAGTCTAAGTAAAAAAGGGACCAATACTAGGGTGGTCATGAAGAGAAGCTTTCGAAAAGCAATCTTTGAAGTCATTGGAGCTAATGGATGGACAACATTTAATGGACCTATCATCAACCTCAAGAGTTTCATTGAAATCTCCTAAGACATACTAGGGAGAAGAGTGACAATTGTTGCTCCATATAAAAATTTGTTGCCAAAGGATTTTTATTTTAGAGGGGGTATTTCGACCATAGACAAAAATAACCCAGAAAGATAGACTTTCAGTTAAGGATGTGACATGACAATGTAGAGTTTGGTCAGTATAATCAACTTTTGTGACATGGGCTCTATCTTGCTTCCAAAAGATCCACATACGACCAGTAGGGCAAGAATCATAATTGTGAATGAACCCCAAATACTTGAAACAATTGGCAATAATAGAATTCATTTTATTAAGTTTGACCTTAGTTTCAAGAATGCAAAAGACATCAATAGAATGTATATTCACAAAACACGACTTCTTTCTGTTTGTGGGGCTTATTAAAACCCTGGATGTTCTATGCACTAATAATCATAAGGAAGGGGGAATGCAAGATATCCAGAGGAAGAGGATCCCAAAGAAGAGATAGAGGTCTTAACTTACACCAACGAATTGACTTCTAAGGAGAGATCACTAAGCTTTGGAGAGCCACAGTCCACCTCATTGACAATTTTACCACCAAGCCCTTGAAGTACGCTAAACCTGTTAGAATTTGATTTTGAGGGAGAAACATGTTTTGGATTTGTGGAGGTTGTCTTGGAGGTTAGCTTTGATGAAGCTTGACAAGTACTAACATTAGCATTTGGCTTGGCAATAGGGCCGGGTTTGGGTAGGGCCAAATTATTTGGTTGGGAACCGGGTAGATAAAAGGCCGAATTGGGTAGAAGGCCGAGTTTATGTCGAGTCACATAATAGGTAGATGTGCTAGGATCATTAGGCTTGCTAGGAACATCTTGGGCTATGGGATTTATGGACATAAAAGGTTGAGATTTGTTCTTTTGGGGAACATGTTTCCATTCATCATTTGGTTATTGTTGCTTCCTTGGCAAGGTGGTCACTTCAACTTTCTTGGCTTGCACGGGGAAATTATCGTTGTTATGACCAATAATATTGCAAAAAGTGCATCTTGAAGGCTTTAATTCATACTCGATGTCAATCTTCACAAGTGTATTATACCTATTCTTAGCCCATGTATGGTCCGGTAGATCTTTGCTAATGTCTATTTCAACGCACACTTTAGCATAACCAAAGTGGGATCTAGCTTTGGTTTTTGATTCCATTTACAAATGAACTTCAATGGTGCTACCCATATAGTTCAAGCATCTTCTTGACCAAAGATCAAGTGGAACATTCTTGAATTTTAGCCAAATGGGAACTTTTTCACAAGTGAGGTTGACAAGTTGAGTGTCAGGATCCCATCTTCACAAAAGGAGGGATCTATGGTTGACATGCCACAATTCTTGGAGAATAGTATCAATCACATCTTCATTTTCAAACCGGAAGACGGAAAGCCCATAATCTGTATGTTTTATGTCAACTTTTCCAAAGGGCATCCAAAGTGTGTCCACAAACTTTTGGATAAGAAAAAAAGGTAGAGGTTTATCAATGAATTGTCCAATGAGACAACTATTCCAAACTTCATCATTTTCTTCATAAACATCAAGTAGGCGATAAACAACTTTCATTCCAACTTTCTCATAAACCTCCATATCAATAAAGTCAAGTTTTAGATTTTGTTTGAGATTCCCAACAAAAATACTCTTCCGATTAGAGATTACATTGGTGCCTAACACATTTTTGTAGGAGTGTTAGTTTCCCATATTTCCAAGAACAACATTCCCAACCACATTTGTAACAATTGCATCATTAGAACCTTGCAAAGCAACACTTGTAATAACTTGAACTTGGTCACCAAGACTAGTTGAGGAGGTCTTGGTCAATATGTGTACACCAAGGGGAGGAAAATCCAAGTCATGAGACAATGGAGTAGATGAAAGATGAGGGGAAATCGTGGTTGCCAACGTGTGTTATGTGGCGGCATGGGGTGATATGGCTAATGATGTGGCATGGGTTGGTAATGTGGTGGATGACGTGGAGATGGGGGGTGACGTGGCCGCAAAGGGTGATGTGGCATATGATGAGTAGGTGTGTGATGTGGCAGGGACAAAAGATGTAGCATGTTGAGTATTAATGGGGGGAAAAACATGGCTGAGGGGGAAAAATTGTGGGTTAGTGCATTGGTGGGGTATAGTTGGTAAGTGGAGGGATTTTTTAGGAGGGTTCAAAAGGGGGTATCATGTCTCAAAAAGGAATAGGGGTCTTAGTTGAAAGGTTGTTAGGTAAATTGGTATTAGGATTCGAAAAATAAGAGATGTCCATTGGGCAATGACCAACGGGTAACATAGTAGTTGGAGTTGTGGTGATGGCCAAACCAGACAAGGTAGAATGAGAGGAAAAGCTGGTCAAATGTGGAGAGAAAAACAAGGGAACACTACCACAAGCAAGGGGTACAGCTACATTGGACAAGTACAAAGGTGGAGAAGAAAAATCATGACCATGACTTATCTTTAAACCTTGGTGGTCATTCAACCATTGCCCTTCTTCAACTACATCAACAATCTTACCATCATTTTCACATAAAGCTTCGGAGTCTTTGTGGACAACTTCAATATTCTGGCTAGTGGTGGAGGAAACATCATTACTTTGACTAAGGGGAGAAGATGATATATCATCAACCTCTTCAACTGTGGGGGAAAGAATGGGAGGATTTTCCTATGGCCTTGGACAAGAGAATGACACTAGCTCGAGCGGAAGTGGAAGAATGAGCCTTCTTCTTTTTGTTGTTAGCCATGGAAGCAAAGGAAAAAAAAATTAGCAGGGGAATCAAAGGTTGAGGTCTGAATGAAAATGGAAAAGGGCAAGGGGGTGTGGGAGTGGTGAAGTGTGCTGGCAAGGGTGTGGCAAGTTAGTCAATGGTGGTCAATAGGGTGGTGAGAGGTGTAACCGGCAGTTTTGGGGTGAGGGTGGTGGTGCATGGTTGGAGAGCATTTTTCTCATGTGTGTTCTTATTATTATTTATTTTTTGCGTTTCTTTTGGCCAATGGGGGCTGCAGCCCCCACTAGCATACTTAAACCTTTATCCCTGCTTACATACACTATAAAAAAAATTAAATTTTACGACGGGTCGTCGCCATCCCGTCACCAATATGGCGACGGCTTGGTGAATGGTAAGGTTGACGCCAATTTTGTGACAGGATAGTGACGACATAATGTGAGACAGAAAAAACCGTCACTAAGCTATCACTAACAGTGACGGGATACTTCGTTGTTTCCAAAATTGGAGACGGGAGCACCTCCCGTCTCCAAAATTGGATACGGGAACGCATCCCGTCTCTAAAATTGGATACAACATACTTCACCGTCTCTAAAATTAGGGATGGGAGCGCCTCCCGTCTCCAAAATTAGAGATGGGAGCACATCCCATCTCTAAAATTGGAGACGGGAACCCCTCATGTCTCCAAAATTGGAAACGACATACTTCGCCATCTCTAAAATTGGAAACGGCATACTTTGACGTCTCCAAAATTGAAGACGGGAAGCGCTCCCGTCTCTAATTTTGGAGACAGCATGAAATAATAGAATTAAGTAGAACCACAATTATTTACCTAAACAACTAAATATCACACTCACTCAAATACTCACCATACACGGTTATAGCTTTACTCCACACACATATTCAAGTGAAAAAGAAAAATCAATCTCATCTCACCTTTTCACCATTACCGTCAGGCAGAGTAGAGGAAACAAGAGAAAATAAAAATGAATAAAGCTTTTATCTCTCTCGCTCTCTGCCTCACGTTGACAAAGATCAAGAAAAGGAAAAAAGAAGAAATCATGTCGAGAGCAGCTGCTACCCAACGCGAGGAAAAAAAAAAAGAGAAATGGGGGTAGTAGTGAGCTAGACGGGAAAGGAAGGAAAAAATCTAGGCCTTTCAAGTTTTATTTTGTATTCCTTAACTAAATCAAGTAAGGGGTTAATTTATTTTGCATTTATAGTTGTTCATTTGTTTGAATAATAACCCTAGTAGCATAAATGTTCGATACTTGATGATGTGTTGGAAGCTTGAGTTGTAGATTTTTATGATTAAATACTTTAATACTAGTTGTATTGTAAAGACGATTAATCTTTTATGTGTAGTTGCTATGTATTTTAGTTGTATTGTTGCAAAGTTCATAAATGTGAACCAAATGGTTGTGAAATTGCTTAAGTGAATTTTTATTTCACTATGTATAGCATGTATCAAGCTAAAAGCAAGGTTTGAATACAAAATGGAGTTAAAGTGAACCTAACCATGGTGTGTGTGTGTGAGCCGTGTAGCTGCCCAGAGCCTGCAACCTTTCTGCCGGCGCCGAGATTGATTCTTGCCGGCGACAGCTACTATGGCAGCCAACTGCCGACATGTTCTTTTTCCTCCTCCCTTGTCCTTCGATGCTATGTATATATAATATAAAATGTCAAGTTATGTGTTGGTTTTCACTAGTTAACTTTGTATGAATTATTGATTTGATACAAGCCTTGTGTTCTGATTTAAGAATAGATGTAGAAGACTGTTAGTTGGTTAGCTGAAGTTAGAATTGGATTACTAGTGTAAATGAATTACTTGATAGACAAATTGTTAACTTTTCAATTTAAAAAGAGCTAGCAAGATATCTTCTGAAATTATCTTTTAGCCATTGATAAGTGAGGAAGCCTAAAGATTTAAGATAGTCTATGATCAGCTTATGTGAACATAGGAAGATTGTTAAACTTGGCCCTGAAGCAGATGAACTGAGTGAAAAAGGGAAGTGTCTCATTGGTCGTTGCCATGGCTATGGCACTGCCTAATGTACCAACAATAGCAATGATTCTTAGGAAAAAATTTAGCAAAGAAACTCCTCTACTCACCACACTCTTTGGAGCTGAACCAGAACCTGCAGTACCAAGCTCAACGGCACTTGCTTTCATTTTCTTAAGCAAAACCACAAAAGACCACAAAGATATAAAACTTGAAGAATGATCTCAAGAAAATGGTTTAAGTTTCAATTTCAGGTACTGATGGTAACAGCAGGTCATGGCATGGGAATTTATACGTGTTGCATTATTGTTTTGAGGGTCTTTGTTGTAGCTTACAAATGGTGTCATCATGTAGTTATTACATGATATCCTACTTTTTTGTCAAAGGATTTGATTTTAAAATTTATCTTTTCGTAGTTGCTCTTTAATCATGATGTTTATCTTATCCAAGTCCATCCCATACTCCTACTCCACCAAATCCTTCCCTTAATTGGAAAGTTAATGCTATGAAAGAATTTGATTTTTTTTTTTTTTTTTGCTAAGCAAAGGCATGCAAATGTTTTTCCAAATCCTTTTTTTTCAGTAAAAAATAGCTTTCATTGTTAATTTTCTAGGTATAAAACCAAATTGATTTTCTGATACCCTTGTATTTCTCCTTATTCTCCTTTGGGTAAATAGCCCCGGACCCCCCTGTGATCAAGCGAAACTTGTTATAACCTCCCTGTAGTCCAAAAAATATAGTCGGACCCCCCTGTGGTCCACCCGTTGATACACACCACCCCCCTCCGTCAAATTTTACATCAAAACTGACGAAAGTGTACGACACGAACGTAAAATGCGATTTTTATTAGTTTTTAATGTATTTAGTAATAAAATAATATATATATATATTTTTATTTAGTAATAAATAAAAAAATAGGTGAAAATGAAAAGAAAAATGAAAAAAATGAAAATATTTTAATTACTAATATTATTTTATTATTAAATAAGTTAAAAACCCATAAAAATCGCATTTTACGCTCGTGTGGTACACTTTCCGTCAGTTTTGACAAAAAAATTGACGGAGGGGGGTGGTGTGCATCAACGGATGAACCATAGGGGGATCCGACTATATTTTTTGGACCACATGGGGATTATAGCTAGTTTTGCTTAACCACAGGGGGGTCCGAGGCTATTCACCCTTCTTCTTTCAATCACTCTTTTCCATATCATAATGTGGCTTATTAATATAAAGCTATGACAAGTTGATAGTTGGTTTCTATTTGTTAAATGTGATTAGTAAGTGGATTCTACTAATGTCACCACAAAAAAAGGTCACATAGGTGATAGTTTTTGCCTCCAAATGTCACTTATGCAAAATGTATATTATGAAAAAGGTGACAATTTTTACAAATAAATGCTGCTAATATGGTATTTTACTTATAGGATCATATAGGTGGCAATTTTTTCCTCCTGCCACTTATGTGAATGGAATCACAAAATAACTGGTCCAGTTATGTACACATTTAAGACACATTAGGCAGCGGTTGCTTAGAGCCGCTATCATCACTTATTCTTTACATAATAGGTAGCGGTTCACTAAACCGCTACCTATTAGGCATCTGATTTTTTTTTAATAAAAAAAGACATACACGTACGACTGGCGATGATAAGCACAATGTTAACACTTAAATTTAAGTAGAAAAAAACCAATAACTATTACTAAACTAGAAAGCTACTGCATTATGGCTTCAGTTTCTTTTTTTTGTGTGTTTTTTCGAATTGAGCTTGAATATTTGTTTATTATGCTGAAATTAATGTTATTTATGTGTATGTGTATGTGTTTGTTTTACTGATTAAAACTTTTTATACACGTGTGCTAATTAATTGTTAGTTACTGCTAATTGAGCTTGAATATTTGTTATTTTCCAGTGTATATATGTGAGTGCATGTTTATATGTGCAAAGATTTTATATGTGCGTGCCTTATCCTCTTCGAACGGGGAATCTAATCAAGATCTAGCATCCTCTTCAAATAGGGCAGGTAATCATGTGAGGCCCGACCCCGAATAATGTGTGTTACCTAGATTTGCATGCCTTAGACCTAGAATTGTATGACCGACCTTAGACTACGTGCCATGTCTTGGTTTTTGTGCATGCTTCGCCATTCGTGCCTTGACCTAGAATGGTGTGCCCTAATCCCCTACTGACGTGTGATACCTAAATATACGTACCCTGACCTTGATGTAAGTGCGTTACCTCATTTTGTGTGCCCTAACCTTGAACTGCGTATGTTAACCTAGATATAGAGTCGTGCCTTGATTTGCGTGCCTTGCATTAGTTTACGTGTATTCACCTAGGATTACGTGCCTTAGTCATGAAGTACGTGCCTTAGTCATGAAGTACGTGTCTACCTCATAGTTCGTGTTTACCTCGTAGTGTATGCCCTAGACCTAAGAATACGTGCCTACACGCTAATCAATAAAGATTCCAACACCAAGCACAAGACAATAAAATAATCCTACACAATCCACTAACTATTATTATATTCCTTATTCAAATCCTACAAATTCCACTAACTATAAAATAACATTAAATTATTCCTAAACATTCCACTAACATTATTTTAATCCTAATTCAAATTCACTACAAGACAAAACTCTATCATCATCCAAACCATCCCCAATATAATATACCTAATTACCTTTTCCTACAAAATCACTAACACCTAAATATTATATTTTAAACAAACTACAAAATAAAATCTCACAAACCTCTAAACATACTCTATATTCTCTTCTAACTTCAAAGCTACACAAACACCTAAGCCAACATGTTCTTCCACAAACACTAAACACAACACTCATGAAAATACACACACACACATACACTAAATCTCTACACTCTTTCTCATCCTCTCAAATCTGAAAATACACACCCACCCAACACATAATCAAAATTCAAATGCTCAAGACAACAAAACATACTCTTACACATTTTGCCTAAACCCTATGCTCTTTTTTCTAACTCCCAAGCATCCCCACACGTATCCCTTACACCTTGCACCCCCCAAGCAGAATAATTAGCATAATTTCAATGCCTTGGGCTGAAATCATCATCCCATACACCAAATTGACACTTCACCTAAGCACACATAGCTCAAAAACACTCAAAACCTCATTTTTCTCTTAACTCTCTCTCTCTCTCTCATCATTTTCGACCCTAGCTCTCTCTTGAGCATCCAAGACTCCTCACAAGCTCTCAAGGACTCTCTAAGACTCTCCCAAGCTTGACCATAGCAAGCCATAGCAAACAAACACGCAAGAAAGTCTCATACAGGCACATAACTTATCATTTTCAGCCTAGGTAAAGTTTTGATGGTTTTCTTCCATTTCTTTTTGTTCTAAACACATGCACACTTCCTACACAAGCTAACTAAGCTAGGATTTAAAGGAAATCAAGATACCTCTCGGCCAAAGCAAGGAAAAAGGTCCATTTGTGCGATTTCAAGAGCAATTGTGCATTTTCATCCATCAAGTGGCTAAGGTGAGGGTTAAACTCTTTTAAAAGTTTTCAAAAACCACATGCATGCCTTTAAATGTCTATCTTTACTTCTGTACTTGTGATCTATGTGTTATCATGAGCTTTTGTAAACATGCATGGCAAGATATTTGGCTAGAATGTGATGATAGATGAAATCGGGTATGTGACAGCCTTCTGCCTTGTTGGTGCGAGGTGATTTTGACCAGGTAAATGATGTTTAAAATGCGTAAAAATTGGTAGGTGACTATTTTTGCCATTTCTAAACACTTTTTGCAGAAATATGCCAAAGCTAATTTTGACTCTAAGGTCCTCAAAATGGCAAAATATTAAAATGTGTCCAAATCTGGAAAGTCTGGAAAAATGAAGCAGGTTTTGGCAGATTCACCGACCTTGTAGAACAAACCCGTTTTGAGTTAGTAAATGATATCCAAAATGCATGAAAATTGGTATGCTGCTAGATTTTTCAGTTCTGGACATTTTTGTCAGAAATGGATGAAGGCTAAATCTGACCCTAAGGCCCTAAAAACGACAAGTATTAAAATGTGTGCAAATTTGGACAGTTTTGTGTAGTCTCACTGTTTTGGCTATAACTATTGAACCCGAACTCCAAATGATGCAAGGTTTGTTTCTGAATTTAGTTCACTCCTTAAGCTTTCATTTGAAATCTTGTTCACTAGAATTGGATATTTTTTGCTTGTCTCAATGATTGTGAGAAAACAGCCCATTGCAGTGAGGGTTTCACCTAGTGATATGCTTAGAAAAATTATTGTAACATCTTTTGTTGTATCAAATGCTTGGGATTGTGGCATTGGGATGTTGTGTGGACCAGTTTGGATGTTTGAGGGTGTTGGAATTAATCAATGCATGGCTTGGGTGTAGTCACGTGACAACTTAGGGCTTAATCGCACGGGTGAGCATGAAATGAAACCCTAATGACTAGGTAAACTCACTAAGTGTTGATCCTATGGATATCGTGTTTAATTATGTAATTAGTAGGCTGCCCGTAGTTGCCCTTATAGCCCTGAATATAATTCTGACGATTACATGTTGACAAGTAGGCTTTTCTTGCACCCTGTCCCACGTAGATGTTGTTGCATGTTGAATAATCTTATTATTTGATTACGTGAACTTCGAAATGAGTTATATGACTTGATTTACATGCGTTACATGGCTGCCCGTTTAATATTCATATAACTCATGTGCTTTTCAAGTGAAATTACTTGTCATATCGTGCCTCGCGTGTTTACTTGTCAATGTGCAATCTTATGACTGCTCGTAGGCAACCTACTTTGTTGTCCTCCTAATGTGTTATATTAAATGTCATAAATGTGCATTGCATACAAGGTTGCAACCTTTCATTCTGGTGTGGTAACGTTCACGCATACCGGACGGCATCGGGCTTGCCAGTGCAAATGTGACTACCATTGTCCAATTCCCTCTCTCGCTTGGGGACTAGACTTCCTCAGAGAGTTGGGTCATAGGATTTCGGGGTACATCCGGAGTATACCCATTTGGCGTGATAAGGGGATGATTTGAAGCCGGCTGCAACAACTGATACTGGAAATGAACTGAGAGCAAAAGCTCACCGTATCCTTTTCACTATATGTATAAGTACTCTCGCTTGGTTCCTAGAGGACGTCGGGGAGGAAAGACGGATAATTGTGTTCAGTTACTTTTACATTACATTATGTACTTAATTGTGATATATATCATGTTTACAAAAAGGATTTCATAAGTTGAACCCAAAAATGAGTTTCAAAACTTATTTCTCGTTCCCCTTTGTTGAGTTCATAAGGACTCATCCTCTTTTATCATCTCAGGTGAAGAAGACCAGGAACAGGTACCAGAGGATAACGTGCCTAACGATGATTCCTTGGAATGATTGCTTGCCCTACGTGCCTTACGTGACTATGGCCATTTTGTGAACAATATGTTGCTTGAAGACTATTTCTTTTATGTTGCTTGTTGTTGTAATGTAAAAGACCCCCATTGTAATTTGGGGTCTAATTTTGGCTTGTACTGATCCTAACTAGATAGACACTACTATGGTCGTTTTGCTATCGTTATTGGCTATGTACCTATCATAGGATTATGAAGTATCAGGTAAGAATTAAGTAAAATGAATCTATCCAATTTTAAGCAGGTACTCATTGATAAGCTAATATCAACAGGTACATTTGTAACAAGGATTAACAAACAAATGAGACATAGTATCATGCTAGGTTATTAATCAAACGGGACTTCGAGATAACTGGTAGGCGTTTCAATTGATTATAAATAGTAATCTTAGTTAGAAATGAAATTGAGATTGGAAATTTTGAGGCGTTTAAAGAATTAGGTCAAACTAAAGAGCCTAATTACAGCCGTTATGCTGCCAATTTTCTGGAGAATTTGTGGAGTTTAGGCTAAAACGTTAAGTGTTAAACCCTCTTCAACGATTAGGTACGTGACACGACTTGAATGTTTAGATCACATCCTAGTCTAACCTTCATAGGTCGGGTTGGGGCGTGACAAATCATATCCTCTGCAATAATTTTTTCAGATAAAAGAACAAATGGAGTTACTAAAGACAAAATTGTGTTTGTACTTTAATGTGAGTAAAGGAATGCAGTAGTTGTATATTTAATTTCATGTGCATTTTATTTTCTAACAACAGTTATTTTTAAGGAAGTTTTCAGGAAAAGTGTTCTCATGAAATTGGGAACTTGTTGCTTTCTATGTGTCAAATATCTGTGATCTTTAAATAATACACAATGTGGAAAATACTACTCCGGTGATTTTGAGTGAGCTCCTTCTAATGTAGGTTTCATAAAACAGTTTCCTTAGACACCAGGCAGATGAGTTTTACTTGATTTTTCGTTTCCTCGCATCTCTAAGAACATGATTTTTGTCTCTTCAAGTTAGGCCTTCTAATGTGGGGCTAGAAACATCGATATGCATGATTTTTTTTCTGTAGTGGAGATTGTCAATGGTTAATCTTTGGTGTGGCAGTAGTTGAGAGTATATGCAAGTGAAATTAGTTCTTACGTGCTATTAAACTTCATCTTCACATTTTATGTAAGGACCTTATTTTCTTTTATTGAATTTTTTTTGAAATATTCTGGGAAATTCTTGCTGGTTTTCTAGTACTATACTTATATCTCATTTATCTCCCTTGCTTGCTGCTATAGCTCAATGAAAATAAAGTAATTTTGTAAATAAAATCCTGAAAATTTGTTGAGGAAAATTGGATCTGCCAAATGACAACCAATTTTACAAGTGGACTCTGGGCTAACTATGATAATGGAACTTACCCTTCGTGTTGCAACGGTCATCAATTTGATGAGAATGAGGTACTTAGAAGTACACCATAGTTACCATCCGCATATTTATGTGATTAAACTTGAATATCGCTCAAGTGTATAACACCTTCAGCAAATACTTCATTCATATGTTTGAATAAACATGTTTCACTGATTGTTTGAATATGTGATTTAAATGTAATTTTTACCCTATCTTAGAACACTTATATGATTGGAAAATTTGAGTATTCGAAGTTTTCCTAGAGTTTTCCTTTTGTTAAGGTAGAAATATGCCGAGTCGCAAGTGGCCTTCACGTACTGCCTTGATGCCTGCAAAACAAAGAAGGCTTGGCGGGTCTTGCCCGTATTAGCACTCCGATGACTAAATTAGTCTGGTGCTCTTTGCAGAGAAAGAGATATGCAAAGTATGTAAGAATTAGTATTTGATGTACCTGTCTTTCCTTGCTGAATCTTCTGTCTTTTATAAGCACCATGGTTTCTAATTTAAAAGAGAAGTCATCATGGTTGCTGAGTCAAAAGAGTAAAGGTGCAGTAGTGGATCATCATTAAAGGAATAGTGGAGAATTATTAAAGTGGTCAGTGGATAAGTGTTTAAATGGATCAGGGGGAAATTACCTAGAGATTCCCTGAATTGATGGGACAATGTGTACTACTGTCTCTGGGTTTGAGGTCTTAAAAAGCGACTTTCAGATGGTCTTATGCCTCGTCCGAGCTCATGAAGTTTCTCCACGCATGATGACCGAGGCCCAGCAATTATTCCCGAAGGGTTGGATTAATTCAACTATCCGTCCGAGGTGTGCAACACCTCAAAGAAAGTATACAGACCTCAGACCTCAAAGTCCGAGATCTTAAAAACCTCGGATCACCATGTCCGAGGACCATAGGACCTCGGACCTAGGCCTATGGACCTCAGTCATCTTTGGTCGAAGGTTCTATGGACCTCGGACTCCCTGTCCGAGGTCCAATGGACCTCGGACGATATTATCAACCCTCATCCGAGGTCCTACAGACCTCGGACAAGGCCTTTCCCTTCTAATTGAGGGGTCAGTTCGCGAAATCGAGAAAATTCAAGGGTTTTACCCATATCATGATGCCCCCTCAGTTCTTGGAGCTATAAAATAGGTTTGGAAACTGATTGTGATGCCTTGGCAATGTCGAATCTAGTCGATAAATCATTTTAGTACTACTTTGTCTTTTGTGTAATTTGTCACCTACCACCATTAATGTTATCTTGCCACTTGTCAAGATCTGGTGCAATGACTTTTGAATTAATGGTGAGGATTTGAAACTCTTGGTTTTCCCTCCTATTTTCTCTCCTATAAATACCTATTTCTACCATTCAAACATTCACTTTTCACCTCATCTCTCTCACTTTCCCCTCTCTCTCTCTCTTTCCTCTCTTTCTCCAAGGCTTATACACTTCAAGCTAGTTCTAACATCTCTGCTCCACCACCAACACCTTGGAGCAGCCACCAACACCTCAGCGCTACCACCAACACCTCGGCGTAGCTACCTTGTCAGCGCCAACTACCTCGGTGCCACCTCCACTTCCTTGGTATCTTATCTTCTTTTCTTTGACCCTTTTTTACATTCATCATTTATATTTATATATATATATATATATATATATATATATATATATATATGTATATGTATATGTATATGTATACATGTATATGTATATGTATATGTATACATGTATATGTATATGTATATATATATATACATATACATATACATGTATATATATACATATACATATACATATACATGTATACATATACATATACATATATATATATATATGTATATATACATATACATATACATATATACATATACATATATATATATACATATACATATATATATATATATATACATATACATATACATGTATATATATACATATACATATACATATACATATATACATATACATACATATATATACATATACATATATATATATATATATATATATATATATATATATAAAATTTTATGACGCCTTCTTCTTTGACTTCTTCTTCCAAAATTATGGAGGTTACTGTTGCTCTTCCTGCTGCGACCCAAGGCATCAATCTTAAGGGAGATATCCATACCGACCCCTTGGTCACAGTTATTCCCCCGTCTTCTTCATCTTTACCTTTCGGGGTTCTTATTCTCGCTCAACCTCTTAGGTCAATTAGGACTGACGAAGCCGGGCCTCCGGAGTCTAGTCCTTCCAATCCTACTGAGTCCGAAACTTCTCAAACCATCTCTTAATGCGATCTGAACCCTGATCTTCCACACATTACTCTAGAGATGATCCCTAGGATACCCGAATCCTTTCTTTCTCCTTCTAGGGTCGTAACACCTGATCTTGACCCCGAAGCCTAGACAAATTTTTTCGCCATGTACTACAACTGCACCTTTGGCTAAGCCGAGTTGCTCGAGCTTCACAACGAAGGTGTCTTTCTGCATGGTTATGAATTCAGAATTCCTTACTATCTGGATGTCGCCTATCGACCTGAGGTAGGGGAAGTGGCCTTACCCTATCTCGCTCTTCGATTTATCCACCTTCCTTTCCCTGCCTTTATCATCCGCATCCTTAATTTTCTTGACATTGTTCCTTGCCAACTTGCTCTTAACGGTTGGAGGGAGGTAGTAGCTTTTTATGTATGGGTCAAGTCGTTTGGTCTTACCCTGACCCTTAATCTTTTCTGCCAATTTCATCAACTGGTCCATGACCCCAAAAATTTTGGTGTATACTCATTCTCTGCTAGGCCCAGTCATCGTTTATTTTCTAATTGGCATTCTAGCAACCGAGGATGGCACAACAAGTTTGTATTCATCATTCATCATTTCAAATGCCCAGTCAAAAGGCTTTACAAGCATTTACCACGTACTGAGCTTGATGCCTATCGTGAGCCTTCTCTCTTGACCCCAGTCGAGAGGCTTATGACTTATTTCATTCTTCATCGAGCTCGGCCCGTGCATGGTGTCCTCTATTTGACACGTAAAGCTGTTCTAGCCTCCAGCATTTATGATCTGTCAAGGTGTGTTAATGCCGAGGCGGGACCTTCGGCAGCTGCTTGCCCTCCATTACAAGGATCCCTTGTTGCTAAGGTCTCATATTCTCCAGTCTCTAGGTTCCAGGATGATGCTCCGATCTATGAAGGTAATGAAAATTTTCATACATGTATTTTCATTTTAAGCTATTCTTTTTGCCTAGCTGACTCTTATTTTGCTGTTACAAGTACCACTTCCTGGAGGTTCAACAGCAGATGCCTCCTGGTACTTCTGAGGCTACTGAGGCTCGAACCACTGGTGCTGGTAGACTTAATCCGGTTAATGTGGCTTCTCAGAAAGCTCGAGCTGAGGTACAACAAACTCGAGTAGAGGCACAAAGAGCTCGTGCTGATAAACGAGCTGGAAAGAAGAAGGTTAAAGGTGGTCCTAGCAAGAAGCGAAAGAGGACTGGTCGGCCAAGAAGAAAGGTAGTTCAATCAGATAGTTCATCCGAGCCCACTTGGACCAAGCCCCCTGTCCTGCAGGATTTCTCTTTGCCAACTCCTGGAAGAAATGCTCAAAGATTCGAAGCCTTCAAAGAAGTTGCCACTCGTCATGAAGCTCCTTCTTATGAAAAGGTACTTGGTGTCATGCCCGAGGATAGTGGTTTGGCTAAGGATGCATCTCTTTCTATTGCCAGATCTTCTGACCCGCTTCGTCCGAGGCCTCCCCCTGCTCCCGAGTGCTCGGCCCAATCTCGTCCGAGGTCTCCCCCTGCTCTTGAAGGCCCTGATAATGTGGCGAGTTCTCTAGATGAACTCCCGAGGGATCGGTTACACCCCATTGCTCAAGAGGCCTTTGAAAAGGCTCGCTTCAAGGTACTTTTTCTTTTTAATTCTTCATTTACTTTTATCTGAGTTGTATTTTCCTGACCTTGCTTTGGTTATCACAGATGTCCATGGGTCTCAGCGTGGCCTACCGCTTCGTGGAACAATATGAGCGGCAGCTTGCTAAGGCTAAGGCTTCTTTTAAAGAATTTGAGGAGCATTCCAGGAGCTCAGAGGCTGCAATCTAAGCCGAGCTTACTGCCACCCGTGAGACAACTAGAATGGCTCGGGAAGACGTCACTTCAGCAAATTCCGAGCGTCGTCAACTTCGGACTGATTAGATGGCTTCCTTGAGGGCTCAAGAGGAGGCTAGGGCTGAGTGTGAGAGGCTTCAGTCTGAGTTACAGGTATTACAAACAGCTCGCGGTTCCATGGAAACTCAATTCAGGGATCTACTAGCTTCACTAGTGGATATGAAGGTCCAGGTAGTAGAGGATTTCCATTGTGGGCAAGGATACAAGGATGATTTGAAGAAGCTTTATGCTCGATCTACTGCTGACACCATGGATGACGTCAATGTTGTGCTTCGGGAAAAACTTGATCGTTATGCCAAAAGGCATAGTTTAACTATTATGGAGAATGTGCTTACTGGTGACTCTTCAAGTTCTGAGGATGAGTTTGAGGATAGCGAGAAGGAGGGATAGGCATTGTTTTTAAGGCATTGTATGTACCTTTTGCTTTTTCCTTTGTAATGAAGACTTTTGTCTTTAATAAAAAAAAGCTTTCCTTCTTGATTAATTGTTTTTCCTTTCGTACTTGGTTTCTTTTGTTAGGTCATGCCTTTTTGAAACTCTTTACTGTTAAAGGATATTTTGATGGCTTCGAGGGTTTATGCCCCTTGGCCTGCCCCTTGTTTTGATCCTTGAGGGTCGTGCCCCTTTGTTTTGATCATCGGAGGTCGTGCCCCATTGTTTTGATCCTCGGGGGTCATACCCCCTTGTTTTGATCCTCAGGGGTCATGCCCCCTTGTCTTGAACATTGGCTTCCTCTAGGATTTGACTTTCTTATACTACAATCATCAATGAAAATTTTGGATAGAAATCTGTTATAAAGACATAATCATAAACTTAAATATTCAAGGAGAAGGACTACATGTAGTATTTTCTTAGATGCTCTACATGCCATGTATTTCTTAGTTCCCTGCCATTGAGGTCTTTGAGTCTGTAAGTTCCGAGTTTGACTTCTTTAACTATTTTGTACGGGCCTTCCCAGTTTGGTCCGAGTTTTCCCTAATTTAGATCAGGTTTGAAGATTGCCCTTCAGAGGACTAGATCCCCCTCTTTAAGTTCTCTGCTTCTTACTTTCTTTTTGAAGTATCTTGCCATAGCCCTCTTGCCTTCAAGCATCTTTATTCCAGCCTTCTCTCTGAATTCTTCCACCAAATCCAGGTCTTCCCGTAAGGCCTAGTTATTAACTTTTTCTTCATACTCAGCGACTCTTTGGCTTGTTGAGCCAATTTCTATAGGTAGGACAGCATCTACCCCGAATGTTAGGCTGAAAGGGGTTTCGCTTGTCGACTCATTGGGCGTTGTTCTATATCCCCATAGCACTTCAAGCAAAACTTCAACCTAGAGGCCTTTGGCTGCTGACAGCTTCTTTTTCAAACCCTACAAAATAGATCTGTTAGCGTTTTCTATTTGGCCATTAGTTTGCGGATGTGCTACAGAAGCAAATCTAAGGGAAATGCCCAACTCTGAGCATTGTTTCTTGAAATAGTGGCAATCGAACTAGGTTCCATGTCACGCCCCCACCCGGCCTATAAGGTTAGACTAGGGTGTGATCTAAACATTCAAGTCACGTCTCGTACTTAATTGTTCATAAAAATTTAACACTTAATGTTTCATCCTAAACTCCAAAATTTTTTGAAAAATCGGCAGCATAACGGCTGTAATTGGGCTATTTGGTTTGACCTAATTCTCTAAACACCTCAAATTTTCCAATCTCAATTTTATTTCCAACAACGATTACTATTTACCATCAATTGAAATACCTACTGGTTATCTCAAGGTCTCGTTTGATTAATAACCTAGCATGATACTATGTCTCGTTTGTTTATTTATCATCATTACAAAAGTACCTGTTGATCTTAGCTTAATAGCGAGTACTTGCTTAAGATTTGGTTGGTTCATTTTATTTAGCCCTTACCTAATACTTCATAATACTATTATAGATACTAACAATACTAATAGCAAAATGACCATAGTAGTTTCTAGTGTCTGTCTAGTAAATATCAGTACAAACCAAAATTAGACCCCAAATTATAACGGGGGTCTTTTACATTACAAACATTGAACAACATAAAAAGAAATAGTCTTCAAGTAGCATAGTTCACAAATAGCCATAATCACACAAAGCACATAGGACAGGCAATCACTCCAAGAAATCATCGTTAGGCACATCGTCCCCAGGTACCTGTTCTTGATCTTCTTCACCTGAGATGATAAAACAGGGTGAGTCTTTATGAACTCAGCAAGGGGGAACGAGAAATAGGTTTTGAAACTCATTTTTCGGTTCAACTTATGAAAATCCTTTTGCAAGCATGAATATAACACAATTAAGTACATAACAAAAATATAAAAGTAAAGAAACACAATTACCCGTCTTTCCTCCTCGAGGTCCTCTAGGAACCAAGCGAGAGTACTTATACACATAGTGAAAAGGATACGGTGAGCTTTTGCTCTCAGTTGTTGCGGCCGACTTCAAATCATCCCCTTATCACGCCAAGTGGGTGGACTCCGGGTGTACCCCGAAATCCTACGACCCAACTCTCCGAGGAAGTCTAGCCCTCAAGCGAGAGAGGGAATTGGACAATGGTAGTCCTGGTTGCACCGGTAAGCCCGATGCCGCCCAGTGTGCGTGAACGCTACCAAGCCAGATTGAAAGGTTGCAACCTTATATGCAATGCACATTTATGACATTTAATATATCACATTGGGAGGACAACTAAGTAGGTTGCCTCCGGACAATCATATGATTGCACATTGACAAGTAAACAAGCGAGGCACGATAAAACAAGTAATTTCACTTGAAAGGCATATGGAGTTATATGAACATTAAACGGGCAGCCATGTAACACATGTAAATCAAGTCATATAACTCATTTCGAAGTCCACGTAATCAAATAATGAGATTATTCAACATGCAATAACATCTACGTGGGCTCGGATGCAAGAAAGGCCTATTTGTCAACATGCAATGATCAAAATCACATTAGGGCTATAAGGGCAACTACGGGCAGCCTACCAAGCATATAATTACACACAATATCCAAAGGATCAACACTTAGCAAGTTTACCTAGTCACTAGGGTTTCCATTTCGTGCTTACCCGTGCGATTACGCCCCAAGTCAACTCGAAATCAATCTCAAGCCAAGAATCAATTAATCCAAACATCCCCAAGTACTCAAAACAGTCCACACAACATCCCAATTCCACAATCCCAAGCAATTAATACCACAAGAGAAGTTACAACAAATTTTCTAAGCATATAACTAAGTGAAACCCTCACTGCAATAGGCTGTTTTCTCACAATCATTAAGACAAGCAAAAAATCTCCAATTTCAGTGAATAAGATGGAAAATTAAAGCTTAATAAGTGAACTAAAATTAGAAACAAACCTTGCATCATTTGGAGTTCGGGTCCAATAGTTATAGCCAAAATAGTGGGATTGCACAAAACTGTTCAGATTTGCACACATTTCAATACTCGTCATTTTTGAGGTCCTTAGGGTCAGATTTAGCCTTAGTCCATTTCTGAAAAAAATGTCCATAACTGAAACATCTAGTAGCACACCAAAGTTCATGCATTTTGGACATCATTTACTAAGTCAAATCTGGTTCGTTCTACAAGGTCAGTGCATCTGCCAAAACCTGCTTCATTTTTTCTAGATTTCTAGATATGGACACATTTCAAAGATTTGCCATTTTGGAGACCTTAGATTCAAAATTAGCTTTGGCCTATTTCTGAGAAAAATGTTCAAAATGGGAAAAACTAGTACCTACCAATTTTCGTGCATTTTCAACAACATTTGCCTAGCCAAACTTACCTCGAAACAACTGGTCAGAGAGCTGTCACAAAACCCGATTTCATCTATCATTAACTTCAAGCCAAAATCTTGCCATGCATGGTTGTAAAAGCTTATGAACACACATATAACTCAAGTACAGAACCAAAGACATACATTTAAGAGCATGCATGTGGATTTTTGAAAGATTTTCAAGAGGTTTTAGCCCTCACCTTAGCAAATCAACAAGAAGATGCACAAAATTTTGATGAAGCACAAATTTCTTCTTCTTCCTTGCTTAGCCGAGACTCCAACTCGATTTTCTCTATTTTTCCTAGCTTAGTGGCCAAGTTCTTAGTAGATGCATGTGGTTAGAACAAGAAGAAAAGAAATGGAAGCAAGCAAACTCACCAAGGCCGAAATGGTTGTTCAAAAAGCTTGCATGTGTGATTCTTGCATCCTAGCTAGCTTGGTCGAGTTTCTTTGCTTGTTGCTTGTCTTGATGCACCATGGAATGATGAAGATGAGCAATGGTAAGATGAAACTCAGCCAAGGCCGAGAGAGAGAGAGAGAAGAATTAGAGGGAGAGAGAGAAATGTGAGGAGAATGAGAGAAATGAAAGAAAATGATGGCTTTGCAAAAGATGAAACATGTTCGGCCTTGGGCATAGCAAAAATCAGATTTGTGTCTTCAAGAAGCTTGAATTTTGAATCACCTAGCATGGGCAATGAGCCTTGTCGAGATTTGGAAGCTTTTGGGAGGTTTTTTAGCTAATTTTTTATGCATTTGTGTCATAACTTGTCATAGCATTGTCTGGAATTAATTTGAATTGAGCAAGCAAGCATAAAAGCTCATGTGGTGGTCGGCCAAAGCAATAAAAATCTAATTTTTTGTCATCTTTTGAGCCTTATTTAATTGTGTGTTGAAAGTGCAAAAAGAATAAGGAATAAAGAATAAGGAATGTCTAGCTTTTTGTGAGATTTTGTTTTCTAGTGGGTTGAATTAGTAATTTAATAATAGTTAGTGGAATTTGTAGGATTAATTAATGACCTAGTGCTTCGTGTAAGATGTTTCTTGATTAGCGTGAGGGCATGCTTTCCTAGGTCGAGGGCACGCACTACGAGGTAGGGCACGAACTACGAGACAAACATATGTTTTCCAAGTAAATACACGCAACCCTAAATGAATGCACGTAATTCAATGCACGGCACACAAAATGAACACAATTCTTAAACCTAGGTCAAGGCACGCAAATCTAGATTAGGGCACATAAAACGAGGTATCGCACGTAAATCGAGGTCGGGCCTCACATCCTCCCCTCCTTAAAAGAATTTCATCCCGAAATTCAATATTACCTTTGAAATAAAGCTGGATATTGTTGCTCTATCTGGTCTCGCCTTTTCCACGTTGCTTCTTCAACTCCATGATGATCCCATGGCACTTTCACCATCGGTATAGTTTTGTTGCGCAACTCCCGATCTTGCTGGTCTAGTATCCGAATGGGCTTCTCCTCATAAGACAAGTTCTCCCGAACCTGCAACAGCTCTAGCTCCAAGATATGCGATGGATCAAGATGATACTTCTGCAGCATTGAAACATGAAAGACGTCGTGAATATTAGAGAGGTTTTGGGGTAGTGCTAGGCGATACGCCAATTTGCCAACCTTCTCAATTATCTCAAATGGTCCTACAAACCTCGGGCTCACCTTTCCACCCTTGCCATGTTTAATCAGTCCCCTCCGAGGTGATATCTTCAAGAACACCTTGTCACCATCCTCAAACTCTAGACTCTGTCTCCGTCGGTCTGCATAACTCTTCTGCCTGCTTTGGGCGGTAAGCATCCGTTTCTGGATGAGGTGGATATTATCAACAGTCTTCATAAGTTCAGGTAGAAGGGTCGGGTCAAAAGTCTTCGTTTTACCTACTTCATCCCAGTAAATTGGGGATCGACACTTACGTCCATACAACGCCTCAAATGGGGCCATCCCGATAGTGGCCTGATAACTATTATTATAAGCGAACTCTGCTAGAGACATATATTTCTCCCAACCTTTCCTGAAGTCTAAAACACACGCCCTCAGCATATCTTCCAGAATCTGAATAGTTCTCTCCGATTGTCCATCAGTCTGAGGGTGATAAGCTGTGCTGAAACTCAACTTCATTCCCAAAGCTTCTTGCAATCTCTTCCAAAATCGGGAAGTAAAACGAGGATCCCTATCCGATACAATACTCACAGGCATCCCGTGCAATCTTACAATTTCCGCTACATACATCTCTCCTAATTTCTCAGGACTATCCTCCTTGTTCATCGGTAAAAAGTGTGCCGACTTAGTCAATCTATCTACTATGAACCAAATGGCGTCATGACCCTTTTGTGATCTGAGCAGGTCCATAACAAAGTCCATAGTATATGTTCCCATTTCCATTGAGGAATCCCCAGCGGCTGAAGTAAACCTGCGGGTCGTTGATGTTCTGCTTTGACTCTCTGGCAAGTCAAACACCGTGCCACAAACTCCGCAATCTCTCTCTTCATGTTATTCCACCAATAGTGTTGCTTCAAATCCCCGTACATCTTTGTTCCACCGGGGTGAATAGTGTATCTTGAATTATGGGCTTCTTCAAGAATCTTCTTTTTCAGCTCTGGTTCATTGGGAACACAAATCCGATTCCTAAACCTCCAAACACCATCATCATAGAACTTGAAATATGCGTTGCCTTCTTTAATCTTCTGAAATTGTTGGTCCTTTTGTTGAGCCTCTCGTAACTCAGACAACAAGGTCGATTGAACTTGCGAAGTGGAAAAAAGTAACCCTTTCCGAGTCAATTGTGGTTTCCACAGAAATGCTTCCTCCAACAACTCCTGCACCTTGACTTCCAATTTTGCCATGCTTGCTTTCCTACTTAAGGCATCTGCAACTACATTCGCTTTACTGGGCACATAATTGATTGTGTAGTTATAATAATCCGAAAGCTCTATCCACCGCCTTTGCCTCATATTCAACTCCTTTTGAGTGAACAAGTATTTCAACCTCTTGTGATCAGTAAATACCTCAAACTTGTTACCCCACAGATAATGCCTCCATTTCTTGAGTGCAAACACAATAGCCGCTAACTCCAAATCATGCGTGTTGGGTAGTTCAATTCATACGGATTTGGTTTCCTAGAAGCATATGCAATCACTCTTCCATTTTGCATCAACACACAACCCAATCCTTCTTTCGAAGTATCGCTATAGATTACAAAACCTTGACTCCCTTTAGGCAATGCTAGAACAGGTGCGGAAGTCAATCTTTTCTTCAACTCTTGGAAGCTGTTCTCACACTTATCATCCCACACGAACTTTGTTTTCTTTTGAGTGAGCTTTGTAAGTGGTCTTGCAATCTTAGATAAATCTTTCACGAATCTCCGATAATAGCCGGCTAGACCAAGAAAACTCCGAATCTCCGTAACATTCTCCGGCTTCTTCCAAGACATCACTGCTTTTATCTTTGCTGGATCCACCGGTATTCCCTCTTGGGATATGATATGCCCCAAAAATGCAATCTGTTGCAACCAAAACTCGCACTTGCTAAACTTTGCATACAATTGATGCTCTCGAAGTTTCTGCAGTACCAACCACAGGTGTTGTTCATGCTCAGCCTCGGATTTCGAGTACACCAAAATATCATCAATGAATATCACCACAAATTGGTCCAAGTAGGGTTGAAACACCCTGTGCATCAAGTCCATAAAAGCTGCAAGGGCATTAGTTAGTCCAAATGGATCACCACATGTTCATAATGCCCATATCTTATCCTGAAAGTCGTTTTAGGCACATCTTCCTTTTTGATCCGCAACTGATAATACCCTTACCTCAAGTCGAGCTTCGAATACACCTTGGCTCCTTGAAGTTGATCAAATAGCTCGTCGATCAGTGGAAATGGGTATTTATTCTTGACAGTCACTTGGTTCAGTCCTCGGTAATCGATGCATAGCCTCAACGTTCCGTCTTTCTTCTTTACAAATAGAATTGGTGCGCCCCACGGTGAAAAACTTGGTTGAACAAACCCCTTCTTTAACTATCCTTGCGATTGGTCCTTCAATTCTTGTCGCTCGCTCGGTGCCATACGATAGGAAGCTTTAGATATCGGCTGGGTGCCAGGCAGTAATTCTATAACGAACTCGATCTCCCGATTTGGGGGTAAACCGGGCAATTCTTCAGGAAACACATCTGCATAGTCTTTGATCACTGGCATCTCCTCCAACTTAGGTTTGTCCGACGGCTTGTTGATGAGGTAAGCTAAGTATCCACTATACCCTTTTTTCTAGGACTTCACTACTTTCGTAGATGAAATGATAGAACTCCCGGTGAAATCTCTTCGACCCATTACCTCCAATATTGTTTGACTAGGTACACGGAACGTTATAATCTTTGTCCGGAAATCTAGTTGGACATGATGCTTTGCCAACCAGTCCATCCCTAAAATGATCTCATAGTCTCGAAAAGGTAATACAATAAGATTGGCTGAGAATTTCATATCCTTAATTTGGATTTTACATGCTTTACAAGCTGAGCTAGTAACGAGTTTAGAACCCATCGGAGTACCAACTTCTACTTTGTATGGCAGTCATACAACTTTCAGTTTTACACGTTCCACGCATAAGGGAGTAATAAATGAATGAGTAGCACCCCGGTCAATTAGCACTCTAACAGGTTGATTCAGTATGAAGAATGTACCTTCAGCAGCAGCGGTTTCATCTGGAAGCTCATCGCACTCGATAGCATAAGCTCGAGCCTGGACTCTGGGAACTGGAGTCTTGCCTCTACCAGCTAGTTTAACCTGGTTTTTCCCTGCCTACCATTTAGGGAAATCCTTGATCTGATGCAGATCATTACCACATCTCACACATCGTCCTGACTTCTTCCAGCACTGGGCCTCGGTATGACCCTTCTTGTCACAGTAAGAACAGTTGACAGACTGAGTAGCAGGTAAACTACCTGTGGATCCGCTGGTAGAAGAGGCTGATGGCGCTTTAGTCGGGCCATGGTCATTCACTGGTCTGTTCTGGCCTTGGCCCTGACTACGACTCTAGCTCTGGAATTTCCTCTGTTGACCTGAAGGCTGGTATGGTTTCTAGTTCGGCTGGCTCGAACTGGCTCTATCAAGTTTTCTCTTCTTAACTCGGGAAGCAGCAGCAAAGAGAGCAGAATAGGTATCAAAGTCGTGAGAAGCCAACTGTTCCTGAATCTCTGGCCTCAATCCAGTCGTAAATTTCTACATCTTCGCCTCCGGGGTACTAACCATATATTGAGCATAACGGGACAGTCAGTCAAAACGAGCCTCGTACTGGGCCACGGTCATGTTACCCTGGGTCAAGTGTATGAACTCCTCGATCTGCCTCTGCCTGGAAACTGCAGGTACATATTTCTCCTTGAATGCCTTAATGAAATTACCCCACAAGCGAGGTGTTTGATCAGTTTCCCACAGTGCATCCACAGTGTGCCACCAATGCTCGGCATCCCCGTGCAACAAAAACACAGCAAACTCCACATTTTGTTCATCAGTATAATCAAGTGGCCTAAAAATATTCTCGATCTTGGATAGCCAAGCCTCAGCTTTCTCATCATCAGCTTCCCCGTGGAATTTAGACGGGCGAAAGTCAAGAAACTTCCTCATTCTGCTATGTTTCCCATGGTTACCATCATTCCTGTTGTTGTTGTTGTTGTTGGCCTCACGAGCATCTTGGCGCTCCATCACTCGTGATACGCAATCCATGGCATTTGCCATCAAAACATAGCCATGCCGGGATTAGTTTGGTAGGCATCTCCGGTCTCTTGGGGTTCACCGCTCCTATTAGTAGTGCGGGTACTAGGGCCAGCCATCTATAGGCACAAATTACGATGCATAATTTATTGAAATACTACAAATAAGAATTTAATGCATAAGATATGCAACATAATATAGATACATAACTCTAGAAATAATTAAGACATGTTAAACACTTAAGCACATAGAACATAGAAGGCACAATTAATATTACCATACAATAACATATAGACAAGTCATCCTAATTATCTTAGGGCTCTACCCATGGTCCGAGAGTCAAACCCGTCTTAAGCAATCTAAGCTCTGATACCATTCTTTTCTACTTAAGGTGTCACGCCCCAACCCGGCCTATAAGGTTAGACTAGGGTATGATCTAAATATTCAAGTCACGTCTCGTACTTAATCGTTCATGAAAATTTAACACTTAATGTTTCATCCTAAACTCCAAAATTTTTCGGAAAACCGGCAGCATAACGGCTATAATTGGGCTTTTTGGTTTGACCTAATTCTCTAAACGCCTCAAATTTTCCAATCTCAATTTCATTTCCAGCCAGGATTACTATTTACCATCAATTGAAATACCTACTAGTTATCTCAATGTCTCGTTTGATTAATAACCTAGCATGATACTATGTCTCGTTTGTTTGTTTATCCTCGTTACAAAAGTACATGTTGATCTTAGCTTAATAGCGAGTACCTACTTAAGATTTGGTTGGTTCATTTTACTTAGCCCTTACCTAATACCTCATAATTCTATTATAGATACTAGCAGTAATAATAGCAAAATGACCATAGTAGTGTCTAGCGTCTGTCTAGTAAATATCAGTAGAAACCAAAATTACACCCCAAGTTACAACAGGGGTCTTTTACATTACAAACATTGAGCAACATAAAAAGAAATAGTCTTCAAGTAGCATAGTTCACAAATAGCCATAATCACGCAAAGCACATAGGACAGGCAATCACTCCAAGGAATCATCGTTAGGCACATCGTCCTCAGGGACCTGTTCTTGATCTTCTTCACCTGAGATGATAAAAGAGGGTGAGTCTTTATGAACTCAGCGAGGGGGAACGAGAAATAGGTTTTGAAACTCATTTTCCGGTTCAACTTATGAAAATTCTTTTGCAAGCATGAATATAACACAATTAAGTACATAACAATAATATAAAAGTAAAGGAACACAATTACCCATCTTTCCTCCTCGAGATCCTCTAGGGACCAAACGAGAGTACTTATACACATAGTGAAAAGGATACGGTGAGCTTTTGTTCTCAGTTGTTGCGGCTGACTTCAAATCATCCCCTTATCACGCCAAGTGGGTGTACTCCAGATGTACCTCGAAATCCTACGACCCAACTCTCCGAGGAAGTCTAGCCCCCAAGCGAGAGAGGGAATTGGACAATGGTAGTCACGGTTGCACCGGCAAGCCCGATGCCGCCCAGTGTGCTTGAATGCTACCACGCCAGAATGAAAGGTTGCAACCTTATATGCAATGCACATTTATGACATTTAATATATCACATTAGGAGGACAACAAAGTAGGTTGCCTCCGGACAGTCATAAGATTACACATTGACAAGTAAACAAGCGAGGCACGATAAGACAAGTAGTTTCACTTAAAAGGCATATGGAGTTATATGAACATTAAATGGGCAGCTATGCAACGCACGTAAATCAAGTCATATAACTCATTTCGAAGTCCACGTAATCAAATAACAAGATTATTCAACATGCAACAAAAACTACGTGGGCTCGCATGCAAGAAAGGCCTATTTGTCAACATGCAACGATCAAAATCACATTTAGGGCTATAAGGGCAACTACGGACACCCTACTAGCCATATAATTACACCCAATATCCAAAGAATCAACACTTAGCATGTTTACCTAGTTGCTAGGGTTTCCATTTCGTGCTTACCCGTGCGATTAAGTCCCAAGTCAACTCAAATCAATCTCAAGCCAAGAATCAATTAATCCAAACATCCTCAAGTACTCAAAACAGTCCACACAACATCCCAATGCCACAATCCCAAGCAATTAATACCACAAGAGAAGTTACAACAAATTTTCTAAGCATATAACTAAGTGAAACCCTCACTGCAATAGGCTGTTTTCTCACAATCATTAAGACAAGAAAAAAATCTCCAATTCTAGTGAATAAGATGTCAAATTAAAGCTTAAGAAGTGAACTAAAATTAGAAAGAAACCTTGCATTATTTGGAGTTCGGGTCCAATAGTTATAGCCAAAACAGTGGGATTGCACAAAACTGTCCAGATTTGCACACATTTCAATACTTGTCGTGTTTGAGGTCCTTCGGGTCAGATTTAGCCTTAGTCCATTTCTCACAAAACTGTCCAGAACTGAAAAAAATAGCCGCACACCAAATTTCATACATTTTGGACATCATTTACTAAGTCAAAACTGGTTCGTTCTACAAGGTCAGTGCATCTGCCAAAACCTGCTTCATTTTTTCCAGACTTCCAGATTTGGACACATTTTAATAATTTTCCATTTTGAGGACCTTCGAGTCAAAATTAGATTTGGCCTATTTCTGTGAAAAATGTTCAAAACTGGCAAAACTAGTTACCTACCAATTTTCAAGCGTTTTTAACATCATTTGCCTAGCCAAACATACCTCACAACAACAAGACAGAGAGCTGTCACAAAACCCGATTTCATCTATCATCAACTTCAAGCCAAAATCTTGCCATGAATGGTTGTAAAAGCTTATGAACACACATATAACTCAAGTACAGAACCAAATACATACATTTAAGCCCATGCATGTGGATTTTTGAAAGATCTTCAAGAGCCTTTAGCCCTCACCTTAGCAAATCAACAAGAAGATGCACAAAACTTTGATGAAGCACAAATTTCTTCTTCTTCCTTGCTTAGCCGAGACTCCAACTCGATTTTCTCTATTTTTCCTAGCTTAGTGGCCAAGTTCTTAGTAGATGCATGTGGTTAGAACAAGAAGAAAAGAAATGGAAGCAAGCAAACTCACCAAGGCCGAAATGGTTGTTCAAAAAGCTTGCATGTGTGATTCTTGCATCCTAGCTAGCTTGGTCGAGTTTCTTTGCTTGTTGCTTGTCTTGATGCACCATGGAATGATGAAGATGAGCAATGGTAAGATGAAACTCAGCCAAGGCCGAGAGAGAGAGAGAGAGAGAAGAATGAGAGGGAGAGAAAGAAATGTGAGGAGAATAAGAGAAATGAAAGAAAATGATGGCTTTGCAAAAGATGAAGCATGTTCGGCCTTGGGCATAGCAAAAATCAGATTTGTGTCTTCCAGAAGCTTGAATTTTGAATCACCTAGCATGGGCAATGAGCCTTGTCGAGATTTGGAAGCTTTTGGGAGGTTTTTGAGCTAATTTTTTTATGCATTTGTGTCATAACTTGTCATAGCATTGTCTGGAATTAATTTGAATTGAGCAAGCAAGCATAAAAGCTCATGTGGTGGTCGGCCAAAGCAATAAAAATCTGATTTTTTGTCATCTTTTGACCATTATTTAATTCTGTGTTGAAAGTTCAAAAAGAATAAGGAATAAACAATAAGGAATGTCTAGCTTTTTGTGAGATTTTGTCTTCTAGGGGGGTGAATTAGGAATTTAATAATAGTTAGTGGAAATTGTAGGATTAATTAATGATCTAGTGCTTCGTGTAAGATGCTTTCTTGATTAGCATGAGGACACGCTTTCCTAGGTCTAGGGCACGCACTATGAGGTAGGGCATGAACTACGAGACGAACACACGTTTTTCAAGTAAATGCACGCAATCCTAAATGAATGCACGTAATTCAATGCATGGCACACAAAACGAACACAGTTCTTAAACCTAGGTCAAGGCACACAAATCTAGATTAGGGCACATGAAATGAGGTATCGCACACAAATCGTGGTCGGGCCTCACATTCCGTGACCTGTTACTATCACTTTTGGAATCCCAAATCTGCATACATCAGTTTTCCACACAAAATTTCAAGCATTCTTATCTGTAGTCTTGGCGACGGGTTCAGCTTCTACCCATTTAGTAAAATAATCTACCGTCACAAAACATTTGACCCTTTGACCTGTGCTCATCGGGAAAGGTCTTAATATATCTAGACCCTATTGAGCAAATAGGCAGGGGCTCATCATCACAGTCAACTCTACTGCAGGCTGCTGTGGGATTCTTGAGAATCTCTGGCATATATCACATTTTTGCACCAGGTGCCGAGCATCTTCATTCAGGGTCGGCTAGAAATACTATATCTTAATATCTTTCGAGCCAATGATCTGTAGCCTATGTGATTATCGCAGATTCCCTCGTGCATCTCCCTGAGTATATAATCACCCTCAACATTGTCTATACACTTCAGCATAGGCCAAGTAAATGCTTTTCGATACAACTGATTTCCGAGCATTACATACTTTAGGGCTCGAATTTTCACCCTCCTCACCTCTTCACTGTTTTCTAGTAAGATCCCCCTTTCAAGGAAATCAACCATAGGTTGCGCCCAAGATTCACTGTGCTCCACCTAGGCTATCTCTTTTTGCTCCCGAACTATGCTTGGCTCGGACACCTCTTCCACCTCTATCGTCACTGGCCCTATTACTCCCACTGTAAGCTTCGAGAGGACATCTACTCTCTAGTTCTCCGTCCGCGGTATTCGGTTGATTATGAAACCATTCAAACTTGTCACTGCGCTTTTCACTTTGGCTAAGTAGGCCGCCATGGTTTCATCTTTGGCTTCATACTCTCCACCTATTTGGCTTGCCACCAATTGTGAGTCCGTGTGAACCTCTACCGTATTAACCCCTATCGCCTGAGCTGTTTTAATACCTGCAATGAGAGCTTCATACTTGGCCTCATTATTTGAGACTGGGAAACGGAATTTCAAAGTGAACTGCAATTCATCGTCGTTTGGCCCCTACATTATGACTCTAGTTCCGCTGCCGTTCTTGCCTGAGGCTCCATCCACCCAAATCTTCCACGGCTTTGGACTAACCTCAGATGGCTCTCTTGCGAACTCTACAATGAAATCTGCCATAGCTTGAGCTTTTATCGCAGTCCTTGGTCTAAATGAGATATTAAATTGGCTTAATTCCACAGACCACTTCAGGAGTCTTCCTGATGCTTTTGGTTTCTGCAACATTTGCCTAAATGGCATATCCGTCATAACACATATGGGATGCACCTCAAAGTAATGTCTGAGCTTTCTTGAGGCCACCAGTAAAACCAATGTCATTCGCTCTACATGAGGATATCTCAGCTCAGCCCTTTGAAGTATTTGGCTAATATAGTAGACTGGCCTCTGCTGCTTCCCATCTTACCATACTAGCGCTGCCGCCACAACTACTGAGGATACTGCTAAATATACATACAAAGTCTCACTGGGTTCTGGTCTACACATCAAAGGCACCGTGCTTAAGTACTCATTCAGCTTTTCAAAGGCTTCTTGGCATTTTCTGTCCATTGAAAATCCTTTGGTTTCCGCAGGACCTTGAACAGAGGGGCACATTTGTCTGCTGACCTTGCCATGAATTTGTTCAAAGCTGCTATCTTTCCTGTCAGGTTTTGAACATCTTTGACACTCCTAGGAGGCTCAAGATCTAGGATGACTTGTACTTTTTCCGGATTAGCCTCGATCCTCATTCGTGTAACCATAAAACCAAGGAATTTCCCTGCTTGAACCCCAAAAGCACACTTTTCGGGATTCAACTTGATGCCGACCTTCCTCATTATTAAGAATGTCTCAGACAGATCTTTGATATGAGTTTCTACCCTCTTACTCTTCACCAACATGTCATCGACATAAACCTTCATATTGCGCCCTAACTGTCCCTTGAACACCTTGTCCATCATACGCTAGTAACTAGCCCCTACATTCTTCAAACTGAATGGCATCACCAGGTAGCAAAACACAACTTCGGTCTATTATGAATGTCGTCTTCTCCTTATCTTCTGGCGCTATCTTAATCTGATTGTTCCCTTTGAAGGCACCCATGAATGACAGCATCTCAAAACCCAAGGTGGCGTCCACCATTTGATCTATTCTCGGTAAAGGGTAGCAATTTTTTGGGCAACCTTTGTTTAGGTTTGTGAAGTCCACACACATCTGCCAAGCTCCTGAAGGTTTTGGGACCATCACCACGTTTGGTAACCAAGTTGGGTACTCCACCTCACGAATGTATCCAGCCCTCAACAGCTTACTCACTTCTTCTCTAATCGCTTGGTTCTTTTCTGCATAGAAGACTCGCCTTTTCTGCTTTACTGGTCTAAATGCTGGGTCTACCTTCAACTGATGCATGACTATTTGTGGGTCTATTCCTGTCATATCATGCGCAAACCAAGCAAATACATCTCTATTACAAGATAGGAAATGAGTTATACCTTCTGCTAGGTTTGGAGGAAGCTCTGCTCCAAGCTGAACCTCCTTTCCGGTTGTTAATTCAACTTTTCGTAATTCCTCTGCGGGTTCAGCTCTTTTCAGCTCTTGTCATTTTTTAGCCTTTCTCTCTGGGATCTCAACCAGCTCTTTCTCTTCCTTCTACAGTCTCAAACAAGCTGCATAACATTCTTGGGCTCTCCTCTGGTCGCCTCTTACTGTTACTATTCCTATTTCGGATGGGAACTTCATTGCCAGGTGATAGGTAGATACTACCGCTTTGAACTTTTCCAACGCCACTCTTCCCAATATCCCATTATAGGGTGATTCGCAATCTATTACGATAAAATCAAGCATCTCACTACGGCTATGCTCATCCCGCCTAAGGATTATCTTCAACGTTATCATTCCCTCGAGCCTTACTTCTCTGTCGGTGAAACCTGATAGGGTTCCTTTTATTGCTTTCAAATGCTCCCTACTCAACCCCATCTTCTCAAAAGTGCTCAAGAATAGGATTTTCGCCGAGCTTCTTGTATCAATCATGATCTTACGCACTACAATCCTAGCGATATCCGCTGCAATCACCACAGGGTCGTCATGGAGCAACACCAGACCATTCAAATCCTCATCTCTAAAGGTGATAGTTTCTTCCACCCTTGATCTCTTCCTCGGGGGATCCTCGCGACCTGCTCTACGGTACCCCTTTCTCCCCTGGAGATTCTCCCCTCCTGAGGCTAAGCCTCATGTTATCATGTCAACCTCTACCTAAGCGCGTACTCCCTGAGTATGTCTCAGGCTTCTATCTCTCTGTCTTTTCCCCTGTTTGTCTCTCTTGACATAGGCTTGCAAGTATCCATGCCTGATTAGGGCTTCTATCTCATCTTTTAAGTTCCTACAGGCCTCTGTATCGTGCCCAAAATCTTTGTGATACCTGCAATATTGCCATTTGCTTTTGCGGCGCTCCTTCTCTATCTTCATTTTTGGCGAATATGGGAGATTCATCCATGTTCGGATTTCAACCAATATTTCAAATCTGGGTTTCATCAAAGGAGTATAGCTACTGAACCTTTGCCATCTAGGTAGTTCTTTTTTTTCCCTTCCCTTCTGCTCTTGTCGGCCCTCTTCTGCTCTTCTTTCTTTCTGGTTTATATGAGCTTGATTATTCTGCCCTTTCCTCCTAGGGTCTTCCTCTGTCATCGCCACATTTTCTACTTTGATATACTTTTCTGCCCTGGTCATTAATTCTGTCATGTCTTGCGGGGTCTTCTTAGCTAAAGAAACTTGGAGCAACTCGTTTGTTACCTTTTTTGTGAATGCCTGTATTTCAAATTTCTGATCAAATTGCATACACTAGAGGCTAGGTTAATTAAAGCGGGTTGTATATTGTCGAAGAGTTTCTCCCTTTTTCTGCTTTAGGCTAAGCAAAGAGGTAGTATGACGGTTCGGCCTAATGGCCGAAGAAAATCTTCCCACAAACAACTATGCTAGTTATGCATAAGAATCGATGGATCATTCCTTCAATTCATCGTACCATACTCTAACTGCCTCTACTAAAGTTCCAGCAAAAGCCTTGCACACCCAGGCCTTTGGCAACTCCGTGAATTCCATCTTGTGTCTGAAAATTTCCAAGTGAGCTTTAAGGTCTCCATGCCCATCAAAGGTGGGCAAATATGGCAATTTGTTCCTCGCAGGTTTCGGAACTTCATTGATAGTGCGATTAAACGGATTTGGGCCTTTGAAAGCTCCTGCAATTGAGACAGTACAAATAGTACCTTTTCTTTGGACACTTTGAGAGGGGCCTCGTTCTGCTATATCTGAGCCCTGTGATGATCCGGTGAAGTTCATCGTTTCTTTGCGTAGCCCCCTAGTATGAATATGTTGTCCAGATTCTCTTGGGTTGGTTGTGTTTCTAGTAAATTGGGTTTTTTTGGCATGAAGGATTTTGCTGAAATGATTGGCGTGGTTGGCTTTCTGCCTGGGGTGGTGCTGGTTAAGGTGTTTGGTTATGAAAGGCCTCTTTTAATTCTTCTAGAGTTTGGAGGATATATCCGAGACCCGTTGGCTAGTTAGTCTGTGGAACCTGTGTTGCAGCAGTGGGATACTACCACCCTGTATTCCAAGCAGGTCCTTGTGGATAGTATATTGACAGGTAGCTTGGGTATAGATTTGTGTATGGGTTGTTGTATGCGTTTGTGTATGGCGAGCGGTTTTCTATTGGTATTTCCACTCTTGGTGGCAGTGGATCAATCTGTTTAAGATTATAGGTCTCCCCTGGATAGAACTGTACATTTGGCTGCTTCACAGCCTCTTCTTCATGTACACTTACCATGGTGTAATCTTGTGAAAACTTAGTGGGGAACTTAGAATCGGCCCCATGGTGGGCGCCAACCTGTTAAGGTAGAAAAATGCTGGGTCGCAAGTGGCGTTCACGTGTTGCCCTGATGCTTGCAAAACAAAGAGAACTTAACAGGTCGTGCCCGCATTAGCACTCTGATGACTAAATTAGTCTGGTGTTCTTTACAGAGAAAGAGATATGCAAAGTATGTAAGCATTAGTATTTGATGTACCTGCATTTTCTTGCTGAATCTTCTGCCTTTTATAAGCACCATGGCTTCTGATTTAAAAGAAAAGTCATCATGGTTGTTGAGTCAAAAGAGTAAAGGTACAGTAGTGGATCATCATTAAAGGAATAGTGGAGAATTATTAAAGTAATCAGTGGATAATTGTTTAAATGGATCAGTGGGAGATTAGCTGGAGATTCCCTGAATTTATGGAGCAATGTTTATTAGTGTCTCTTGGTTTGAGGTCTTAAAAACGACTTTCAAATGGTCCTATGCCTCGTTCGAGCTCGTGAAGTTTCTCCACGCATGATGACCGAGGTCCAGCGATTATTCCCAAAAGATTGGATTAATTCGACTATTCATCCGAGGTTTTCAGGACCTTGGAGAAAGTATATCCGAGGTCCGTAGACCTCGGACCTCAATGTCCGAGGTCTTGGGGACCTCGGTCCGAGGTCCTATAGACCTCAGTCCTCTTTGGTCCGAGGTCCTATGGGCCTCGGACTCCTTGTTCGAGGTCCCTAGGACCTCGGACCTCTTGGTCTGAGGTCCAATGGACCTCGGATCTCTATGTCCAAGATCTATTAGACCTTGGACGAGATTATCACCCCTCGTCCGAGGTCTGTAAGACCTCGAACAAGGCCTCTCCTTTCTAATTAAGGGGTCAGTTCGCGAAATCGAGAAAATTCAAGGGTTTTACCCATATCACCTTCAAAATTTTCTTATTTCTTGAATTTTTAATAAAATTTTCTTATTTATTGAATTTTTTACATTTTACCTAATGGTTTGTACAAACAGTGACTGTGACAGTGACTCTAAATTTTTTGATGTTTTTTATATTCACTAAAAGAAGATAATTGGAAGTGAGTGATTACACCTCTGAATGATATGATCCTAAACTACATGAGGGTAAATTCCAACCTTTTTACATATTTTCTTTCTCATGTCTAGTAGTAATATGCAGTCATGATATGACTAACTTGTTTTGCTCATTATATATTTCAGTTTGAGCTCAACTTGATAGGGTTTGTTACACTATATTTCAATTTGATGCTTATCATGTACTTATCCAAAAAGTTAACTCCCCTCTTCATTGACTTGATGATGCTGCTAGGGATGTGGTGGTAATTTCTCTTATGAATTTTGTATAAATTATGTTATGAATTTGATATTAGCTACTGCATTATGGCCTTGCATGGTTTAAAATAAATTGTCTGTTTATAGCCTTGAGGATATAGCTGCTTTGAGTTGGCCCCTATTACTTTCAGTTTTTGGGTTAAACTTTAAAGATTCAAGAAGGTAAAGTAGTCACTGATTGTGTGACATGCAATGCAATTTAGAGAAGTTGAAAAAAATTAGTTTGAAGTGTAGGGATGGGACCTACCCCTTCAATAATATTTGGTCGTGGGAGTCGTGTTATATTTGATGATGTGCAGCGGTTGGAAGCCCAAGTTACAAAACTGATACAGCGGGAGGCAGAGCGAGAAGCTGAATATATGAGACTAAAAAAATTGGTGTCATTCCTGATAGGTAAATCATTAAACTAAAAGAAATGAATATGTATACGGATGACTTTTAAATCTCTGATGGCAATTCTTGTCTCTGATTTAGGTGAGCAAAGAGAAGGACATATTATTGAAGCCTCATGAACAGAGTTTGTTGGTTGCTAATTGAACACTTTTTGTTGATTGAATAGAGTTTGTTGGTTGCTGATTTTTTGTAAGAATATGCTAATTCCCATTACTGATTGTAACACTTCTATTTTTGTTGATTGAACATTTAGCTTTCATTGAACACTAGACTGATTTTTTGTAAGAAGATGTTAATTTCAGATTGATTCCCATTACTAATTTTTTTTGTAAAAGACGTTGATTTCAATGTATATACCAATGTCTTTATGGCTAGTTTAGTTGCAGCGTTCTAGTGATTTTTAAATCAGTTATGAGGTCATTGTTCTTGGCTGAAATAGATACTAATTGTAGAGTAGGAATGTGCAGCAGTTCTCTTGAACCGCCAGTTATTGGGCTACTAAATGATGTGCAGCGGGCCTAAGAAACTGTCACCTAGTACCAGCTTGATCAAAGGGAGCGGGTGAAGAGAGTTGTGCTTGTGGTAATATAGAGAGCAGTTATTATAAATCATCATTTATGCATAGGCAACACTAACATATGTAGCGGTGTTGGTGACGGTTTTATAAAGTGTTACCTTTTAATAGGTAGCGGTTAAAAACCATTACCTTTAAAATCACAAACCGTCACCTATATTTCGAATTCTTGTAGTGTGTTATGCTAGAATCTTAACTTGTAATATGCTTGCTTAGTTAATATTGCATATTAGTTATTAAGTAGTTATAGATAACTTTTCCAATGGTTGAGAAGGTTTTTCTTTTCTAAGTGCTAATGGAGGACTATCAGTTTTGGCTAGTAAAATGTTTGTTTAACCTGAAGTTGTATAGGTAATCTTTGAGCTTGCAATACTTGCTAGTCGGTAACGATGACTAAGTTAAAGAATTTGGCGAGGGCACGGTGACAGCCAACTGTTGTGATGGCTTGAAGACGGGAAATTTGGCGAAGGCTTGGTGACGGTAGAATTGGAGATGGCTAGAGATAGTTTCGCAGTCGTCGACAAATTGGTGACGACTTGGAGACGGGAAATTTGGTGACGGCTTGGTCACAGTAAAATTGGAGACGGATTAGAGATAGTTTCGCAGCCGTCGACAAATTAGTGACGGCTTGATAAGGGGTACGATTTTGACGATCACCTCGTGTCTGACAGACGTTTCCCCTCATCGTGCCGTCGTAAATTTCAAATTGGCGACGACACAGTGAGGAAAACCGTTTCTCACAAAATTTAATTTTTTTATAGTGATATTGATCCTCATCTAATCTTCCACGAGAGAACTAATCACATTGATACGCATTGCCATTTTGATCACGAAAGAATTCAATTACAAGAGTTGTTTGCACTCCTTATCTCCACACATTATGAATTGGCAGATATTTCATAAAAGCAATCGAGAGGGATCAATTCCATGATTTACTTGGAAAGTTGGGCATTTTGCAAGTCTATGCAGGGGTATTACTTGTCATTATAGTATCTTAATTATTTTCGTGATTATTTCCCCAAACATCATGACTTGATTTTGTAGCGATAACAATGTATATAATTTCAATCAATATCTTTAAGCTTAATTCATGCTTAACCATAGCTAGTTGAGGTCATAGAGATATTATACTTTATATGCGTCTGTTACAAGAAATACATGCCCGGTTCATTTCTTATGGTATTGAAGTTTGGGCTTTGTTAATAATTCATCCACGTTTGAGCCCAGCCACTCATTTTAGACATCAATTTTGTTGTACAAATCTTCCAAATTTGCTGTTTTCTCTTTCTTTTATTTTTTATTTTGCTCAAAGGAGGCCGAGGACGAACCTAAATGAGAATATTATAGGGTATGTATTCCTTTCACATTTTTTTTCTAACCATCGAGTCATCAACGGAAGGGCTTGTTGCCGTAATGACACACCAAGAAAGTGTTGTAAAGCATAATTCATCAACCAACCTACATAATGGTTTGTCACACGGTACACATGGACCACTTGAAAAAATTGATGGTGACGTAGCCACTTTTGGCAATCTTCCACAAGAATTCTTAATGGACTATGAAGTGGTTGGTGCTTTTCTAATCAAATCGCATGTAACTTTTGAATCCGTTTCAATCAGAAGATACTCAACATCCAACATAATCACCCTACGAAGGCCTACCCAAAGTCCAACAGTTTCTGCCCTGCTATTAGTTGCATGTCAAAGATTAATAACAATCCAAAGTCCTAACACCCTTCACAGTTGCGAAAGAGTCCTCCTACACCTTAGGAGGGTTTAGACCATATGATATTGACCATATGCCGTGGACAAAGAATGGTTTTCTCGTGGGCTTGCCATGCGTCAGCATACTCTTTAGCCTGTTGAATGATCTTCCCTACCATGACAGAGGTACCCTGTTGTCTAATGCCCTTGTGACTAAATTCATTTTGACATTTCCAAATATTCCAAGGACCGCTGCAATAGTACTATTCCAAGTAATTCCACAATTAAGTGTGTTGTTCATCAAGTTATCATTGAGCCAGTTTTATCAACTAATTGAAATACTTTTTTATCATGTGGCTGTAGCAGATTTGTCACATACCTCATGGAAGAATAATCCTTTACTATATCATTTCTTCAATAATCAATCATGGGTCACATACAAAGAGATTGCTGAATCCAATTTGTATCACACGAACATATTAGGACGTTCAAAATGAATATATAAGATATTCGACTACTCTAATTACTATTATTATAAGAAGGTATCGATATTTCGGCTAATAGAGAAAACATAATATATGAATAATTATATTTCATTTCCACACGAAGGTGAAGGGCCTTTAGAATCTAAAGATCATACAACCTTCAAGGAGCACACTCTAAACAAAACTAATTTACATGTCAGCAACGAAACAATATCCTTCATAAATTCATTTAGAGATCAACCGTCGTCGTGACCGAAACATACGTTTGGTTGCAGAGATCGACCTAATGATGTCTGTCAAGAGGCGATACTTCAGTATAACAAACATTATCGGGACACAAGCAAAGACACCCAATAGAGTAGGAACTTTTGCGGAAGCATATTGATCATACAAAATCAAACTTGCGCAAAACGCCACCATCATTCCAGCTAGAGAGATAAAAAGGGTCATAATTCCGATTACTAACGAAGTGGGCAACAACTCCAGAAAATCTTCTTCTGCATAACGAGAGGTCAAGATGCACAAGAACATTATAATTGAAGTAATAGAAGATAGCATAGCTATTGCATCTGCTGTGGTGAAGACCGTGAACAACCTCTCATGTAGTAAAATTGGCTCTCCTATGTTACTGCTACCACCTGAGTTTTCATTATTATTATTATTGTAGCCACCTGGAACGGTAAAGGCAGCGGTGAATACCACGGTGGCGATAAGTGTTGCAACAACCATGCAAGACTGAGCTGTTTTCTTCATCCATTTTTCTCCTTTCTCCATCATAAATTTGTGATTCTCGATGAATAACTCATGTGGTGTTTTGTCTTTTTTATTTTTCATGTTTCTATATGTTGGTGGAACTACCTTCTCGACTTCCTGTCATCAGAGAACAATATTAAACAAATAAATCATCTAAAAGATGGCCCTTTTTCGGGAGATAACAAAAAGAGCAAAAGCAATATTTTACCCTCCCTACACAACAGCCATCGCGCTCCTTTTATTTAAAGAGTAATATTTTACCCTCCCTACTCAAATATTATCTCTTACGTGTGCCCCAGATTGACATGCTAATTTAAAAAACTTTTTTAATTCTCTCTTTTCTTTTAACGAGCCAACTAATCATATACATAAAAGGTGATAGTTGAATGACAAAAATATAGTGATATATAGCGTTACTCTTGGTGGTGTGAACTCCAGGTGTATAGAAGATGAACAAAAAGAATTCAGAAATCATGCACATGATAATGCTAACAAAAGTTTACCTTATACCATAGCAATTCGTGATGCATCTGAAGAGCGGCCCCTGGTAAAGTTTTGGACTGGGATTTAGCCGCTAAGTTTGCAGCTAAATGCAGCATGGTATTGTCTTCCTCATCATAATAGGTTGCAAGGAAATCCTTGAGTTTGCCGATTTCATAAATTAAACTGAAGATGGACTCATGACGATGCTTAACTGCAATGTGAAATAGAGTATAATTACAGTGATCTATTATATATAGGAATTCAGGACGTTGACGAAGAAGCTCCACCAAAAACTCGTACTTTCCCAACTTTGCAGCAGCAAATACAGGGCCTGCAATATCTACACATAAGATGGGGTTTTCAATGTCCATTTGTGGAACTTGCTGCAGGATCCGCTCTAGCAACCGAAAGACGTCAGAACTTTCTTCTTTGGCAACTTTCTTAGGAGACACTGTTAGAGAAATCGTATTAGTTCAATTTATGTTCGAGTGCAGCTAGGCTCCTCCGTTAGTTTGCCTACAAAATTTTTTTAGAAAATATTTTCTCAAGGTTTCGGTGTTTTGATAGCTCTGAAAAACTAGTTAATTAGAATATATTTTTTGATTAAAAGAAAATATTTGGTTAAAAAAGTGAAAAAGTTTTTATCTCCTTTAGGGAAAAAAAATATTTTTCCCTCACTCCACCCCACCTTTACCTACCCCATTCACACCACATTTTTAATTAATTATGTTTAAATAAAAATTAGTTAATTTAATAATAAAAAATTAAATCATTTTAATTTAATGACTATTTAATTAATAAAATTATATCTATAAAATTAACATTAGTTAAAAATAATTAATTAACTAATTATTTAATCATTTAACTAATTTGAGATAATTAATTAACTAATTATTTAATCATTTAACTAATTTGAGATTTTTGTTCATTTATTAACTATCAGTTAATTATTCAACTATTTTAATTTTAAATTAATAATTCTATATATTAATTAACCGAATAATTATTATTAATTAATAAAATTATTTTATTTATGATGTATTAATTAAAATTTCTACTAATTATTCATTTTTTATTAATAAAATAATAATGTTAATCAATTTTTCTCTATTACATCTAAACACCAGAAAATATTTTTCAGTGTACCAACCAAATATCAGAAAATATTCTATTTTTCAAGAAGTTTTTTGTTCTTGTAATTTTTTTCTACCAACAAATTTTTTTAGGCCAAACAAATTGATCTTTAGTAAGAAAATTTGGAAGTGACGCATTTCTCTAACTCTTATTCCTAATATTCCTATTAGCTGGGAAAGAATTCATAATTAGAGAGCTATGCACTACAAAGGGAGGGACCTCCAGGACACGCTCCACAATATCTTATTTTATGACACTAGTTATTCTATTTGGAGAGAGAAATAGTAGGGTGCTTGATGCAAGGATTGCTACTAAAAATCAAGTTTTTATCAAAAAAATTTATATGGTTAGGATGAAAATTTCTTACTGTAAAAAAATTTAAACATAGCTTTTTGATATGGTTAGGTCTCCTTTGTTTTTCTTAAGTATGCGATGTAAAGATGTTCGTTGAGTCTTAATGAAATCCCTTGCCAATTTAGCAAAAATATATATATATATAATCAAAGTTAAAAATGTCTACTCTAGAAAGAATTATAAACAGATGTGTTGTATCATTTGTAAGATGAGGCATACATATCTAGGAAGTCTTAAGAGCTTCTTAACATGCTCAAAATTAAGGAGACAACAAGAGCTCCAAATCTAAAAGTACTACAACAATAAATTCATGATCTCTAAAATTCTATACAATAAAGTCATGATCTTCAAATCGTGTTGGAGAGAAAGTGCTCCCACAACAACGACTTTTACTTCTAATGAATGGAAAATCTTCACAAATATCTTGTATCTAAATTTTCAAATGCATGACACAATAATAGGTTGTTTTGTTTTTCCTATGTTATAGTGGAAATATATTCCAATATATATTTATATATATAACAGAATTGTAGAGAGAGAAAAAATATCTGAAATGTATTATTGCTAATGAATGATGTATTACACTTTGTCTATTTATAGACAGTTCTAATTATAGCACATGCTAATTACAGCTGGATCCAATTTATATGTATCTAACTAATTACAAACTAATTATCTGAGGTGGCATCTTTTAGAAGATTAGCTGACCTTCTTTGACAAATTGACTCAACTCCCTTATCATCCTCCCTCAAGCTGAGTTATGAGATGATAAGGGAGTTGACTCAATTTGTCAAAGAAGGTCAGCTAATCTTCAAGAAGATGCCACCTCAGATAATTAGTTTGTAATTAGTTAGATACATATAAATTGGATCCAGCTATAATTAGCATGTGCTATAATTACAACTGTCTATAAATAGACAAAGTGTAATAGTAGGGTGCTTGAGGCCCTTTGGTTGCGAGAACCACTTAAATTAGAGGGCAGCAGCTTGGTCGCCCCATTTTACTAAAAACAGGGGGCAAAACGCTGCCCCCTGGTTTTTGTAAGACTTAGAATTTTTTCGCTGCCCTCTTATTTAAGAGGTTGGTTGCCCCGTTGCTTCCCTCTAATTTAAGTGGTTGGTCGCCCCATTTTACTAAAAACAGGGGGCAGAACGCTGCCCCCTGGTTTTTGTAAGACTTAGAATTTTTTTGCTGCCCTCTAATTTAAGAGGTTGGTCGCCCCGTTTTACTAAAAACACGGGGTAGAACGCTGCCCCCTGGTTTTTGTAAGACTTAGAATTTTTTTTTTTCAAAAACCCCACCCCACCCTCACCCCCACCCTTACCCTATCCCACCACCCTACCTGACCACTCAAAGGTATGTATTTTTGTTTTTTACTTTGTTTATTACATTATGCATATATATATATATATATATATATATATATATATATATATATATATATATATATCGCTTTTTCCTTTTTTTATATATAGATCCTATATATATATATACATTTTCCCTTTTTTCTATTTTTTATTTTATTTTATTTTATTGTAGATTTTTTTTTCTGTTTTTATTAATGTTGGATCTTTGAAATATTTTTTTGCAAGATTGGAGTTTGTTTTGTGTGATAGGCCAGACTATTACGACTCAAGTTAGTCTTCTAATTCATTATCTTTTCGTGTTGAGATATTATATTTGAAATAAGTTGTAGGTGAGATATTGTTATGATGTTTGTAGAGATAATAATTGCATATATAATTGATTATTTATGATGTTTGTTGAGATATTTAGCTAAAATTTAAGTTGATTCTTGAGTTATTTTTTGTATATGAAGTGTATATGCATACTTGTAACAATATTACATAGCATAATGACCTTACAACGCAAAATGGTGGAAATGTTTGTGGTGTTTTTGGGCTGAATTTTCCAACGCCGACAGTGGGCTTGCCGACGCTGGTTGGGCTGATTTTGTGGGCCATTTGGGCTGCCCTAGGGTGGTTTAGGTGCATGCTTTGTTGGTTAATTGATAGGTGGTTGTTTGGGTGTTGTTTGATTGAGAAATTGCAGAATGTGTTGCAAGAAAGTTGAAGTATTGTTAAAGAAAGTTAGTTTAAGTGTTGTTTTCCATTCTTTTGTGTTGTGATGTTAGAGCTTGAGTTGGAATCAAGTAGGGTCGGAATTGGGTAATATATGGACATATATGCTTGAGGTTAGGTAACTTACTTCGTTACCTAATCAATGTGTTCTAAGTGATTTTTACATGTAGAATTACTAAGTGTTGCATTATTTAAAGTTTTGAAGTATTGTTGTTGAAGTGCCGAGGGGCATCCTCTTTGAGTCATGGAAACTCACCCTCATTTACTTACATTTCAAGTGAGCCAGAGTTGGGATTCGTGGCACAAGAGGCTGAGGCCGAGCCATTTGATGTCGTGCATTATGTGAATGAGTCTTATGCTCAAGAGCCCCATCCTTGTGAGTTCTTGCTTGGATATTTCCTATGGTATCTTAGTGTTTATGGTTATAATATATGAAAGACTTGAACTTATGTAATATGTAATGTTGTAGCTTACTTTAAGTTAGTAGTTATAGTCTTTTTGTTGAATGATCAAAGTAAGCATGACTAATGCTAGCTTGGAAAGTCTATTTTGGATATGTATATGTTGTTAGACTTAAGCTAGATTTAGAAGTTTATTTGGAGCTTATGTACTTTTATGATTATATCTAAACTAGTTGGGACGTATGATTTTATATTTTGGTTTAATGTTGGATGGTTAAATTGTGGAATGTATTGGTTTCATTGTGGCTTATATGAAATGTTTAACAGGTTTGAAATGTTTAAGAGTCTTATAACAGATGTTATAATGCCAAAATTCTATTGCGTCCCGATTTTATTTTAGGTGGGGTTGAGTTGGGGCGTTACATTATGTACTTTATTTTGAAGATCTTTTAAATACTATAATATGCATATCTTAATTTTTTTTAAACATTAAATTTAATATTTATTTTTTAAAAAATTATTGTGTGGCGACGAAATGGCGACAAAAATGTAGCTACCACGTAGCACTATTATTGGCTACAATATGGTTAAAAAAGGCAACCAAATATTAGCTACCACATGGGGACGAAAATTAATAAATAAATAAATAAAATTAAAAAATTTGGCTACCTAGTGGCGACAAAAAAATAGCTACCATGCGGTCACCAAAATGTGGCTACAAACTTTGGCTACCAAATGGCAACGAAGTTTAATAATTTTTTAAAAAAATTAGAAATGTTTGGCTACCTAATAGCGACGTAATTATGGAAATCACACGGCCACCAAATTATCGCGACAAAAATATATTTAAAATAATTTGCCACCTAATGGCGACAAAAATTGGCTACCATAGGGCAACCATACATAATTAAATGATACAAAAATTAATGAATTATTTAATAAAATTGTTAATTATAAAAATTAACTAATAATTAATTTTTGTAAAATTAACTAATAATTAATTTTTGTAAAATTTGCGACCAAGGGGTTACGAAATGGAAAAATAATTATACTTTTTATTTTTTTTTTTCGATTTGGCCACCAAAATGTGACCAAACCAACAACTTGCAACAAGAGTTTTCCCAATGCTATGTTTTTGGTCGCTCTTTGGTCGCCCACTGGGGGTAGGCGACCAAAGGACGACAAGACACCTTCGTCGCCCCAGACCGATTTTATTGTAGTTAATATCAGAGGCGTAATTGAGGCATAGAGGCAAGTCTTTAGGTGTTCATCTACAATACTCCATTGTTTATATGCTAGATTAACTACTGATTCACCAGCATCGTTTGTGATCTGCTTCAAAGGACACTGTTTTGTGCCTAGCAGATAATCGAGTAGCTTATTAGCATGAAAAATCGTTTGAATCTGAGCTTGTCAGAGCTGATAATTGGAGTTATCAAGCTTGATTTGGACAAGTGAATTGAGATTTTGAAGAAGTAGGCGAAGATTTGCCGGTAGGCGAAGATTTGCCGGTAGATCTGTCAAATTGTCAGTCGTCATTGTTGATGTTCCAACAGCCATGGTAGAAGCTTGGATGAGAGCTCAGCAATGGCCAAAAAAAAAAGAGTCCAGGATCAAAGAAAGAGAAGAGATCTCTCTTTAGTGTGCTCTCGATACCATAACAGAATTGTAGAGAGAGAAAAAATATTTGAAATGTATTATTGCTTAATGAATGATGTATTTACACTTTGTGCTATTTATAGACAGTTCTAATTATAGCACATGCTAATTAAAGTTGAATCCAACTTATATGTAACTAACTAATTACAAACTAATTATCTGAGGTGACATCTTCTAGAAGATTAGTTGACCTTCTTTTAACTAACTGACTCAACTCCCTTATCAATATAGCATTTCGTTAACATTCTTAGCAATGTTGAATGTGCAAAATATTCTTAAGAACCTACGCGTTAAATTGGAAGACAAAATTATTCTTGCATAATTCCTCTAAATGTAACACAATGCTCTGAACGTGATGTAACTGAGTTAATAAATATTATGATTGAGAGGGCAACTTTAACAAAATAAAAATGAAGAGAAATAGAAAGACTAACATGCATAAATTGTTCTCGTCCACCATCCCGGCTGACTTATTGAAGAAAATGTTGAGGGCTTCCGCACTAGCACATCTAATGGTGTCCCTTTATTTTCATACTTCGCCAAAGCTAATGTAGGGTTGCCCTCTATAATTTTTTGTGCCACACCTGGAAAAGAATTTTTTTTTTTTTTTTTTTAGCGTTGATTATACGCAAGATAAAATCTTATATGCATGAAGGTATAATAAGCACATATGCAAATTAAAATCCATCTTCATTCGCACAATTGAAAGTGAATTGCTGTGAGCAGAAACAAGGAATCTCTTTCCTGTATAGAATACACAAGTAAATTGTCTACTCCTACTTGAACTTAAAAATAAATTGTACAGTGCATTTTTTGTCTGGGGTACAAACAAATTAATCTTCTCCGTCTTAAGTTTGTTATTTGACAAAACACGCTATGAAACTTGATCAAAGAATTGCCCCAGACAAGTCATTGCTGGTTAATGATTAAAGTGACTACAAAACCATTCAGAAATTTCGACTTCCAACGATGCAAGATCACTTCCTCAATATCTTAGAAATTCCTAGAAAGTTAGATACATGTCATTGTTCCTAGAGACAAAACGCTTATGGAAAGAGAAAGGGTAATTATACGTATAGTCCCTATTGTTTACTTATTTTTTTAAGTTAGTTTTTAATATTTTAAAAAATTCATATTAGTCCCTAATGTTTATAAAAGTGATTCAAAATGATCTTTATTATTCAAAAATATCCAATTTAGTCCCTATTATTTTTAAAAAATTTCATATTAGTCTCTAAATAGGGATCACATGCACGGCCTAAATTAAATTTTTCTACGAAACAATAGGGACTAAATTAAACTTTTTAAAAAATAATAAGGATCAAGTTCACTAGTATTGAACAATAGGGATCATTTTGAATCACTTTTACAAACATTGAGGATTACTATAAATCTTTTGAAATATTAAGGTCGATATTGAAAAAATATATAAACAATAGGGACTAAATACGAAATTTACCCGAAAGAGAATTAAAGACAGTCATTGTCAAGAACCTATAGACATGTTTGAACTTTCTTGTTCAACTTACTATACAAAGTTTTAGGCTTTGATTGATCTAACTGTTGAAAATTTAGTTTTTAAAGTATAAATCTTTTAACAGTAGAGTTTTAGTTAGAAACACTATTGAACAAAAGATGTTGAATGTTTGGGCTATATTGGTTAATGTTGAGTTATTAGAAATTGTGAGGGAAATATTTGACTTTAAAAAATATAAAATGGTATATTTGAGAAGAAAAAAGATGTTAAGTGACCACTTCATTTAAAAGTTTAAGCTGTTACAGAGAGGTTTATTATATTTATTTATTGTCTTCAACACGCCCTCGCACATGTAGGCGTGATTTGTTTTCAAGCCTTGCACGTGGGCAGTTTTAATATTTTTGAATGGCTGACACAAGACTTGAAACTAGAACCTTTTAGTGCCTATACTCTAACACTATATTAAGTGACCACCTCATCTAAAAGTTTAAACTATTAGAGAGAGGTTTGTTATATTCATTTAATTTATTGTCTTTAACAAATGAAACAACTTCCTACATTATGTAAAAATAGCATCGCAAAAACCTTTTTTGTAATGTTCCAATTTGGAGCTTCTAATCTTTTTAGCTTTTTTCAACTTCAACTTTAATTTTACCTAAAGCACTTCCAAAAATATGACAAATAGGTTAGCTTTAACTTCTAAACTTACAAGAAGTACTTTTCAATATCAAAAAGTCAAGTCAAACAGAGTCTTTTAATTACTCCATTCAGACACAGGCACTCATCAATCTAAGTTGCATCAATATTGCCCTAAGACTATCCACAGCCATCCATACTAGACTTTTGAAACACCCTCCTTTGATACCATCTCACTTGAGTGTCAAACCCTCCTCCAAAGGATGGCCTTATGCAATCTTATCAATCTATTTTGTAGGAGCAGACATCCTTCATCAAGGAAAAAGAATTCCTCATATAAGACTGAGCTTACGAAACATGTAAAGAGCCCGAAATCAACACATCAGTTGGCTTCGTGTGTGGAAATGTAACAACAAAGTGTATTAGTATTCCTACAAAGTGAATGGTGTCCTCTTTTTGGGGGCAATAAGAGGAATCTGCCAATTTGTTCGCTCACATAAGTTAGTTCAACAGGCTTTAGATGACCTCCATAACCTATTCCTTGGAAGAATGAGATCGCAACTAGGCTTCATTTAATTGAAGACGTAGTAAAAGTATCACCAATATCTTGTGGTAAATGTATCAAAAGTGATTACCTCGGCGATGAGCTTCCTCTTCCGATAGTGGACAAGGGGGAGCCAATCAGCTTGATACCACATACCTGTTCTTTGAGGGAATAGTAAACTTACTCATTAACTTGAAATCGTACTTAACCAGGGAAGTAAGAGTGCTTAGAAAGGCCTAGGTCTGTTAGTACCCCAAAGGCACTTCTTAGACCTTAAGGCTTAGGGAACTATTCAATATTGGTATCTGATCCTTGAAAATGAGTATTGCAGGTACAAGTTGACCAACCTAAATATATAGTCCCTACTCTGTGGAATGGCTTCTTACGGACAAGAGTTCCACGCTTCCTTAAGGAAATGACATTCAGAAGGGTGCAAGCAATTTGATTTAGCTATCTAGATTTGCCTCTACCTTACCTTAACCTCTTGAAAAGTCCTCTAAAATACATTTCCTCCCTCTTTAAAGAAAAGGAGCATAGAATGCAGGCAGTCAAAATTAGTTATCCTATTTTGCCTCTGCTCCTATCATTGGAAAAGTCATTCAGAACCCTTAGACGAGGAAATTGAAAGGGTTTCTTCTTACATGTAGGCTTGCCTAATAATGTGGGCAGAGGACTACCCCAAATGCTTCCAAAAGGAAGAGTAAATATGGTTGTGTATGGCTCATTCCACCAAGACTTTAGACACAGTACTAAGTGGAGCGGTATTCTCAAGGACGCGATTGAGTATGACATATGCGAGAGAAGGGCTCAGTAGTTCATCCAAGACCCTGAAGATATGCAAACCCACCTGGTATTTGAAGAAAAAGGTCCAACCATCACGCAGGGTTTCTATTGGCAAAGGCCATGGACCCTATCATTGCAGTCACATATCGTTGAATAACCAAGGCTCCTAAAAATTAAAATTTATTAAATAGAAAATAAGCCCCAGGTCGTTCTCCATATTATCATTGAGGCATGCCTTGTTGTGGTATAAAAAATCATTGTATTAGCGACATTGATGGTATAAAAAATCATTGTATTAGCGACATTGATGCCTAAATTATTAGAATGAAATTCAATTAGAAAAAAAACTATTTCTTCTTTACTATACTCCATATTAGTTGCAAGTTAGAGACTTGAAGGTAATGGCACTATAAGCAACTGAAAGTGGAGGAAGGCCATACCAGTTAAATTAATACAAGGGCAAGATCTTATCATGCACATAGCAGAAAAATATGAAACCACTCGCAAAAACTCACTTGAGGAAGATAAAACCTTCCCAACCAAGTAAAAATTTCCTCTAAAAAGATAGTTACGTGCATTCACTATCCCACAACTAGGATGCATATAAGGAAAATAAATGAAAAGTGAAGATAATAAAGTGCTAACGATGCCAAGTCTTCAAATCATATAAGAGGAATTTCCTAAAAAGGACCTTAAACTTTTTTTTGCGAGGAAAGGACCTTGAACTTGAATTCAACCATTTTGCAAAGCTGTGAATTATAATCATAACCAAAAGGTATCAAGTAAGGTCTAATACTCTTACTACTTATTAGTACATCTCCGGATGGTCCCACAATCTAGCTGAAAGAAAATGTTCTATCATTTACGCGTTAACTTTAAACTTAGCACCCTTATTGTGATAAATGGAAGGAAGTGAAGAAAAATAAATTGATATAGCTCTTTAAGTAAAGGATAAAATGATAGAACCTACCAGAGCCTCTTTGAGTGTTTCCAATGAAGGATAAAAGCGGTGAAACAATCCCTTATTTTATATCAAAGAATTTCGCTTTTGCCTCCATGGAATAAAAAAATATAAAGAATCAGGAGCAACTACAGGCTAATAGGTTGAGCAAGACCACATCTAACAACCAAAGAAATGCATCATGAGAAAAGGTAAAGTAGCTAAAATGGTTTTAACAAACCTTAGACATATTCGATTTAGTTGTTCATTTTATGGCTCAAAGTCCAAGCCCAAGCTTATAGAAACAAGTAGAAACACAATCCAAACTAGAGAAGGGTTAAAAATGTTAGCCTATAAATAAGACTTACTAGCTTGTAGCAATTTGCACAAGGGCACACACCATGTGGTGTTTGGGAGAGTGAGCCTGAGTGATAAGAATTTTTCATGTATTTTCTAGAAAAAAGCCGATTGGGGAGGATTTAGGCTTTTTACGCATTGTGCCATGTAAGGATGTTTTTTATAATTTTTTCCATGCAATAACTGTTATAGCTATTGTTGAGTGATAATGGATTATCCCAGCAGTGTGATCGTAAACGAAGACGAAAGGCCAAACTATGCTCAATTTGTGCGTGTCTTTTGTTTCTCTTATTCCATTACATATGTGTGTATGATCCAATTCCCAACAAACTAGTATTAGACCTCGAGGGACTACACACAACCCATGGATAAGATTCGGTTGTCTGAGTTATTAATCAAAATACACATGGTCGTGAAATACAAACCAAGTTTGTTATTATTTGGAAACGTATCAAGCCACATAAATTGTCCTTTATTGTAGGTGAAATCAAATCTCTATAATTCAAATAAAAGCGATTTACTTTGTTTTTATTTAAAAATACATAGCCATTCTGTGGCTAACAGCGACGAAATGGCTATAGATACATAAAATTTTGTAGCCTTTCTATGGCCACTTGTGACATAATGGCTACAAAATTTAATTGTATCTTTCTTTTTACTTATTAATAAACATAAAAAATGTATAAAAATATATTAATATGTGGATATTTTGTTTAATTATTCATAGAGTTCAAACTAAAAAAGAGATTTTCAAAATTATTAGAATGGTCATTACTTAATATTAATGCAACATTTAATAAAATTTGTTAAATTCAATTGGAATGAATAATAAATGCTTATAAGATTTTTCTATCAAAATGCACATGGTTGTCAAATACGAACTAAGTTTGTTATTGCTTGGAAACATATCAAGAAACATAATATTGTCCTCTATTGTAGGTGGAATCACACTTTTATAATTCAAATAAAAATGATCTACTTTGTTTTTATTTAGAATTTCTTAGCCATTCTGTAGCCAATGGACATATAAATTTTCGTAGCCTTTCTATGGCCAATGATGACAGAATGACTATAGATATGTTAATTTTGTTTTTGTTTTTTTGAAAATATTTATATTGTTATTAAAATATTTTATTTTTTATTACTCTTTGAAAATAGTCATAGAAATGTATCGAATATTTTACTAAATCAATAAAAAAAAAAATTACGTGATAGTTTATGGCCATTCTGTCACACATTAGCGACAATGTGACAATAGAAATTAATTAATTATTTTTTTAATTATATTAATATTTTATTACCTATCAATTATAAAATAAAAATATAAATAAAAAAGATATTCTATGGACATTCCGTGGCTAATTTGCAACGGAATGGCCACGGACTATCACATATTATTTTCTGATTTAATAAAAAAAATTGTACTCATTCTGTCGCAATTTAGCCACGGAATGGCTACGGAATTTTACATTTTAATTTGTTTAGAAAAAAAAAATAATGTTACTAATCCGTGTCTATTTTGTCATCGCGTGGCCACAAAAGCTTATATTTCATTTACCGTTTGTAATTAAGACTGTAGTCCGTCACTAATCCGCAGCCAAATTTTGGTACCACCTAACTTGGCCATGAAAAGGCTAAGGCCTACACTTGCGTTGCCATTCCACAACCAAATCCATCGTCATTCTGCCACCAAATCCATCCCTTATCTCATGTTTTTGTAGTATGTGTATTAGTTAGGCGAATTTTTGTGTTGGGGAATTCTCCAAAAGAGAAGGGTTTTGGAGGTTGTCGGTGGAAGTGGTTGACAGAAACGCGCTAGTGGCAGTTGTGCTACAATTTTTCTAGACAATATCAATTAGGGCAAAATTCACCATTGGTCTTCATTATTGGCTCAGAATTTTAATTTAGTCTCCTATACTACAAAAGGGGCACAACTAGTCCCTAATTTTATCAAAAAACGGCGCAAAAGATCTATTCCGTTAAATGGCCGTTAAAAAAGGATAAAGAGTATGTAAAATGACAATTATGCCCTTCACTATACATTTAAAACGATATTATGCCCTTTACTTTTTTTCCTTTTCTTTTCTTCCTTCTATTTATTTATTTATTTTTTCATCTCTTCCCCCAACCCCTGAACAGGACTCACCCCCTGGCCCTCCCTCCTCAAACGGACACCACCCCCTGAACAGGCCCACCCCACCCAACCCCACCCCACCCCACCCCACCCCAACCCCTTAAATAGAACAAATCACACACAATTCTTTGACAAAAAAAAACACACACGCCATCAGACGTACAACACACGCACACATACACACAAATTACACACACGCACACATACACGGATTACACACGTAGACACACAAATCACAGACAAAAATTGTACACAGACAAATACAATCACGCTGCACACACACCTGTATAAACACATACATATATTTGGGGGTAAGGTCGCGTGTGCGTAGGGGGTTGCGGGCTCGGGTTGGAGGAATGGTGGGTGGGATAGTGATGGGGTGGGAGGGTCTGTGAGGAGCGTAGGGGTGGTGACGGGTGGGGGTAGGTCTGTGCAGGGTTTTTTTTTTGGGAGAGGTGATAGTGTAGTCTGTTGAGGGAGGAAGAAGGCGTGGGATGGGGTGTTTTGAAGATGAACAAAAAGTAACAATATTAAGGAGAGGGAAAAAAAAAGAAAAAAGAAAAATAATGGGCAAAAGACTATCTTACCCTTCAAAATGTTAGTTTTCTAACATTGACTTAGTGGTAAGGACTGATTGCGTCAGTTTTAATAATATTGGGCACTAATTATATTATTTTTGTTAAATTGACATTTCGAGCCAACAATGGGGCCATGAAATTCATTTTATTCCTAAAAAATGAATAAGTAGTCTATCGAGCATAGTGGTTGCAAGGTAGAAACTTGGTCGAAGGCGTGCGAGTTCGATTCCTGTGATAAAATCTTTAGTCTTGGTGTCCTTTGTCACGTGTCACTATTGTACCGGTCAATGTTTAAAACAGAAAAGCAATGTCGTTTTCTGCTGTCTTTTTAACCTTCTAGCTATAAAATTTTAGGCATAACAAATTTTAAAAATATGTATCTTTTTCGTTTTTTATCCAAATTACATGAAACTTGAACTATTGGATTCATAATTTTAAAGAGAATGACGAGAAGTGAAAATTATATGAAATTTTGTTATCAAATTTTTGTCAATGTGGTCCATATTTATGAAGAGAAAAAAAACATGTGAAAAAATTCAAAAAAGCTTAATAAACATACTGGATTATGTTTGTCCTTTATAACCTTAAATTAACCTGAGTTTAACGAAAATTCAAATTGGGAAGGGTGTGCAACATTCTAAATAGCACAAAGGGCATCATGCGACTTTAAAAACACGAGATTTTAAATGTCAATTTAATAAAATGTAAGAGAGTATCGTGCATTTTACTCTATAAATACGCCATTGACAAGCCAAACTGTTTATGAGCATCTCGGTTCATTCGCATTGATTAGACAATAGAAAGGGATAGGGTACCAGGGATAAGATAGTGAAGAGTTTATTTACCGTATAATCCAGCGTCGATACAAGTGGTCAGCAATTCGCTTTTCATGACATCAATCCAAGATCCAAAATCGGACAATGGGAAAAGATACTCCACCATTTCACCATTGCCTGACATAGCTGCTAAGAGGAGTGGACTCGCTTTCTTCTCATTTAATATCCTTGGTAGTTCCGTGTTCTCGTTCACCGTAAGTTGTGCAATTTGCATATTTCCAGATATGGCCGCAAAATGATGCGCCGTACTGCCAGCTGTATTTCTAATTATTATCTCATTGTTATGAATTTTCCCTAATAACTTCTCGACAAAATTCTCATGCTTTGATTCAGCAACTGAAGCAGCTATGTGCAGAGCAGTTTCACCACCTGGTGTTATACGAGCTGTTATTGAGTTTGGATAGCTCTCAAGAATTTCTTCAGCCTCTTCCCAATCACCAGCTAGTACGGCGTTAAGTATCCTGGTGGACAAGCAAATTTCTGCTACGGCAACAATACACAGAAGCCAATGCAAAAGTTAGGTGTCTTCTATTTGTCCATTTTCCATTGACAAAGGCTTTCCACAAGTTCCTTATCACATATATAGAAAAATACTACTGTGACATATTTTGATTTCTTTTTAATGGGAATTAAAATATTTGAACCAAAAAAAAAGGGAATTAAAATACATATATTAAAACTATTTATAGCTATTTTTCTAAGTGAAGATAAATTGATTTTTCAGTTTATAAATATTTTACAAATACAAATATTTTGAAAAATTACAACTCCAACTAATAAATGTCTCCCCCTTAAGGATTAGAAGGAATCCGTGAAGCATTCGCCCATAAAATATAAAATAGAAAGCTCAGGTGTTGTTATTCATTAATTAGGAAGAACTTTATCGTGACAAAGAAAAATGGCACATTGCTAATATAAACGGATAAAGCATAATTTTTCTTTTTCTTTATGAAGGTACAACACAAATCCAACACCAAAATATTTGCACTTCAGGGTAGACCCAGGCCTCGAGGATCAGGGTAGGCACTACAGCTATATAACCAGTAACCAAAGGTTCGCAGACACTCATAGATATCTACACATAAACTAATATATAATTTATGCACATTATAACAATTATAAAAATGTAAGCACCAAAATATATACAGAATCTTCAAAACACGACTTTCCTCGTATAATAATGATGCACCATATAAAAGAGAAAAAAATAGATAACTATATTAATAATCGTTGAATAATCAACTCATTGTCGATACAATAAAATACGTCTCTCTCTATGTATTATCACAACATTAAACACTAATAAGAGTGACTAAATCAAGAATTTACAACGTGTTATTGCTCGAAAATTAGTAATTTTAACCATAAATTCTTTTCTTTTTTCTTTTTTTTTTTTTGGCTAGCCAAATAACCAAAACAAAACCAAATTTTCTTACCCTTTTGAATAAACAATACACCAACATCTACAAACAAGTTTCAAGCACAACGCTTCGATTTTGTACTTAATGTGTAACTTGCTTAAGTAATAAATCATTTCGAGCACAACAAGAATTTCATTCCAAAATAAAAAAAGAAAAAAACTAACAGGGAATGTTTCTATTTTCCTAACTAAAAATATTACAAAAGCTTCTCAAGTTTTCTACAAGATGAATAATCAACACTATTAAAGAACTAAAGTTAGAACTAATAGTAACTATAACTAAAAATAAACAATTAAGCTAAAGTTAAATGTAATAAACAAGTAATGCTAAAAAAAGAAAACAATGAATAAGGAAAACTAAAAATAAAAAAATAAATAAACAACAAAACTTGAAAAAAAAAAAAAATATAAATATTTTTTCACGTTAGGATTGAAGTATGAGTGTGTTGGGAGAAAGAAACCATACACGGGTTTAATTTTTATTGAATCTTGAGAGTAAATTTTAAGATAGATTTGGGGTTTTGGTTTTGAGAGTTGGTGGCAAAAAAAAAAAAAGATGAAGAGAGTTTGGGACTTTGGAGGTGGAATCGGGAGGTGAAACTGAGGCTCCGTTTGTTTTTCGTAAAATATCTTGTTAAGGTAAAATATTTTTAGAGAAAAATATTTTATTGAAAAATAAAATATTATAAAATATTTTTTGGTATTTGGATGTACAATGAAAAATATTTTTCAACATGAGATTTTATAATAAAAAAAATATATACACATATAATATATATATATTAACTGTGAGGGTGAGGGTAGGGTAGGGTAGGGTAAAGGGAGGGTGGGCCTACGAAAGGGGTGAGGTGGGGTTGAAGTGATTAAGTTCCGGAAAATATTTTTCGATTGACCAAATTTTCTATACCAAACAATGAAAAATTCATAAAATATTTTACTGCAAACAAACGGAGCCTAAAAGATAGAATGTTTGTAGCTGCTTTTTTAAATAAAAATAAAATAAAATAAAATACATGCCAATTTACTAAAATAAATAGGAGGCATCTCTGCCCCTTATTTGTATGATTTTTTATTTTCAAGTACTATAATAATGAAAGGAATTGTTATTAAGAAGATTTCATCTTAAAACTAATTGGTACGAGAAGTAGTAGCTTGAGATCTTATATGGTGGATTATGAGTTTATGATTTTTGTATGTCGGAGGGATTATATATCCCCTGATTTGCATGATTTTTTTGTTTTCAAGTACTATGATAATGAAAGGGAAGTGTTAAGAAGGTTTCATCCTAACACTAATTTGTATTAGGAGTGATAGCCCAGGATCTTATATGATAGAGTAGGAGTTTATGATTTTTGTATGTGGAGGAATTATATATTTTAAACATGCCTCCGCCCCTGATTTGCATGATTTTTGTTTTCAAGTACTATAATAATGAAAGGGAAGTGTTAAAAGGGCTTTATCTGAAAATCAATTGGTACTAGAGTAGTATCCCATTATACATTTTAACACCCCCTCACGTATGAGCCAGTAAGAACTGAGAGCTAATATGTGGATGCATGAGTCAGCAAGTGGGACAAGAGAACATATGGGTCACACGAGGATGAACATTCTTGGACAAGGACACAACTCTAATACATGTTCAGAATCATGTGATTTTATTCTAAAATCAACAAGTACTATGAGGAGTAGCCTACATTCTTATATGGTGGACTACGAGTTTATGATCTTTATATGTGAGAGAGATTATATATTCTAGGATAAATGTCATAAATAGTTCATTTTTTTAATATAATTGACACTTTCATCCATTATTTTTTCAAATGAACCTTTTAGTACATTATGTTTAACAGTATTGACGTCGTTAGTCCAATTCGTCTTTTTCGTCTAATTTTTAACATTAAAATCATGTGGCGTGTATGTGGCGCGTATGTGTATGCTCTTAAAGTTGTTGCTTGGACATATCTAACACATCTGTATCATGTGTTAAGAATACTAAAGCCAATTTTATCCTTGAAAAATTAAGATATTAATATATACGTGCGCACCACGTAATTTTAATGTTAAAATTAGACGGAAAAGATAAGTTGGACTAATGACGTTAATAATGTTAAATATAATGAACTAAAAGGTTCATTTGAAAAAATAATAAATAAAATTATCAATTAGACGAAAAATAATGGATTATGTATGACTTTTACCCTATATTCTAACAGAAAGCTTGAGATGAAAATTTGTATTAATGTTTTGAGAAGTTTTTGTTTTTTGTTTTTGCTCGGTATAATGTTTTGAGAAGTTTCTTGAAAATTCATTGAAACTTATGATGTTTATGGTGTTTTATCGCTGTGAAAATAGATTATCAACTAGGCAGGGAACTACAATACAATGTGTAAAATTATGAAAATTAAGTACTTATTTTGGTCAGTGTCTTCCACTACCGGAAAAAGTTACATGCAGCTTCACGCATAGTCCATCATTCCTTATTAAACAAATATTGCAAGAATTAACTTACAAAATTCTACAATAAGAAAATGTTTCTTTCAAATTAATTTTAATATAAATATGAATCTAATTAAACTTAATTAACTACGAAATAAATGAAAGCATAAATGAAATCAGATAAGAAAATTTAATGTATTTTGCCACAAACTCTGAGAGAGAGAGATTGTATTCTGATGAGTAATAAAAGATTTTTGAAATGACTAAAATAATACCATGTTGCATTGCTCCATTTGTTATCAAGCTGTCATCGTTCATGTTAACCGCTCGTGATAGCTCAGTTTCGATTTCGATGGTTAATAATGCTGCAGTTCAAAGAAAGCAATCTTGGCAGTGAAGAACAAACCTTTTAAGTATGTACATATTATGTCATTAACTCGTCTAAATGCATTCTTGAAAAATTATACCAAAACATAAAAAATAAAAAAGTAGAGCTGAGGAAGTGGGAAATGAAACTAAGATGGTACTATGTACAGAAAAATGGTAAAAGTCTGTTCATGTCGCGTTATGAGTCGAAAATCTTAGATCTGCAAGTAAGACTATTTTGTAAGTTTATGAAACAAATACTTGGATCTGAATTCAACTAGTCAAAAATAATTAACGTGAGTCATCACTTATAAACTCGCAACATTAAAGTCACTTATTAATCACATCTCAGTGGGACATTAGTCATTATACTTTAAGATATGGCATAAACTCCAGAGAAGCAATGATTGGTTTAAGGTGTACAACTAGAGCTTGTAAACCTCAAGCATAAGGAATATAGTTCTCAGTTACCAGGAAAACAGTTTAGTTTTACACTATTTACCATGAGCTTCAATTTCATAGATTTCTCAACTTTTTTGACATGTTTGAATAGGCAAAAAGAAAATTCTATAATATGAGATCTGAGAGGAATGGTTTACGATCAGAGATTCAGCCATAAATCCATAAGTCAATATTTTGCCTCTGCCAACCTTAAAGTGGTCTATATTTGTGCAATTGCACCAAAAAAAAAAAAAAAAAAAAAAAAAAAAACACGACACTAAGAGAAAAAGAGGAGAAAAAGAGGTAAACAAATTCGAGCGTTTGGCGCATACTAATTGCAAACCATGCTTCAAAAGTCCAAATACTTACTGCTGCGGAACAAAACTTTGTTCTTATGTCAAATTTTACTAGAACTGTATTATTTATCCTAAGTATAAGATAAAGGAATTTTGTTTTCTCATTCAACCATGTGTTGAGCGCAATAAATAAATAGACCAAATTTCTATTTAACATTAAACTTTTAATGAAATGGTCATTTAGTATGGTATTAAAATTTAAATATCGAAAGGTTCTCGTTTAAATCTTACCGCCACTCATTTATAGAATTACATCCACATATAAGATTCACTTAAAAATTATTTAACCTACATGAAGGGAGTGCCTACATGAAGTATGCATTTAATAATATGCTTTAAAGGCCGAGCACTTTTGCAAGGGTAAAATTTTTTCTCTTTCTTCATAAATTTACGAAGTGTTGAATTGATAGCATCGAGGAAGAAATACAGTTTGGAGCCTGAAGTTTTTGCTAAATAAGTAAGGGTATCATTAAAATCTAAAACTATATAAGAGATGAATGTACAAGTATATCAAAAGACCTATCTACATAAGAATGCTAACCTCTAAATTTAAAGGTAGACAAGTGGTAATTAATGATAACTTTGGAGACTGAAGTTGAGATGATTGAAGTAACCATGCATGCATAATTAAAATAATTAAAACTACACGCACAATTAATTACAACAAATATTACCTCGAAAAAATGAACCTAAAGGGCAAGAAGATACACAAGTAATTAAGTGCCGATCACTTTGAATAACTTGACACAGTTTCTGTTCCTTATATAAAGTCTAAAGTGAAAAAGTAGGGTAAAGATGAACTAACCAACAAGAATCGAAAAGAATATTCTCTACCGGGGCGGAAGCACTATGGGACAAGTGGGGCCTGCAATCCCTACTGACCTCCTGAATTTTATTATATGTATATGAAGTTTTGGGTAAAAAATAAATTAGTTTCCACTGAATATTTAATTAATTTTACTTTTTAAAATTATTTAACTTTTAAAAGTTTTAGGAATTTAATTTATTTATTTTGGATACAAAATTTTACGAATTAAAATTTAAAATAAAAACAAAAAAGTTAAAACTAAACAAAAAAAAAACTAAAGTAAATCACATGAAACAACTTACCTCTTGCTTTTTTGAACTAATATATAATACATCGCTTATTATATATCAACCCCAACCTGATAATCCATTACTATTTACTCATAGGCCAAATTTTCTTACTTCTTTCTTATCAAAACTGCCAGACGTAGATCATCAGGTGCTAGTTTGTTTGGTTTTTTTTTGTTTTTTTAGATGTTTGTTTTGCTCAAATCTATTAAAACTTCATGTAATCTACATTTTAGCGAAAAGAAATAAGAATCAAGAGCAAATGTCTAAGTGAGATAGGTGCTTTTAGTGGTAGAGTCACTCTTAAGATTATGGGGCTACAATTCCCATTTAACTCAAATTTTATCAAAAAATATTTGTATTTTTAAGTTAAAAATTAATTCAGTACCACTAAAAAATATTTATTTATATAAATATTTAATTATATAATTTTAATCTTCACTAAAAAAAATTCTAATTCCGTCCCTGATTTTCTATCTTTTTTTTCGTTTTGTTGGAGGAGAACGATATCATACAATATTTATTTAAAAGTAAAAAACAGTAGAAAAAGTTCTGACGCCACTGGTGCCTAAAAGAATTTACGTACTCGAACCAATTATTGAAGCAATTGGAAGTTGCGTCAGCCACCGAGAAAGCAGATCAAAACTATGTTTGAATTGTTAGTGCGCCACGCATGCCAAGCAGCACTTTTCCTTGGCCATGGAGAAGGTTTCCCAGCAAATGCAAAAAGTAAGAGTAGAAGCATTCTTATTCAATTATCTATTAATTACGTCGCTCAATAAACGGGACCAAGCATGTCATACTAAGAAATAAAATTTCGTATTTCTTTTAAAAAATATTCTAATTGCGAATATAACAAGCATCTTGTTGAGATTTTGGGTTAAATCTAAGCCCTAGTCAAAGTTGAAGACAAGTAGAAAAACATTCCTTTGAGAGCAGAGATAGGAATATCAATCTTCATAGAGTTAGATTTTTGTTCCTATAAATATGATTTTTGAAAATTTAATTTTTTGCCACGAGAGCCACACGCAATGAGGGTGTGGGAGGGTCAGCCGAGTGATGAGAGTTTTTCATGCTTTTACCATAAAAAGGTCACTTTCGGGTGGATTTAGACTTTAACCGTACATAAAGTCTCCTGAGTGAGGAGTTAGGTTTTTCTGCGCATAAAGCCATGTGCATGTCCATATGAGTGTGAGGGAGCGCTTAGATTTTTTTCCATCCAAAAGATCTATGCATTGTAAAACATTATTCCTAAATAGTGGATTTCTCAATTTTGGGTCATGAATATAGGGAGAGGATTGAACCACATTAAAAATACTGTGTTGAGTTTTTAAATGCTTTGTGTTTTATATGTGCGCATGTCCGATTCTTAACAAGTGGTATCAAAGCCTAAGTTTGCAGACTAGGCAAGCAGGATGAGGACATAAAGAGTCTTAAAGAGTGTAGACTTAAGGCATGGAGAGGGACGTTGGAGTCACTCAGTTAACCTACTATGATGCAAATGTGTTGATATCTATCAAGAGAGGATTCCAATGTAATGAAGTCTGAGAAGAGGTCCTTAAGTCCAAGCCCAAGTGAAAGTTAAAGACAAGTAGAAGTTTATTCTATTGAGAGCCGAGATAGGAATCCTATTCTTTGTATAATGAGGTTTTCATTCTGATGAATATGACATTCTGGTTTGTAATTTCTTGCCACAAGAGCCTCACCCCATAGAGGGATGTGAGAGGGTGAGCCGAATAGTAATTGTTTATCATGTTTTTGCCAAAAAATAAAATAAAATTGATTTGGGAATAATTTAGATTTTAGCCATGCATAAAAACCTATAAGCGAGAATTTAGATTTTTTCGTACATAAAGTCATGTGCATATGCATGTGCACTCACTTTCTGCTCTAGATTAGAACTGAGAGATTTCTTATAAAGAGAATAGTGTGAATTACACCTTTGCGAAGTCAAAGGATAGAGGTAGTATGTCTAACTCTCACCTACATTTAAAGAGGCTTGCTGATCTTTTTTAGTTCCAAAGGATTATTGTAGTTAGTTTTTGCTTCACGATATTTGAGGAAGCATCATCTTTAGTAGAGTTTTGTGCAAAATCCTAAGAGAAAAAAACCTTAGGTGATGGAGTAGGCTCGCCAAACCATTTGAAAATCTTGAGTTTGTATTCTCTTTTCCAAATTTCCTTATACTTGTAGATTGTGCATCAAAGTGTTTGATATATTGTCTAGCTTGCTATTCTTGTGTCCAATAAAATGCACCATACCGCCCTGTGTTTTTACAAAATTGCATCATAAACCCTGTGTTTTAAAAAGTCGCGTTATAAACCCTATGTTATGGAAAACGTTGTATATAACCCCCCGCCGTCTATTTTTCTGTCAATTTTAACGTAAGTGTAATACACACGCTTGAAATGCAAGTATGACATTTATCAAGCTTTAAAATACATAAAGAATGACGAAAATACCATTTTTAACATCAGTTGCTAATTGCCCCTTGTGTTTTCGATAAGGTTGTAAATGGCCCCTTGTGTTTTCGATAAGGTTGTAAATTGCCCCTTGTGTTTTTTATAAGGTTTCTAATTGCCCCTATATTTTTTTATAAAGATGTAAATTACCCCTTCAAAGATAAAAAAAATAAAAAAATTGACAATCCTAGAGAGAAAAACTATTTCAAAGTGATTTTCCTTCGATTTGAAGTTGATTTTGCATTGATTTAAAGATTTTAATCTACTTGTAGAAGAACGTGATTCCAAGTGAAGGTACGATTATTGCTAGTTGCAATATGACTTTGAACTTCAAGCATAAGATTTATATTTTTTATGGTGGACATCAATGTTCTGTTATATAAGCTATACGTTTTTTTATTCTTTTAATTAAATGATATTTATTAGTTTAAGGTTGTAGATCTCTTTAGAAGGTAGACTAGCACATGGTTCTGATATTACAAAATAAAAAATGTTGTAGATACCTCCCTCTAATATTAAAAAAATGATAAATACCCCCTTCTAATATAAAAAAAGTTGCAAATACCCTATTTGACGGATTTATCTTTAAACGATGATAATTTTATCTTTTTACAAGGCTAACTAACAGAATTAAATAGAATTTGAATTTGGGGCGTGTATGCAACGTTTTCCATAACACAGGGTTTATAACGTGACTTTTTAAAACACAGGATTTATAATGCAACTTTGTGAAAACACAGGGGGATATGATACATTTTACTCTAAATTTTAAAGTAGCACCTATTGACTATTAACTTATTTCAACCTTTCCCCTTGCCATCTCCCTCCTTTCTTAAGTTTATTTGCCTCTAATAATTAGCTTTTTAAATATTTTTCCTCTATTCTTGAAATCATTAGTTATGATATATAGTTTCTCCCTTATAACAAAAATGTGCTAATAATTCTGCAAGTGTAAAATATCTCAAGATGTCTCACCAAAAAATATATGCTAAGCAACATCTTTTGTGCATCACAATTTTTTGTTTTGTCAATTCAACAACGTGTATTTCATTAGCCATGAAAATGTTGTGTACACAAACGGGTCTAAACGAACATTTATAGAAAAATAAAGGACAACAAAAATAGCTAGCCTAAGATGATAAGGTCCTATTAAGAACATGGTTAGCTAATTGTTCCAGTTGGTTAAGTTAGTCAGTCAGTCGTACCCGCACCGATCAACCGGCTAACTCGGCCAACTAGAACGACCATTCTCAAAAAATTACATAAAAGCCATCTTGGAACTGCATCGAAAGCTTGATTTCTCTATCATCAACGAAAGCTTGGTTCTTCCGATATCCACTTCTTCCATGAGAGCACAAAGGAACCAGGGGGAGGGGGAACAAGCAATCTCAGGGAGGTTTGTTTGGATTTAGGGGAGCTACTTTTGGATTAATTTAAGGGAGCCACAATTAATTAGTAATTCTTTAAATTGTTGCAAAAAATGAATACAATAAGCAACACTTAACATAAAGTGCTTGCATATCATAGATACAACAACCATTAGATGTAATGCTAGCAAAACTATTGCATTACAATTAAGTTATAATTTTACAAACTGTTTAAAAAAAAAATGAATATTATAAGCAACACTTAACAAAAGGTGTTGCATTTCATAAATATTGTAATGTTTCTGATGCAAAACAAAACCATTATAGAAAACTTTAGTTTATAACGAGTTGTGATGAAACTCTTTATAACAAACTATCTATAGCAACAATTTTTTAACTTTTTTTAACTTAAATATTGGAATGGAGCTAAAATGTGATAGTATAATCAGACAATTATTATAACAAAACCTTCAATTTGTTTCGTAGTGACTCATTGACTGAGGTATGGTATGATAACAAGATTTCGGCAAGCTAACAGTGTGTTTGGATTGGGGGAAATGGGGGGAAGGGAATGGTAGTAGAGGGGAGGCTTTAGTCCTTTATGCTGTTTGGTTTCAAAGTTGATGGGTGGTGACAGGGGCGGATCTATGTAGTGGGGGGGGGGGGGGGGGGGGGGGGGGGGGGGATGGCGGAATGGGTGCTTTTAAAAAATATCTATTTAGTATCGGTAAAAAAAATTATCGCCCCCGCACCCCCCCTCCCACCCCACCCCACCGCACCCCACCCCAATTTTTTAAAAATTATATATAATATCATTAAAAAAATATTTTGACCCCCCTCCCCCCCCCCCCCCCCCCAATATTAAATTCTTAGATCCGCTCCTGGGTGGTGGGGGTAGAGAGTGGATGAACTTGGCCCCTTCATTACCTCCAAATATCATCACCCCAATTTGGAGTAAAATGAGGGGAGAAGAAAATGTCATTTTCTGTAAAGATTATATTACCCTTCATTATTAGATAAATTACTATAAAACTAACTATAGAATAATAAAACCCTATTTTTATAATTTAAGAAAAGGGTATAAAAGTCATTTTAGACAAAAAAATTTCCCCTCCCTTCCATTTTCTTTCTAATCCAAACAAAAGACACAAATCATCTTTTATAATACTCCCATTTATAAATTATCAAATCCAAATATAATTTGACCCCCTCCATTCATTTCTTTTATGATACTCTCTCTTCCTCTCCTTTATTAAACTTCTTTCCCTCAATCCAAAAACACCCTAAGAGTTAGAATTGGGACACATGATGCTTAGATTGTGAGGAAACTTTTGACAGTTAATTAATAGGCACTATAAGCGTCAGGTGTGAAAATTAATATAATAAGCACTATGGGGATTCCTAGGTTTACATTTTTTTTATGTTCCAGTATTTTTAATAGGCATGCATTTTATCATACCCTATAATCTGCTTGGCACGTGATTCAATTCCGCAGCTGCTTGGGATCTTCGAGTAAGCTTTTTACAACTTCAGAGGACGACGCAATACCTTGCTCAGGATTAAAGAAAACCACAATAATGCTGACAAATGTAGGTCTTAATTAGCTACTTGCACACCAAGACAAAATAATCATCAATCAATATGCACTCCGGGTTGAGATCTTTTTTAGTGCACAAACTTTTTTTTTTGTTCTGGGTCCAATTTGTGGAAAAAGCATGTTATTTCTTTGTTGGGTCAAATGTTGCGCATGTTATGTGAAAAGGCTCATTTGACCAAAAAGAAAAAAGAAAAAAGAAAAAGAGAGAAAGGTTCGCGCCCATGATCTTCATCATAGGTGCCATTAAATTGTTATATGTAAGAGTATATACTTATTTTAATATATATCAAAAAATTTTATCTTTTAATATTAATTATTAGATTTAAGATTACTCTATCTAGCATCAATTTATTTTAAAATAGAACCTCATATTAAAAAATAAAGAAATTAAAAAAACTCATTTTTTAATGTGATATTAAAATTGAACCTTTCGTCGAGTCTTGTTCATCAAACGCGTGTGCATGTACATTATCATCCACGTGAGAAGTGAAAAGTGGGGTTAGCTAAGGCCCTTTGTTAACAACTTTTTAGTTAAGAGAAGTGAAAAGTGGGGTCAGCAAAGTGAAAAAGAAGAATAACACAGGAAGAAACATGGGAAATTAGGTACCAGGGCATCTCCATTTTCTACTGTAACTAAATGTTTATTAACAACTTTTTAGTTAAGAGAAGTGAAAAGTGGGGTCAGCAAAGTGAAAAAGAAGAATAACACAGGAAGAAACATGGGAAATTAGGTACCAGGGCATCTCCATTTTCAACTGTAACTAAATGTTTATTAACAACTTTTTAGTTAAGAGAAGTGAAAAGTGGGGTCAGCAAAGTGAAAAAGAAGAATAACACAGGAAGAAACATGGGAAATTAGGTACCAGGGCATCTCCATTTTCTACTGTAACTAAATGTTTATTCTTACACGCACCGGCCTTGATTCTCTTGTTTCTTATAGTTGCTCCACAAGTGATTTTTTGGAAACCATTGGGGGGCAACAATCACTACAAAAAAAACGCATTTTTGCGACAGGTTGTCGCCATTTTGTTACTAACTTGGCGACGGTTTAGAGACGGTGTAAGATGTCACAACTTTAGTGACAATTTAGTGACCATTTTGTTACGTTTTGGAGACGACCTACATATGCCGTCCCCATGTCATCGCCAAGTGGCGACAATTTGGTGACGACATCGTATGCGGTCTCCAAAAGTGACCATATGGTGACTAATTGGTGACAGCTAATGACATGTTGTCTCCATACCGTCCCCATGCCGTCGCCAATTGGCGAGAATATGGTGACAACATCATATGCGGTCTCCAAAAGTGACCATATGGTGACAACTTGGTGACAGATAATAACATGTTGTCTCCATGCCGTCGCCAAGTGGCTCATTGTTCGAGATGATCCACAAAACAAGTCATAATTTAGTCACCCTGTCGTTGCCAAAAATTTATAATTATATATTGATGAATTATTTTAATGTAATAATTATACATATAAGTAGTGACTACTAATTTTCCGTCTTATAATGTCATGAATTGGCGTCTACATAAGTAAGTCGTCCACATTTGAGGCTTTGATTGTAACGATAAGTTATTCATCATTACTTACAAAACAAAATATGTCTTTTATTATTATAAATAAAACATATTTATAATCTTCGAAAAGTTAATGGGACGCATTATTGTCTCCGTGAAGAACAATTTATATATATGGTTAATATTTAACGTAATGCACCACTATTTATATTATTTCTTCTAAATCAACAAAACGATTAAATAGGAAACAACTTAAGATTTTTTATTATAAGAGTTAAATCATTACAAACATAAACTTAATTTTACATTCATAATTAATAAAGGATTACATATAATCATTTATTAATACAGCAACAAAACGACAAAATAGGAAACATAATTAACATGTTACAAATTATATGCTCGAAATACATAAACACACCAACTTAATACCTAACATAGTACATCGTGATCACTAAAACATAACAACCACACACTACACATCATGTAGAACAACGCAATAACATTGTTACGGATTGTAACAAATAGTACTAATGCCGATGTTTCCAATATGATAAAAAATATATAAATATTATTTAAATACATTTGGGCAATAGATCCGTAGCATGTCGTCTTGAACTTTTTGGACTACTTGGGCATTAGATATGTATCCGTCGTATTTTGGCGGAGCATTTAGATCAAGTTGGGGTTTAACGTATTTGCTGTAATTTGGATACGGTTTCATCGTATCCACCTCTTCATCTTTTGTTGGTCTTGGAAGAGAAACTGAGTGGTGTTGTTGATCCTTGCTCATCCTTGAAATAATTTAACTACAATCTATTTTTTTAAAATTCTAGACGGTGTGAGAAAGCACAATTTCGACTGCTATATATAGCAAACAAGTAATTGATTTATGTAGAGACAACTTGATGACAGTAGCGAGACACCCCAGCATTTTATAATATGGTAATGTATGCACGAATGTTTCGCAGTCACGTGGCTGCGTACCATTCGTCTTCCATGGGTCAAATTATTTGGGACCTGGCGTGCACGCTAATTTCGACAATGAAAAGTTGTTGACTCCATCTACCTTGCAAACCGGGGCCATGCCAATTCAATTTCCTGCTGCCCCGTGGTATAGTACACCATGTTCTTATCCTACGCATGATTCGCGGTCACGTGGCTGCGTACCATTCGTCTGCAATTGGTCAAATAATAAGGGACATGGCGTGCACGATATTTTCGATGTTGAAAAGTTACTGAATCCATCTACCTTACGAACGGGGGCCCTGCCAATTCAATTTCCGTATGCCACGTGGCAGAGTTCACCATGTCCCTATCGTATGTATGATTCGCGACCACGTGGCTGCGTACCATTCGTCTTCCATAGGTCAAATAATTGGGGACATGACGTTCCCAATTACTACATAATGACGTAAAAGCATTTGAATTATTAATGAATTACCTTCATCTACTTTATATTTTAAAATTTTTTTATAAATATTTGTTTTAAAAAAATTTTAATTACTAATTCAACAACATATTAGTTTGATAAATTGAGATACACAATTGAAATTAAATATGAATATTAACATTTATTTTATAATTTATACCAATATATTATAAACTATCAAATATTAAATCATTATAACTAAAAATTGAAAGACAAGGAAAATTAAACAATTGGCGATGGCTTAATCCATCTCTAGAAATTGTAGACGGCCCAGGCCGTCTATATTTTGGAAACGGTCGGGCCGTATCCATAATGGAGAGCCCGGGCTCCATTGGGGAGACGGCCCACGCCGTCTCTTTAATGGATATTGGAACTGGACCAGGCCAGTCTCCATTTTGGAGACGGCCTGGTCCGTCTCCATTTTGGAGACGGCCTAAGACGTTTCCATAATGGAGAGCCCCGTCTCCATTGAGCAGACGGCCCACGGCGTATCCTCAATGGAGATTGGAACTGGACCAGGCCAGTCTCCAATTTGGAGACGGCCTGGTCCGTCTCTATTTTGGAGACGGCCAGGCCGTCTCCATAATGGAGAGCCCGGTTTCCATTAAAGAGACGGCCCACGCCGTCTCCTCAATGGAGACTGGAACTGGACCAGGCCAGTCTCCATTTTAGAGACGGCCTGGTCCGTTTCCATTTTGGAGACGGCCCACGCCGTCTCCTCAATGGAGACTGGAATTGGACCAGGCCAGTCTCCATTTTGGAGACGGCCTGGTCCGTCTCCATTTTGGAGATGGCCTGGTCCGTCTCCAAAATGGAGAGCCCGGTCTCCATTATGGGCCGTCTCCTCAATGGAGACTGGAACTGGACCAGGCTAGTCTCCATTTTGGAGACGGCCTGGTCCATCTCCATTTTGGAGACGGCCTGAGCCGTCTCCATAATGGAGATCCCGTCTCCTCAATGGAGACCGGGCTCTCCATTTTGGAGACGGCCTGGTCCGTCTCCATTTTGGAGACGGCCTGAGCCGTCTCCATAATGGAGAGCCCGGTCTCCATTGAGGAGACGGCCCACGCCGTCTCCTCAATGGAGACTGGAACTGGACCAGGCCAGTCTCCATTTTGGAGACGGCCTGGGCCATCTCCATTTTGGAGACGGCCTGTGGCTGTCTCCATAATGGAGAGCCCGGTCTCCATTGAGGAGCCGGCCCACCCCGTCTCCTCAATGGAGACTGGAACTAGACCAGGCCAGTCTCCATTTTGGAGACGGCCTGGTCCGTCTCCATTTTGGAGACGGCCTGAGCCGTCTCCATAATGGAGAGCCCGGTCTCCATTGAGGAGACGGCCCACGCCGTCTCCTCAATGGAGACTGGAATTGGACCAGGCCAGTCTCCATTTTGGAGACGGCCTGGTCCGTCTCCATTTTGGAGACGGCCTAAGCCGTCTCTAAAATGGAGACTGGAACTGGACCAGGCCAGTCTCCATTTTGGAGACGGCCTGGTCCGTCTCCAAAATGGAGAGCCCGGTCTCCATTGACGAGACGGCCCACGCCGTCTCCTCAATGGAGACTGGAACTGGACCAGGCCAGTCTCCATTTTGGAGACGGCCTGAGCCGTCTCCATTTTGGAGATGGCCTGAGCCGTCTCCATAATGGAGATCCCGTCTCCTCAATGGAGATCGAGCTTTCCATTATGGAGACGGCCTGGTCCGTCTTCATTTTGGAAACGGCTTGAGCTGTCTCCATAATGGAGAGCCCGGTCTCCATTGAGGAGACGGCCCACGCCGTCTCCTCAATGGAGACTGGAACTGGACCAGGCCAGTCTCCATTTTGGAGACGGCCTGGTCCATCTCCATTTTGAAGACGGCTTGAGCTGTCTCCATAATGGAGAGCCCTGTCTCCATAATGGAGAGCCCGGTCTCCATTGAGGAGACGGCCACCAGGCCGTCTCCAAAATGGAGACTGGCCTGGTCTAGTTCCGCTCTCCATTGAGGAGACGGCCCACGCCGCCTCCTCAATGGAGACTGGAACTAGACCAGGCCAGTCTCCATTTTAGAGACGGCCTGGCCCGTCTCCATTTTGGAGACGGCCTGAGCCGTCTCCATAATGGAGAGCCCGGTCTCCATTGATGAGATGGCCCACGCCGTCTCCTCAATGGAGACTGGAATTGGACCAGGCCAGTCTCCATTTTGGAGACGGCCTGGTCCGTCTCCATTTTGGAGACGGCCAAGGCCGTCTCCTATTGGAAACCCTTGGGAGACGGCCTGGTCCGTCTTCACGGACCAGGCCGTCTCTCTGGGGCCCCGTCAAATCAGGCCCCCAAACTTTGGTGGCGGCCCAGTTAGTCACTGGGCCTTCACCATGGGGAACCAGCATAGCTGGTTCCCATAATTGAAGACGCTTACAGAGGGCAGCAGCTGCTGCCCTCTTTTAATTCAAAAAAAAAAAACAGAAGCCCCCCACCCCCACCGAAAAAACAAACTTAGCAACACCCCCTCCCCTCCTCCCTTACCCCCCCACCCCCCTCGTGTCCCCTACCTCATACCACCCCTACCCCCATCTCCACCCCTCAACACCCTCTCTTACCTTGACGATTAGGTAAAATCCGAAAATATACTCCCTATTTTTTTCTTTTGCAATGTATGTATATATGCATATATATATATGTATGTATATATATGTGTATATAAACATTTATATAATGTGTTTGATTATTTTGTTATATATATAATTTTATTTATGTATTTTTTTGTATAATTTTCTGTTTTTTTCCTAGTTTTATAATTTTTTTTTCATTTTTTAGTTTTTTTCTTTGTTTTATATAATAAAATTGTTTTTTAATTAACCAAAACTTTGGTTGAGCAATATTTGCTTAATATATTTCTGATTTTTTTTTATTTTTTCGGATTTATTTTATTTAAAATTTTTTTTTGCCAAAAATACATAGTGTTAATGTAATAAATATTTTTTGATTAAACATTTATTTTTTTGATTAATACAATGTGTTTGACTTTATTTTGCAAGGTTTGGGACTTTAAATATTTGGATGTGACTTATCTAGTTTCAATCGGCTCAGGTGAGTTTGATGATTGTACGAGTTGGAAGTTTTAAAATAAATTTATTAGTAAATGTAAATCCGTTTAATTAAATTAAAGTTATTGTGATTATTTGTTATGTATTTGATTTTGTATATTATGATAATTTAGTTGAAAGTGTATTGTGAATATGATGTTTGTGTAAATGGATGAATTGGTATTTTGTTGTTGGTGGAGAATTAGATTTTTTCAGTTGTATTAAGATGTTTAAGTAAAGTTAAGTTAATTCGAGTGAGAAATTTAAGGTGATTAACAAGTAAGAATACCGATTTCATCTTCCGTGTGTGTCTTGACAATTAAGTCAGTTAAATTAGGTTAGACGGTTTCCATGATAGTATGATATGTTGACTAATTTAATAAGTAATTAAATTTAAGATAATAGACTAAGTAATTAAATAAGTTAGCTTAATAAACTTAGATAATTAATAAGTAATAAATATATATAATTTAATTTCATAAGTTTAGCAAGACAAATTAATATGTTATGTTAACACACTCAGATAAGTAAGATAAGTAGTTTAGTATGTAAGAAGTATAGGTTACGTAGTTCATTTTGATGTTGTTTCACTTAACAAGTATAATTCATGCATGTATATGTGTTGGTTTAAGAATTGTATTTTGAATTTATATATTGTATGGCTTGTTAGGTCGTAGTACGTGTTGTAATTACTCTAATTATATACTATGTGTTTTAATTATCTTCAATGCTTGGTTTTGTTAATGAATGTTTGATGGTGGACTTTAAATACAAGAAAGTAACATAGATTAGATTAGAGTGGTAAGATAAGTATGGAAAATCTCAAATTTAGTCCATATTGTTTGCAAAAAAATTTAGTGTATTCCATATTGTTGAAAATGTCTAAATATAGTACCTATTGTTGGCTGAAAAGTTTCAATTTATTCTGTAATGTTTAAAGTTATCAATTGCGTCCCTATTGTTTTGATTATTCCTAACAAAATGTCAGTTTTCTCCTTATATAAAATAGACGAATTTAAAATTTTAAGAAAACCATTTGGACAACATTGACACTAATTAAAAATAATAGGGGCGACATATTTACTTTTTGAATTATATGTTGTGACTAAAATGAGACATTTTAAACAATAGAAGAAAATAAAAATTTTGGTTAAACCATAGGGACTTAAGCTAAGTTAGGAAGTTAGCTTAAGAAGGAAGTAGTTAATTTGTTACAATTAAGATCTTTATCTACATGGATCTTGGTGAAATAAACTATTTTACATATATTAAGCATAAATGCATTTATTACACATAATGTTACATAGAAAAAGTTCCGTGTAACTATTATGGTCCCAATATTATGCTCTAAATGTAACGAAACATCAATAAGTCATTTATTGAATATGTTATATATTACATAGGAAATTTTTGTTCGATATGGATACAAGTCGTGAATGGATGTATCATCGTCACGATCCTGACGGGCATTTTAACGAGGCATTTGTTATTGGTGTACACGAATTCGTAGATTTCGCACGTGGCCAAAGATATTACATGGATGGTGAAAAAATAAGATGCCCGTGTGCCAAATGCAAAAATCGTAGTTTTGAAAAATCCGAGGAGGTCATACTTCATCTTTACAGGAAAGGTTTCATGGTAAACTACTATAAATGGACTGAACACGGGGAAGACATGTCAAATAATTGTAATATACGTACGTCCAATTTTCAAAATAATGATTACAACGAGATGGTAGAAGAAAGAAATAACTATAGGACAATGGTATTTGACGCTGTTGGTCCAGAATGGTATGGTGATGAAAACTTTTATACAGAAGATCCTAACATTGAAGCACAACAGTTTTTTCAGTTGTTGAAGGCTGCTGATTTACCACTGTATGAAGGTTGTGAAAACTTAACGCAGTTATCTGCTGTGTCTCGTTACATGAATGTCAAGGCCGAGAGCATAACATGAGCGAACTATGCTTTAACACAATGATTGAAACAGTTAGGGATTCGTTGCCGAATACGCATACGATGCCTGAAAACTTTTACAGGTGTAAGCAATTAATTAGACCCTTGGGACTAGGATATGTGAAGATTGATGTTTGTGTAAACGGTTGTACCTTATTCTACAATGACAGAAAACACCTAGATTGTTGTCCGCGTTGTCATCACCGACGTTTCAAACCAACAACACGTGGTTCAAAACGGAGTAAGTTGAAACCATATCAACAATTACGGTTTTTTCCATTGACTCCAAGGTTGAAAAGGCGACAGCTGAGCACATGCAGTGGCACAAGAATCACCAGGTTGAGGAAGGAAAAATTTGTCATCCCTCAGACGCTGAGGGATGGAAATATTTCGATAGTGTATATCCTGAATTTGCATGTGAACCCAGAAATGTTCGGCTTGGTTTGTGCACAGATGGTTTTAATCCGTTTAGTTCAAATGCGAAACCTTATTCTTGTTGGCCGGTCATTTTAACACCATACAATTTGCCACCGTGGATGTGCATGAAAGATCCTTTCATGTTTTTAACCCTGCTTATCCCAGGTCCCAAGAATCCTGGGAAGAATATTGATGTGTACCTAGAGCCTTTAATCGAAGAATTGTAAAATTTATGGTTCGAAGGTGCACCTTGTTATGATGTTGCCACAAAATTTTTTTTTTTATGTTAAGGGCTGTTTTGATGTGGACAATAAATGATTTCCCAGCATATGGTATGTTGTCTGGATAGAGCACACATGGAAAACTGTCATGCCCGTATTGTATGGATAAGTCTAAAGCATTTCGATTACCAGCAGGTAGAAAAAATTCTTTCTTTGATTGTCATCGTCAGTTCTTACCATTGAATAGTGCATTAAGGCGTGACAAAACGAATTTTATCAAAGGTAGAGTTGAAACTGATCCGGCACTGCCAAGATTAGATAGTATGCAGTTGTGGGAACTAGTGAAAGATTACCCGAACATAAATGACATGAGAGAAGCAAACTATCCGGTTTTGGGGATTGGCACAATTGGACGAAGAGAAGTATTTTCTGGGACTTGCCTTATTGGAAGACACATCTTGTCAGACACAATTTGGATGTGATGCATATTGAAAAAAATGTGTTTGATAATTTTTTCAACACGGTGATGGCGGTCAAGGGTAAGACAAAAGACAACCTCAAAGCTAGAGTTGATGTATCAACCTTTTGTGACCGTCCGGAATTATGCGGTGAGCATGTATTGAAGATGGGTGTTTACACACTTCCTGTTGATAAAAGGAAAGCATTGCTTGAATGGGTTAGAGACCTACAACTCCCTGATGGATATGCTTCCAATTTATCTCGATGTGTGGACATGAAATAATTGAAGATGTCACACATGAAGAGTCACGATTGTCATGTATTTATGGAGAGATCGCTTCCAATTGCTTTACGTGAGCTACTACCGAAACATGTTTGACAAGTTTTTGCCCAACTAAGTTTATTCTTTACCAATCTATGTTGCACAACTCTTCAAATGACCGATTTGGAAAGGAAGCAAGAAAATATTGTCGTCACACTTTGCAATTTGGAGAAGATGTTACCCCCTAGTTTCTTCGATTCGATGGAATATTTGACAATTCACTTGGTATATGAAGCCATTTGTGGTGGTCCGGTACAGTATCGCTGGATGTATCCGTTCGAGAGGTTTTTGCAAAGATTGAAACGGAAAGTTAAGAATAAAGCACACGTTGAAGGATCAATTTGTGAAGCTTATCACATTCTGGAGACATCAACATTTTGTTCTTATTATTTTGAACCACACGTGGGTACTAGAACAAGAAGTATTCCGCGGAATAACCAATACAACGAGGTGACATACCCTGATGGTTGTTTATCTATATTTACTTACCCGGGATGTCCAATTGGGAAGGAAACAGAACGAAACTTAAATGATCAAGAACTGCATGCGGCACACATTTATGTTTTGACCAATTGCCGAGAAGTTTCCCCCTATATCTGGTACGAATAAGTATATTATTTGAAAATTGGAACTCACTGTTCCTCATACACTTAACTACATGATTTAGCCGACAAATTTTATTTTTTTTCCACAGCATGTTTGAGGAATATCTTCGCCAAAACTATCCCGAATTGTGTTCGACGGAAATTCAATATGAAGTGTACAATAATTTTCCGATGTGGTTATATCACCATGTAAGTATATGTTAAGAAGTGTAATTGTTGTTAAATTAACGAGATCATTTAACTTTGCATAATCACCTTATAATGCAATTTGCAGTTAATAGACACTAATGGCATTGATGATCGTGTAAAATGTCTTTCAATGTGGCCTAGTAGACGGGTTCGCAGTTGGTCAAGATACTTGGTCAACGGTTATCGGTTTCATACATTAAATTTTGGGAAGATAAAATCAACATACAATAGTGGAGTGTTTGTTAAAGGGATAAATGATAGGAATACTGACGATGTTGGATACTATGGAGTTTTGAACGACATTATTGAACTTGAATATCATAATCCAACATTGCAATATACAAGGGTCGTTCTTTTCAAGTGTGACTGGTATGATTCCACAAAGGACAGAGGGGTGAAGCATCATCTGAAGACCGGACAGATTGAAGTGAACATTAAGAGAAAGTATCAAAAATATGAACCGTTTGTTTTGGCTGAACAAGCACAACAAGTGTACTACTGTAAATACCCAGGAGCGAAAAGGGATCGAATGGATTGGTGGGCTGTGGTTAAAATCCGTCCAAGAAATTTGTATGACCTATCAAGACAACAGAGTGTAGGAGAAGAAGAAATAGCTTTTCAGTCAGATGACATGAATGTGGCCGAAGTAGAGCCGACTGATGCTAGTTTACCTCCACTTTGTCATGCATCGGGTGACAACATAGAAATATCATACGAAGATATTAATGATTTACATGCTCAACATGATGCTCAAGAAGAGGACGAGGAGATTGACGAAGAAGAAGAAGATTATGATGATGATGATGATGATAATTCAGAAGACGAAGATGAAGAAGATGATGATGATGATGATGATGATGATGACGGTGATTGACATTCATGATGACGAAGAAGATGATACTTAGTTTGGAAAAAAATGTAACAATCATGTTGATATATTCAAATTTTTTACGGATGACATTTAAAAATTATAATTCAATTAACGGAACATGTGTATGTGTGTATTAATGTGTGTAGCACTAACAGTTAATTCCTTAAGTGTATTTGTAGGGGAACAGAGATGGCTGCAGGCAAAGATAACTCTTCAGGAGGAATTAGACAATTCCTCAGGATAGGGATAGGTCGTGGAAGTACAGGTCGTGGGCGTACATCCAATACGTCCACTGGTGGATATCAATCGATTGGTCGTGGGTCAATAGGAGCACCGAACTCAGTTGGTCGTGGGTCCACAAGAGTACCGCATTCAGTTAGTCATGGGTCCACAGGAGCACCACATTCAGTTGGTCATGGGTCTTCTGTCGGTCAGCCGTCGACAGGTCGTGGCTCATCGTCATCATCAGTAGGATTGGAGCACGGGATTCCATACAGTTCGTATCCCTCACAACAAAGGGTACATACTCATACTAGCACGTTTGGAGGGCCCATTGACGTTGCATCAGGCCAGGTGCCTTTGCACGTTCCATTACCACCACATGAGAGGTCTACACCTTCAACTTCATCGTCCGATTTAAGACAATGTTTAGAGGATTTACACGTAAACGTTGATGGCGCGAATGCGCCCGACCCTATGGCTCAATCCACACCGTTTCCTGAACAACCTGAGTCATCTACAGCAGCTCAAGAACGACCTACTGGGATAGAGCAATGGTAATATTATGGGTTCTCGTCGCACGATGCCTACGTCGCGTGGCAGGTTGACAGACGGACACATTTGACAATCGACGGTGGTGGGTAAGTATTTGATTTTGTATTTTTTTCCATGGTTAACCCTATCCCAATACTCCTCCTATGTTATGGCTGTTTAATATCCTATTTATTTGTTTTCTTCATGTGTAGTTGGACACCGTACGGAGCAACAAGAGAAGTCACTAGAGCAATGAACGCCGGGTATTCTCAGCCTTGGGGGAGTTGGACTGAGGTCCCCGATGATGTTAGGGATAGGTGGTTCGCTAATTTTCAGGTATGATAAATAAGTGTTTATATATTTTATGTAATGATATTTGTTATAATCAATGGGTTGAATACTGTTAAAATAATATGTTATATGCTTTAATTTATGGCTGCAGAGGGTCTACAAGTGGTACCCAAGTGAGGAAGCAGCGCTTCGCCGAATGTTTGATTCGAAAGCTGGATCTCGTATACGTGACCTCCTTAATAAAGGACGGACACGTAATAAGAAGCCGAGGTGGGTGGGCGATGGCGCGTGGGATCAGTTAAAAGAAAAGTGGGAAACCCTTGAATGGCAGGCAATTTCACAGCGAAATTCGAATAACCGACTGCATCGGCCATCTCCACATCATTTAGGACCTATCCCCTATGAAGAGGCTGCAAGGAGATTGGTATGTAATGAACAAAATGTCGTAATTATATTGAATTATATAACATATCATAAATGCTTTTGAAGTTATGTTTTCCTTTTTAAAAAATTTGTAGGCAGAAGAACGGGGGGCACCAGTGACTAGGGCTGATGTATTTGCAAGGGCTCATCGCAAGGGACCAGACGGTCCATTCACAGACCCTAGGGCAGAACAGACCATGGTATGTGCAAGTTAATGCTAATAGGAAAAAAATTAGGGATATATATATATATATATATATTTACCAACGAAATGTCTAAAATGATTAAGTCAGATGCTCTGTCGTAGTACAGGCTGATTATGAGGAATTGGTGCAGCAAGCAACTGTTTCTTCGGAGTCCAATTCAGCAGCGACACCGATAGACTATGATGCACTCTTCCTGCAGGTTGTGGGCAAACCAAACCGAGGGCGCATATATGGGGTCGGGTCAACTGGTTCAGTGTCTTCTGCACATCACAACCCACTAGGCAGACGCCAAATCACAGAGATAAAGATACATCAGGCTGTTGCTCGGGCGACGACAACATTGAATGATAAGCTCGATCTACACATCTCAGAGAATGAGGAATTGCGTAAAGCGCAACAAGAACACACTGAGCGGATTGAACGACTTCAAGAAGAACACAATGCTGAACTTCGAGAACTGCGTGCACAGATCGCACTGCTGACAAAGATGATGATGAAGCCACTTGCTCATTAGGATCCGCCTCAACCCGATGATGGAAATGAAGAATAGTTTCATGTTTTTTTGTTATGTTAATATGTGCAACGAGTGTGTTAAATTATGTTTATGATTTGTTTACTTTATTAATGGTGTGGTACAATATAGTTTTCAATATAAATTAAATATAATTTATATTATATGAATGTGTATTATATCTTCATTTAATAATCAAATAATTAATAAAAACTGGAGATTTAAAGGTTTTAGTTGAAAAACAACAAATTAAATTAAATTTCGAGAGTTGCAATTTTGGCGACGGCTTCGAGACGGAATGTAGAGTTTATGTTATGGAGTGTGGAGACACTATATTTTTGGCGACTATTTGGAGACGGATTAGAGACACTATTTGTTGGAGACGACGTGGCGACGGATTGGAGATACTATTTTTTGGAGATGACGTGGAGACGGAATGGAGACACTATTTTTTGGAGATGACGTGGAGACAGAATGACGACAAAATTTTTTGGAGACGACGTCGAGACGGATGAGAGACGACACTAGTTTATGGAGACGACGTGGAGACGGAATGGCGACACAATTTTTTGGAGACGACGTCGAGACGGATGGGAGACGACACTAGTTTTTAGAGACGACATGGAGACGGAATGGAGACACTATTTTTTGGAGACGAGATGGAGATGGAGTGGAGACAAAGAGCTTTTGGCAACGGTGTGGAGATGATATTTTTGGGACACGATTCGGAGACGAATATGGAGACGACTAAAATGCCGTCGCCAAATGCGACGATATGGCGACGGGGAGACAACTTGGCGATGCTACTTTTGGCGACAACCAATATTTATCTCCACGCCGTTGCCAACCATCGCCAATATCAATTTGGCGACGGCATGGAGACGACTTTGGTGGTCGCCTAAAGCCGTTTTTTTTGTAGTGAATGGGCAGCATGACCTCTTGCTTGAATAATGACAACACTCATTCTTGGAGCTCTATCACAGGCAATGACCCTCATCCTGAGAGCTCTCGAGCAGGCAACGAAGGCGTGATAGAAGTTACACGATCATGGTTGATCCTATGGGGAATGAGACAACAGTTTGGTTTGAAAATCACTCCGAAATTGAACACATTTTCATATCACACGGGGATAAAATTTATTCTCTTCAATTCCAGTATGTTGAGAATAGAAATTCCAAGTTATTAGAGAGAGACGGTGGATCATCCGGAGACAAGTTTGATGTTGTGAGTATATTTCTCTTTCACTGATTTTTTTTTTTTTTTTTACTAGGCAAGTAAATTATTATATGTACATATTATTGATAGATATTCTTTTACTTTTCTATCAATAACATAATGGGACGATTAGCCGCCTCAAGTTTTGAAAGACTTTCAATTACTTTTTATTTTAATGATTGGTCCACCTAGATATTCTTTTACTTTTCTATCAATAATATAATGGAATAACCCAAAAAGCTATACTCATACAACTCTTAAGGGATTTGTGACCCCTCTTGTTCGACTCTATAAGTGGAATCAAATCATTTGGTACACAAGATAATCCCAACGCATTTTAGGGCTCCGTTTGTTCGCCGTAAAATAATTTGTTGGTGGAAAATATTTTTAGGAGAAAATATTTTTTTGAAAAATTTAATATTTTCTTGTGTTTGATTATCACATTGAAAAATATTTTCTTGTGTTTGGATGTGATAGTAAAAAAATTGATTAAAATTATTATTTTATTAATTTTTTTGAAATAATTATTAATAATTGATCACTATTAAAATATAAATTTCAAGTAAATTAAAAGTAATTAATTAATACAAATAGATAAATAAATATGTATTAATAAATAAATAATTTCATAAACTAATAATAGTTATTTAAAGTTGAAGACAAGTAGAAAGACATTCATTTGAGAGCAGAGATAGGAATCTCAATTTTCTTAGATTTAGATTTTTGTTCCTATAAATATGATTTTTGAAATTTTAATTACTTGCCACGAGAGCCACACCCAATGGGGGTGTGGGAGGGTGAGCTGAGTGATGAGAGTTTTTGATGATTTTACCATAAAAATGTCACTTTCTGGTGGGTTTAGACTTTAACCGTACATAAAGTCTTATGACTGAGGAGTTAGGCTTTTCTGCGCATAAAGCCATGTGCATGTCCTTGTGAGTGTGAGGGAGCGCTTAGATTTTTTTCCATCCAAAAGATCTATGCATTGTAAATATTATTACTAAATAGTAGATTTCTCAATTTTGGGTCGTGGATATAGGGAAAGGATTAAACCACATTAAAAATACTATGTGTTGATTTTTTAAATGCTTTGTGCTTTATATGTGCGTATGTCCAATTCTTAACAAGTGGTATCAAAGCCTAAGTTTGCAGACATGATGAGGACAGAAAGAGTCTTAAAGAGTGTAGACTTACGACATGGAGAGAGATGTTGGAGTCACTCAGTTAACCTACTATGATGCAAATGTGTTGATATCTATCAACATATTTGCATGTGTACACACTCTTGTGCTCTAGATTAGAACTGAGAGATTTCTTATAAAGAGAATAGTGTGAATTACACCTTTGCGAATTCAAAGGATAAAGGTAGTATGTCTAACTCTCACCTACATTTAAAGAGGCTTGTTGATCTTTTTTAGTTCCAAAGGATTATTGTAGTTAGTTTGTGCTTCACGATATTTGAGGAAGCATCATCTTTAGTAGAGTTTTCTACAAAATCCTAAGAGAAAAAGACCTTAGGTGGTAGAGTAGGCTCGTCAAACCATTTGAAAATCTTGAGTTTGTATTCTCTTTTCCAAATTTCCTTATACTTGTTGATTGTGCATCTAAGTAGAAAAGGTAGAGAGTATTAGGTTATATGATAAGGGTTTTATCTTTTTTATATTTTTGAAATTGTTATAGTTTAAAATGTTGTTAAGCCCAATAATTGTTATAGTTTGAAATGTTACCAGTTGGGCTTAGACCAACTTTTATATTAAAATATATCCTATAACTCATTAAAGACATATCCACATATCTATCAATGTATCTATAATATCTATAAATAAACATACATATATATATATATATATATATAAAATAAATTAATAATCGGGTTTCAGGTTTCGATTTTTTTTTTTTTACGTCTAAAACTAAAACTTATCGGTTTATCCATCAGTTACTACTTATAAAAACCAAAACCTATCGGTTTACTCAACGAGTTTTGTTATTGATTTTTTATCGGACGGTTACCTGCCGGTTTCAGGTAAAGCAAATACCTGTTGCCATTCCTAGCAATTACTTCGTTGAATATTGAAGTTCGTGACCTAACAGGATTTAACTGACTTTTGTTTTTCTTTTGGTTTACTAATGTGATGAATGTGCAAAGCAGGTGAAGTTGAATCGTCCACATGAGTATCTTTCTAGCATAAAGGGTTGGAGAGACAAAAGTTTTATAAAATCTAGTAGTCTATTACGACTACCTCAAGTGCATCTAGCGCGAGTAGCCCAGGTGCCAATGACGCGACTACCTTGGGTGAATACACAGGGCGTTAGGGTGACTACCTCAGGGTGCAAATAGCACGCCTCCATTTGGTGATAAATTAAGGGCAAATCCAACAGTCTCTTTATTTTTTCTCCATAATAGAGAATTAGATTAGTCTTTCTCTACTTTTACAGATTCTCTATATCAATTTTACTCTAACAGTACTCTCTATTTCAGACTCTCTATTTTAACTTCACTCCAACAATACTCGAAAAATGTAAAAAAAAATTTCAACATATGCTAAAACTGAATCATAAAGAAGTTTTCCCTCAAATCCAAACCCAGAATTCCAAATGACTTGGAATTTACAAAATGTAAAAATTTTCCCTCAAATCAAAACCCATAATTCCAAATGCAGTTGGCTTAAAAAGCTTTCTTGGTTAATCCATTGTGAGGAGCAACAAAAGTTCATCATGACCTTAACATAATCTTGCAATATCAACACAATTTCCTGCCAACTTTTCGATATTAAGTGACTATATAGAATGAAAATGAATTCTATTATTACATCAAGAAGCCTGCAGTTTCAAAAACTATAGTATAGTCACTGTCTCAGGCATTTTATCAAATAGATTATAGGCAGAGTATAATTTTCTTATCACCCATAATTTCAACCACAATATCAACACATAATGCATATAAATAATGTAACATAAACAAACACAACTCAAAATGCTGTAAAATTGAGCCAAATAAAAACTTTCCTTTCAATTTCAAGTGAATTTCTCTAATTTTTTTTCTACCTTTTGTTTCTTTTCTTTGAGCATCCTTTGTATTTGGGTACTATTTAACATTTTATGTTGCTGAACTTGATGGCTGAACACCAATGGTAAAAAAAAGTTACCATTGGTGTTCTGTAAAAATGAATTTTTTAAAAAAAGGAGTGGCGAGCTTGATTTTGCTCGCTGGTTGTAGCGAGCAGCATAAAGACAATAGTGAATGGTTAAGTTTTGGAGAAGAGAATAGTTAACTTGTTGGATCTTGTTTTAATGGGTTTGGCTCTCTATTTTAGTTAAAAAGTCCAAATAGCTAACTTGTTGGACTTGCTCTAATAAATTCAGGGAAAAGTGTATTTTGGGTTCAAGGTTTTAGGTCTCTGGGTTGTCTTAGCTTCTGGATGAATGTTCATGTTTTCAACTGATGTCTTTGGGATCTAGATTAGCTTTCTATCTAAATTGTTTGATCTGTTCATGTAGAGAGAGGGCTCTTAGCCTAAAAAGTCGGTCTAGCCGCGAGGAATCAATAATTATGTGTTATTGGAGTGAAAGAAGTATCCATAAATCTCAGCATGTTTATAATTAACAACTTATACATTTAGTACAATTGTATTAGGACTTCTGTTAATTAATTTCATATAAGTGTAGTCATAGATGATGCTAACAACTCCTTGTATTCACTTATGAACTCCAAATCAAATAAGTTATCATATTTTAGGACATTGATCACTCTTTACATCTTACTTTTTAGGGGTCTATGTGGCTAGACTACTGATTTTGGATTGTTGAAGATAATAAATAAATTTAATAAATTTTTCTAGCTCAAAATTTAGTGTTAATGGTTTGAAGATCCCTGAACCCTTTCCACCTAGAGTTTAGTACATAGTCCATGCAGGGGTGGATCCAAAAGTTTTTCTCAATAGGGGTAAAACACATAATTTTTCAACTATATGAGTACATTTTATTTTTCAGTGGAGGTTAATTAGTTTTTATAACAAAAAACACATAGAAATTTTAGCGTTCTTTTGGGTCAGTGTAGATTGTAGCCTCTGCTGGCCCCCTATTACATTTTCCCCTGAGTCCATGCCTCATTGATGAGGGCAGAGTTTGAGTTCTAATGGAATCATGTTATAAGTATCTCAAAGATGCTTCTATTTGGTTACGGAAGTGACCGGCTCTATGTGTGTATATAGATCTTAAATGTACTATGTGTCACAATTGGATCATCTAGTTGCGAGAGGTTCGCCTTTAGGGTTTGTTTGAATTGAGTGATTTGGGGGGGAGAGGTAGAAGTGATTGGATTTAGGGTGATTTTTTTTCTCTTTGTTTGAATTGGATGGTTTTAGGGGGTGAATGATTTTGGAGTGATTTCTAAAATCACTTAATGAGAGCATTTTGTAATCACCTCAATTTGGGGTGATTTCATTTAAATTATTACAAAATGTTTATATTACCCCTTTTATTTATTATGCATATATCTTAGAAAATGATAAAAACGTCACTTTGGTTATAAAACTTATCATTTCCTTCCCTTTCCTCCTTAATCCAAACAAAAAATACATATAATCATTTATGAACATTTCCTTTATAAATTTACTCAATCCAAACAAGATGTAATCCTCCCTTTCCTTTTCTTTTATTATTGAATCCTTTACTTTCCTTTATTATTTTTTCATTCCGAATCCAAATAGGCCCTTAAAGTATCTAAACAGGAAAAGATACCTAGCTTTAGTATTGAGAAAAAAAACATCTAGGTCCCTATCATTTTCCCTTTGTCTCAAATAGGTCCTCTAGTTTTTGCAAATGCCTTGAGAGGTCTTTTAGTAAGGGGCAGTTTAGTCTTCTTAATAATAATTAAATGAACAAAATAGAAAATAATTAAAACTTGATAGAGTATAAGTTTTAAAAATTATCCACACACCCTAAAAAGACAAAATAATTAATAATTAATCTCATAAATTTTAATAAATTATACAACACATGTACACAAACATCACCTCGACCATCACTACTGCTGTCACTATCACCACTCACTTCCACCATATACACATTGACAAACCTATCAATTCCAACCAAACTCTCTACCCCAACCACCACCACCACCACCACCATTACATGTACATATCAACAACTCCATCAACTTCAAACTCATATCTAATCCCAACATCAACACCATTACCATCACATATATCACAATTATTTTTTATTTTCCTTTTCCTTTTCGTCTATATCTACGACAAGACTCAAGCAACAATATAAGGCAACCGCTTAAATCAAGTGAATGATTTCTATTATAGATTAGACAAGATATGAAATTATGTATGTAATTATGGGATTTGAAATTCCCTGTTCGCATTATTATTGTAGCTATAAATATCCTACATGGCGTCTGAATGCAATGCTTGTTCAACGGTTAGAACTGCTCAATGAAGTTGAGTGGCTTGTATGGTCTCTCCAGTTGCCAGAGGATGTTCGCTATACTTGTGAAACTATAGGATATATTTGGTTGCTACTTTTTTTCTTTTTCTTTTTTTTGGTTTCAAATATTTCGTTGCTTCATGTATACTCTCGTTGGGAATAATTTTCAGCTGCTTGTGCTGAGAATCAAGGTACTAGGGTAGGGTTTGTGTTGGTGGGTTTTTTTTGTCAATGTGTTGGTGGGTGTGTTGTATAATTTATTAAAATTTATGTGATTAATTATTAATTATTTTGTATACTTTTTATTTTTTATTTAATTATTATTAAAAACTGAAGAACGTATTTGAGACAAGAGGAAAAGGGAAGGGACTTGGATGTCCTTTTTCCCTTTAGTATTGCAAATGATTTGTGATACGAGATGCTATCACAGGCATAAAAACGTTGCGATAATGGATGTCTGAAGAATATTTTCTCTTTTCCCAGCATTTAATGTGCTCCTAGGAGTACTATTCTTGGGAATGCATGCCAAAATGCCCGTCTATCAAAATCATATCCAGCCTATAGGACAGGTAATTTTGGAAGAGATTGTGGTATACACACATAGAGGCAGATTTAGAATATCTTATCCGTGAGTCTAAATGTTAGTTAAATTGGTTGCTTAAGTAATTCTAGTGACAAAATTAACAATATTAAATTGTTTGTAGGTTAAAAATAACAAGAAATTTAAAGAATTTTTGTGGGTCCAGTGTAACCCCTACACCCTATTGTGTAGAATCTGTAGATTCACCCATGGATGCACATCTGCACTTTGATATATAATGGAGGTCGAAACCGTTTTTCGTACTTAAAATTTGTGATTACAAACAGAGCGCTATCTAACCATTTTATCCAACTCTTAAGTGTAGCACTTCGATCTTTAGAAACAAAAGAACCTACTTCATTGGTTTCATAGTTTGAATGGGTGAAGCTCAAATCCACACTTAACTTTTAACCCTTGAAGATTTTGTCCTTCACTTCACTACTATCTGACATGTAATCTGGTGTTGCAATAAAAGTTTAAGCTCTAAGAGAATTGTTTGCTCAATTAGTTTGATTTTTCAACCACGTCTCATCAGATGCAAGCGTGATTTTTTTGAGTTGTTCACGTGGTAAACAGAATGATCATGACAAGACTTGTATCTCCAACATCAATCATATTACGAAGATGTTGCAAGAGCTTATACTTTAGCCAGGAAGAGATTCATTGGCAGTTCTAACATGTACTCTAGCTCTGGGTTGTAGACTATTCTATAGTACTGATGATAAAGTAGTTTGTGTTCTTTTAAGCAGAAACCATATTGTTGATACTGGCCATTCTTATCTTTAGTTTCAGAATAATACCACCGAAATGCAAATGTGAAAAAAATGCTAATCAATCTGAAACACATTAAAGATCAATTACTTGTCTTCCAGAAACTTCTTGATGCTACAAACCAGCATATGAGGAGCACAATCTTGCAGAAATCGACCATGGTTATCTAACAATCCGCAATTTGGTGAACTGGATTTTGCTCTTTTTCTTTTTTCTATAGGACTTCGACATGATATGAGAGTGAAAGGGGTTCAAGAATCCGTTTTCTTTTGATAAGGCTTAAAATCGCTTATTTTGGTTTTTTTACCCCATATTTGTAGGGTGGACTGTTATGACCCAAGTAGCTATGGACTACTCTACTAATGATAATGGCTAACCCAAACCATAGAGCCCAAGTCAAGTTAATAAGCAGTCCAGCCCAAGTGAAGAATATCGGATTGGAGTCAGTTAGTAGAGCATGTGCAAGAAACGTATTGTGGCGCAAGCTAGTGAGAAGTATAAATAGCTAGAGAGATATCACAGAAAGGGGCGAACAATGTTGAGTTTTATCTTTTCTTTTTCCTTTCAATTCTGCCTTTAATTTTCAGTCTTCAGTATATTTACTTTGTTAATCAATTCAATCAATTCGGTTGCATTAAATCGAAGTTCATCTCCATCGTAATCATTACATTGGGGCTTTCATTGAGTCTATGGTTAAAGGTACCGGACTCAATGCCATGGATGACACGATAACGAAGCTTCTGCAAACTACAACACAGAATACTCGAAAGCCCGATGACTTTCAACCAACATTTGGCGACCTCGCTTCTAAGCTCAAGACGATTGATGACAAACTCGATCAGTTGTAGCTCCTTGCAGGAAGAGATTACGTATGCTAGTCGAAGGGGAACTAGGATGGAGAAGAAGGGTGGGTTCAAACCTTAGCAAAAACGAGTTTCTATGGATTAATTGTGGTTGGGTCGATTGATGGGAAGATTAGATTGTACCTGTGGTTTTTTATTAAAACTGCCATATATGGATTAATTGTGCTTGGGTCGAGTTTCCTGGCTTACATTACTCATTGGAATTCGAAAGGATATGATATGACAAAGAAGTTTCCGTCCAAGTTTACGCATTTGTCACCAGTGTGGTATGAACTTAAGAGCCAAGGAACTAAGTTAGTGTTGGAGGGAACTAGGGCCTACCCTTATGATGGATACTTGGTAACTGAAGCAGACTCTAAGGTTCTCTTAGAAGCAGACAAAGTACTGGCTAAAAATGTAAGCAAAGTGAAAGTACGTGTCTGTATCACAGGATTGAATGCTTATGTAGTATCATGGAATGCACTCATTGGTGGCCTTGATTTGTACAAATTCTACACTAAAAGCATTATGTTGTACATTCTGATGGTTGAGAATGCCGAAAATTCAAATTGTGATGAAGTTGATCAGAATTTTGTCTCCAACCATCAATAAATCACCAGCTGTACAAGAAACTTGAAAGGCAGCAACTCCACTTTCGGCAACCCCCATTGAGGTACAACCCTTAAGTTCTGAGACTTGTCTGTCAAAATATGTTCAGAGTGCAACACTTTACTCTCCTGGATCTATTGACGTCCACAACAATAGTTGTATTGCTGATGATATAGAAGATCAAAATTGAGACATATCATCTATGCCTTCGGATCTAGAGCTGGAGAAAGCCTTGGGAAATTTTTGTGACCCTCTACTAGACTCCCTTGATTGAAAAATGTTCATTTCATTGCATTCACATATGCAATCTGAACTTGGTCCTTCCTGCTTCAATAACCATTTGAATGATCATGTGAACGATCATAAGGCCATTCCGATGGTTGAAAATGCGTACAGAGAGAGAAGTGGAGGTAGAGAGAACAATCTACTTGCTGAAGCTTGCATGGTAAGAGTCAGAGTGACAGCAAAAGGGGAACTAAGGCACTACAATAATCCTCAAGGTGATGGCAAAGTGTTCCTTTGATCTCCTTGATTCTGATGGAAGAGAAATACGGGTGACTTGCTTTAATACTGTGGCTAACCAATTCTACAACCAGATAGAGCCAGGTAAAGTGTATATGATATCAAAGGGTTCACTGAGACCTGCTCTCAGAAGACTTTCAATCACCTATGCAATAATCATAAAATTTTCCTGGAGAGTACGTCAATCATACAACCCTGCTTTGAGGGTGATAAATCGATTCCCCAGCAGCAATTTCATTTTTGCTCCATAAGTGACATTGAGGCCAAGAACTGCAATTTTTTTAACTTTGAAAGCATATTAGTGGCGACAGACAATTTCTCTATGGCAAATAAGCTAGGCGATTATGGTTTTGGGCCTGTTTACAAGGAGAAGCTTTGTGATAGAACACTAGTAGCAAGAAAAAGATTTTCAAGGCCTTCAGGTGCTGAGGTATTCAAAGCCTACTCAGATTTGAACCTTGAGGACAAGGTTCTCTCAAAAGGGGGAGGTAATATTATGACCCAAGTAGGTATGGACTACTCTACTAATGATAATGACCAACTTAAACCATAGGGCCCAAGTCAAGTTAACAAGTAATCCAGCCCAAGTGAAGAATATCATATTGGAATCGGTTAGTAGAGCATATGCAAGAAACGTATTGAGGTGCAAACTAGTGAGAAGTATAAATAGCTAGAGAGATATCACAAGTAGGGGCGAACAATGTTGACTTTTATCTTTTCTTTTTCCTTTCAATTCTGCCTTTAATTTTTAGTCTTCAGTTTATTTACTCTGTTAAATCAATTCAATCAATTCGGTTGCATTAAATCGAAGTTCGTCTCCATCATAGTTGTTACATAGACCTTGAAAAATATGAAAAATCTCCCTCTAAGTGGTACATAGGACTATAATCGAATATAACTTTCCGGAGAATTCTATATGCATCTATGCAATGAAGTATGAAATTATGTTTACTCACTTTAAACTCAGTATCCATTTCCTTCCCTTTCATGTTAGGATTGGAAATCCTAAAAATTTACTATCTGCTCAAATCTTTTCTCTTCCCCCTCTAAAAAACAGACCATAACTATCTAATTTACTTTACCATTTTGAAGCACAGAAGCAATCATGCATCAAAACATCAAACTCAATTACATCCTTACATGGAAGCTACACACGTATATACACAAATATGCATATCATGAATGAAGAAATAGAAAAGAAAAACACAAAGAATACTTGAAAAATCCCTTTACAGCATCCAATCTAGTGTGTTTGATAGAAGGCTTATGGGAAGGTTTGAATATCAAAACCAGAGATTTCCATCCTGCTCTGGTAATTTACACATGAACCTCACTTGCCTCCATGTCTGCATACTTGTTCTCAACCATGTCAGGTCCTGGAATTGTAGAACAATTCAGTTCATCATAATTCCGACAAAAACCATTCATCATTGCGCGATATAATCAGTCACCTGCCCACCACAAGTGTGCTCGGCCAAAAAAGTGACATCGAAGATGACAAGCCTTCCCTGATCTCTTCAAATGTTGGATGTGAACCACGGCTTAAGGCTGTGGGAACTACTAGACCATAGTTCTCTTGATTTCATCTTCGAGGTAGATATCCATATCCTTGCTTTCTGATTCATCGATCTCAGTCTTGCCATCAAAAAGCTTCACTATTTGCTCATTGTTGGTCTACTACCAATCTCTGGATGAGTGTAAAACAAGCCTACTTGAAGGACTCTTTCCATTTCCTCTTTATTGAATCCTCCTCTAGATCTTAGTCTCTTATCAAGTGCGTTGAGTAGTTCCCCTCAGCTCATAAATTCCAATATCCGATCTACCAAAGGTGGCTGGCCTTCTTCAATTGGTCTCCTACCATACATGAGCTCCATAATCAAGACTTCAAAACCATAAACATTTGTTTGTGTCGATACTCACCCACTCCTTATGACTTCTGGTGCCAAGTAACCTATTGTTCCCACAATGTGAGCTATGGCAGCCGCGAGATTATGGTCGTGCATTCGTGCTAAACCAAAGTCACCTAGTCTAGCATTCATATTTTTGTCAAGTAAGACATTGCTGACCTTAATATCCCTATGCAGAATTTTGGATTCCCATCCCTCATGTAAGTATAAAACTGTAGAAGCTACATCTTTCAAGATTTTTATTCTGTCTTCACAGTTCAACATCTTGCTCTTATCACATTCAAACACCTTCTTTTTTAAACTTCCATTTTCCAGATATTCATACTCCAAAATGAGGCTACCTCTCTCTTTCTTGCACCAACCTATCAACCTCACCAAATTTCTTTGCTTTAATCTTCCAAGACTCGAAATTTTAGCCATGAATTCTCTTATCCCTTCGCGATTTTCATGTGAAATTCGCTTCACTACCACCTCTGCTCCCCTTGACAAGACTCGCTTATAAACCTTACCATTACCTCCAACTCTAATCACAAATTCATTTGAGAAACTCTTTGCTGCTGCATTAATTTCTTGATAAGAAATCCTATGTGGCCAATACTTCAATTCCCAATCTTCCATCTTTTCTCTCTCCCTTTTTTCTTCTCATATTCCTCTTGATCAGTAACAAAAGGATAAAAGAGTGAAACAATATAGTTCATTGATCTGATTTTGTGCTTGTAAAAAGTTGTTTATATAGCCTAAAAAAAGAGTAGACAACTTCCTAATATTATGGAGCAAATTGCTCCTAATAATCAGCCTAATAATATCCAATTAAAATAATATTCCAACACTCTCCCTCAAGTTGGGGCGAAGATATCGACGAGCCTGAGTTAACAAGGGTAGACTAAAGAAGTGATGGGCCAACAGACTTGGTGAACATGTCAGTAGCCTGGTCAGATGATGTAACAAAGCAGGGTCTGATAACTCCTGAGCAAACTTTCTCTCGAATGAAATGGATATCAACCTCAATGTGCTTTGACCTTTCATGAAGGACTGAATCAGATGATAACATGATGACAGACTTATTGTCACAAAACAATGTAGATGAATTTGTCACAGGGAACCCCAACTTAGTTAGAAGAGAGCACAACCAGAGAAGTTCACATGATCCTTGAGCCATAGCACAATACTCAGCTTCAGCTGAAAACAGTGAGATGATTGCTTGCTTCTTACTTTTTAAAGAGATAAGATGATTTCCACGAAAGGCACACATCCCTGAGGTAGAACGTCTATCAATCTTTGACCCTGCATAATCAACATTTGTATAGCAAGAGAGACCCTCTTGTGCACCTGTCGCATAGAAGATACCAAGACCAAGACAAGACTTAAGATAACAGAGAATATGATAGATTGCATCAAGATGAGAGGTGCAAGGTGAATGCATAAACTGGCTTACAACACTCACTGCATATATAAGATCCGGCCTTGTGTTAGTCAAATAGATAAGCCTACCCACAAGTCTCTGATATACTGATGGATCAGGTAATAGTTCCCCTTATTATGTTGTCAACTTAAGGTTTGGGTCCATAGGAGTAGATACAGGTCAACAGCCGAGCATACCTGTATCCTGAAGGAGATCCAATGCATACTTACGCTGAGATAAAGATATACCCTGGCAAGATCGTGCCACCTCAATGTCAAGAAAGTATCGAAGCAGATCCAAATCCTTAATGTCGAAGATAGTCCCAAGGTCATTCTTTACTTGAACAATTCTTGGAGTGTTATTTCCAGTAATGATAATATCGTCCACATATACTGAGATAATGATGCATCGACCTCGAGGATGGCGATGAATGAAACATGTATGATTTGAGTGCCACTTCGTAAACCACATATTGATGATCACATTACTGAAGTGACTAAACCAAGCCCGTAGAGACTGTTTAAGTCCATAGAGAGATTTATGAAGACAACATACCTTGCCTGATTACTCCCCCCGAGCCTGAAAACCAGGTGGATGATCCATGTAGATAGTCTCAGACAAATCACCATTGAGAAATACATTCTTGATATCCAATTGGTGAAGAGGCCATAAATAAGAGGCGGCAAAGGAGACAAGGAGGTGAACTGTAGTTAATTTGGAAACAGGTTCAAATGTGGCACCAAAATCCTTGCCCGGTACTTGAGTGAACCCTTTAGCCACAAGACGAGCTTTATACCGATCAATGGTATCGTTTGTCAAATATTTTGCGTTGAACACCCATTTACACCCAACTGTCTTTTCACCAGTAGGAAGATCGACTAGTTCCCACGTCTGATTATGCTGTAAGGCATCCATTTCCGTTTTTATAGTAAACAATTGAAGTTATTACAAACCACTAACACCTAACTATCACCCAAGACTAAAACTTTACTATTACATTTCTTAAGATAACACAAATACATACATGACTATAAGGTCTCAAATAGTATACAGGCATATAAGGTACACATTCTTCTTTGTTCTACACACTGATAGAGTAGGCAGGCCACACAGAGGCAATCTTATTTCCAGCTTATAGCACTGATCCAGAAAGGTGTTAGAAATGAGGGTGAGTATACCACATGTATACTTAGTGAGGGAGGTGATACAGCAAACCAATGAATGCTTTCATGAGATGCAACAAGAATAATAACATATACAACACAAAATAACAAAGTTAATTAGACAAGTATTTAACTACGTATAAAAATGATATGGTTCCATGTTTGTCTTCAATCACGAGCCACGAGCCAAGATCTTCAAGCAAGTGCCGGCAAAACCCTTACTCCTCCAAGTTCGGATACTCCGGATGTACCCCGATACTACGACCCTTTCTCTTGAGTTATGTCCATATGCCCAGCAGGCGAACCACGCCTCTGGGGTAGTGGAGTATACTCAGCGAGAAAGGGAATAGGCACCATGGTAGTCGATGGAGCACGGCAAGCCCGACGCCGCCCGTGTTTCTCAACGCTACCATGTTCGAAAAGGTTGCGCAACCCGACACGATAATATCAAACAAACACGAGTAACCACGAGATAACCAATAAATGGTATATGTAAACTTTATCAATTAGCTCAATCATATAATCTAAAAATAATGAAATAAACTAAAATACATAAAAAGGTTAAAGACTCCCTCACCTTTATTGAGCTCCAAGATACAAGATTGTATTCACATCACTCTCAATCACCTTGTACATAATACCAAGTATTACTTCAATTATTGTTTAACTACAACATTTATTAATTATTCCTCCAGATTAGCTAACTTATAATCTCACACATTTAGCATACAATACCTATTAAAAAGTCTATCCTTAACAAGATGCCACCTTATATGCTTAAACTTAACGTATGTTCCAAGCAACCATTCTAGTTGTCTAGTGTACAAGTCTTAAGCATAACTTTAATCATGCAACATTAAATACAAGCAATATGAACATCCTAACAAGATATAAGCATTAAACATGAGAATAACTATATATGTGCATAAAGGGGTCATCAGCATATTTTTCATGAAACTCTACAAATAGCTTAAATCAACATTAGACATGCATATAGACACATAACAAGCAACTACAAGCTTATACAAGCACTAAAACAACCAAATCTTACATTTTCTCCTTTGTTCAACTAGGCTATTTAACTTCCTACCGGAATTCAAGGATCAAGTTAAGCTAGCTAACCATTCTACCAATCTAAAGATACCTAAATACCTCATTTAGAGCCTCCAAATCATAACCTAGAGCACAAGTAAATGAAAACACCGAAAATGCCTCTTTGTAGGTTTACACTACAAGTACCAATTCCGGAACTCAAACAAGCGAAGCGAAATGAAGGACTGAGCTTAACAATGGCAGACTAGAGAAGTGATGGGCCAACAGACTTGGTGAACATGTCAGCAGCCTGGTCAGATGATGTAACAGAGCAGGGTCTGATAACTCCTGAGCGAACTTTCTCTCGAATGAAATGGATATCAACCTCAATGTGTTTTGACCTCTCATGAAGGATTGAGTCAGATGATAACATGATGACAGACTTATTGTCACAAAACAATGTAGATGAATCTATCATAGGGAACCCCAACTTAGTTAGAAGATAGCGCAACCAGAGAAGTTCACATGATCCTTGAGCCATAGCACGATACTCAGCTTCAGCTGAAGACCGTGAGATGATTGCTTACTTCTTACTTTTTAAAGAGATAAGATGGTTGCCACAAAAGGCACACATCCCTGATGTAGAACGTCTATCAATCTTTGACCCTGCATAATCGACATTTGTATAGCAAGAGAGACCCTCTTGTGCACCTGTCGCATAGAAGATACCAAGACCAAGACAAGACTTAAGATAACAAAGAATGTGATAGATTGTATCAAGATGAGAGGTACGAGGTGAATGCATAAACTGGCTTACAACACTCACTGCATATATAAGATCCGGCCTCGTATTAGTCAAATAGATAAGCCTACCCATAAGTCTCTGATATACTAATGGATCGGGTAATAGTTCCCCTGATTATGTTGTCAACTTAAGGTTTGGGTCCGTAGGAGTAGATGCAGGTCGACAGCCGAGCATACTTGTATCCTGAAGGAGATCCAATACATACTTACGCTGAGATAAAGATATACCCTGGAAAGATCGTGCCACCTCAATGCCAAGAAAGTATCGAAGCAGATCCAAATCCTTAATGTCGAAGATAGTCCCAAGATCATTCTTTACTTGAACAATTCCTGGAGTGTTATCTCCAGTAATGATAATATCGTCCACATATATTGAGATAATGATGCATCAACCTCGAGGATGGCGATGAATAAAACATGTATGATTTGAGTGATACTTCGTAAACCGCATATTGATGATCACATTACTGAAGTGACTAAACCAAGCCCGTAGAGACTGTTTAAGTCCATAGAGAGATTTATGAAGACAACATACCTTGCCTGATTACTCCCCCCGAGCCTGAAAACCAGGTGGTTGATCCATGTAGATAGTCTCAGACAAATCACCATTGAGAAATACATTCTTGACATCCAATTGGTAAAGATGCCATAAATCAGAGGTGGCCAAGGAGACAAGGAGGCGAATTGTAGTTAATTTGGAAACAGGTTCAAATGTGGAACCAAAATCCTTGCCCGGTACTTGAGTGAACCCTTTAGCCACAAGACGAGCTTTATACCGATCAATGGTATCGTTCGTCAAATATTTTGTGTTGAACACCCATTTACACCCAACTGTCTTTTCACCAGTAGGAAGATCGACTAGTTCCCACGTCTGATTATGCTGTAAGGCATCCATTTCCGTTTTCATAGCAACTACCCATAGAGGATTCTGGGAAGCCTCATGAACTGAGCGAGGGATAAAAATTGAATCAACCTGGCCAAGAAAAGATTTATACTGCTCGGAGAGACCTTGAAAAGACACAAACATGGCAATTGGATGATTAGTACTACTTGAAAGAATGTAACAGGGAGGGGGCACAGTTCATGAGTGGGGTAACAAGAGGGGTCATGTTCAGGGACCAAAGGAAAAGAAGGGTTACCTGAATCCGAAGAAGAATCTGGCAGTGGAACTGGAGCACGAGGACGTCGAGAGTAAACCCATAATGGGGTTAGAGAGGAAACAGGTGGTAGACAGTTACTACTGGTCCTAGGTGGTGGTACAATGGTAGGCAGAGATATATCAAATAGAGAAATAGGGCGAGGGAGCAAAGGAGGATCCGGAGTAAATAACTTCTCAAGAGATTGGTCTAAGGACAGAGAAGGAGTAGAAAAGAACGAGGTAGTCTCGAGGAAAGTGGCATCTATAGAGTGGTGAAAGTGGCGAGTTACAGGATCATAACACCTCTATCCTTTAGACATGGAAGAATACCCGAGAAAGATACAACGGATAGCCTTATCGTCTAGCTTAGTGCGGGCAGGGCTATGGTTTTGAACAAAACATGTACACCCAAAGACTCGAGGCAGAATAGGGAAAATAGTAATATTTGGCAGTAGAATATGCAGAGGTATTTGACCTTGGAGGACACGACTAAGTGTGCGATTTATGATGTATGTAGCAGTAAAGACAGCCATATGCCAAAAACAATTTAGGACATTCATACCACGTAAAAAACACCGAACCATAGACATAATGTAGCGATTCTTTCGTTCTGCTACACCATTTTGTTCAGGTATATAAGGGCAAGTAAGTTGCTAAAGAATACCTCTTTTATTGAGTTTGGCTCAAAAGTCATTGGTTAAATATTCCCTGCCATTATCAGACCTGATATTGCGAACAACAGTGTAGAATTGGGTTTTCACCATTTGCAGGAAATAAGTGAAATGGGTGAAGACTTCGGATTTTTTCTTCATGAGATAGACCCAAGTACAATGGCTATAATCATCTATAAAAGTTACATAGTAACAATGTTGAGCGAGGGTCGTGATAACAGAGGGTCCCCAGATATCAGAGTGAATAAGGTCAAAGGCACGAGGAGCCCGATGCATACGAGGAATATATGTAATACGAGTATGTTTTGACAATTCACAAGTCACACAATTGAACTTAAAATCTTTGCATGCTTTATTAACGGACGGAAATAACTAACATAAATATTAAAAATTTGTATGTCCTAAACGAGCATGCCACAAATCTAAGTTTTCAGGAATAGAAGTTTCATCGGCAATTCGAACAGATTGATTTATGGAAGTGATAGAAGAGGAAAATATGGAAAGTTCACCAGTCATATAATTATTAGCCCTAAAATCCAAAATTCAAGATGGTTGGCCTGACTTACCATGAAGATCGGTAGGAGTTGTAACGCCCGGGAATTTCATCACATATTTTGAAATAATTGTTGCATAAACTACTTGTGTTTTTTATGTCCATTTCTTGTCTTCTTTAATTATTTTACTATTAGGCACTATTCATAAGAAATTTGACTGTCTCGAATGTTTGATTTTATATTTTTCCCAAACCACATAGTATATAAAAAGAATCGGAAACTTATTGTTTTAGACTTTAGAGGGCGGGAGTATGCAATTGAAAAATATTTTTCGCGTCACTTGAATAGTGTTACGTAAATAAAAACATTGTTTTAAAATAGTTAACATTTGAATTGAGTTTTCGCTCATTTGACCAAGATTTTAGTTGTATTTGACATAATAAAACATAACCAACTCATACATTTACCTAATATGTCACCATTTATGCATATTACTCATAAAATGAAAAGCCAAAATTTGCAAAAATACCCCCCAAACCCGTGAACCCTATAGAGCAAAGAGGAGAAGAATTTTCATCAATCAACCTAGTAATGGGCTTTTTGGCTTGATCTTGGAAATTCTTGGAGCATCTAGGAGCATCACTACCTTGCTTACAATATCATTGTGAGGGAATTTTTGCATTTTCATGGAGTTTTAAAGTTTATATTCAATTTTGTAATTTTTGAATTTTGCCATTAATGTGCCATAACATGCTTGATTCTTCTTTTATATAGTATTATTACATGCTAGAGACCTTGTATGTGCATTGGTATAGCTTGAAACTAAGTTTTTGACAAGATTTCACTTGAGGAAGATGATGAATAGTAAAAAATATGAATAGTAAATTATTGTGTTCTAGCTTAATTTATTGCTTCAAATATACTTAAATAAATATGTAGAACAAACTTTTGAAGTTAGTTAGCTTCTTGATTGGCTAGAAATGCAAAATGTAACTTGGAGAAGATGATGAATAGTGCCAAACTAGGGTTCTGAAAGAAAAGTTGTAATTTAATTCGATTCGAGACTTCTAGTAGTTGCTAATTAAGTCCTTGAGCATGGAAAAAATGTTAGTTGCACTTGCCATGTACAAAATTTGAATAATTTGATCAAATTAGGCTACTTTAATAAGGGGTTTCGGGGTTAACTCGAATCCGGGCACGTTTCGATATCATGACTAGTCTTTATTAAGTAATAAAACCTTAGAAGTGTCCTCGTTTCGCTTGTTTAGGATCTGGAATTGGTACTTGTAGTGTAAACCCGCAAATAGGCATTTTCGGTGTTTTCGTGTACTCGTGCTCTAGGCTATGAATTGGAGGCTCTAGATGATGCATTTCGGTATCCTTGGATTAGTAGTATAGCTATCTTGCTTATCTTAACCTTGAATTTCCGGTAGGAAGTAAAATAGCCTAGTTGAACAAGGAGGAAACTCGGGGTTTTCATGCTTAGCCTTTGAATTAGCTTTTGTACTTGTATATCTCGCATTTATATGTTATTATATAGCATTTGTGAGCATTTCGTGAATTTTCGTGATCATCGGACATTGACCCCTTTGTATTCGTATAGTTATTTTCATATTTAATACGTATATCTTGTTATAATGACTATATTACTTGTACTTTGTTAAAGATCAAATTCTAATAGACATTGTATGCTAAGTGAGTAGGACTATAAATGATTATAAATATAGCTTCTATTGTTGTAGATTTGAGTTAAGCAATAGTTAAGTTCGAATTGATATAATTACTGCTAAAGTGTTAAACTTATATGAACATACTAGGGCTACGTATTCGAGCTAATTCGAGAAAGTTTGAAGTGAATCGGAGCTATTTTCTTGCATGCTTGGCTTAATTCCAGGTGAGGAAATCTTCATATCTTCTGTGCATCTTAACTTGATTCATTGTTTCTAAATTGAATGATTTAGCTAATTGATAAAGTTACATGTGTCATTTATTTGTTATCTCGTGGTTACTCGTGTTTGTTTGATATTATCTCGTGAATTCTTGAATTCATGTCGGGTTGCGCAACCTGTTCGTACATGGTAATGTCGAGAAACACGGGTGGCGTCGGGCTTACCGTGCTCCCTCGACTACCATGGTGCCTATTTCCTTTCTCACGGAGTATACTTACTATCCCGGAGGCGTGGTTCACCTACTGGGTATATGGACCTACCTCAAGAGAAAAAGTCGTAGGATCAGGGTACATCTAGAGTACCCCATTTTGGAGGAGTAAGGGGTTTGCGAGCACTTGCTTGAAGATCTTGGCTCGTGGTTCGTGATAGAAGACAAGTGGAACCGTATCCTTTATATACGTGATTGAATACTTGTCTAATTAATTTATTTATTTGTGTTATTAATGTTTTTATCTTGTTGCATCTCACGAAAGCGCACCCTAGTTTACTGCATCACCTCCCTCATTGAGTAACTTTGGTTACTCATTCCTCGTTTTAACATGTTTCAGGAAAAGCTGTGGTTGGATGCTATGTACTGGTCTATGTGTAGGAAATACAAGTTGCTGGTTGTATGTGTTTTGTTTTGAGTTTATGAAACCTTGTGTATGTTTCTATTGTCTAAAAGGTTGTAATATAAAGTAAAGCTTGCATTCTTGTATAAGTTAATAACTGTAGATGGGTTGTAATAACTTCAATGATTTACTTGATTGCCTAGTTAGTTTGCATGCTTGTGTGAATGGGATTGTACCTTGGAGTTAGATTATAGTTTTGAGTTTAAGTTACTGCTTGCATGTAAACTAATAGCCCTATAAACAATGGAGACTCTGTCCATTTCCCCTCGTTTTATTATGACCTTGGGTATTGGATCGGGGCTCCGGTCTCGTGAGGGATCGAGGCATTACAGGAGCACTTGTCGCCAGGATAGTCGTGAGGCCAGACGATGAATTGAGACCCAAGTGTAGTTGAAGTTTAGTAACTTGAGCCTGAAGTAAACTGTAATCTGGTGGGGCCAGAGTTGATTTTGATGGGCCAGAAGCCATCACTGAAAAAGCTTAGTAGAAGAAAAAAAGAATGGCAATCTGACAAAGATGATAAGTGAGAGAAATTCTAGTATTCGGGTTCCGGCCTACAGGGAACAACGAGCAATTGACATGTGGTAATGGGACCCGTATACATTAATGGTGTATCAGTTGAGATGAAGAAAAAAACTATGATTAATTGTCTTTTATACCCATACACATGTGGCAGTGGGACCGGGAAGTATTTAATGGAGTCAGATTGTAATAAATGATGTGCAATGACGATATCTCTATTATGCCCTCATGTTATAGATGAAATAATAATTATAAATCAAGTTTAAAATCGATTGAATGGACTTAGAATAATAATTATAAATCAAGTTTAAAATCAATTGAATGGACTTAGTATACAAGAAACTAACATGTGATGAGAAACGTTTTACAACTAAAGTATCATATATGTTTAATTGCGAGAAAATTAACCTATATAATTTCTTATATTTGATCGACATTAAAAATTATAAACCTCTTAGTGCATGTAATAACCATGAGAATTTATGATTCGGTCGTACTAGATTTAATCATCTTGTAAAAGGGCCGGTCTCCTATGTCATAGTATCTCACGATTCAATCGACTAGTTACCACATAAAAAAATTTCAACTTTAAAAGTAAAGAATTGAAATGTCTCTTAAATTATGGCATAATTAAAGTAAATTAATAATGAAACTAAGTCTAATAATAATTTTAATTGCACTTAACATACATGGAACTAAAAAGTGGGATCGACTAGTTATAACGAGAAGTTATATTTTGATTTTAATTTTGTTATAACGAGAAATTAAACTTTCATTTGTAATTAGATTTTGTAAAAGCGAAATCTTCAATTTTGACTTGCACTCTCGCTTTCAATTTTATATGTTTACTTACTAATCAAAATTATCTCACCACCTATTGTAATGAACCCTTAAACGTGTATACAATCACATTTATGACAATGGATTACAGTTAATGGTAAGAAGTCATTTTTAAACATATCATCAATTATTTAATACTTCTTGACATTAAAAGTATCATAAATTATATAGGATTTTGGATACTCAATTGGCGGACTACTTCCCTTAATATGTGGGTGATCAGGATTCGAATCTTAGAAATAGATGATATATATATATATTTTAAAAGGAGTACCATCAACTATATATATACATATATTATATAAGTAGCATATTACAAGAACAATATTTGGTTGTTGTAATGGTAATATTTTTATTGAGTTTATCGTTTCATATGACAAATTTTGGATCTCGTTGATTGATGATAAGGTGATTTACAAAAGATATTATTTTTAAGGTTATCCCAAATATCCTTCCTAATTATTTTTTCTTTATATATAAGGAGTGAACATGTTACGACCTATTTTCAGCTGATCCTTATTTAAATTTGACTACAACAATACGTTCTACATAAACTAACATAGTAATATTTTATTATTAGTTCTACTTTTTTAATTTTAAACTTTTGACTTCTCAAAACATTAATTTAGACATTCATTATTTTTTTCAAAAATCATATGATTTATCCATAAAAAAAAATCTAAATTTATCCATATTAGAATAAACATAACTAAAATCATAATTAAAACATTTATTAATTTTATATAATTAAAAGAATTACAAAAAGTAATAGATATAAAAATACATAGATTATACGAAAATTAAAATATCTTAACAAATTATTTGAAACAAATGAATTTTATAGTACAAGTGTTTTCAAACACTATGTAAGAGAACAATTAGAATGTAATAAAAATTGAACAAATGCCATTGGTGACCCCATAAATTTGAAGATTTTGATATCACGAATCTTTTAAAATGATCCTCTTATTGATCTTTAATGTATTTTAAGTGTGACGCCGTTGATCCAACTTGCCGTAAATTTTTTAGCCTTTTTAACATGTGACCTACACGTGTATTAGATTGTTCTTAGAGTATTTTTGACAATCCAAGTGTGTACAATGTGTGGGTCACTTGTTAAAATTGTTAAAAAGTTAACGATTTAAGACAACTACATTAATGACTTTATACTTAAAATACATTAACGACTAAAAGAATTATTTAAAAAAAAATGGAATTAAAGTGTCAAAACTCCAAAATATATGGAATCACCAGTAGCATTTACTCATAAAAGTTTGAGGTAATACAACAATTTAAAAAATTAAAGAAGTATAAAAGCTATTTTTTCTAACCCTGATTTTGTTCTATCATGCCCGCAACGCCTCTCTCCCTCGTTCTTCGGCGGCTTCTACATCAACTATATGAACCTCTCTTTCATTCATATTTTCCCCTTTTTTCACGTGAATAAGCCCAATCCTTATTCCACTTAAACAACACTAAAGTGAAAAACAAAGTTTGGCGAGGCTGCTTTACTCACCAATTTTGGCAGGCCAAAAGGGAAAACTAGCAAATGTCAAGCTTTCCTCATTTGTTGTAGGTCAAAATTCGGTTTTCAAACAAATTTCTGGAAAATATAAACGGCCATATGATTTTTATTTTGAATGTATACTTCTGAGTTTCTGATTTTTGAAGTTCTTATCTTTATGATGTATGCAAAATCAAGTAGTGTCTTGTTTTATGTTCATATGTTTATTTCTTCTCCCCCATCCCACCTTTGAGATTTGTGTTAACGTCTTTAATACATGTGTCTTGTTTTTGGCAGTTGGGATTTAATTATTAGTTTTTAGTTATGTCATTTTAGTTAATGATTTTCTCCACATGGAATTTTTGTTCTAGAAGTTAGTAAAAAAAATTTCTCTTATTATAACTCTGATGATGTTTTGATTCTCGATTATGGAAATTAGTTGAAAATACGATTGGTTTGAAATTAATGACGAATAGCTCGTCAATTTAATATCAAGTCATGAGTTTCTTGTTTGAGTGAATCAAGGTTCGTTTGATTTTTAAACAATTTTCTCATTATTTATTTAGTAAAGTTATTAATTGACGTTGTGTTAATTATTGATATGATATGCTTACTGACTTGTTGTTCATTGCAGGTCAAGATTTGGTGCACAAATAATTTTATGTTGATATTTTCGGTACTCCAGTTCGTCAAAACTTTTGCTTTAATTTTTTTTTTTTTAATTTTTTTTTTAATTTTTTGCTTTTTTAGATATTGAATAAAGAATGGGATGAGTTATGATTCATGATTTGTCTTCGGAGTTTGTTTTTCGCTCATAGACTTTTTTGCTTTAATATTGTTTTATTTCGAGATTATTGGTACTTGAGTTCGCATAGGACAACATTTTAGGGCCAAAATGTTGACATAATTTTATATGTTGTTTCTAGCCTATGAATATATAGTATCACCTTTCGGAAAAGAACTTTTGAACAAATTAGATATGGTATCTTTTAATCTGCTAGAATGAGGCTTTAGTATTGGGAAATAGTTTAAAAAGATGCAGTGAGAATATGGAGATTTGTCGTAATAGATGGAAGCAAGGTGACATACTTATTCAGTTCTGTTTTCTTGGTCACTGATTGATTTTTATTTACTGTCTTTAATTAATGAAATACTTTCTTATTTAGAAAAAAGAGTAGCTTGACCATGCCATATACGAATTTGTTGAGAACTGTGAGACGTAAAAGAGGTAAATTAATTCCTATAATATTGGAATAATTTTGTTGCATCAACTAGCTTTCTTATACGTGCATTCAACTCTCTCTCAGGTTGGATTGAGAATCAAGGAGCTGATTGCTCTTTTAAGGTAGTTAAAACTCAAGCTCCAGTGGCAGCTTGGTTCACTTTGATGTTAATGTTATCTACTTGTGTCGAAGGGGTGTTTTATGCTCCCTCCCTTTATATTTGTATCTGGGGCTTAATGATGCAATAGTTTTCACCGTATGTTCATTTTATTTATTCAAAAAAGAAGTTATTCTTTTTGGTCAAATGTTCAGCCATATTACATTAACACTAGGGTGATTTTACAATACATAACGCCATTTATGGTTGGAAAATTTTTGAGGTTGATAGAAGGATAATCGAGAATGTAACCCCATTCATTTATATTGCATTCTCGTGTATTGTTTTTGGATTTAGTTAAAATTTAATTTCAGTTTTAAGATTTTTTATGTTTAGTGATTTTTCGGTTGCACTTGATTTTATGATGTTGACTTGAATTTCATTATTGTAGGAATTTGAATTTTGTCCTAGCGGTAATTTGAACTTTTTATTTTGACTTCAACTTTATTCTAGCGAGAACTTGAGAATTTGGATTTGGATTTGAATTTCTTTATAGTGGCAATTTTGAATTTTGATTTTGATTTTAGTTTCTTTATAGTGGGATTTTAAATTCGGATTTTGTCTTGAATTTTTATAGCGGGAAGTAATATCAAATTTCTATTTTATGTTTATGATTTCGAGTTTCATTTTTTTTCCTGGTAGTTAAGTGATTTTTGATTTGCACTAGGGAAAAATTAAATTTTCTTAAAGTGTGTTCTTCAATTTTGATTTGCGCATAAATTTTACTACAGTGAAAATTTAAATTTAATTTTAACTTGAATTTCATCGTGTTAGGTAGCCCATGCTTTGCATAGTTAATACATTTTTGCTCTTGTTACTATTAACATTAGATAAGTTGAATCATGCCTTGGGACCAAGTGATAAGTTTCATATATCAATTCTCAATGACCACCTATATAATGTGTTAGTAATGTTTGCGACAAGTTACCAACACCCGTTACCTAGATAACTTTTTAGCCTTTTTAATTGGAACAAAAATGTGAGTGTAATTGGCAAACTAATTTCCAACAAGAATTAACTTTGGAATGTCAATACTTGTATTTTATGCATAAAAAACTAGTCTTTTTAGGGGAGAAAGATTTGAGTGTAACTATTTTGTAGTATTTACCATAAAAAATATTTCCCATGACCATATACTTGGAATGTTATTCTTTTTTTTTCTTTTTTTTGTACCTTTTTTTGATCGGATTGGAATGGCATACTCGTGTTTCAAGACTGCAACTGCTAATGGTATATCAATACTGTGACGCCCGAGATCTTAATTGTACTTTAAGCCACTGTTGAATCCACTATTTGTGCATTTCTTCTGTACTTTACTTGTTACTTTATGTGGTTACTATTCGTTCCGTTTTTTCAACTGCTTAACTATCTTGAATTAGCATTTTTTTTAAATCATATTAATTGTTTTAGAAATGAAAAAAATGTACGTTTGAGCTAAATGCATTAGGAGCCTTCGTTTAGAAAATATTTTAGCAAACTAGTGAATAGTATTACATAACTAAGCTAGGTGTTTTAATTAGCTGACATTAATTGCACAATTAGGACTTGTTTCTAGGTAGCTAAACTCCTTTTAATAGTCAATATGGGCACCTAACTTGACCCCACCCTTTATATTGCTCAACATACACATAATAAGCTCATAAAAACAAAAACAAAAAAAGAGACCAAAGCTGAAAATACTGTAGCAGGGCCGAAAATCAACATAGGAGGAGAAAGAGAGATTTTTGCTCAACAAATTCTCATTCCAAGCCAAGCCAAGCTAGGTGCAAGTGGTTTAGGGTGTTTACTAGCCTCCTAGGAGCTCCTACGCGTAATAGGTGAGGGATTTCATACCAATTTTTGCATTTGAAAAATGTGACAACTTTCTTGAATTCTTAGATTTGCTATCAAATGCTTATGTAATGCTTAAATATGCTTATGTATGTTGTATATAAGTAGTAAAGACTTAATTTATGTTATTGTTTCATAGTTTAAACGGTTGAAATTGCTTGTTGATCGTATGGCATGAATAGTAACGGGAAAACTAGGGTTTTGCGTAATCGGATCTTATAGCTTGAATTAATGGCTCTAATAGATGCTTTAGGAGCTAATGAAAGTAGTGTAAAGGCCCCGTATGGTGTAATTGTTCATAACCTATCAAAAGCATGAAATAATTGACTTTTAGAAAGGGGTTTTGGGGTTATTGCAAATCCGGGTTGAATTGGCCTTTACTTTTGGTATTCCTAGGCTAAGTAGACTGTAATTATGCTTTGCTAGCTTCCGTTGGAGTCTCGAGTGAGGTACGTGTAGTACAAAGTCAAAAGAGGGAATTTGGGACTTTTGTGCTAATCGTGGGTATTTGGGTAACTTCGAGGGTCGTAAGGATGTCTAATGGGTTAATTAAAAGTATAGAATAGACCACTCACGAATCTAAAACAATGGCATGAGTTTGGAAGGAAAACGGGTTGAATTACAAAGGGGTTTAAGGACAAATTCGATTGTCTCACGCTTCTAAGACCTTGACATGACTTCTTATGTGTTTAAATGTGTTTTCAAAATGTCTTGGAGCTTTTGGTATAGTTTTATGTGAATCTTGATTATGCCCTTTGTAGTTTTCTTAGTTGCTTATATGAAATTGCTTCTTTTTTAACTGTTTTGAGGACAACCTACTTTGTTGTTCCTCCCATGTCTTATTGCTTCAATTGTTATTGTTATATTGCCATTGTTAAGTGCATTGCATAGTAGTTGCGCAACCATAGTGTCAGGGGCGGTTGTATTGAATATCGGCTGGGCAGCAGTGGGCTTGCCAGTAGATATTCGATCTCCGTACCCTAGTCTCTCACTCGCCTGGTCCAGAGATTACCAGGAGGTGTTGGGTCGTAGGATTATCAGGGTACATTCGGAGTACACCAACTGGAGTGATTGTGGATTTTCCGACATATTGATCATGATTCGTGGATCGTGGATCGTGGTTTGTGATCAAGACAAGGGAATTCTAGAGTGTTGGGGTAAAGTGTATCGTATCCTTTGATATGTATGGTTATTTACTGTTTTAAATGTACTTTACTTGCCTTTCTTGCTTATTTGATATAATTGTTGCATTGCACGTCCCAGGTAGTCCTTATCCCTCACTGGGCAATTGTGGTTGTTCATACCTCGCTAACATGTTTCAGGAGGTGCAATTGAAGGAGGAGTTGCCTTAGTTGCTGTGTGATACTTCCTTGAGGTGGATGTGTTTCCTGTTGGTTATATGAAGACTCTGTTTGTATTACTTATGTCCTATTTTGGAGCCTATGGGTTCATGTATATATTGTTTAGCCGTAAGTTTGAATGTAATGTATGATATGTATCCGTGGCATGTAATAACTTATATTTCTGCTCTTAGCTACTTTGCATGCTTGTGGGTGAATGTCTGGTTGAATGGTTGTTTTTAATTCCTAAGAATGTTTAAATGCTATCGTGGAGTGGCATGATAAGCGGTTTTGTAAAGATGTTATATTGTAAATGCATGCTTGTGTGAATCTAAATTGTTTGTAGGTCTTAAGGCTCGGATGACCTTAAAGCTAGGATCTTTATTTAGAAACGGAATCTTGCTATGTTGTGACTTATATTATATTTACAGGTTTTCAGAATGTCCACGGTATAAGGGAGACTCTGTCCATTTTTCTTAAAATCTGTGCCCGGGTTGAAATTGGATTGAGAATAACATGATTATTAGAGCCTCTGATCTCGTGAATAATCAGAGCGTTACAAATACTATGTAAATCTATTGACTAAAAAAGAAATAAATCCTTGTCAATGCTATGAAATTCACTTGCATCACCAATATTCCTTGGCAATCCACTAGTGCTTGTTTTGTGAGGGCTTTTGACTTAGTTGTCGGCGGTATCAACAACATATCTGCATCAAAGAAAAGATAAATTCAATTCTTGCTTAAGATTAGTGGATGCTAATTAGTTTATTTTTCAGGACCTATGTTGAACAAATTCTTCCATCTCCTTTTGGACCCTATCTGATATGGAACATAAAAAATTGAAGATATGTATTCCGTATCATGCCTCTTTTTCTTGGGTTTTTTTTTTTTGGCTTCGGAGTGGAGATGGGAGGGGGAAAGGAAGGGCGGAGTTTATAAGCTAATTACTCAAAATTGTCTTGGGTTCCATTATGCAAGCAAATGTAATCTAAAGAGAGTTCATCTTTTTGCAATCTGAAAGTTATCAACCAAAATAAAGCCACACAAGGTAATACTTTTTAGCACGGAAGAAAACAATTAAAATAAGTAACAAGAACAAATTTTTCAAGAAAATATGTTCCATTAAAAACTGATTAAAGAAATGGAGACGAGACAGGATATAATGTCCCCTCATGGCAATGGCATTGACCAGTGACGTTTTGCCCACATTCTGATGGCCAATGAGAGAAAGTTCAATTTCCTGTTTAGAGAATAAGCTAGAAACATGACATGTCAAGAAAGTGACGTAATAATTTAGATGTGGTATTCACTAATATCTGGATAAAATAGTTGGATAGAATGGTCTTTTTCTTGCTTAATTATCCGAGGCGTGGTGTAAGTAAAAACATCAAACGAAGACAAATTTCTCTTGGATAAATGGTGGAAATCAAAAGAAGAGTAAAATATGGAGGAAGATTGCTGTTTATGCCAAGAGTTTACATATCATGCAAATTAATGTTAGGTGGGCTCACTTTTTCCTTGAATCGAAATAAAGATGTAATGAACCATAACTTGGACAGGTTTTTGAGTGGAAAGAGGTGATACAATAACAATCATGGGTATGCAGATTATGACGATATGAAAATAGATCCCTTTAGCGAACTCCCAACCCATTGGGCTCAAATGGAGTGACCAAAATGCAAAAAGGACACAACCCTGGAAATGAATCAAGAAAGAGTTCCCTGCACTGTAAATGCAACTCTATAACACCATTGGTTCACAGAAAATGTAATAATAAAACAAGCAGCTTGTTAAAAACGCTGTTCACTGCTCAAGTTAAATAAGATGACATAGACATCCCTACATTAGAGATTCAAAATTGCTGAACCACCAATTGATACTAAAAATCATTCTTCTTAACAACTATGCGTAGTAAAATTCAGATTAGCTACACTTAGAGATCTTCTAAGAATTTGTGTATGCCATAAAAGGCATGAATTCTATCAACGAACGAATCTGCAATGTACTTCATGAAAGCTAAGCTTTTATTTTCTGTATGAACAATAATTGTCCTAAATTTACTGAAATCTCTCAAGAGATTGGACTTTTGAAGCTATATTTCACTTATATCCAATCAAATTTCTCAATCCTCTATAGTTTAATTTCAACTCCTATATATTGTCTGCGATCACCATTGCATATAAAATTAAGAGTTATGACAAATTGATATGATCCAAGCTACAGAGTCCCGTTACTCATACACAATGAGTCAGCAGCGTAGGCCTTCGAGAATCAAGACCAAACCTCTCTAATTGAAGTATATTACCCCTTGAAAGATGCGATTATGTTACGACTGAAGAAGAGCAAGGCAGTACACTAAAGGAATGCAACTCATGTGACTACAAACCTATACGAGCAGCTGATGGATTGTGAATAAAGGAAGCAATTTGTAATTTTTTATATTCAGTCTTCAATTTTCTTTCAAAGGGGATACTCTTAAGTCTAGCCCTAATTTTTTACTCAAACTTGAGTTCAACTAAGCAAATTATCGTCAATTGTCTACTCTTCTCTAAAATTTCAGCATAATCTCTACTATCCAATCAATATCCGACTAGCATATCATATCACAAGTTTCCTATTTTACAAAAAAAAAAAAAAAGAAGAAAAAGATAAAAACGAAAAACCATAAACAAATCAACTTATATTTTTCTGCGTGAAAAAAATGGATTTACTATTTTTTCATGAAATGAATACATATGCTGTCATAAAAATCAACCGTATAACAAACACAAAACGCAAAATAATTAAGAAAAAAAAATTAACAAAGATTAAAATCAAAATCATAAAAAGACAGACAAAAAATCATAAACAAATAACCTCACATTTGTTCCGTGGCTTGAAGCTCCAAGACGGTGATGGTGATTGTAACGTCTTGTTCTCTCACGAGACCGAAGACTCTAATAGCCATTCTAATTACAACCCAATTTTAATTCGGTCACAAAATTTAGGAAAAAATGACGGACTTTTCCCTATTTATAGGACTATTTGGAAACCTGTAAACTATAACATAGAACCACAAGACCATAATCCACAACTTCAATCTGTTTTATCCCTATCAGCATGCAATTCAACTAAATAGAACAGTAAACAATTGAAGTTATTACAAACTACTAGCACCTAACTATCATCCAAGACTAAAACTTTAATATTACATTTCTTAAGATAACACAAATACATACATGACCATAAGGTCTCAAATAGTATACAGGCATATAAGGTACACATTCTTCCTTGTTCTACACACTGATAGAGTAGGCAGGCCACACAGGAGGCAATCCCATTTCCAACTTATAGCATTGATCCTGAAAGATGTCAGAAACGAGAGTGAGTATACAACATGTATACTTAATGAGGGAGGTGATGCAGCAAACCGAGGAATGCTTTCATGAGATGCAACAAGAATAAAAACATATACAACACAAAATAACAAAGTTAATTAGACAAGTATTTAACCACGTATAAAAAGAATTCGGTTTCATGTTTGTTTTCAATCACGAGTCATGAGACAAGATCTTCAAGCAAGTGCCAGTAAAACCCTTATTCCTCCAACTTGGGGTATTCCGGATATACCCCGATCATACGACCCTTTTTCCTAAGGTAGGTCCATATGCCCAGCAGGTGAACCACGCCTCTGGGGTAGTGGAGTATACTCAGCGAGAAAGGAAATAGGCACTATAGTAGTCGAGGGAGCACGGCAAGCCTGACGCCGCCGGTGTTTCTCGACGCTACCATGTTCGAAAGGGTTGCGCAACCCAACATGATAATATCAAACAAACACGAGTAACCACGAGATAACCAATAAATAGTACATGTAAACTTTATCAATTAGCTAAATCATATAATCTAAAAATAATGAAATAAACTAAAATGTACAAAAAGGTTAAAGACTCCCTCACCTTTACCGAACTCCAAGATACAAGATTGTATTCACATCACTCTCAATCGCCTTTTACATAATACCAAGCATTACTTCAATTATTGTTTAACTACAACATTTATTAATTATTCTTCCAGATTAGCTAACTTATAATCTCACACATTTAGCATACAATACCTATTAAAAAGTCTATCCTTAACAAGATGCCACCTTATATGCTTAAACTTAACATATGTTCCAAGCAACCATTCTAGTTGTCTAATGTACAAGTCTTAAGCATAACTTTAATCATACAACATTAAATACAAGCAATATGAACATCCTAACAAGATATAAGCATTAAACATGAGAATAACTATATATGTGCACAAAGGGGTCATCAACACATTTTTCACGAAACTCTACAAATAGCTTAAAGCAACATTAGACATGCATATAGACACATAACAAGCAACTACAAGCTTATTCAAGCACTAAAGCAACCAAATCTCACATTTTCTCCTTTGTTCAACAAGGCTATTTAACTTCCTACCGGAATTCAAGGATCAAGTTAAGCTAGCTAACCATCCTACTAATCTAAGGATACCTAAATACCTTATTTATAGCCTCCAAATCATAACCTAGAGGACAAGTACACGAAAACATCGAAAATGCCTCTTTGTGGGTTTACACTACAAGTACCAATTCCGGAACTCAAACAAGCGAAACGAAGGCACTTCTAAGGCTTCAATACTTAATAAAGAAAAGCCATAACCTCGAAACGTGCCCGGATTCGAGTTAATCCCGAAACCCCTTATTAAAGTAGCCTAATTTGATCAAATTATTCAAATTTTGTACATGGCAAGTGCAACTAATATTTTTTCCACGTTCAAGGACCTAATTAGCAACTACTAGAAACCTCAAATCGAATTAAATTGTAACTTTTTTTCAGAACCCTAGTTTGCCACTATTCATCATCTTCTCCAAGTTGCATTTTGCATTTCTAGCCAATCAAGAAGCTAACTAACTTCAAAAGTTTGCTCTACATACTTATTTAAGCATATTTGAAGCAATAATTTAAGCTATAACACAAGATTTTACTATTCACATTTTTTTACTATTCATCATCTTCCTCAAGTGAAATCTTGTCAAAAACTTAGTTTCAAGCTATACCAATGCATATACAAGGTCTCTAGCATGTAATAATACTATATATAACAAGAATCAAGCATGTTTTGGCACATTAATGGCAAAATCTGAAAATTACAAAATTGAACATAAACTTTAAAACTCCATGAAAATGCAAAAATTCCTTCACAATGATGTTGTAGACAAGTGGTTGATGCTCCCTAGTACTCCAATCTCCTCCTAGACCAAGCCAAAGGACTAAATTCTGGCTCAAAGTTAAAGAAATGTTTTTTTCCTTCTTGCCTCTTAGGGTTCACGGGCTTGGGAGGGTTATTTTTGTAATTTTGGGTTTTTATTTTATTGAGTAATTGACTTATATGGTAATATATTGGATAATTATATGAGTAGATTACATTATGTGAAGTCAAATGCTAATAAAACCTTGGTCAAATGAGCTTAACTCCAATTGTTTGTTAACTAATTCAAAACTAGTGTTTTTACCTACGTAACACTATTCAAGTGACATGAAAAATATTTTTTAAATGCATACTCCCGACCCCAAAAGCTCAAAACTACCATTTCCCGACTCTTTTTATATGTTATGTGGTCTAGCAAAAATATTAAATCGAGCATTTAAAACATTCAAATTTCTTATAAATAGTGCCCTCTAAATAAAACAATTAAACAAGAAAATAAATACACATAAAAATGCTCAAAAAGATATGCGACAGTTATTTAAAAAGATGTGATGAAATTCCAGGGCGTTACAATCTCCCCTCCTTCAACAAATTGCGTCCTCGCAATTTTTTAAGCTTAAAAGATTCCTCGATAGCTTCAACAGTTCTATTCGGTTCTGAAGCCAAAAAAGCACAATACCCCAAATGAAGAACACCAATACATACACTAAGCGAGATTACCAATAAAATTTTCAATAAGAATACTAGAGAAATCTTCATAAATAATCCCGAATAAGTATTCCAATACGAGATCCGATTGCAACTGCTGTAGATAACGTTACTATCATATACAAATGTCAAGATGAATATCGAGGGGATGTTCCATATAAGAATTTCCAATATAATTCCAATAAGCACATGAAATATGGATGTTGGATAAGTATACCACAAAAAATTCCCAATAAAATGTTGTAGAGGTTACCATTTACGAAGACTCGAAGAAGAATTCCAATCAGGATTTATTATAAGAAGTTCAGCTGAAATTTCCATATGAGAATACCAAAATTAAGTAGAATATCCAAGCGTAGTACTAGAATTCTGAGATAATACTTTATAAGAATTCCAATTATCAAGATCCAAAAGCAAAAGAGAATACCAAGAAAGATTATGGAAGATGAATACCAACGACTATTTGCTGATTAAAACCTCTGAGTACTAAATTTTTTTAATTGATCATCGATAGCCAGCTGGTTCATAATCCTCTCTTTCACTGATCCACATCTTCAAGTAGGCCATCACTTTATAGGGGAGAGTGTTTGCTTACCATTTCGAAGAGTAATGCATGCATGCGGTGGATTCACATAAGATAAACATTTAATATATATCTTTACAAGAAAAGGGCAAGTAAACACTCCAGAGATCACTTAGATACATAATGAATCACATAGAGGCACCTATCACACAATCTTTACATATTTTGCAAGTAGGACATATAGGTGCACGCAGAATCACATATCACTTAATCTTCATATTTCCCACAAAGATAACACATGAGAACACATTTTTCATTCAAACAATTACAAACCCACATGTAAGCACATGACGATCCAAAACACATTTCACATGCACGCACTCAAAGCCGCTACCCAACAGACCGAGGACCCTATCCCGGCTGTGAGCTATTAAGCTCTGATACTACTTCTGTAATGCCCTGTTCCCTCACGAGACCAGAGACTTTAATAGCCACGCTAATCACAACCCAATTTTAACTCGGTCACAAAATTTAGGAAAAACGGATAGAGTTTTCCCTATTTATAGGACTATTTAGAAACCTATAAACTATAACATACAATCACAAGACCATAATCCACAACTTCAATCTTTTTCATCCCTTTCAGCATACAAGTCAACTTAACAGAAGAGTAAACAATTGAAGTTATTACAAACCACTAGCACCTAACTATCACCCAAGACTAAAACTTTAATATTACATTTCTTAAGATAACACAAATACATACATGACCATAAGGTCTCAAATAGTATACAAGCATATAAGGTACACATTCTTCCTTGTTCTACACACTGATAGAGCAGGCAGGCCACACAGGAGGCAATCCCATTTCCAGCTTATAGCATTGATCCTGAAAAATGTCAGAAACGAGGGTGAGTATACAATATGTATACTCAGTGAGGGAGGTGATGCAGCAAACCGATAAATGCTTTCATGAGATGCAACAAGAATAATAACATATACAACACAAAATAACAAAGTTAATTGGACAAGTATTTAACCACGTATAAAAAGGATACGGTTCCATGTTTGTCTTCAATCACGAGTCACGAGACAAGATCTTCAAGCAAGTGCCGGCAAAACCCTTACTCCTCCAACTTGGGGTACTCCGGATATACCCCGATCATATGACCCTTTCTCCTAAGGTAGGTCCATATGCCCAGCAGGTGAACCACGCCTCTGGGTAGTGGAGTATACTCAACGAGAAAGAGAATATGCACCATAGTAGTCGAAGGAGCAAGGCAAGCCTGGCGCCGCCTGTGTTTCTCGACACTGCCATCTCCGAAAAGGTTGCACAACCCGACACGAATTCAAGAATTCACAAGATAATATCAAACAAACACGAGTAACCACGAGATAACAAATAAATGGTACATGTAAACTTTATCAACTAGCTAAATCATATAATCTAAAAACAATGAAATAAACTAAGATGCACAAAAGGGTTAAAGACTCCCTCACATTTATCGAGCTCCAAGATACAAGATTGTATCACATCACTCTCAATCGTCTTGTACCTAATACCAAGCATTACTTCAATTATTGTTTAACTACAACATTTATTAATTATTCCTCTAGATTAGCTAACTTATAATCTCACACATTTAGAATACAATACCTATTAAAAAGTCTATCCTTAACAAGATGCCACCTTATATGCTTAAACTGAACATATGTTCCAAGCAACCAATCTAGTACTCTAGTGTACAAGTCTTAAGCATAACTTTAATCATGCAACATTAAATACAAGCAATATAAACATCCTAACAAGATATAAGCATTAAACATGAGAATTATATATGTGCACAAAGGGGTCATCAACACATTTTTTACGAAACTCTACAAATAGCTTAAATATATATTATACATGCATATAGACACTTAACAAGAAACTACAAGCTCTTACAAGCACTAAAGCAACCAAATCTCACATTTTCTCCTTTATTCAACTAGGCTATTTAGCTTCCTACCGAAATTCAAGGATCAAGTTAAGCTAGCTAACGATCCTACCAATCTAAGGATATCTAAATATCTTATTTAAAGCCTCCAAATCATAACCTAGAGTACAAGTACACGAAAATACCGAAAATGCCTCTTTGTCGGTTTACACTACAAGTACCAATTCCGGAATCCAAACAAGCGAAACAAAGGCACTTCTAAGGCTTCAATACTTAATAAAGACTAGTCATAACCTCCAAATGTGCTTGGATTCGAGTTAACCCCGAAACCCCTTATTAAAGTAGCCTAATTTGATCAAATTATTCAAATTTTGTACATGGCAAGCGCAACTAACATTTTTTCCACTCTCAAGGACCTAATTAGCAACTACTAGAAGCCTCGAATCGAATTAAATTGTAACTTTTTTTTCGGAACCCTAGTTTGTCACTATTCATCATCTTCTCCAAGTTGTATTTTGTATTTCTAGCCAATCAAGAAGCTAACTAACTTCAAAATTTTGCTCTACATACTTATTTAAGCATATTTGAAACAATAATTTAAGCTAGAATGCAAGATTTTACTATTCACATTTTTTTTATTATTCATCATCTTTCTCAGGAGAAATATTGTCAAAAACTTAGTTTCAAGCTATACTAATGCATATACAAGGTCTCTAGCATGTAATAATACTATATAGAACAAGAATCAAGCATGTTATGGCACATTAATGGCAAATTTTGAAAATTACAAAATTGAACATGAACTTTAAAACTCCATAAAAATGAAAAAATTCCCTCACAATGATATTGTAGATAAGTGGTTGATGCTCCCTAGTGCTCCAATCTCCTTCTAGACCAAACCAAATGACTAAATTCTTGCTCAAAGTTGAAGAAATTTTTTTTCCTTCTTGCCTCTTAGGGTTCACGGGTTTAGGAGGGTTATTTTTGCAATTTTGGCTTTTTATTTTGTTGAGTAATTGGCTTATATGGTAATATATTGGATAATTATATGAGTAGGTTACATTATGTGAAGTCAAATACTAATAAAACCTTGGTCAGATGAGCTTAACTCCAATTGTTTGTTAACTAATTCAAAACTAGTGTTTTTACATATGTAACACTATTCAAGTGACATGAAAAATATTTTTCAAACGCATACTCCCGACCCCAAAAGTTCAAAACTACCATTCCCGACTCTTTTTATATGTTATATGGTCTAGCAAAAATATTAAATCGAGCATTTAAAACATTCAAATTTCTTATGAATAGTGCCCTCTAAATAAAACAATTAAACAAGAAAAGAAATGCACATAAAAATGCTCAAAAAGATATGCGACAGTTATTTAAAAAGATGTGATGAAATTCCAGGGCATTACAATCTCCCCTCCTTCAACAAATTGCGTCCTCGCAAGTTTTTAAGCTCAAAAGATTCCTCGATAGCTTCAACAGTTCTATTCGGTTCTGAAGCCAAAAAAGCATAATACCCCAAATGAAGAACACCAATACATATACCGAGCGAGATTACCAATAAAATTTTCAATAAGAATACTAGAGAAATCTTCATAAATAATCCTGAATAAGTACTCTAATACGAGATCCGATTGCAACTGCTGTAGATAACGTTATTATCACATACAAATGTCAAGATGAATATCGAGGGGATGCTCCATATAAGAATTTCCAATATAATTCCAATAAGCACATGAAATATGGATGTTGGAAAAGTATACCACCAAAAATTCTCAATAAAATGCCGTGGAGGTTACCATTTACAAAGACTCGAAGAAGAATTCCAATAAGGATTTATTATAATAAATCCAGCTGAAATTCCCATATGAGAATACCAAAATTAAGTAGAATACCCGAGCGTAGTACTAGAATTCCAATGTCTAATTCCCATATGAAAAGTTTTTACAAAGGTTTTATCTTTTCGCAAACTTCTTTCTAAACCATGCTATACGAATACAACATATAACTAGAACGAAATCAACTTAACATTTATAATCAGGATGTAACAAGATCAAACGGGCTTAATACAAGGCAAGCTACTCTACTCTCCGAGGGTTATACCAAGAGAGAGTAGGATAAAGACCATATCAATATTTGGCATTAATAATAAAACAAGTAGTCAATTCTACTCTCCGAGGGTTGTACCAAGAGAGAGTAGGTCAAAGGATACAATGTGACGCCTGAGATTTCTTATCACATTTATTCATAATTGTTGCATGTCTCTTTGAGCATTTTAATGTGGATTTTATTTTCTCTTGACTATATGTTTTATTAGTGGCTACTATTCATAAGAAAATCAACTTTTAAATTTGTTCGAATTAATATTTTTTCTAGATAGTATAACTTATAAAAGGAATCGAGAACCTATAGTTTTGGACTTTGGAGACCGGGAACTTGCATTTGAAAAATGTTTTACGCTTCGTTTGAATAGTATTACGTAACATAAGCATTGTTTTAAACTAGTTAGCATTTAAATCGAGTTTTAGCATAGTTGACCAAAATTTTTGTGGCATTTGACTTAAGTTAAAAATATAACACATACATATATACATTACTACACACATATATACAATATACTCAACAAAACAAAAGTACAAATCCCCAAAAAGTCCCCCCCAAACCCGTGAGCACTAGGAGGCAAAAAGGGAGAAATATTTTTTCATTTCATCTTGCATTTGATATTGTGGCTTGCTTTGGAGGGTAATTGGAACAATAGGGAGCATCAACCACTTGTCTACAATATCATTGTGAGGGAATTTTTGCATTTTCATGGAGTTTTAAAGTTTATGTTCAATTTTGTAATTTTCGGATTTTGCCATTAGTGTGCCATAACATGCTTGATTTTTGTTCTATATAGTATTATTACATGCTAGAGACCTTGTATATGCATTGGTATAGCTTGAAACTAAGTTTTTGACAAGATTTCACTTGAGAAAGATAATGAATAGTGTCAAACTAGGGTTTCTGAATAAAGTTTCAAATTAATTTGATTTGAGACTTCTAGTAGTTGCTAATTAGATCATTGAGCGTGAAAAAAATGTTAGTTGCGCTTTCCATGTACAAAATTTGAATAATTTGATCAAATTAGACTACTTTAATAAGGGCTTTCAGGCTTAACTAGAATCTGGGCACGTTTCGAGGTTATGACTAGTCTTTATTAAGTATTGAAGCCTTAGAAGTGCCTTCGTTTCACTTGTTTGGGTCCCGAAATAGGTACTTGTAGTGAAAACCTGCAAAAAGGCATTTTCGGTGTTTTTGTGTATTGGAACTCTAGGCTATGATTTGAAGGCTCTAAAAGATATATTTAGGTATCCTTGGATTGGTAGAATAGCTATCTTGCCTAACTTGATCCTTGAATGTCGATAAGAAGCATAATAGTCTAATTGAACAAAGAGGAAACTCAGAGTTTTCATGCTTAGCCTTGAATTAGCATTGGTGCTTGTATATCTTGACCTTATATGTTGTTATATAGCAATTGTGAGCATTTCATGAAGTTTCATGATCATCGGACATTTGACCCCTTTGTATGTGCTTGATTAATTTCATGTTCTAGCATGTTTACTACTTGATAAGTGATTTATAGTTGATTGTATTAGGTAGTGATAATTGAAGGAATAGTACATTTGGAGCATAATGAAGAAGTTCTTGGCTAATTCTCACAGGTTTGGTCCACTAAGGTGAAGGAGTCTTCATCTTTTCTGTGCATCTTAACTTGATTTATTGTTTCTAAATTGAATTATTTAGTAACTGTTAAAGTTTATATGTATTATTTTATTTGTCATCTTGTGTCTTTTCGTGTTATTGTGACTAATTGCGAAGGAGACCTACTTTGTTGTCCTTCTTATGTGTTATTTGATGATCTTGATTCTTGTGGACTTGTCTCGAGGTTGCGCAACCTTTTCGGACATGGTAGCATCGAGAAACACGGGCGGCGTCGGGCTTGCCGTGCTCTCTTGACTACCTAGTGCCTATTCCCTTTCTCGCTGAGTATACTCCACTACCCAAGAGGCGTGGTTCACTTGCTGGGCATATGGACCTATCTCAAGAGAAAGGGTCATAGGATCGGGATACATCTAGAGTATCCTAATTTTGAGGAGTAAGGATTTGTCGGCACTTGCTTGAAGATCTTGGCTTGTGGCTCGTGATTGAAGACAAACGTGGAACCATATCCTTTTTATACAAGATTGAATACTTGTCTATTTATCTTTCTTATTTTGTGCTGTATATGTTATTGTCCTTGTTACATCTCATGAAAGCATTTCTTGATATGCTGCATCACCTCCCTCACTGAGTATACATATTGTATACTCACCCTCGTTTCTAACACCTTTCAGGATTAATGCTATCAGAGGTAGAAAAGAAGGCTCGAGAGTTTCGTGTTGATTATGCTGGCTTACGTGGATTGTCGTTGAATTCAGTTTTATAATTGTAAAGTTAAGTTTAGAATGTATTGATAGTTATGAATGGCTTGTAATGTTGTAATAACTTGTAATCCTTACTTTATTGTCTAGTTGACTTGCATGCTTGTAAGAATGATATAGATTGAGATTGTAGACTATGGCCTTCAGGTTGTATGTTGATATTTGCAGGTTTTTAGATAGTCCTATATATAGGAAAAATTCCGTCCGTCTTCCCCTAAATTTTGTGCCCGGGGTTTGGAATTGGGTTAAGAATAACATGGTTAATAGAAGTCCCGGTTCCGAGAGAGATCGGGGTGTTACATACAATATCAGGAACTTTGTTAGAGATGGCCAGTCTCAGAACTTCTAGTTAAATCATCTTTATCAATATCATAACTCTATACACCAATCATGATAGTGAAATCTGGATATACACCACGAATTATCCACGGTAGCCGAGACCTATACCTGACGGTCCCATGCCGTAGGGGAGAATCAGAACTTCTACCATGGAGTTCATTAGATTGCTTAATTGTGTCAAATATATACCTTCCATCTCTCCAGGTGACACCCCAAAAGAGAGAGTAATTCAAAATAGAAAACAGGATTATGTCAAATATATACCTTCCATCTTTCCAGGTGATACCCCAAATGAGAGAAGAATTCAAAATAGGAAATAGGATTGTGTCAAATACATACCTTTCATCTCTCCAGGTGACACCCCAAATGAGAGAGGAATTCAAAATAGAAAACAAACTTGGAAGCAACAAAGTAGGTTGCCACCAGTTAGTAACAGTAATCAAACACATAATAATATAATCATGACTTCCACACAGTTCGTATAGTATATAAACATACATGTTTGAACTGATACATGATACAAGCTTAATCAAGCATACTTATCATATGGTCAAGTAGGTAAACATGTAAACACCTTGCATTTAGAATTCATAAGACACAAAGTGGAGAACAACAAGGAAAGTTACTTTAACCTGCAAGTGTTTAACCTTGTAGTGACCTCATACAAACATGTAGTGATATGTACAACGTTTAGAAAATTATGAAACTAACATTCATCATGCTTTAATACCATGTAGAAGAACTCAACATAGTCATATACCAAGGAGGGTGTAAAGATACCTTAAGACAACTCAAAACGACAATAAAATCCAAGCTCGTACGAAACTATGAAGCATCCTACAATAGCCTAACTTAGGAGGTTAATTTTCTCATTTTCCTGAACTCCAATTACTTTGATTTTAATCTAGAATCGAAGCTTTTCGAAAATAAATAGTTCTAAAATCAAACGGAATGCAATTCGGAGTTGAATTGAGTAAGTTATGGCTTTTAGAAAAACGTTGCGCAAATATGTCAAACCCAAAGCCTCACCAGCGGACGAGGGGTCCTCCACCGGTTGACCGGTGGAGGAAGGGTATCCCGGTCGTGCTGTTTACGAGAAAAATCAACCTTCTACTAATATTCAACCATACAACAACCCAACCTTCTACTCACCATCAAGCATGCTCGAGATAGTTTATTAGGCATCTTATAAGGATTCAAACATCAACTAACACATCCCATATCAACAATTAACATCAAACCTACCTAGAACCCATTATAGCTCAAACACACATTAATGCTCAATCTTTCATCAAACTCCAACATATATATATATATAAACAAGATGAACTCTAACACATATCAAACTACCTTGAATGAGATTAGAAAACCTTTTGAAAGAATCCTTCACCTTTGTTCCTCAAACCTAGATGAAATAAGCAAGAAAACCTTGAAGAAAATAAGAAAATGTCAAGGTAAAAGCTTGGAGATGGCTGCACTTCTTGTCCCTCCTCCTTCTCTTCCTTCCTTTCTTTCTTTCCTTTTTTTTCTATGGACAAAAATCTATGTGTGTGTGTGTAGTGTATGTGTCGAGTGGGTGTGAATGTTTTTCTGATTTGTATATGTGTGTAATATATGTGTTTGTATGTGTAGTGTTTTTGTGTGTGTATATGGTGTAATGTGTGTTGAGTGGGTGAGTGTGTATTAGTGTGTGTTTATGTGTTTTGACTTGGATAAAACCAAATAGTGTAGGATATTTTTAGATTTTGCATAAGGACAAGAGTGCCCTTTAACTAATGTATGTATTTCTAGTTTGCCATTCTAGTTGAGTCTTGACTAGTTTGTTGCTTGTTCTAACTTAATAATGTTTTAATTAATTCCTACGATACCTAAATTACATAATTTCACGTTAACAAATGCAAGTGCATGTACGACAATGTAAATGCTCGAAAAATGACAAAATACACGTAAATCGAGATAAATGCACACAAATCAAAATAAAAGCATATAAATTGATATAAAGGCATATTAAATGATGCAAAAATATATGATATATTATGAAACGCACACGAGCTCTGTATGGCTCGATATGGGGTCTCACATCCTTCCCTCCTGAAGAGAATTGCGCCCTTGCAATTCCTTATTCATTCTCAGAACAACTTGAATGCTGAAGCAACCCAGAAATCCCAACCAAACGAATAAGAACCTGGTTCTATAAAAATAGCTAGACAACCACGAATGCCTTAATGCTTATACTAATTCAAATGATCACCAAGGAAGAATACTATTGAATAATCCTTAAATAAGAATTCCAGATAGTGGTGTCGAATGCCAAAACTGAATATCAAATAAGAGTTCCCATAAGAAAGCTCAATAAGAATTCCGAGAAAACACCACATAAGAATCCCGAGAAAATGGGCCAAATAAATGCTCCAGATAAGAATACCAAGAAGATTATTCAATAAGTAAATCAAATCAAGAATTCCAAAATAAAATACCAATTATGATTGCCGAGGATGGATATCAAATAAGAAGGCTGCATATAATCCCAAATACTTGATACCAGTTGCTAAATAAGAATTCCAAATGATGATTTCCAAATAAAAGTACCAAATGAGAATCCCACTAGTCAACACCTCGTAGACTACTCAATCACTAACTTAGCATCATGCGCATATGGACTTCCATTAGGTAGATAAACTTCCTGCTTGTATACGAATACACTGATCCCGAAGAACACATACATTAATGACAGATAATACTGAGGTCAATCAGTATTTTAACTTATAGGCTTATAAACATAGTTTACCTTTAACTATGGCTGATGCCTACAATCTGGGCATGTTTTCCCTGCCATTTAGGACATTCCTTGACTATATGGTTCTCACCTCCACATCTCAAGCATCTTCCAGACTTCTTCCAACATTGGACTTCTATATGCCCCTTTTTCTTGCAATGACTACATGTAACAGGTTGAGTGATGACTGTGGTATTAGGCTGTAATTTAGTGGCAACTGGATTATTCTGTTGTGGCTGTATAACACGTGGTCCAATCGGGATACCCTCGCTGGTAGTCTGTCCTTATGTCTTCCTCCGTTTTGGACATTGCTTTGCTTTATGTTGATCACTACCACTGCCCTTACACTTCCTTCCTAAGAGACCTTGAGTTGTAGAGGTAACTAAATCACTCTCAACAGGTGGTCCAACTTGTTTATGAGTTGGAATCGATTGTCTTGACCCTGACACTTCATCCTTCTTTCCTTTCTCTGTTATTGTTGCTGCGAAAAGAGCTTCACCATAAGTGGAAAACTGTAAAAGAGCCAAGTTGTCCCGAATCTCAGGCCTCAATCCCTGAATAAACCTTTGGATCCTCTTTTCGGTAGTTTGTATCATCCCCAGAGCATAGTGTGATAGTTGATTAAACCGGGCTTCATATTGTGCAATAGTTAAATCCTCTTGCTTAAAAGTCATGAATTCATTCCTCCGGAGTTTTCTCACGTTTGCAAGAGTCTTTCTAGCCATTCTATTTCATCATAAAAGGCACTCCCATAATATGGTATATATGTATGCTTCTATATTACATGAGAAACAAGTATGTACTTATATAGTTATGCCACATACAAACAATTATAACTTAATGCATAACGTTTATGTAATACAACATGATCAACTAATGTACAACCTAGCATATAGGAAACAGTTGTAACATATCAAACATTTAAACATACAGTACTTATAAATCACATAGGCACGTTGATCACATAAAGCACACTGTTCACATTTAGTTCACCTACCACATAATACATGCGCACCTAACTTTCAAGACAATTCACACCAAGACTCCTACCCAGGGACCGTCATTCGAAATCTGGACTACGCTAACTAAGGCTAGCTCTACACTAACCAATGTTAGCTCTTATACCACTTAAATAGGTGTCATGCCCCGACCTGACCTATCGCTAGGCTAAGGCCGAAACATGTTGTTCATAACTCTTATTCTTGAAGTTAACAACTTAATAGCTTTAAAATCCGTGATTTGTAGATTCATAACCTGTACAACCATTAAAGAATACCACGAGTAATTCGAAAGGACTTTCAACATTCTCCCAAGATATCGGCCTTAAAGGATTACTACCTCCAATTACAATTAACAAACCAAAAACCACCTGTTCATCATCTTATGCTAGGTCTCAAAAGAACAAAATCAATCCTAGTTGGGTATCTAATCAACGAAAATAATATTACAATGTCACAAATTGTTCAATTTACAAAACCATGTACTTTACATCACAAGAGCATCAATCACAGACAAGCATGTAGGACGCACAAAGCATAAATCTGATTCTTCATATCAAAGAAGCTTGCATCCACCTGGGAGCTTGCTCGATTAAACCTCACATGTAATTGAACAAAAGAGGGGTAAGCTAATCCTGCATATAGCTCAATGAGGATGGAAACAAGGAAGATTTTTCACAAAGGTTTTATCTTTTCGCAAACTTCTTTCTAAAACCATGCTATGCGAATGCAACATATAACTAGAACGAAATCAACTTAACATTTATAATCAGGATGTAACAAGATCAAACGGGCTTAATGCAAGGCAAGCTACTCTACTCTCCGAGAACTATACCAAGAGAGAGTAAGATAAAGGCCATATCAATATCTGACATTAATAATAGAACAAGTAGTCAATTCTACTATCCGAGGGTTGTACCAAGAGAGAGTAGGTCAAAGGATACAATATCAGGAACTTTGTTAGAGATGGCCAATCTCGAAACTTCTTGTTAAATCATCTTTATCAATATCACAACTCCACACACCAATCATGATAGTAAAATCTGGATATATACCATGAGTTATCCATGGTGGCCGAGACCTAAACCTAACGGTCCCATGCCGCGGGAAAATCAGAACTTCTACCATGGAGTTCATTAGATTGCTTAATTGTGTCAAATATATACCTTCCATCTCTCCAGGTAACACCTCAAATGAGAGAGGAATTCAAAATACGAAACAGGATTGTGTCAAATATATACCTTCCATCTCTCTAGGTAACACCTCAAATGAGAGAGGAATTCAAAATACGAAACAGGATTGTGTCAAATATATACCTTCCATCTCTCTAGGTAACACCCCAAATGAGAGAAGAATTCAAAATAGGAAACAGACTCGAAAGCAACAAAGTAGGTTGCCACCGGTTAGTAACAGTAATCAAACACATAATAATATAATCATGACTTCCACGCAGTTCGTATAGCATATAAACATGCATGTTTGAATTGATACATGATACAAGCTTAATCAAGCATACTTATCATATGGTCAAGCAAGTAAACATGTAAACACCTTGCATTTAGAATTCATAAGACACAAAGTGGAGAACAACAAGGAAAGTTGCTTTAACATGCAAGCATTTAACCGTGTAGTGACCTTATACGAACATGTAGTGATATATGCATCATTTAAAAAATCATGAAACTAACATTCATCATGCTTGACCATATTAATACCATGTAGAAGAACTCAACATAGTCATATACCAAGGAGGGTGTAAAGATACCTTAAGACAACTCAAAACGACAATAAAATCCAAGCTCGTACGAAACTATGAAGCATCCTCAACCTTTTGCAATAGCCTAACTTAGGAGGTTAATTTTCCCTCTTTCCTGAACTCCAATTACTTTGATTTTGATCTAGAATCGAAGCTTATCAAAAGTAGATAGTTCTAAAATCAAACGAAATACAATTCAAAGTTGAATTGAGTGCGTTATGGCTTTTAGAAAAACATTGCGCAAATCTATCAAACTCGAACCCTCACCAGCGGATGAGAGATCCTCCACCGGTCGACCAGTGGAGGGAGGGTCCCCCGGTTGTGCTGTTTACGGGAAAAATCAACCTTCTACTAACATTCAACCATACAATAACCCAACCTTCTACTCACCATCAAGTATGCTCAAGATGGTTTATTAGGCATCTTATAAGGATTCAAACATCAACCAACACATCCCATATCAACAATTAACATCAAACCTACCTAGAGCCCATTATAGTTCAAACACACATTAATGTTCAATCCTTCATCAAACTCCAACATATATATACATATATAAACAAGATGAACTCCAACACATATCAAAATACCTTGAATGAGATTAGAAAACCTTTTGAAAGAATCCCTCAGCTTTGTTCTTCAAACCTAGATGAAATAAGCAAGAAAACATTGAAGAAAGCAAGAAAATGTCAAGGTAAAAACTTGGAGATGGTTGCACTTCTTCTCCCTCCTCCTTCTCTTTCTTCCTTTCTCTCTTTCCTCTCTTTCCTATGGACAAAAATCTCTGTGTGTGTGTATAGTGTGTGTATTGAGTGGGTGTGTATGTTTTCATATTTGTATGTGTATATGATGTATGTGTTTGTGTGTGTAGTGTTTTTGTGTGTGTATATGGTGTAATGTGTGTTGAGTGGGTAAGTGTGTATTAGTGTGTGTTTGTGTGTTTCGCCTTGGATGATACCAAATAGTGTAGGATATTTTCATATTTTGCGTAAGGACAAGAGTGCCCTTCAACTAATGTATGTATTTCTAGTTTGCCATTCTAGTTGAGTATTGACTAATTTGTTGTTTGTTCTAACTTAATAATGTTTTTATTAATTCTTACGATACCTAAATTACATACTTGCATGTTAACAAATACAAGTGCACGTACAACGATGTAAATGCTCAAAAAATTATGAAATACACGTAAATCGAAACAAATGCACACAAATCAAAGTAAAAGTATATAAATTGATATAAAGGCATATTAAATGATGCAAAAATATATGATATATTATCAAATGCACACGAGCTCTGTACGGCTTGGTACGGGGTCTCACATGATTTCTTTTGACTCATTATGCAACTTTAGCCATCTTTTCTCTACTTGTAGTAACTTTTTCCTATACCCAAGAAAGGTGATAACATTGTTCCTCACTTTTTTGTAATTTGCTCTAAGATGTTTCCCACAAAATATTTTTATAAGCAAATCTTCCAATTCTTAAATCTCACCTGTGCAACCATTTCTCTCTCCCTCATTCTATTTTCATTTTCTTCTCTGGACAGTACCTTTGGCAAAACAAGAAAACCACAGAAGCGCGTAGTATTTTGACTCAATGATTTTGGTAAGATTCTAGGCCTACGGCCCATTATTTGAAATTAATTGTTTTATTAGGAATATTTTAGTGAAGGTGAGTTATATTAGTTTAAGAGTTTTAACATAAATATGTATTGATTGAAATATGTAGGCTTGTGATTGAACAAAGTTTATACAACCGTAAAATCAAGGTAAGTGGAGTTCTTTCATTTTGACTACTAGCCTTCCTTCGGATATATTCAGAATATATTTTGTTCATGTATTCGTAATAGTTTTGTCATTTTATTCGTTTGATTATTCCTTTCATAAGCTTGTTTCATTATTTTTGGCTATTATGTACGTACATTATTTTTAGAAAATTTCTCTAATTACTAGTCTTCTTTTGAATTTGTCTAGAATAAATTTCGCTCATGTATTCGTATCCATATAATCGTAGTATTTCTATATACATTCTCCTCATAAGCTCGTTATGTCATATCCAATTATTCCATATATAATATTACTCGTAGAAAATTTCAATCGTTGAAAAATAGCTTAAATTTAACTTTAATTCGTTGAATTAAATGTATGACATGTTCGTTTCATAAAAGTTTAATTATATTCATGCCACGACTAAAAATGCCTCGTTGCTTGAGTTTCCTTTTTTTTTTCTGTGCTTCCATGGAAACTCCAAATAATATTATATTTCTTGTAATATTTATATTAGCTCATATAATATTTTTATTGGTTCACATAGTATTTTTATTTTATTTGTCCTTATTGTCCCATCTAATTTTTTAGAGTATTTCATTCTTATATTGCGTATTTATACACTTCATTCATCTATTCGATTAACAAGATTATTTTACTCCGAAATAATCTATTTCTTTTAGATTACCCGAAGTGATCCATTCGTATATCTTGATAAGTATTTATGTCACACTCATTTTGATTTTCGGTCAATATGTTAGTATTGTCCTTTTTATTTTTCTTGACCAATAAATCAATTATTACCATTATTATTTTATTACATGGCAGCAAAGCGATAGCAAGTTCGAACGATAATCGTCAAAGTGACAACATTATTTGGCTGACCTTGTCCCAGGAGGTCGTGCCTTATGTCCCCGTGTTAGAAACCTGAGTGCCAACCCAACCTTTGTTGGACCCAGTAATCCAGTCCCTCAGCATGATCTAGTCCCAGAACATGCTCCAAGCATTGTTCCTCGAACAATTGATCAGTCCAACTCGGTCCCACAGCCTGCACTCGCGTCTATGGAAATGGAAATACCTGAAGTAATTCTCACGTCGATATCCGAGACAGTTCAGGTACTCCCAACCATACCTGAAATTATAACTCCGGCAGTTCCTACAATACCAACGGTTCCAATGTCATCATTGTTGACCATGCTGCAGCTACTGTCTATGTCGACTATACAACCTATTGCTGCAATATAGTTTATGTCAACACCGGCTATGGCAACTGTATTTCAGAATATACCGGGTATCCATCTGGATGCATACTTGATCACAGCAGCATTGTTGAGGAAATTAGGTGTTATCCCTGCCTCAAACCCAGTTCCAATCATTGAAAGGCGAAATACAGATTGTGCCGACTTGAAAGAATTTCTTGGGCTACAACCTCTACATTTCAGCGGAGAAGGTAGGTCTCAAGACGCCCATGGTTGGTTAGTATCAATGGAAAATAAATTCCTAATTGCGGAATTTACTAAGTATCAAAAAGTTCACTTTGCAGCCCATGTATTTTCCAGCAGGGCCTTAGAATGGTGGACAAATATTATAAATGGCTTACCAAGGCCTTTTACATGGATGGATTTTCGTGAACTGGTGATAACTAGGTTCTGTCCCGATGTATTCAAAGATCAAAGAGTAGTAGATTTATGGATTTCAAGCAGACAGATTTAACAATTGAACAATATTATGACAAATTTTTAAGTTTGGCTAAATTTGCTCCAGAGATGATAACAAGTGATTACATAAAAGCCAAAAAGTTTGAAGCAGGATTGAGGGCAGAAATTCGAGAGAGGCTAAAAATGCAACAACACCGCAGCTTTGAGAAGGTCTACGATACAGCATTGGTGGCAGAATCATGTATCCTTGAAAAGCAACGACATTTTAATAGTAAGGATAATAAAAGAAAATGTGGCCCAGGAAAGTGGCAAAATAACCAAGGATCTCCGAGTGGAACAAAGAAGTCAAACACCGCTACTACCAAAAAACAAGAAACGGTAGTATATGAACATTGTGGGAAAGCATATACATCTGAGAGTAGTTGGAAAAAACTAGGGGCATGCCTACGATGTGGTTCAACTCAGCATTTTATTCGAAATTGTCCCGAGATGACCGTACAGCCACTAACTAGAGCTCAAGGTGGACCCCAGTAGCCTAATCGCCCAAATCACAAGCGTGATCAAGGAAAAGCACCGGTCAACCGTAATTTATTGGTTTTTTTCAGTTATTTATTTAATTTTTATTTGTCATCACTACCAAGTGCACCACCAAAGATATCACCAAGAGTACCACCCCTATCACCACTATCAAGGGTACCATCAACACCACCAATGGCACCATCACCACCACCAAGAGCACCACCACCATATTCGAATCTCTACCTATAGGTAAATAGTTTAGAGTGGAATATGTACCACACTTATAGTTCAATATGTATATGTTAATGCCGATAATATGTATATGTTAATGTCGATGTAGTGAATATGAAATGTTATTTGGTTAGTAGTGCTATTCTTTTGTTGTATGTAAAAATAATGAAGTCATGTGCTAATTTAGAGTTGAAATAATAGAGTCGTGCTAATTTAGAATTGAAATAATAGAGTAATGCTAATTTATAATTGAAATAATGGAATCACGTGCTTAAATAAAATTCTTTTGTTAAGTGATTTAGTATTGGCTTTGTTGAGATTTAAAGAAAGAGTGGATCCATTCGGGTCTTTATGGAATTGGAAGGATGATGTTGGAGAAAATAATCATTCTTGATATGGAGTTCAGAGTTGTGATATTATAAGTACTATGCCCCTGTGTTTTCAAGATTTCCTTTAGTTGCACATTTTCTTTAGCTTTTCCTAAACATGGTTTAACTTTTCTGAGACACATGTGTTGAAGAAGAATCTAGGCTTGTTTTCTGAATTTGTAAGTGATTCATATTATTCCTATGATTTAGTCACTAGGCATATGTACATATCATGTATGGATCATGAGATATATTAGCACTGATTTGTTGGAGGTGGGTTGTGAGTCATGTTTCACTTTGCATAACTATCATGTGTTTTAATTAAAAATTGCAGGAAAAACAAAGAGTAAAAGTAAAGAGAAACTTGACAAATGTTTTAAAGAGAAATTGTTGAATTTTTGTGATATTCCCAGTGTCCCAATCAATAGAACAACTGTAAAGAATGCAAGTTTTCAATGTGAAATTTTGATTGATCAATGGGAATGTTATTATCTCATCTCTGTTATTGGAGTTTTTGGAATCTTCTCATGCTATGATAGACACCTTGACTTTATATTCACATAATCTTTAACTTCTCGTGCTACACTGAAATTAGTTTCCATGCATATAGTTAAGCTAATTTTGTGCTACATCTTCTTTTCCACTGAAATTATATTCATGCACCTAATCTTTAACTTCTCGTGCTACACCTTGACTTTTATTAAGTTGTAATAGTGATAAGTGGGAATGTCAAGGTGAGGATTATGCTTTTGAAGATAACATATATTGATTAGATTAATTCTTAGGCTTTTTGTTTAGTAATCAACAGATCTTTGGATGAATTTATTGGCGTTAAATACAGTTTTACTATGATCTGCAGATGTATCTAAATGCATACTTGATGGAGGGAACATGACTGAACATTTTTCTTATATGTTTGACGATGGAACTACCCCTGTTAAGGACTGTGGAGATTTGGCTTACAATGGTTCAAACTATGGTAGAATTTCTCTTTTCTATATGAATGCATCAATTTTCTCCAACTTGTATTCCCTTTTATGCAAATGACCTTGGTTATAAGAAGAATTATATATTAGAAGGGTAGATAATAAGGTAATTTCATACAAACGACTCTTCCATACGCAAAACATTACTTGGGAGATTCAATTACATTTCTTGTTAAAAGCCTTAGACTGATTCCAAGTTTCTTATTAACTGTTTTCTCTTCTAACTCATGAGCTTTTATGTCTTTTAATACAATTTCACTGGTTAAATTGTGTCGGGAGATGAAATTTGGCAATATATATGTAGATGAGGAGTTTAATAAATTAAACTGCTCTAAATATCTTCAAGCAATATTTGTGTTATTTATGGCATATTTGTTTGTGGTGTAATAGGAAATGACTTTGGAAGAGTATGAGAAAGTACAGAAACAGAAATTGAAAGCTTTGCAAGCATTAAAACCATGTGAACGAGATGATTAAAAGACAATAGTAGATCATTTTAGCTTTTTTTGTAAATTAATATTATTTTTGTATTAGTTTTTTTGTAAATATTATAAATGTATTCTAAATATTAAAATTTTTGTAAAAATTAATTTGTATTTTTAATTTTTTTATTAGTATAATTTTTTTAAAATTAAATAAATAATTAACGACGGAATAGCTACAACAATATGTAGACAAAGGTAGTGCAATATACTAGTTTATATTTGTGTGTGTGTGTGTGTGTATATATATATATATATATATATATATATATATATAATCTATATTTTGTTTGTAATTTATTGATTTTTTTCATTTATTTATTTAATTTTTATTCGTCATCACTACCAAGGGCATCACCAATAAAATTACCAAGAGTACCACCCCCATCACTACTGTCAAGGGCACCATCAACACCACCAATGGCACCATCACCACCACCAAGAGTACCACCACCATATTCTTATCCCTATCTATAGGTAAATAGTTTAGGGTTGAATATGTACCACCTGTATAGTTCAATATGTATATGTAATGCCATTGTAGCGAATATGAAATATTATTTGGTTAGTAGTGCTATTCTTTTGTTCTATGTAAAAATAATGAAGTCATGTGCTAATCTAGAGTTGAAATAATAGAGTCGTGCTAATTTAGAATCTAAATAATGCAGTCATGCTAATTTAGAATTGAAATAATAGAATCACGTGCTTAAATGGAATTCTTTTATTAAGTGCTTTACGATTAGTTTTGTTGAGATTTAAAGAAAGAGTGGATCCATTCGGGTCTTTATGGAATTGGAAGGATGATGTTGGAGAAAATAATTCTTCTTGATATGGAGTTGAGAGTTGTGATATTGTAAGTACTATGCCCCTGTGTTTGCAAGCTTTTATTTAGTTGCACATTTTCTTTAGCTTTTCCTAATCATGGTTTCTCTTTCTTAGGCACATGTGTTGAAGAAGAATCTAGGCTTATTTTCTGAATTTGTAAGTGATTCATATTATTCATGTGATTTAGTCATTAGGCATATGTACATATCATGTATAGATCATAAGATATATTAGCACTGATTTATGGGAGGTGGGTTGTGAGTCATATTTGATTTTACATAATTGCCATGTGTTTTAATTAAAAATTGAAGGAAAAACAAAGAGTAAAAGTTAAAGAGAAACTTGACAAATGTATTAAAGAGAAATTGTTGAATTTTTGTGATATTCCCAGTGTCCCAATCAATACAACAACTGTAAAGAATGCAAGTTTTCAATGTGAAATTTTGATTGATCAATGGGAGTGTTATTATCTCATATATGTTATTGGAGTTTCTGGAATGTCCTCATGCTATGACAGACACCTTGGCTTTATATTCACCTAATCTTTAACTTCTTGTGCTACACTGAAATTATTTTCCTTGCATATAGTTTAACTGATTTTGTGCTACATCTTTTTTTCCACTGAAATTATATTCATGCACCTAATTTTTAACTTCTCGTGCTACATCTTCTTTTATTCCATTTCACTAATACTAAAGCATGTTGATCTTTATGGCTTGCACATATTTAGTACTAAATACAAGCTTAGTCTAACTTATTTTTTGTGTTAAGTTATAACAGTGATATGTAGCAATGGCAAGGTGAGGATTATGTTATTGAAGATAACATCAATATTGATGAGATTAATTCTTAGGCTTTTTGTTTTGTAATCAACAGATCTTTGGATGAATTTATTGGTGTTGAATACAGTTTTGCTATGATGTGCAGATGTATCTAAATGCATACTTGGTGGAGGGAACGTAACTGAACATTTTTCTTATATGTTTGACGATGGAACTACCCTTGTTAAGGATTGTAGAGATTTGGCTTACAATGGTTCAAACTGTTGTAGGATTTCTCTTTTCTGTATGAATGCATCAATTTTCTCTAACTTGTATCCCCTTTTATGCAAATGACATTGGCGATAAGAAGAATTATATATTAGAAGGGTAGATACTAAGGTAATTTCATACAAACGACATTTTCTTACACAAAATATTACTTGGGAGATTCAATTACATTTCTTGCTAGAAGCGTTAGACTGATTCCAAGTTTCTTATTAATTGTAATTCTCTTCTAACTCATGAGCTTTTGGTGTCTTTTTAATACTATTTCACTGGTTAGATTGTGTCGGAAGAAGAAATTTGGCAATATATATGTAGATGTGGAATTTAATAAATTAAACTGCTCTAAATATCTTCAAGCAATATTTGTGTGTTATTTATGACATATTTGTTTATGGTGTAATAGGAGATGACTTTGGAATAGTATGATAAAGTACAGAAGGAGAAAATGAAAGCTTTGCAGGTATTAAAACCATGTGAGCAAGATGATTAGAAGACAACAGTAGATCATTTTAGCTTTTTTGTAAATTAATATTATTTTTGTATTAGTTTTTTAAAAAAAATATTATAAATCTATTATAAATATTAAAATTTTTGTAAATATTAATTTGTATTTTTAATTTTTTTGTTAATATAAATTTATTTTATATTTATAATTTATTTTATTTTTTTAAAATTAAATAATTAATTAGTGACCAACAAAAGATTACGGATTGACTACGGAATATAGGGCTACTGAACGTCTATGGATACCAATCCGTAGTCGTGGGCGATGGTCGATTTACGATCAAAATGGCTAGGGCTTTGCTACAAGCGTTAATAATTAATAAAAAAGTCAAAATTTTAATTGGCTACGGATGGACTAAGGCCATTTTGCAAAGAAAGTCATAAAAAATAAATACAAATTAATTTATGAAATTTGCTACGGATGGGTTATGGACGGGCTACGGACGGGCTATGGACTATCAATTTGGCAACCAGACTTTTAGCTATGGACATCATTCCGGAGCTTATCCGTAGCCCATCCCAAGTTGGCTACTGCTAGGCTACGGAAACTGTTTGTAGCGCCAACCTTTTTTTCTTGTAGTGTCAAGGGACCCAACCTAAAAGGGACTACTTCAAGATGTTTGTTGTCAAGAGGAAGAACGTCCAACCAAATGTCTCTAACAGCTCCCCTAAGAAGATCACTATTCAAAAAGACAGGAAATCTACTCGAGTGCCCTTAGGCTATCCTTATTAGAGTCTCTAAATCATGAGTCTCTATTTTACAATTTAGAGACTTTTAACAAAATAGAGACCCTACCAAAAATTATAGTTACTTTTTGTTTCTTTAAATATTTTCCAACCACATTGGTTTTTGTGGCTCTATTTTAGGGTCTATTAATTTTTTAACATAATATAATTTTGTGCTACTTTTTCGTATATTTTAGTACTTCATTTTTTTATATACTTATAAATTCATAATTTTTTTTTATAAATATTTCAACCTAAAAATTAATTAATTCCGACAACGATTATATTTTGTCAAATATTATGTCGTTAACTATAATCGATTACAATAACGCTATTTTTCTAAAAATCCGAATAGCGGCCATTGGATATGATGTTTTCTCGATGATCTCATCCATTAATTTGTTATCATGAAACAAAATATCTTATCCAAATAAAGGCCTTTGGATTAGGTTTTCTTTAAACGATCTCGGTCGTCCATTCATTATCATTCATCAAATCTCTCATACAAACTAAAGGCCTTTGGATTAGATTTCCAACTTAACTCTCATCCGTCCATTTCAATCTTATCTAAAGAAATCTCTCATCCCCACAAAGACCATTAGATTGGATTCTTCCTGGCCGATCTCGTATGTCTATTTTCTATCCTTTAGCCACTTATACAATTATATATAATACATATCCAACACTTTCACAATCACCATAATCAAACACCACAACTCTCATCATTTACTCTAAACTCTACATCCCACATTCAAAAATGTCCAACCAAGGAGCCGAGCCCGATTCCCTTCCATTTGATGAAAACGTCCGGATCCATCAAAATAATCATCGTCATGGTCATTCAATGATGATGACCATGTTCAATCAACACCAATCGATGATGCAACTTACATATCAGCTTGCTATGGAGGAAGAGAGTGGCAGCTCGTCACGTCAATCACACCGACGATCCATAAACAGAGACCACGTTGGTGCCCATGATAGACTCATGTCATATTATTTTGTTGATCAACTTTTTGTATCCTTCTACTGAATTCACGACATGTTTTCGCATGCGTCGCAAACTATTTCTGAAAATAATGTGCGATATCGTCAACTACAATTATTATTTCAACCAAAAACCAAATGCTGCAGGAAAGCAAGGCTTATCTCCCTATGTGAAGATGATGGCGGCGCTTCGTATGCTTGCATATCGAAACCCTGCAGATACAAATGATGACTATTTGAAGATTGTAGATGTTTGAAGTTTATGAAGCGATTTTGTCGGGCCGTCAATGCATTATACGACAATGAGTATTTACGTCATCCGAATAATACAAACTAGTATAGGCTTCTCTGAAAGGAACAACAACATGGGTTCCCGGGAATGTTGGGTAGCTTGGACTGCATGCACTAGGAATGGAAATTTGACCTACTGTGTGGGCCGGAACATATGTTGGCTACCATGGCCGTCCAACTATTATACTAGAAGCCGTTGCGTCTTATGACACATGGATATGGCATTCATTTTTCGGAACACCTGGTGGAAGAAATAACCTAAATGTGTTATATAGTTTACCTGTTTTTTCTGATATCCTTGAAGGTAGAGCACCGCAAATAGGATATACCATTAACGGCAGACATTATAGTCAAGGATATTATTTGGCTGACGGTATATATCCTCGTTGGTCCACAATTGTCCAAGCATTTCCAGATGCACGTGAGCGTGATAAGATGCTTTTTAATAGGTTGCAACAAGCCTATCGTAAGGATATCGAGCGGGTATTTGGTATCCTTCAGAGTAGATTCGAGATCATAAAAGGTTCATGTCGTTTCTGGCACGAACGTGATATTCGAGAAATTATGAAGACTTGTATCATTCTGCATAATATGATTGGAGAAGATAATCGCGAGAAAGAAGAAGATGAATTCAACGATGAACCATCACGTAACCATGTAGAAGAGTCCCCCTGTAGAACATGCCCGAAATCCAACAACAATTACTGAGTATTTGAACAACCGATGTCAGGTGACGAACGAAGCGGCTTACTATTTTCTTCGAAGTGATCTAGTTGAGCATGTTTGGAACGAGTTTCATGCACGAAATCTCAATGTGTGACATCAATAGCTGTATTGTTCTTGTCTTTTGTTTCCTATTGTAATAAATTAACTGTTTGTGTGTTGATATTTTTTTTTTCAAACATGACGGAGTAAAAATTAAAAATACAACGGTAGAACACAAATTTCTCAAACCAACTACAGATTCAATTACATTACAACAGTACAACATATGTAGACAAACCAACAGTACAATACAAGTAGAAAAAATAACAGTATAACAGTACAACAATTCAAGGCATTTGAGGATGATAATCACCATCGTCAAAATTTAAAGAATGAGATGACCTCTTGGCGAGGATTTTATTTTGTTGGTCAATCATCCACTCTCTTTAAGCCGGTGTCTCGATGGTCGAAGTCTTTATCGACATTATACTATACTCTGTTGCCTAGTCAAAACTCTCTTTGTACTCTTTCATAAGTTTTTGCATTTCTTTTCCTTGCTGAACGATCTCTGTGGCAACATCCTTGCCCTTTCTAAATTTTTTTTTGCCTTTTTCTCTTCCAATTGGCCTTGAGGGTGACGGTTCAGATTGGGTTTCGGGCACCGACTCATATGGAGAGTCATCTTCAAAAGAAATCGGTGTATTGGCATGTGTCATATTTATATTTCTATCCTCTTGAGATGCACTTTGCCCTAGGTAGAGCTCGGTAATCTTTCTCCACTTTTGACCATATTGTAATATCGACCAATAATGATTGAGGCTGAAATTCTCCCCTATAACAATAGCTTAAAGTCGATTGGCATCAACCTGAAAAGACAAAAAAGAAGATCACCATGAGTATTTTTTTTTTAAAAATAAAACTATTATTCAACATATTTTGCTGCATAAAACACACAATATCTGTTGCATTTGTTCCACTCCGCGGTCTCATGTGCGCTTGAGGTAGATATTTTGCAAATTTCGTGCATTTTTTGTTTATCTAGGTCCATCGTGATTTTAGAGATTTTGCAGTTCACTTTTGAAATAGAGTTGTTGGAGTGTGAAATTTTTTGAATATTTGTACGATTCACGCCTACATTGTTATTGCTATTTGGTTTCAGCATATAATTAGGTCTTCACTAACTGCAAGGTATGTGCGGCATAACGCGATATCTTCTTGAATGGTGAAGTTGAGACCCTTATGTAATGCCCCGATCCCTCATGAGACCGGGGTCCCGATCCTAAACCCAAGGCACAAAAATTTAGGAGAAACGGACAGAGTCTCCCCTATTTATAGGACTAATCAAAAACCTGCGAATAATAGAATACAACTACAAAACCATAATCCAACATTCTCATATACTTCAAATTCAACCACTAAGCTATGCCTCGTCTCAAGGTCATCTAAGCCTTAGACTCAACAAAATAGATACACAAGCATGCATAGGCCTCAAATATTGAAATACTATGTTATAAAGTCACTTATCATACCATTTTAGCTTTATCTCTTCAATTGACTTCTCTATTAACCCAGCCTACTAACTCTATTAAGCCAAGCATGCATACACGACCATTAAACAATAACATAGTCCATTAAGCTATTACAGGCCACCTACGAACCAAATACAAACAAGATCCAATACAATTACGAGCCGAGTTTCTATAGTTCCAATCAAATTATAATTCAAACCACTTCACTAATTCACATGGATTCACATGTATTAATAATGAAAGCCAACACAACCAAACATGGTAACTCTCGAACTTTCCTTGTATCACTTTGCGAAGATGCTGAACCTGAAAGGTGTTAGAAACGAGGGTGAGTATACAACTGGTATACTCAGTGAGGGAGATGATGCAATATACCAAGCATGCAACATGATATGCAACAGAATAAAAGCATATTCAACGTCAAATAACACAACCAAGTAAACAAGTAATTAACCACATATTCAAAGGATACGGTTCCACTTTCAGTCTTCAATCTCATATCATGAACTTCACGCAAGTGCCGACAAACCCTTACTCCTCCAAATTGGGGTACTCCGGATGTACCCCGATCCTACGAATCATATCTCCCGAGGTAGGTCCGTATGCCCCAACGAGGTGAACTACGCCTCTGGGGTAGGAGAGTATGCCTTAGCGAGAAGGGACAGGGAAACCATGGTAGTCGAGGGAGCATGGCAAGCCCGACGCCGCCCGTGTTACTTGACACTACCATGCCCGAAAAGGTTGCGCAACCCCAAGTCAAGTCATAAGAGCCAAGATTATCAAATAACATATAAGAGGGACGACAAAGTAGGCCGCCCTCACAATTAGTCACAATAACACGAAAAGACTCAAGAGATCAAGTAAAATAATACATATAAACTTTAACAATTACTAAATAATTCAATTTAGAAACAATAAATCAAGTTAAAATGCACAGAAGAGATGAAAACTCCTTCACCTCTACCAAGCTCCAAAATAAGGATTGCCTTCACATCACTCTCAATCACCTTGAACATAAAGTCAAACATTACTTCAATTACTCTTTAACTACAACATTAATTAATTACCCAACTAGGTTAGTTAACTTATAGTTTCACTTATTTAGCATACAATATCTATTAGAATTCTATTTTTAACAAAATACTACTTTTATATACTTTAACTTAACATATATTCCAAGTAGTCATTTCCCACAACATAACTCATATAATTATAAGCAACACGGTATTATAAACAAGATACAAACATATTTTAATGAAATAGCTATACAACCTATTTCATGAAACTTCTCCAAAAAACTACATATTACATACCAATACCATTTAAACTCTCATTTAAATCATTTAAAAGTCAATTATAATAACTACATCAATTCAAATAACCAACTATGCATCAAACTCAACTAGTTCATATAAAATCCAACTAAAACCTTTCCACATGCTTAGTATTTAGGTCATAAACTTCACACTTATACCACATATAACTCAATCATGATCAATTAGAGCTATTATAACAATAATAACTACAAGTGCAACTAATTCAAGTAATTCACAAGAATCCAACAAATCTCATTCTAAATGCCTACAAAACAAGCTCTAAACTTCACACATGAGAACCAATTCTAAACCTAACTTTACTACTTGCATATAGTCACATTATGATGCATAGAAATACAACAAAACCACCATTTAGGTCATGTTAACATAAAACTCCGAAAAGCCCTTTAAGTGATTTGAACTACAACTATCTAATTCGATTATCTAAACCACACCATAAATACATCTTAGATTCTTCCTAACACATCTAAGATCATATCCTTATTCAACCAAGCCCTCCCTAACACTTCGGTTCAAACACCCCTTCGTCTACTAAACCAATTTGACACCAAAATGAAACACAAGGTACAAGATCCACAAGTAAGTTATTCCCCACTTCTAATGACACCTTATGGCACCAATTAGAACCACAAGACCTCACTTTATACTATATCCAACATAAAAGTCCCAAATCTCCTTTTTTTACGTTTTAACTACAAGTACTCTAACCAAACCCCAATTTGGTGCCATAAAGGTACATTAATCACTACCACACCTAATAAAGACTATCTACATCATTATATTCCATCTGGATTCACTTTTCGGATAAAGCCCCTTTGAATTCTAAGCTAATTATGCAAATTTTTTAAAGTTCCAATCAAGCCAATCACATCTAATCACTAATCTATGCTCATTAGTGCCTATATTAGCTATAGATAGCATCGAATCAATCCTAGAATCAACTTTGCACAAAACCCTAAATATCACTAAAACATTTTTCATTTTCTCCAACAGAGGCTTAAATTAATTAATTCCGTTACCTATTCTATAGACCTCCAAACTGACTTATTTTTATGTATAAACGTAGTTCTTTGAGTGTAAATGACTTTAGCCTCAATCGGAACTCAATTCCGATATAAATTCCAAAAAGTTATGATATTTTCCGTGCAACTGCGCGAACTGCCCCCTGCACCAGTGATTTTCAGACACATTTTGGAAATAGCTAAATTGCAGAGTCAAAACATTAGAATTTTCCTTAGCTTTAGAAATCAACATTTGTTCTAAACTGTCTATTCTAGTTGCCATATAAATTTTGTTCAATTCTAAGCGCGTTTGCTATACCAAAACTACTTCGGAAATCAGGGGCAGTGCAGTGTCCAAATCTGAATTTTGCTTGCTTATCATCTTCTTGTTGTTTTTTGCATTTAAGACAACAATAACCATTACTTTAGCCTATATAACATTCTTACACTTCATTTAGGACATTTAACAAACACCTAAACTACCCAATTATACTTAGTTGACAAAACAACTCTACAACTAAAGATAGCATGCAAGAATTCATTCTATGAGCACTAGAGAGTTCCTATAACCTTTAGCATACTAATACTTTAGCTAAACATACATTTCAACATCTTTGAACACTTACATAAAACATAGAATGAATACATATAGCTGAATAATCCAAATAGAATGCAAATAATATGAATGTTTTTACCTAGAAATGAAGAATGACATGAAAATTGACCTTACAAAGCTGATTTCTTCTTCTTCTTCTTCCTTATTTTCTTCTTCTTTTCTTCTTTCCTTTCTATCGTGTGTTGTGAGTGTGTGCTGAATTTGTGTGTGTGTGTGTGTGGAGATCTAATTTTTGTGTCTTTTGTGTGTCTTTTGTGTGTTTGTGTGTGTTGTAGTATATTAGTAGGTGTAAATAATAAAAGAAAAAAAAACCAAATGACCAATATGCCCTTCAACTAAATGCTATTAACTAGTTTGCCATTCTAGTTTAATTCTAACTAATTTAATTGCTCCAATTCCTAATTGTCTGCGTTAATTATTTTCTACGATTCCTACAATTTTTTCAAAGTGTTCGTGAAGTCCCAAAATTGCATGTTAAATGAGAATTATGCACATTAACCAATTAAACGTGCCTACCTACATAAGAATGCATTTATATTGATGCAATATATGTTAATAGATGAAATTTCTTGTTAAATTAGATGTATGCACATAGTTTGAGATAAATGAACGTTAAACGAAATAGATGCACGTAACCCAAAAATATGATATTTTATGCAAACGAATATACATAAATAATTAAAGTAGACATATAAATATATGCACGTCAATAAAATAATTATATGCACTCTCCCCTCCTTCAAACAATTGCGTCCTCGCAATTCCTTCTTTCAAAAAAACTCCACATGTGCATCTTGAACACCCAAGAAGAATTCCAAAGAAGAGACCATATGAATTCCAAAGGTGAGTGACAAGGCTCCAGTAGATTGCTTGATCAATTGTTCCTTCCTTTGCTGATCCATATCCTCGTGGACCCACTGTTGGCCATCTCTTCATAAGGGAGAGTTTGCTTACCAATTCAAATGAGATTATATGTATGCATGTAATAGATAGTATGTGAAGTACATATACTAACAAATATACCACATAGCAGTACCCCTAGTCACATATTTGTTCGTCTATTACAATAATCATATTTCACATAAGCAAGTCACGTAGAAAAACATTTCCACTTAAGTCACACATAATCACATAGTTAGACATATCACAAAATCTTCTTATTTCACACAAATGTAACCTATAGAACATATTTTCACTTAAGCAAATGCCCTATTCAAAACACACTTCATATGCACGCACTCGAGGTTCACTACCTACCAGACCGAGGACCCTGTCTCGGCTGAGAGCTAACTAAGCTCTGATACCACTACTGTAACACCCCGATCCCTCACGAGACCGGGGTCCTGATCCCAAACCCAAAGCACAAAAGTTTAGGGGAAACGGACGGAGTCTCCCCTGTTTATAGGACTAATCAAAAACCTGCAAATAATATAATACAACTACAAAACCATAATCCAACATTCTCATATACTTCAAATTCAACCACTAAGCTATGCCTCATCTCAAGGCCATACAAGCCTTAGACTCAACAAAATAGGTACACAAGCATGCATAGGCCTCAAATATTGAAATACTATGTTATAAAGTCACTTATCATACTATTTTAGCTTTATCTCTTCAATTAACTTGTCTATTAACCCAGCCTACTAACTCCATTAACCCAAGCAAGCATGCACGACCATTAAACAATAACATAGTCCATTGAGCTATTACAGGCCACCTACGAACCTAATACTAACAAGATCCAATACAATTACAAGCCAAGTTTCTGTAGTTTCAATCAAATTACAATTCAAACCACTTTACTAATTCACATGGAATCGCAGGTATTAATAATGAAAGCCAACACAACCAAACACAGTAACTCTCGAGTTTTCCCTGTATCACCTTGTGAAGATGCTGAACCTGAAAGGTGTTAGAGACGAGGGTGAGCATACAATTGGTATACTCAGTGAGGGAGGTGATACAACATACTAGACATGCAACATGATATGTAACAGGATAAAAGCATATTCAACATCAAATAACACAGCCAAGTAAACAAGTAATTAACCACATATTCAAAGGATACGGTTCCACTTAAAGTCTTCAATCTCGTACCACGAACTTCACACAAGTGCCACCAAACCCTTATTCCTCTAAAATGGGGTACTCCGGATGTACCCCGATCTTACAACCCATAATCTCCCGAGGTAGGTCCGTATGCCCCTAACGAGGTGAACCACGCCTTTGGGGCAGGGGAGTGTGCCTCAGCGAGATTAGGACTGGGAAACCATGGTCGCCGAGGGAGCACGGCAAGTCCGACACCGCCCGTGTTACTCGACACTACCATGCCCGAAAAGATTGCGCAACCCCGAGTCAAGTCATGAGAGCCAAGATTTTCAAATATCACATAAGAGGGACGACAAAGTAGGCCGCCCTCGCAAGTAGTCACAATAACACGAAAAGACTCAATAGAGCAAGTAAAATAATACATATAAACTTTAACAATTACTAAATAATTCAATTTAGAAACAATAAATCAAGTTAAAATGCACAAAAGAGATGAAAACTCTCTCACCTCTACCAAACTCCAAAATAAGGATTGGCTTCACATCACTCTCAATCACCTTGAATATAAAGTCAAACATTACTTCAATTACTCTTTAACTACAACATTCATTAATTACCCAACTAGGTTAGTTAACTTATAGTTTCACTTATTTAGCATACAATATCTATTAGAATTCTATTTTTAACAAAATACTACTTTTATATACTTTAACTTAACATATATTCCAAGTAGTCATTTCCCACAGCATAACTCATATAATTATAAGCAACACGGCATTATGAACAAGATACAAACATATTTTAATGAAGTAGCTATACAACCTATTTCATGAAACTTCTCCAAAAAACTACATATTACATACCAATACCATTTAAACTCTTATTTAAATCATTTAAAAGTCAATTATAATAACTACATCAATGCAAATAACCAACTATGCATCAAGCTCAACTTGTTCACATAAAATCCAACTAAAACCTTTCTACATGCTTAGTATTTAGGTTATAAACTTCACACTTATACAACATATAACTCAATCAGGATCAATTAGAGCTATTATAACAATAATAACTTCTAGTGCAACTAATTCAAGTAATTATCAAAAATCCAACAAATCTCCTTCTAAATGCCTACAAAACAAGCTCTAAACTTCATACATGAGAACAAATTCTAAACCTAACTTCACTACTCTCATATAATCACATTATGATGCATACAAATGCAACAAAACCACCATTTAGGTCATGTTAACATAAAACTCCGAAAAGCCCTTTAAGTGATTTGAACTATAACTATCTAATTTGATTATCTAAACCACGCCATAAATACATCTTGGAGGCTTCCTAACACATCTAAGATCATATACTTATTCCAACAAGCCATCGCTAATATTTCACTTCAAAGACCCATTCGTCTACTAAAACAATTTGACACCCAAATGAAACACAAGGTACAAGATTCACAAGTAAGTTATTCCACACTTCTAATGACACCTTATGGCACCAATTAGAACCACAAGACCTCACTTTATACTACATCCAACATAAAAGTCCTAAAATTCCCTTTTATGTGTTTTAACTGCAAGTACTCTAACCAAACCCCAATTTGGTGCCATAAAGGCACATTAAGCACTACAACACCTATTAAAGACTATCTACATCATTATATTCCATTCGGATTCACTTTTCGAATAAAGCCCCTTTGAATTCTAAGCAAATTATGCAAATTTTCTAAAGTTTCAATCAAGCCAATCACGTCTAATCACTAATCTATGTTCATTAGTGCCTATATTACCTATAGATAGCATCAAATCAATCCTAGAATCAACTTTGCACAAAACCCTAAATATCACTAAAACATTTTTTATTTTCTCTAATAGAGGCTTAAATTAATCAATTCAGTTACCTATTCTATAGAACTCCAAACTGACTGATTTTTATTTAAAAAAATGTAGCTCTTTGAGTGTAGATGACTTTAGCCTCAAGAGGAACTCAATTCCGATCTAAATTCCACAAGTTATGACATTTTCCGTGCAACTGCACGAACTGCCCCTACACGAGCAATTTTCAGACACATTTTGGAAATAGCTAAATCGCGGCATCAAAACATTAGAATTTTCTTTAGCTCTAGAAATCCACATTTGTTCTAAAATGTCTACTATAGCTGCCATATAAATTTCGTTCAATTTTAAGCACGTTTTCTATACCAACACTACTTCGGAAGTCAAGGGCAGTACAGTGTCCAAATCCGAATTTTGCTTGCTTATCATCTTCTTGTTATTTCTTGTGTTTGAGCCAACAATAACCATTACTTTAGCCTATATGACATTCCTAAACTTCATTTAGGACATTTAACAAATACCTAAACAACACAATTACACTTAGTTGACAAAGCAACTCTACAACTAAAGATAGCATGCAAAAATTCATTCTATGAGCACTAGAGAGTTCCTATAACCTTTAGCATACTAATACTTTAGCTAAACATACATTTCCAACATCTTTGAACACTTACATAAAACATAGCATGGATACATATAGCTGAATAATCCAAATAGAATGCAAATAATATGAATTCTCTTACCTAGACATGAAGAATGACATGATAATTGACCTTACAAAGCTGATTTATTCTTCTTCCTTTTTTTCTTCTTCTCTTCTTCTTTCCTTTCTATCGTGTGTTGTGTGTGTGTGCTGAATTTTTGTGTGTGTGTGTGGAGATCTGATTTTTGTGTGTCGTTTATGTGTTTGTGTGTGTTGTAGTATATTAGTAGGTATAAATAATAAAAGAAAAAAAAACCCAAATGACCAACATGTCCTTCAACTAATTGCTATTAACTAATTTGTCATTCTAGTTTAATTCTAACTAATTTAGTTGCTCCAATTTCTAATTGTCTACATTAATTATTTTCTACGGTTCCTACAATTTTTTCCAAAGTGTTCGTGAAGTCCTGAAATTGCATGTAAAATGAGAATTATGCACATTAACCAATTAAATATGCCTACCTACATAAGAATGCATTTATATTGATGCAATATATGTTAATAGATGAAATTTCTTGTTAAATTAGATGTATGTACATAGTTTGAGATAAATGCACGTTAAACGAAATAGATGCACGTAACCCAAAAATATGATATTTTATGCAAACGAATATACGTAGATAATTAAAGTAGACATATAAATATATGCACATCAATAAAATAATTATATACACGGGTCAGGGTGTTACACCCTAACTCCTTCGCCGGAATCCATAGCTAAATAAACAAAATGACAATAATTAAAATAAGTATATAATAGAAAAATAAAAAAAATATTTAAATTTAAATAATATGAAGAAAAAAATTCAACAAAATAAAAAAAATTAAATGAATAAAATTACAAAACATATAAATTTAAATAATATAAAGAAAAAATATTCAACAAAATAAAAATTAAATGAATAAGATTACTAATAAATTATAAAAAACTTAGTTTAAGAAATAAAAAACAACAATTAAATAACATAAAATCTATTTTTTTTAAAGCTTGTTTTTTTTACAAAGAAAGTAATTTGTTTTTTAAAAGAAAAATATGTATATATATATATATATATATATATATATATATATATATATATATATATAAAATAAACAACAATTAAATGAATAAAATTACAAAAAATATAAATTTAAATAATATAAAAAAAAAATATTCAAAAAAAACTCAAATGAATAAAATTACAAAAGAATTATAAAAAAAAACTTACTTTAAGAAATGAAAAACAACAATTAAATAATATAAAATCTATTTTTTTATTTTTTTAAAAAAAAGCAATAAAAAAAGCAACAAAAACAATCTGTTTAAAATATATATATATATATATACATAAACCCTACCCATCTCCCCACTTTCATTTCCCCTCTTCTTCACCTCCACTGCCGCCACTCCCCTTTTCTTCAATCACAGCATCGCCACCATCCCACCTCCTTTCCTCCCCACGACATCACCACCCCCACGGCATCATCGCCCTCGTCCCTCCCCACGGCATCACTACCTCTACATGACCTACGCACCCCCCATGGCACCCATGAAAACATACCTTTTTCTATTTTGGAAATGTGATTTTTCTGGTTTTTTTTTCTTTTTGCTTTGAACTTGAATGTTGAATCAGTATATATGTATATACCAGACACAACCCAGGGGGGAGGAGATAATAAAAGCCATAACAGAAAGCGGAATAAACACAGATAATAGATAAGGAAAATAAATGAAATACAGATAAGATGAAGACAAAAGAGGAAACTGAATCTCTTACTTGTTATTAACTGTCAATGAAGCAGTTCTACATTGTTGGTTGTACAGGAGTACAATGTGCAAAGAGTGATTCTGAATTAAAAGGAAAATGTTCTAAAGGAAGAAATTCGGATCCTATGTTAATGAGACAGACTCTGTCTTACATAGGATGTCGAATCTGAAAACAATAGGAAAAAAATGGAAAAGAAAAGTCAAAAGTAACTTTTCCTAAAGTGAACAGTAAAAAGTCCATTGGACAGAAGTATAACTAAAGGTATGGCAATAAACCATACACGCATAAGAAGAAACATTACCAGAGGTTTCCACGAAGAAATTGGAAATATCAGAAAGATAGTAAAAAAGAACAGAAAACCACAGGATGTTTCAAATGTGGTAAACCAGGACATTTTGCAAAAGATTGCAAAATCAGATCGCTTATTCAATCTTTGGAATTAGATGAAGCTACAAAGTGTAGAATCATCCAATCCATAGATGATCTTAAATTATCATCCAGCTCTTCTTCAGATTACTCTGATGAAGAAAATATTAATCAAATTGGAACAGACAACTACTATTCCAGTAGTTCTTCCAACTCTATCCAGGAATGTGCTTGTCCTAGTAAAGGAGCATGTTTTTGTCAGAAAGGATTAAATGTCTTTACAGATTCTCATGGTCTTATGATCGATATGATTTGTAAGATCAATGATCCAGAAGAAAAACAAGTTTATCTTCTCAGACTCAAAGAAATAATGGACCAAAAAGAAGAAGATAAACCTCAATCTATTCCTATCCAGAATAACATCAAGAATACCAATTATTCTGATGTTCTCGGTTATTTCCAGAAGAGAAAAACCCAATCAGTAGGTATCTCTGATCTCCAGCATGAGATTAAACTGTTAAAATCAGAAATCCAGCAACTCAGACAAGAGTATAGGCAAGAGATTTGTGATCTCAGATTAGATTATGAACATCTCCAACAAGATGTCCAACTCTTACAAATAGAATCCTTAGAACGTCAAGAACATCTTTCTCAGAATGATGAACTTGATAAACAAACTCAGATTGCTATAGGAAAGCTGATAGAAGGAGCCAGTACCTCCAAACCTACAGAAGATTATCTCAATCTTTTAAACAGAATCACGTACCAAAAATGGTATGTCCAGTTAGCCATCAAGGTTAATGATTTCAAGTTTGAAACCATTGCCTTACTTGACTCAGGTGCAGATATGAACTGCATCCAAGAAGGTCTAATTCCTTCTCGATATTTCGAGAAAACCAAAGAGAAGCTTTCTACAGCCGACTCTACCAGACTTCATATCCAATACAAATTACCTAATGCGCATGTGTGCAATCAAGGTATTTGTTTTCCTACCAGTTTTGTGCTGATAAAACAGTTAAATTCCCAAGTCATTCTCGGGAACCCATTTCTTCAACAGTTATTTCCCATGACTGTTTCAGAACAAGGTATATCTACCAACGTGTTAGGTAAACCTATCCTTTTTGAGTTTTACTTCCCTTCACAACGAAGAGATATTAACTCAATCCAACAAAAAGAAAACCAGATCAGTTTTTTTAAACAAGATATCAAAAGTCTCAGAATTGATGAACAAATTGCTAAACAGCAAAAGTCCATCAATGAATTCCAGACCAAACTTGAAAATGAAGTTTGTTCAGACATTCCTACCAAGGCTCGGCCCATTCAGATGAACCAGGAATATCTATCTCTTTGCAAAAAAGAGATCCAGAGTTTATTAGATAAAAAGTTGATCCGACCCAGCAAAAGCCCATGGTCGTGTGCAGCCTTTTACGTTAATAAACATGCAGAACAGGAACGAGGAATCCCCCGTTTAGTTATCAATTATAAGCCCTTAAATAAGGTCTTACAATGGATCAAATATCCATTCCCCAACAAGAATGATATCCTTAAGAGATAAAATCAACCCCTTTTCTTCAGTAAATTTGACATAAAATCAGGATTTTGGCAAATCCAAGTCATTGAATCAGAAAGGTACAAGACAACATTCACCGTTCCATTTGGACAATATGAGTGGAATGTTATGCCTTTTGGACTCAAGAATGCACCTTCAGAATTCCAGAATATTATGAATCAGATTTTTAATCAGTACACAGATTTCACAATTGTTTACATTGATGATGTGTTAGTCTTCAGTAATGACATTCATCAACATTGGAAACATTTGCATCTTTTCTTCAAAATCATTAAAGAAAACGGTCTTGTGGTTTCTGCACGCAAGATTAGACTTTTTCAGACCAAAATTAGGTTTCTTGGAAATATGATTTCTTTCGAGAAAATCACCCCAATCCAAAGAACACTTGATTTTGCAGAAAAATTCCCAGACATTCTGCAAGAAAAAACACAGTTGCAAAGATTTTTAGGATCTTTAAACTATGTTGCAGATTTCTATCCTGGCATTCGCCATTTATGTAAACCTCTTTTTGAACGTCTTAAGAAGAATCCTCCAGCATGGACTAATATCCATACCAACGTTGTTAAGGAAATTAAGCGTCAAGTCAGAGTTTTACCAGTTTTGACTTTATGTCAACCAGACACCCCAAAGATCGTTCAGACAGATGCTTCTGAATTAGGATTTGGTGGTATCCTTATCCAGATTTTAGAAGGAAAAGAACACATTGTTCGATTCCATTCAGGAACTTGGGATAAAGCCCAACAGAACTATTCAACAGTTAAAAAAGAAATTTTGTCCATTGTCATATGTATATCAAAATTTCAAGACGATTTGTTGAATCAGAAATTCTTAGTTCGTGTTGACTGTAAGTCAGCAAAATATGTGCTTACTAAGGATGTTAAAAATATTGCATCTAAACAAATATTTGCCAGATGGCAGGCTATCCTGTCAATTTTCAATTTTGATATTCAGTACATCAAGGGAGAGGATAACTCCATCCCCGATTTCCTAACAAGAGAATTTTTAACAGGCCACGTGCCTATCACATAGGATTCCTCCGGGAATACCTTTTCAATTTTGTTTTCTTTTTACAGGTCACATAAGCGGGCACCAAAAATCCAATTAATGGATTCAGATTGATTGTTTCAAGTCCACCGCAATTAAGTAGATTGGAACATAGATTCAGATCCAGAAGCGTAATTGATAATTGTTTCAATTCCGTAATTCTTTCTATATATTGTTGCTAACCATTTTGCAGGATCATTAATTCTTGACACTTAGTAGCAATGGCACCCAAGAAAGATAAAGGTAAAGCTAAAGCATTAGACCTCGCATCCTATGCTCAGAAAGCTAGCACTCCAGTTGCATCTCCAGCTCAATCATCAACCCCAGTCATGGTTGAAGATAAACAGATAACATATACACCATATTCTACCCAGTCACCCCTAGGTAGAAACCTCACAGTTTTTGGGACTTTGACCCCTCAAAAACAGTTAACAGATGTTCGTGCAGGTACTGCAGGTACATCGTCCTCCCAGATGACAACTAGTAACAGGTTCCAGCCGCTTGTTACTCAGAAAAAGATGGTAACCCCAGAACCCAAACAGACACAACCACAGTTATCGACACCCACATACATTTACAAGAATGTGTTTGACCAGATTCTTGTAACAGAACCATTCCATTTCAGACATAATCCCAACATGACACCCGATGAGTTTGCCAGGGCGTTCCTTCATCCTCATTCAAACTACATCCCAAACAATACATATAAGACACAGAGTTACTATGAGTCAATTCTCATAGCAACAGAGTCCATAGAATTTGTTGCAGATGACAAAAACAAACCCCCAGGCCAGTATAGCCATGTCAAGGCTAAACTTCATAAACTGATCACCCTCGATCAATGGGGACAACCCCCACAGAAAACCAAACAGATCCCAGATGACATACCCCTCAGAGACTATAACTATTATGACTACATTCAAGCGTGGTTCAGAGCTTTCAACCGCCAGAATGACAAGCATGATATGTCATGGTTTTTCCTCTTCACAAAAATATTTCCATTAGAGGTTCCAAATTGGTTCATCCAATGGTGGGCATCATTCGGCCCAATCACAGACATTTTACCAGAACCAGTCCTAGAAGGATTCCAGTATTTCACAGAACAATGGAAGGCACCAGATCAGTTAGCTTATCTTCCTCCATTCTTTGTGTTTTACATAATCTTTTTTGTCACGTGGATTTTCAGATCAGAATTCGCATACAAGCATGTTTCTTTCGGAAACCACCAAGACATTTTGGCTTTCGGAAGAGCTCATTCAGTCATGTGGTGGAAAAAGATGAACAACAGTTCTTGTTCAAATCCAAAAGTCCAAGCATGGCGCGAGACAAGCCAGCAGTAGAAAAAAGAAATCCAATCAGAACAACATGAATTTCTTTCATTCAAGAACTTCCTCACTACTCAGTTAGCAGCGGCCACCAGTTTTGACGAAGTCAAGGCCATCATGCTACAATTAGAAGAATTAGATAAAGCCTCAGATCAGACATCAGTATCAACAGATCATGCCGATGACAATGAAGATGACTGTTACGGCATTTATACTCCTCTATGAGTATAAACTGGAAACAGAAATAGAAAATACAGAATTTTGTAATACTCCTCTATGAGTATAAACTGGGCCATAGGAGTTTTCCAGTGTTCTCTCCAAAAACACAGGACAGATGAGTTTTATAATGTTCTCTAAAAACATTGGACATATAGGGTTTTGTTCTTCTAAGTTCCCTTCAAAAACTAGGATGAAACGGTAAGACTTCCCCTCTCTGAAGTCATATGGTTACTGAAGAATTCCATGAAACTTTAGCTAGTCCAGGTCAAACGACAACTGGTAAAGACATATCAAGTCCGTTGATGGGTGTGGCTTTCCCAAAAAGCCAAAGGAAATTTAGAAACTTGTTTATCTTCTAGCCTGTATTTTATTTTGTATTTTACTTAGTCAACTTACCTTTAGCCAACGTACCTTTAGTGAACCTATTTCAAAAACCATGTAAGGTCACGGCGTTAAGGAGCAGAGGGCGTAAGACTCCGTGTTGGCCATGTGGCGATTTGGTGAGAAGTAGTTAGGCTTCGAAGATAGTAAGACTAAGTATGATGCAGGGTAGATTATAGGGAAAATAGACTAGTTTATTTATTTTCTTTGTATTGGTGGGAAATACACTTCGATCATTGTACTTGTATGTATTCTACCATTAGTCAGTAAGATCCAGATTGAAGAAGTTCAATGCATCTTCAGCATAATCAGACTCAGACTCAGAGACGATGAAGAAAATGAATCTACAGTCAAGATTCCATCATCAGACATCATTATCACAAGACGATGAAATTACTTTCGGTCACAGTGAAAGTAATCCAGTCAAAAGACAGAATTATCACATCGCGACAAAAGATCTTTCGGCCACAGTAAAAGGCAGACATGATCATCAAGTCACGACAAAACAAGATTCAGCCACAGTAAAAGCCGACCACTATTCATGAATAGTAAAAATCACTTTTTACTGTTCACTTTAGGAAAAGTTACTTTTGACTTTTCTTTTCCATTTTTTTTTTTCTATTGTTTTCAGATTCGACATCCTATATAAGACAGAGACTGTCTCATTAACATAGGATCCGAATTTTCTTCCTTTAGAACATTTTTCTTTTAATTCGGAATCACTCTTTGCACATTGTACTCCTGTACAACCAACAGTGTAGAACTGCTTCCTTGACAGTTAATAACAAGTAAGAGATTCAGTTTCCTCTTTTGTCTTCATCTTATCTGTATTTCATTTATTTTCCTTATCTATTATCTGTGTTTATTCCGCTTTCTGTTATGGCTTTTATTATCTCCTCCCCCCTGGGTTGTTCATCTTCATCTTTACCAGGTCGAGACATATCAAGTCCATTCTGGCAGTTGAAAGCTCTGATACCAGAAACAACAACCCAGGGAGGAGGAGATAATAAAAGCCATAACAGAAAGCGGAATAAACACAGATAATAGATAAGGAAAATAAATGAAATACAGATAAGATGAAGACAAAAGAGGAAACTGAATCTCTTACTTGTTATTAACTGTCAAGGAAGCAGTTCTACACTGTTGGTTGTACAGGAGTACAATGTGCAAAGAGTGATATCGAAGACTAAGGCTGATAGAGCACTAGACTTTGTCTGACCTAGCTGATTGAGAACAGGTTCTCCATTCTCATTGGTTTTCACCATGTTAAGAATGCTTTCTTTGGTAGCTTCACTGAGGTGATCATCCCACCATCCTTTGAGCTGACCATTGAAACCAAGAATGATATTTCTGGTTGCTACTCTTTCAGAAACAGCTTGTTTATAGATGTTACCGATAATGATCATTTGTTTGGTAACATTGAGAATCTGATATTCTGACATCCCATCTATGTTCCATTCATAGATCTGAGATCCTGAGAAAGATCTTTATGACATATGGGCATGTAAGCGATACGGTATGATCTGGAAAACAATTAAAGAAAATAGGTCCGTTACAAAGACTCGTTTCTACTAAACCTAGTAGTGAATCATTGTATCTGAGTAACCTACAATCTCTAAGAGCTAGATATACACTAGTATCTAGTCCTTCTCTGATTAAAGGTTTAAGCGCGACTTGCACCTGGCCAATATGTAGAAACCTATAGCCGTTTCTAATGGCTTTGTTAATACTTTTCTGGGAGAAAAGTCTGATACCATAATTATTATGTTGATTGTGGAACACATGCATATGAAGTTATTTATCGTCTTAATTATAAGTTAATGACCACAGGATTAAATCCTAGATCTATAACCAGACAACGTCCTAAAGGTGAAACTATCATTTGGAACATGGACAGAAATATATCAATAGTTAACATACCCAGAACTATTAGGTGGAATGACATTTCACTTCCAGAAAGGTGGGATATTGAGAATGCCACTAAACCAGTTGTTCAGGACCAGAATATCCAGAACTCCATAATAGAACAGATCATTCAGTATGATGATAGTACTGTTTCCATCAAAATAGATAGAGGTAATAGAGGATCAGTGTTATCCCGATCAGCTTCTAGTGTTTCTAGGATCAGTATTTCTGACCCTACTCCAGGATTTGTTGATCTTTCCTCAACACACAGAACCCAGACTCAATCTGTTCCCATTGGAATCAGAATTAAAGAACAGACTACTTGCCCAGTCTATCCAGAATTTGGACCAACAGATACATCATCTGTTGACTTCAATCCTTCAGCCTCTGACTTTGGAGTCAATGTTTTATCAGAAGTCTTTGAACGAGATATTCAAGGATTAAAAGATGAATTCATGTTAGAAGAAAATAAACAGATTAGATAATGGTATTTTGAAAACCATAACAATGAACAATTAGTAGATTTAAAAAGCCAATGGCTTCAGTATTTGCAACTTGTTAGGTTAAATGTACCATATATACATATATACTGAATGTTGAAGGTGAACGTTGCCAACGTTCACCTTCAACGGCTCTAAAATTTGTGGTTGAACTATTTTCTATTATTATTTTTTTTTGGAACAGAGGTCTGTCATCTGACAGGCATGTTGGAGACTCACGCCATGTTGCTACAGTGAGTCTCCAAGTTTGCTATTTTTTTTTGCAGATTTGTCCATTTTTGTTATTCCAGTCTTAAAAAAAAAAAATACTTTTTGGGTCTTCAAACTATATGTTGTGGTTGGGTTTTCACCTATTGGAGTCTCTAAAAAGTGTTATAATTACACTTTGAAGACTCTGGTAAGGATGACCTTAGCGTAAACGTCCAAAGAGGTATTAGCAAACCATATGATGTTATCAGTAGAGGTTATTCTTATGTGTTTCTCATATTTGCCTTGGACATTTTACCTGAGTTTTCTTTCCTTTGATATATCCAGGTGGGCGATTACCATATCCAGATTAGGGTTCACGCCCTCGTATGGCAAGGCTTTTCACTGAGCTCTAGTATCGGCATGTGAAATCAGTCGCGCTTAAAAAAAGCCCAGAAGAATAAAGCCAAAGAGAATATCATGGACTTCCAAGCCGAGGCCAACGCGCTGGAATCTAGGTTGGAGGACCTTAAGTAGAAGAATTTTATCTGTAGAAACCAATACATGCATTTGAACACTTTTTCAAAGTCAAACCTATCTATTGGCTATTAGAAGTCCAGATTCAGCGAAAGGGTATTTCCTCTAACATCAATTATTTATCACTTTAGAATTTCTTAATTAACCATTACATTTTTAAGTGAATGTACATTTTTAATATATCTTTCATTTTGACATATTTAAGTAATATGAGTCTTTAAGATGTTTAGAGTCATCAAACACTTTAAAACTTAATTCAAAATAATGATAAAAAAATGGGACAATGGAGGAGTTGAAGAAGGAGATAAATGTAATTACAAAACATGAGGAGAATGTTGTGAAATACTAATTGGAATTCAATGTGTTGGTGTTAGGTAGATCTTAATGGATCTTAACCCAAGTCCATGACTAATTGCGTCTCAATTTTAAGATGGTTTCATACCTTGGTGAAAGTGGAATAAATATACATACACATTTGTAGTAGATGAATGTGGTAGGATCCAGGGGCGGAGGCACTTGAGCAAGGGTGTAGGCCCAGGCGTACACTGGGAGAAAAAAAACCAAGGGTATTTTAGTAATTTTAGTATTTAATTATTAAAAAAAAAAAACAAAATAAGAGATAGCTTTTTTCATTCTCACTTTACCTTTTGACTTTTTACCACCAACCACCCGATCAATCAACCTCATCTTCATCCTTACAATTCAAGCTCAAAAAAAAAAAAAAAAAAACCTTGATCATCAGCTTTACAGTCTTGTGCTATGCCACTGCCAGGTTTCTTTCTTTATCACTTTCTAAATGGGTCACTACTACTTTTATTTCTTTCTGTTTGTCTACTTCTTATTATTATTTGCTTATTTCATCTGCTTATTATTATAAAAAAAAGAAGAAGATCAAAGTGAAGATGTAAACGGCAAATGGCTTTTCGTATAAAGATGAGTAGCTTGGATGATAATTATATGCTTTAATTAATCATGTACATAATTGTTTAGTGATTATAAAAAACTTGATTTTCTATTTGGGAGATGATGGCAGGTGAATAAAATTTGCTATTGAAATTCGGCAGCAAGCAGTGTTGATATATGTCAATATCCACCTCTTCATAATAAGTATCGTTAATTATATGGTAGCATAAATTAATGATTCCGACTTAAACGTCGATAAGGTCAAAAGAGATCGTGATGGCTACAAGAAAGAAGTTAAGGAATTTGGAATTACCTAAGATAATGTCGGGATGATGCAATGCTAAAGTTAGCCCATTTGACCAAAGGAAACTTCCTAGAAGCTAACTTGGATGCTAGCCACCCATGTGGTCAATTGTAGTCACCCATGTGATAAATATGGGTGGTCAATACCTTGAACATGGTTGGTAAAGCCAACCAAGATTGAAATGTTTGATAAGAAAATCTCCTATGGCAGGCTAGCTGAATTCTATAAATAGGCATGTATTAGTTCATCATATTCATCTACAATACAACTCCAAACACAATCCTAAGTTAGTCTTTCTTTCTTGTATTCTTCTTGTAAGTCCAAAAGCCATTGAAGCTCTAATCTTGAGAGCACACAGTGGGACAATTATCTTGTAAGTGTTATATTGAATTATTATAAAGAGTAGTGTTGTCTTTCTACTTGATTGTTGTTAAGACATTTCTGGAAAATTGGTTATATTCTTATATGGTATCAAGAGCTTAAGGGGCTCTTAACAACAATCTTGTCTAGTAAAGCTCAACAACTATGACTACTCAAGGTGCTAGTTCTTCTTTTACCAGTTCTAGTTCCGGTTTAGTACCGACAATTCGTATCCATCCCCCTACCTTCACAGAAGGAAAACTTGATGGCACGGACTATCTTTTGTGGAAGTTCAAAATCACTACAGTTCTGGACTCTTACGAACTCCTTGATACAGTGTTAGGCACAAATGCAGAACCAATTGCAGTCCGTGCTGAAGATGATACAAAAAAAGTCACACCTCCAGATCCTCAGCTTGTCAAAGAATGGAGGAGATAAAATGATGATGCACTTTGTGCAATTGTAACAAGTGTTCAGGATTCCGTCCTTACTCTAATTCAACACACAACCAAGGCAACTGAAGCTTGGAACATACTGAGAAATCAGTATGAAACAAGGAATCAGACTCGCATTCAGAACTTGGAGAATCAGTTAGCTGCTGAGAGATTAAGTGAAGATGAAACAACTGAGTCATTTATCAGTATGATGAAAAACCTACGTGATCAAATGGTTGCAGTTGGTATTGCCAAATCAACCGAGGAACTAGCTCGAAGGTGTATTATAGTGTTGCCTCCAAAATTTGACGGCCTTGTGACAACACTCAATACACAAGTTCGCATTCCTCTTTTGACGTTTGAAGAATTCACTGCCATGTTGATAGAGGAGGAGATGAGGCTGAGGAGTAAAGAAAATTAACTTGACTCTGCTTTTACAGCCAAGGTGAGGAGTAACCAAGAAGAAAATAAGAAATCAAAGAAGAAGACGTTCTCTGGATCGTGCTACTACTGCAATAAGAAAGGCCATGCTGTTAAAGATTGCAGGAAACGAATCCATGACGAGAAGAACGGAACTCTAAAGCCAAATTGGAGAAATAAAGAATCTGTCAATATGGCTGAAATAGAAGTGCATCTGTTTACTGTAACAGAATTATTGGAGGAAACGTGTACTAGCGCACATGTACATCAAACAAGTGCATGTGTGTTAGATAGTGGAGCTTCCCGACACATGACCAGCAAGAAGGAATTATATGACTCTATAAAACCTCTACAAGAACCAATGAATGTTGTCGTCGGGAATAATGCTAGGTGTCCCGTTGAGGGCACTGGAACCATCACGCTCGTGTCTAAAGATAGAGGAAGCAAGAAGCTGTCCAACGTACTTTTTGTACCCTAGATCACTAGAAATTTGATATCTGTAGCTGCTATTACAGATAATGATCTAGAAGTGCGGTTCAAGAAGACGGAAGCTTTGATTCTTGACAAGGATCAAAATATCGTAAGTAAAGGTATTCGCAAAAATAATCTTTACGAAATCAGCTCTCTTTCTGCCATTATGGATGCCAAAACAAGTCAACTTTGGCATGAAAGGTTTAGACACATTTCCTATACTGTGTTAAAGGAAATGCAAAAGAAGAAGATGGTGACCGAATTGCCTTCAATTGAAGAAATTTAAGGACCATGTGAAGCTTGTATGTTGGGCAAGCAACATAGACAGTCATTTCTCAAAGAGAGTCATAACCGATCAAAGGCTCCTCTAGAGTTGGTACATGCTGACCTCTGCGGAAAAATGACTACGACGACATTGGGAGGATTTTCCTACTTTATGCTGTTAGTCGATGATTATAGTAGGAAGATGTGGGTGTACTTCTTTCGGGACAAGGCTAATGCTCTTGAAAAGTTTAAAGTGTGGCACAAACTTATGACAAATGAGAACACAACTCAGTTGAAGAAACTTCGTACCGATCGTGGGGAGGAATTCTGTTCTACATAGTTCACTAACTACTGCAATAAGCTTGGGATTAAGCGCCAATTGACTGCTCCATACACACCATAACAAAATGGAGTTGTGGAACGAAGAATTTGAATAATTGTAGAAATGACTCGATGCATGTTGAAAGGTGCTGGCCTACCTGACACATTCTGGGCTGAAGCAGCCAACACAGTGGTATAATCCTCAATCGGTGCTCAACTAGGGCACTCAATGATAAGACTCCTAATGAGGCTTATTATGGTACGAAACCTTCTATGTCTCATTTAAGAAAATTTGGCTGTGAGTGTTTTGTACACGTCCCAAATGAAAATAGAAAGAAATTGGATAACAAGAGCAAGAAGGGCATTTTTTTGGGATATAGTGAAGAGTCTAAAGCATACAGACTCTATGATGTAGAGGCTAAGAAGGTGATCATAAGCCAAGATGTGGTGTTTAATGAGAAACCATGCTCAATGGAGGATAGCGGTCCTGCCATTTCGTCATCAATCGATGAAGTAATCCACCAAGTGTCTGAACAACGACCGTTGAACAATGAAGAAGTCTCTAATGATGAGGAGACTGAAGGCCAACCTATTGTACCCACAAGGAAGCCACAACTGAAATGGTTCCAACAGCTCTTTGATAGAAGAAATCCAAGAATTACTGATGATAGTCCACGTCCTGATGGACTAAGACGATCAAAGAGAATAAAGGAGCAGAACAGATCAAGACAGCAACTAGTTAACATGGCTTTGATGACCCAAATCATCAAGACGATAAAAGAACCGGTAACTGTGGAGGAAGCCATGTCAGATCTAAATTAAAGAGCAGCTATGCAAGCCGAGTATGATAGTATCATGAAAAATGATACTTGGGAGATCGTTGAAAAGCCACCGAACAGAAAAATTATCAGCACCAAATGGATCTGGAAAGTGAAGTACAAGGTAGATGGAAGTCTTGAAAAATACAAGGCACGCCTTGTAGCACAAGGATTTTCGCAAGTCGAAGGTTTCGATGTATATGAAACCTTTGCTCCAACATCAAAAATGTCAACAATCAAGCTAGTTGTTACAGCTGCCGCACATTATGAATGGATTGTACAACAAATGGATGTCAAGTCAGCTTTTCTTAATGGGCAACTTGAAGAAGAAGTCTACGTTGAACAACCCTCTGGCTTCCAAATACCAAGTGAAGAAGAAAAAGTCTGCAAATTGAAAAAGGTTTTATATGGGTTAAAGCAAGTACCACGAGCTTGGTACAAACATATAGACTCTTTCTTCTTGCAGCATGGTTTTTGTAGAAGCAAATCAGAGGCCAACTTGTATGTTCTAAGTGAACAAGGAAAGAAGGTAATTGTAGTCCTATGTGTGGATGATCTTGTAATCACTAATGACCATGAAGATAATATTCGGAAGACGCAAGAATGGTTGAGCCAATAATTTGAATTGATAAATCTTGGTCTTATTCATTATTGCTTGGGAATCGAGGTATGGCAAAAATCTCATACTATCTTCATCTCACAGTAACGATATGTTCGTGAGCTTCTGACTGCATTTGGTATGTCCGAGTGCAAACTAGTTGTCACCTCGATGGAAGTAAATACAAAGTTATCAATTGACGATCCTTCAAAACAAGTTGATAACAAGCTCTACAGAAGATTGGTGGGAAGTTTAATCTTCCTTTGTAATACAAGACCTGATATTAGTTATGCTATAGGAGTTCTCAGTCGGTTTTCAAATAAACCGAAAAAAAGTCACTGGCAAGTAGGGATACGGATCCTCAAATATCTCAAAGGCACGTTGGAGTATGGGATATCATACAAGTCTGGAGATACTTTATCTGGGTACTGTGACTCAGACTGGGCTGGTGATATTGACTCAAGAAAATCTGTTACAGGTTACGTATTCATATTCGGTGGTGGAGTCATCTCATGCAACCCACCGTTACACTTTCATCAACGGAGACAGAATACAAGGCTGCTTATGTAGCATCCTGTGAAGTTATTTGGCTACGACGCATCATGACTGATATTGGCATTCCAATAGAGGAAGCAACAATGTTGAAATGTGACAGTCAGAGTTGTATAGCCATGTCAAAGAATCTGGTATTTCATGCTAGAAAAAAACACATAGAGATTCAGTATCACTATGTGAGGGAACTGATCGAGGAAGGTGAAATCTACATGGAGTACTGCCCTACAGAAGATAATTGTGCAGATATCTTTACTAAAGTGTTAGGGAGCGTCCAATAGAGCAAACATCTTCAAACATTGGGTGTTGGCCCAATACCTTAGTCAATATGAGGTGAACATTGAGGGAGGGTGTTGATATATGTCAATATCCACCTCTTCATAATAAGTATCGTTAATTATATGGTAGCATAAATTAATGATTCCGACTTAAACTTCGATGAGATCAAAAGAGATCGCGATGGCTACAAGAAAGAAGTTCAGGAATTTGAAATTACCTAAGATGACGTCGGGATGATGCAATGCTAAAGTTAGCCAATTTGACCAAAGGAAACTTCCTAGAAGTTAACTTCGATGCTAGCCACCCATGTGGTCAATTGTAGCCACCCATGTGATAAATATGGGTGGTCAATACTTTGAACATGGTTGGTAAAGCCAACCAAGATGGAAATGTTTGATAGGAAAGTCTTCTATGGTGGGCTAGCTGAATTCTATAAATAGACATGCATTAGTTCATCAAATTCATGCACAACACAACTCCAAACACAATCCTAAGTTAGTCTTTCTTTCTTGTATTCTTCTTGTAAGTCCAAAAGCCATTGAAGCTCTACTCTTGAGAGTGCACGGTGGGACAATTATCTTGTAAGTGTTATATTGAATTGTTATAAAGAGTAGTGTTGTCTTTCTACTTGATTGTTGTTAAGACGTTTCTGGAAAATTGGTTATATTCTTACAAGCAGCACCAAACGTCCAAACCCCAAATGCTTTAATGGTCCCACTGATTTTATTTTCCATAGTTTCTTTTTGGCAGAAGATGAGTTATTCGGAAAAGAATTTGATTATGATTTATTTAATTTAAAATCCAAATGCTAATGGTGACTTTTTCTTTTTGTCAAAAATGCTAATGTTGATGATTTTACCACAAATAAGAATACCACAAATGAATATAAATTACACTAAGAATAGTATAGGTGTCAATTTAGTCAACCAAATAAAAACGTTTAGCAAAGAATAATAACTCAAAGAAGTTAGAAAATAATAGAACTATAATTATAAGCTTACTTTCACATAATTCCTGTCAGCTAAGAAAATGACATGAGGTTTTGAAAGATGCTTATTTTTTATTGATACAATTATTGTTCTTATGTATAGGTTGTTTTTAGGAAAAATAATTTCTACATATTGATGGACAAGTTTCTAAAGAAAAATTCAATTTTTGAGGAACAAATTTCTTCGAAATCTAAGGAGGTGAGTAGTAAAGATGATGGGCAACATTGCTCAAAGCAACCTCGAATTGAGATCAATTTAGAAGATTTATCAACAGATCCTAGATTATACCTGAAAATTACGTCTTACAATCAGAATGATTGAGATAAAGTGCGGAGATACTATTTACAAAAAAGGCCTTGCCAACCCCGTAATCATGATTTTCCCAAAAGAAAAGTAGGGGATAAGTTTAGAAGATTTTGTCCATCTTGGTTTAATGAATTTGGCAGTTGGTTAGAGTATAGCATAGAAAAAGATGCTGCATATTGTTTGCATTGTTATCTTCTTAGTCCTGATATTGGAAAGCAGTCAGGTGAAGACACATTTGTTACAGATGGGTTTATGAATTGGAGTCATAAAAGTAGATTTAACACTTATGTTGGAGGTCCGAATAGTGCGCATAACATAGCATACAAGAGGTGTCAAGACTTGATAAAGCAAAACCAACACATCGAAACTGCTATCTTTAAGCAATCTGATCAAGTTCGTGAAATATATTGAATTCGATTAACTGCTTCAATTTATTGCATTCGATTTCTTTTGAAACAATGATTATCTTTCTGTGGTCATGATGAATCAAACAATTCTACTAATCAAGGTAATTTTCTTGAACTTCTCAAGTTTTTTGCCGATCATAATGAAACCGTCAAGAATTGTGTGTTGCAAAATGCTCCTGCTAACAATCGGTTAACTGCTCCGGAGATTCAAAAAGACATTGTCAAAGCTACTGCATTTGAAACTACTAACGCAATTATAAAGGATCTTGGAGATGAATATTTTGCTATTATGGTTGATGAGTCGCATGATATATCAAACAAAGAAGAAATGGTAATTTCTTTGTGTTATGTGAACCACAAAGGAAGTATTGTTAAGCATTTTCTTGGTATAATGTATGTCAGTGATACTACTGTTTTATCCTTAAAAAGAGGAATTGAGTCATTATTTAACAGACATGGATTAAGTGTATCAAGAATCCGTGGACAAGGTTATGATAGTGCTAGTAATATGAAAGGTGAATTTAATGGTCTTAAAAGTTTGATTTTGAAAGAAAATTCATCTACTTTTTATATCCATTGTTTTGCTCATCAATTGCAACTCACACTTGTTTTTGTAGCAAAAAATCATGTTCAATTTGCTACCTTTTTCAAATTAGTTGCTACTTTACTAAATGTTGTTGGAGGTTCATGCAAGAGACATGACATGCTTCGTGAAAATCAAGTTGATAGAGTTAAAGAAGCGTTAGAAAATGAAGAAATTCGTAGCGGACGCGGCATGAATCAAGAAATTGGTCTCAAATGAGGTGGTGATACTCGTTGGGGTTCACATTATCGCAGTTTAATAAGTTTGAGTCTATTGTATTCCTCAAAGATTGATGTACTTGAGATTATCAAGGAAGATGGATTGAGCGCAGAGCAAAAAGGTAAAGCTAATCTTCTCTTAGACACGTTACAAACATTCGATTTCGTGTTTATTTTGCATTTGATGAAAATTGTGCTGGGAATTAGTAATGAATTATCACAAGCATTACAAAGGAAAGATCAAGATATCAATAATGCCATGGGATTAGGTAAGCTCACAAAGGAACTTTTGTAAAATTTGAGAGATAGTGGATGGGAATCTTTGTTGAATGAAGTCTTTTTGTTTTGCATAACTCATGACATTGACATTCCTAATATGGAAGAGATGTTTTTGTTCAAAGGACGATCGCAACGTAGAGTTGAAAAGATTACGGATTCATATATTATCGCATTGATTTGTTCTATACTAATGTGGACATACAACTTTAAGAACTTAATGACCGTTTCACCGAGACAAATACTAAGTTGCTTCTTTGTTTGGCATGCTTGAATCCGAACAACTCATTTATTTCATTTGACAAGCAAAGATTAATTGAATTTGCTAAGTTTTATCCAAATGATTTTTCTCCCATTGATTTGGTAGTTCTTGAAAACCAGTTGGAGATATATATTCTTGATATACGAAGCAATGACAAATTCTCTGAGTTAAAAGGGACTGGTAACCTTGCAAAGATGCTAGTTAAGACTGGAAAGGATCATTTTTATCAGTTGGTGTATACACTTATTAAGTTGCCATTGATTTTACCTGTTGCTACAGCCATTATGGAAAGAGCATTTTCTGCAATGAAAATTGTAAAAAATCGGTTGCGGAATCGAATGGAAGATGATTGGCTGAATGATTGTTTAGTCACTTATACAGAGAGATATATATTTCATGACGTCGACAATGAGCTGATTATTCAACGATTTCAAACTATGTTGAGTCGTCGAGGACAATTATAAAATGTACTTTTCGTATTACTATAGTCTTTTCTTTTTCTCTCATTAATATGTTATAACATTATCATATGAGGTGAGTCATGTCTTGAAGACTCTGTATATGTTTTTGTGCTTACATTTTTATACTTGTTATAATTTGTATAAGTTAAATATTATTTTATGTATAGATAAGTATCTTAACATTTTATTACGGACTATATCACTGTTACAGGTGGAGCTAGATACCGGGTGCCTACACTGACTCCCGGTGCCTGGCTCTGCCACTGGTAGGATCACTTGGGTTAATCCAACACAAATGAATGAAAATTGGGATTCATAGTTAGTGATTGGAAATGGAATGACCAATAATGCATTCACTCTATGCACCTACTACGATGTTGACTGGGAAGTCTACGTACCGTAGGATGCGATAATCTACCATAGGTTACATTATATTCCTGGATCTTCGGCTAGATCTTGGCAATCCATGAACAAACTATGGTCTCATGCCCATTTGCAAAAGCTGAATTTTGTAGTTTGTCAGCAGCTACTAGTGATATCATTTGGCTTCATGGATTTTTTGCTAATATGTAGGTTGCCTGTTATTACTAGTACAATATTTTGTGATAATCAGGCAGCCTTATATACAGGGGCAAATTCAGAAATTATTTTAAATGAAAGTTAAAATTCATAATTTTTGAACTATATAAATATATTTATTTCAGTGTAGGCTAATTCATCGTTTAATTAAAAATACATATATATATCTATTAAGGTGAAAACTTTAACTACTCCAAGCTGCACTCCAAGCAGGATCGGGACCTGCAAAACAAAAGAACCGAGGGGGATGCCCATGGCACCCACTCTGACACGCAAGTCAGTTAATGTGAGATAGAGCTTGTAAGTTATGAGAGATGGATATTTTTCATACCTTTCCCTGTGGAACTGTTCCTATTTTATACTTGTGATAAGGAGATTCCCTAAATGAATAAGGATTCCTCTAAGATTAGGACTCCTAAGAGTCCTCATTTGCTCAGCAATCTATGGGGATTATACCGCCCATGAATCCTTCCTCATCCAGCCTCTTCGATCTTATCTTTATCCTGAAGGGTTCCTTGCTCGCGTGCCTGCCCAGTGACTCCGCTGGGGAAGGACAGGGCTGACCATTACTGCCAGGGCTGGAGCCCCACCCCTATCATCTGCTTCTCCACTCCTCTGAGCTGGCATACAGGTCTGGGGATTGTTACAACATTGGGGCTCTTCATTTTCCTCAGCGGTTACTAGCTGTTACAACCGCCCACTATACACGTCCCTCCAACTTCGCTGCCATTCTGTAGGCACATTTCCCGCGATTCATGTTGCTATTCCCCACGATCCTTTGTGGGTCAACTCATCCGTGTGTGGGGCCTCGTGGGGTCCTTTATAAAGGAAGCCCTTCCCGATTCGTGCCCCATTCGCATTCCATCATCCTTCAACTTTTCTTTACTCTTCTACTAATCTTCGACCACTACGCCTTATCACTGTCTAGGTACGCTCTCTTCCTTCCACTAATGGATAGGTCCCCTCAGTTAGGCACTTCCGATGGCCCTAATGACGGTCTCAGAGATGTCCCTCATACCCCTAGAAGTTATGAACCCATCCCTTCCATCCCGATTTCTCAAAGTCCTCCTCTCACTAGAGGCACTAGAAAGAGTTCCAAGAGACCTAGGTCTAAGTTTTCCTACTATCGTATGGTGCGACGCCCTTAGGTCCTGCTAAGATTGATGATCTCTTGGTTTTTGGTACAGAGCGTAAGGCTTGTACCACCCAAGAGAGGTCCATCACCCACCTTAGGGGCATAAAAGCCATTCCTTCTGACTTCAAGGTTTGTGTCCCGAGTGATGGTAGGCCTGTATCCATCGTACCTACTTTTACTTTCTTATTTGTTTTATGAAGTTCTTATTAACTTCGTTTAAGCTCTCTTTTGTGTAGATAACATGAAGATCTCCGAGCTTGTTACCTCCGCCCGAGGTGAGAGGGTGACCAGTAGGCGTTTGACTAAGGTTTTTGGGCAGCCTGCCCCGAAGAAGCAAATGACAGCCTCTTCCGTAGGTGATGCGGAGGTGCAGATCCTCGAGGAGCCTCCCGTTCTTGCCCCGGAGAAGCCTGTCTCCATTGAGGAGCACCCGGTTCCTCTCCTGGACTGTCCTGGCATACCCACTACTAGGCCTATCAAAACTGGGGCTATTAGTTCCCCATTTTTGCCTGAAGCACCACCGGTTCTACCTTGTAGGAGTTTGCCATCATCGTCCCTATCTCCTATCGCCCTAGGGCCTCGTTCTCCTCCCCTCAGATTGATGTATTGTGGGAGGAGCAACGTTGCCCTCTTGGCAAGACCTATCAGATCAACACTTCACGCCTACGCAAGCGTGGCGGGTTCATCCCACCTGGCCCCCTCCTTGGCTTTGACGACGTGATAGAGATTGATGACGGGTAGGGTGGTACCACTCGTGTTTTTGCTCGCTGCCTTACTACTGCCAGGGCTGACCAAGAAGTCAAGGAAGTCTTTTACGAGGTAACTTGTCCCATTCTCCCCTCACTGGATTACTTAGCTTTTTCCTAATGCTTTGCTCTTGTATTTTCAGAGTTGGTTAGACCTGAACCACTTCCACGGGATGCTCCATAAGGCCTTGGTGGCTTATGATAGGGTCGAGATCAACTCCTCTTTGGCTGAACTCCGAGCTGAAAAGAAAGCTGAAGCCTACAAATGACGCCTCGAGGAATACTACCGGGCCTGTGCCAAGGCCTTTGATAATGGCCTGGGCACTTTCAACAAAATGGAAACCCTGATTGAGAAGTAAAGCACTGTTATCCAGGAGGCTGGACTTTATCAATCCCTTTCTGGGATATCTTTACAGTAGCACTAAGGTCGCAATTGTCGGAGGCTCAAGAAACCTGCCGTCGCATCCTTGCTGAACAAGAGCTAGCTCTGCAGTCTTGCGAGAAGCTCGAGAAGGAGCTAAAAGAGGCTTCTGCTCGGGCCGTTGGTACCCATGCCAATTATGATCAGCTGGTGCAGGTTGTTGGCTCTCATGGAAAAGTTGTCATCGCCGCCTATAAAGAGAGTGATGCTTTTAAGGCTCTGCTAGGGGAGCTGCTCCATCCTGCCATTAACAAAGTTGAATACGATGATGAAGTCGCCCTCATGGAGGATGTACAGGCCCGCTTGCAAGGCCAGGGCATTCAGATTGACTTGTTAGACCTCCTTGGCGAAACCCTCCCTGACCCAGAGATTCATCGGTGATTCCTCCCAAGTCATAAGCACAGTTAGAGGAAGCCCGCCCTCTCTAGACCTGCTTTGACATTTCACTAAATTTTAATTGTTGCTTTCACCCAAGGGCCCTGATCCCTTCATTGTACATTTTTCTTTTGTTTTTGATGGAGCTTTATTTCCAGGGTTTCTTGGGCTGTTAATATGCAAACCCTTTTTAAGTTCGCTTTCTCGTTTTCTTTTACGAGTTTTTGTTTGCGCATCTTAGTCGTATTTCGACTCTGCTTTATGTATGCTAGGTTCTTTGAACCTCTGGCCCTTTTTTCTTTTTTAGTACTTCCCCTGGATCTTATGGTCCTCTTCAGGGACAACCCTATTAGCAGAGATGAGTCATTTTATCTGTAGGGCACAGCCCTTTCCGGGCACAAACTATTTTGAATCGTGGTATCAGACCCTTCAAGAAGAGCTCTCTAAACATAACATAGGAGCAAAACCAAATCTTTAGGAGGGGAACAGAGCTTTTATTATTTCAAAAAGCATTACATAGACTCCTATTGAATGCTATTTATTCACTAACATTATTCTGGAGGTGTTACATGAAATATTTTCTAAGGTGTTCAACATTCCATGCATTGGCTAACTCCTTTCTACTAGGTTCTTCTAACCTAAAGACTCCTGGCCTGATTTCCTTTGTCGCTAGATAAGGGCCTTCCCAGTTTGGCCCCAACTTTCCTTGTCTAGGTTGGGGTTTGAAGATGGCCTTCCTGAGCACCCAATCTCATTTCCGGATATTTTTGAGTTGGACCTTCTTGGCAAAGGATGTGGCCATGACTTTTTTTCCCTCCAGCATCTTTATCTGTGCCTTCTACCGAAACTCCTCAATCAGGTCGAGATCTTCACGGAGCCCCTGATCATTTATTTCTTCCTCATAAAGCTGCATCCGACTATTTGGAATACCCACATCTACTGAGAGCACCACTTCCGTGCCAAATATTAGCAATTACGGGGTCTTCGTTGTTGCGGTGCTTGGGGTTGTCCGGTGAGCCCACAAGACCTCTGGAAGCATGTCCGCCCAGAGTCCTTTTGCCTGCCCCAACTTGGTTTTGATGCCCTGCAAAACAGCTCGGTTAGTTACTTCGACATGCCCATTAGTTTGGGGTGAGCTACAGAAGCAAATTTTAGTTTAATCCCTAGCTCCTCGCATTTTCCACGAAAGTAACTAGAGTCAAATTGCCTGCCATGATTTGTGATCAGGGCTCGAGGCACCCCAAAGTGACACACTATTGATTTCTAAACAAAGTTCCAGGTTGCTCCTTCGAAGATTCTAGGGATGACCTTAGCTTCTACCCACTTGGTGAAGTAGTCAACTGTCACGAACAAAAACTTCTTTTGACCTTTGGCCAGAGACAAAGGTCCCAAAATATCCAGCCCCCTACTGGGCAAAAGGCCAGGGACTAACCATGTAGGTCAACTCCATTGCCAGCTGCTGAGGTAACCTGAAAAACCTCTGGCACGTATCACATCTTTTCACCATTTCCAATGCATCATTCTACATCATGGGCCAATAATATCCCTGCCAGAGGGTCTTTCGGGCCAGCGCCCTACCCCCCAAGTGATTTCCACATATCCCTTCGTGTATCTCTCTAAGCACCTGATTGCTCTCTTCTTGAGTTACACATTTCAGCAGAGGCCAGGCGTAGGCCCGCTTGTATAGTTGCCCTCCCAGCATAATAAATTTTGAAGCTCGTCGCTCTATACTTCAAATTCAACCACTAAGATATGCCTCATCTCAAGGCCATCCAAGCCTTAGACTCAACAAAATAGGTACACAAGCATGCATATGCCTCAAATATTGAAATACTATGTTATAAAGTCACTTATCATACCATTTTAACTTTATCTCTTCAATTGACTTGTCTATTAACCCAGCCTACTAACTCCATTAACCCAAGCCAGCATGCACGACCATTAAACAATAACATAGTTCATTAAGCTATTACAGGCCACCTACGAACCAAATACAAACAAGATCCAATACAATTACAAGTCGAGTTTCTATAGTTCCAATCAAATTACAATTCAAACCATTTCACTAATTCACATGGATTCGCAAGTATTAATAATGAAAGCCAACACAACCAAACACGGTAACTCTCGAGTTTTCCTTGTATCACTTTGCGAAGATGTTGAACCTGAAAGGTGTTAGAAACGAGGGTGAGTATACAACTGGTATACTCAGTGAGGGAGATGATGCAATATACCAAGCATGCAACATGATATGCAACAGAATAAAAGCATATTCAACGTCAAATAACACAACCAAGTAAACAAGTAATTAACCACATATTCAAAGGATACGGTTCCACTTTCAGTCTTCAATCTCATATCACGAACTTCACGCAAGTGCCGACAAACCCTTACTCCTCCAAATTGGGGTACTCCGGATGTACCCCGATCCAACGAATCATATCTCCCGAGGTAGGTCCGTATGCCCCAACGAGATGAACTACGCCTCTGGGGTAGGGGAGTATGCCTTAGCGAGAAGGGACAGGGAAACCATGGTAGTCGAGGGAGCATGGCAAGCCCGACGCCGCCCGTGTTACTTGACACTACAATGCCCGAAAAGGTTGTGCAACCCCAAGTCAAGTCATAAGAGCCAAGATTATCAAATAACATATAAGAGGGACGACAAAGTAGGCCGCCCTCACAATTAGTCACAATAACACGAAAAGACTCAATAGAGCAAGTAAAATAATACATATAAACTTTAACAATTACTAAATAATTCAATTTAGAAACAATAAATCAAGTTAAAATGCACAGAAGAGATGAAAACTCCATCAACTCTACCAAGCTTCAAAATAAAGATTGCCTTCACATCACTCTCAATCACCTTGAACATAAAGTCAAACATTACTTCAATTACTCTTTAACTACAACATTCATTAATTACCCAACTAGGTTAGTTAACTTATAGTTTCACTTATTTAGCATACAATATCCATTAGAATTCTCTTTTTAACAAAATACTACTTTTATATACTTTAACTTAACATATATTCCAAGTAGTCATTTCCCACAACATAACTCATATAATTATAAGCAACACGGTATTATAAACAAGATACAAACATATTTTAATGAAATAGCTATACAACCTATTTCATGAAACTTCTCCAAACAACTACATATTACATACCAATACCATTTAAACTCGTATTTAAATCATTTAAAAGTCAATTATAATAACTACATCAATTCAAATAACCAACTATGCATCAAACTCAACTAGTTCATATAAAATCCAACTAAAACCTTTCCACATGCTTAGTATTTAGGTCATAAACTTCACACTTATACCACATATAACTCAATCATGATCAATTAGAGCTATTATAACAATAATAACTACAAGTGCAACTAATTCAAGTAATTCACAAGAATCCAACAAATCTCATTCTAAATGCCTACAAAACAAGCTCTAAACTTCACACATGAGAACCAATTCTAAACCTAACTTTACTACTTGCATATAGTCACATTATGATGCATAGAAATACAACAAAACCACCATTTAGGTCATGTTAACATAAAACTCCGAAAAGCCCTTTAAGTGATTTGAACTACAACTATCTAATTCGATTATCTAAACCACGCCATAAATACATCTTAGATTCTTCCTAACACATCTAAGATCATATACTTATTCAAACAAGCCATCGCTAACACTTCGCTTCAAAGACCCCTTCGTCTACTAAAATAATTTGACACCCAAATGAAACACAAGGTACAAGATCCACAAGTAAGTTATTCCAGACTTCTAATGACACCTTATGGCACCAATTAGAACCACAAGACCTCACTTTATACTATATCCAACGTAAAAGTCCCAAATCTCCTTTTTTGCGTTTTAACTACAAGTACTCTAACCAAACCCCAATTTGGTGCCATAAAGGTACATTAATCACTACCACACCTAATAAAGACTATCTACATCATTATATTCCATCTGGATTCACTTTTCGGATAAAGCCCCTTTGAATTCTAAGCAAATTATGCAAATTTTCTAAAGTTCCAATCAAGCCAATCACATCTAACCACTAATCTATACTCATTAGTGCCTATATTAGCTATAGATAGCATCGAATCAATCTTAGAATCAACTTTGCACAAAACCCTAAATATCACTAAAACATTTTCCATTTTCTCCAACATATGCTTAAATTAATTAATTCCGTTCCCTATGCTATAGACCTCCAAACTGATTATTTTTGTGTATAAACGTAGCTCTTTGAGTGTAGATGACTTTATCCTCAAGCAGAACTCAATTCTGATCTAAATTCCACAAGTTATGACCTTTTCTGTGCAACTGCGCGAACTGCCCCTGCACCAGCAACTTTGGGCACATTTCTGAAATAGCTAAATCGCAGGGTCAAAACGTTAGAATTTGCCTTAGCTCTAGAAATCAACATTTGTTCTAAACTGTCTAATCTAGCTTCCATATAAGTTTTGTTCAATTCTAAGCACATTTGCTATACCAAAACTACTTTGGAAGTCAGGGGCAGTGCAGTGTCCAAATCTGAATTTTGCTTGCTTATCATCTTCTTATTGTTTCTTGCATTTAAGCCAACAATAACCATTACTTTAGCCTATATAACATTCTTACACTTCATTTAGGACATTTAACAAACACCTAAACTACCCAATTATACTTAGTTGACAAAACAACTCTACAACTAAAGATAGCATGCAAGAATTCATTCTATGAGCACTAGAGAGTTTCTATAACCTTTAGCATACTAATACTTTAGCTAAACATACATTTCAACATCTTTGAACACTTATATAAAACATAGCATGCATACATATAGCTGAATAATCCAAATAGAATGCAAATAATATGAATGTTCTCACCTAGATATGCAGAATGGCATGAAAATTCTCCTTACAAAGCTGATTTCTTCTTCTTCTTCTTCCTTATTTTCTTCTTCTCTTCTTCTTTCCTTTCTATCGTGTGTTGTGAGTGTGTGCTGAATTTGTGTGTGTGTGTGTGTGGAGATCTGATTTTTGTGTGTCTTTTGTGTGTTTGTGTGTGTTGTAGATATTAGTAGGTGTAAATAATAAAAGAAAAAAAACCAAATGACAAATATGCCCTTCAACTAAATGTTATTAACTAGTTTGCCATTCTAGTTTAATTCTAACTAATTTAGTTGCTCCAATTCCTAATTGTCTGCGTTAATTATTTTCTACGATTCCTACAATTTTTTTCAAAGTGTTCGTGAAGTCCCAAAATTGCATGTTAAATGAGAATTATGCACATTAACCAATTAAACGTGCCTACCTACATAAGAATGCATTTATATTGATGCAATATATGTTAATAGATGAAATTTCTTGTTAAATTAGATGTATGCACATAGTTTGAGATAAATGAACGTTAAACGAAATAGATGCACGTAACCCAAAAATATGATATTTTATGCAAACGAATATACATAAATAATTAAAGTAGACATATAAATATATGCACATCAATAAAATAATTATATGCACTATCCCCTCCTTCAAACAATTGCGTCCTCGCAATTCCTTCTTTCAAGAAAACTCCACATGTGCATCTTGAACACCCAAGAAGAATTCCAAAGAAGAGACCATATGAATTCCAAAGGTGAGTGACAAGGCTCCAGTAGATTGCTTGATCAATTGTTCCTTCCTTTGCTGATCCATATCCTCGTGGACCCACTGTTGGCCATCTCTTCATAAGGGAGAGTTTGCTTACCAATTCAAATGAGATTATATGTATGCATGCAATAGATAGTATGTGAAGTACATATACTAACAAATATACCACATAGAAGTACCCCTACTCACATATTTGTTCGTCTATTACAATCATCATATTTCACATAAGCAAGTCACGTAGAAAAACATTTTCACTTAAGTCACACATAATCACATAGTTAGACATATCACAAAATCTTCCTATTTCACACAAATGTAACCTATAGAACATATTTTCACTTAAGCAAATGCCCTATTCAAAACACACTTCATATGCACGCACTCGAGGTTCACTACCTACCAGACCGAGGACCCTGTCTCGGCTGAGAGCTAACTAAGCTCTGATACCACTACTGTAACACCCCGATCCCTCACGAGACCGGGGTCCTGATCCCAAACCCAAAGCACAAAAGTTTAGGGGAATCGGACGGAGTCTCCCCTGTTTATAGGACTAATCAAAAACCTGCAAATAATATAATACAACTACAAAACCATAATCCAACATTCTCATATACTTCAAATTCAACCACTAAGCTATGCCTCATCTCAAGGCCATACAAGCCTTAGACTCAACAAAATAGGTACACAAGCATGCATAGGCCTCAAATATTGAAATACTATGTTATAAAGTCACTTATCATACTATTTTAGCTTTATCTCTTCAATTAACTTGTCTATTAACCCAGCCTACTAACTCCATTAACCCAAGCAAGCATGCACGACCATTAAACAATAACATAGTCCATTGAGCTATTACAGGCCACCTACGAACCTAATACTAACAAGATCCAATACAATTACAAGCCAAGTTTCTGTAGTTCCAATCAAATTACAATTCAAACCACCTCACTAATTCACATGGAATCGCAGGTATTAATAATGAAAGCCAACACAACCAAACACAGTAACTCTCGAGTTTTCCCTGTATCACCTTGTGAAGATGCTGAACCTGAAAGGTGTTAGAGACGAGGGTGAGCATACAATTGGTATACTCAGTGAGGGAGGTGATACAACATACTAGACATGCAACATGATATGTAACAGGATAAAAGCATATTCAACATCAAATAACACAGCCAAGTAAACAAGTAATTAACCACATATTCAAAGGATACGGTTCCACTTCAAGTCTTCAATCTCGTACCACGAACTTCACACAAGTGCCGCCAAACCCTTAATCCTCCAAATTGGGGTACTCCGGATGTACCCCAATCCTATGACCCATATCTCCCGAGGTAGGTCCATATGCCCCAACGAGGTGAACCACGCTTTTGGGGTAGGGGAGTATGTCTCAGCGAGAAGGGACTGGGAAACCATAGTAGCCGAGGGAGCACGGCAAGTCCGACACTGCCCGTGTTACTCGACACTACCATGCCCGAAAAGGTTGCACAACCCCAAGTCAAGTCATGAGAGCCAAGATTATCAAATAACACATAAGAGGGACGACAAAGTAGGCCGCCCTCACAATTAATCACAATAACATGAAAAGACTCAAGAGATCAAGTAAAATAATACATATAAACTTTAACAATTACTAAATAATTCAATTTAGAAACAATAAATCAAGTTAAAATGCACAGAAGAGATGAAAACTCCTTCACCTCTACCAAGCTCCAAAATAAGGATTGCCTTCACATCACTCTCAATCACCTTGAACATAAAGTCAAACATTACTTCAATTACTCTTTAACTACAACATTCATTAATTACCCAACTAGGTTAGTTAACTTATAGTTTCACTTATTTAACATACAATATCTATTATAATTCTATTTTTATCAAAATACTACTTTTATATACTTTAACTTAACATATATTCCAAGTAGTCATTTCCCACAACATAACTCATATAATTATGAGCAACACGGTATTATAAACAAGATACAAACATATTTTCATGAAATAGCTATACAACCTATTTCATGAAACTTCTCCAAAAAACTACATATTACATACCAATACCATTTAAACTCTTATTTAAATCATTTAAAAGTCAATTATAATAACTACATCAATTCAAATAACCAACTATGCATCAAACTCAACTAGTTCGCATAAAATCCAATTAAAAACTTTTCACATACTTAGTATTTAGGTCATAAACTTCACACTTATACCACATATAACTCAATCATGATCAATTAGAGCTATTATAACAATAATAACTACAAGTGCAACTAATTCAAGTAATTCACAAGAATCCAACAAATCTCATTCTAAATGCCTACAAAACAAGCTCTAAACTTCACACATGAGAACCAATTCTAAACCTAACTTTACTACTTGCATATAGTCACATTATGATGCATAGAAATACAACAAAACCACCATTTAGGTCATGTTAACATAAAACTCCGAAAAGCCCTTTAAGTGATTTGAACTACAACTATCTAATTCGATTATCTAAACCATGCCATAAATACATCTTAGATTCTTCCTAACACATCTAAGATCATATACTTATTCAAACAAGACATCGCTAACACTTCGCTTCAAAGATCCCTTCGTCTACTAAAACAATTTGACACCCAAATGAAACACAAGGTACAAGATCCACAAGTAAGTTATTTCACACTTCTAATGACACCTGATGACACCAATTAGAACCACAAGACCTCACTTTATACTATATCCAACATAAAAGTCCCAAATCTCCTTTTTTTTTGCATTTTAACTACAAGTACTCTAACCAAACCCCAATTTGGCGCCAAAAAGGCACATTAAGCACTACCACACCTAATAAAGACTATCTACATCGTTATATTCCATCCAGATACACTTTTCGGATAAAGCCCCTTTGAATTCTAAGCAAATTATGCAAATTTCCTAAAGTTCCAATCAAGCCAATCACATCTAACCACTAATCTATGCTCATTAGTGCCTATATTACTTATAGATAGCATTAAATCAATCCTAGAGTCAACTTTGCACAAAACCCTAAATATCACTAAAACATTTTTTATTTTCTCCAATAGAGGCTTAAATTAATCAATTCAATAACTTATTCTATAGAACTCCAAACTGACTAATTTTTATGTATAAACATAGCTCTTTGAGTGTAGATGACTTTAGCCTCAAGAGGAACTCAATTCTGATCTAAATTCTACAAGTTATGACATTTTCCGTGCAACTGCACGAACTGCCCCTACATGAGCAATTTTCAGACACATTTTGGAAATAGTTAAATCGCGGAGTCAAAACGTTAGAATTTTCTTTAGCTCTAGAAATCCACATTTGTTCTAAAATGGCTACTATAGCTGCCATATAAATTTCGTTCAATTTTAAGCACGTTTTCTATACCAACACTACTTCGGAAGTCAAGGGCAGTACAGTGTCCAAATCCGAATTTTTCTTGCTTATCATCTTCTTGTTATTTCTTGTGTTTGAGCCAACAATAACCATTACTTTAGCCTATATGACATTCCTACACTTCATTTAGGACATTTAACAAATACCTAAACTACACAATTACACTTAGTTGACAAAGCAACTCTACAACTAAAGATAGCATGCAAAAATTCATTCTATGAGCACTAGAGAGTTCCTATAACCTTTAGCATACTAATACTTTAGCTAAACATACATTTCCAACATCTTTGAACACTTACATAAAACATAGCATGCATACATATAGCTGAATAATCCAAATAGAATGCAAATAATATGAATTCTCTCACCTAGACATGAAGAATGACATGAAAATTGACCTTACAAAGCTGATTTATTCTTCTTCCTTATTTTCTTCTTCTCTTCTTCTTTCCTTTCTATCGTGTGTTGTGTGTGTGTGCTGAATTTTTGTGTGTGTGTGTGGAGATCTGATTTTTGTGTGTCGTTTGTGTGTTTGTGTGTGTTGTAGTATATTAGTAGGTATAAATAATAAAAGAAAAAAAAACCCAAATGACCAACATGTCCTTCAACTAATTGCTATTAACTAATTTGTCATTCTAGTTTAATTCTGACTAATTTAGTTGCTCCAATTTCTAATTGTCTGCGTTAATTATTTTCTACGGTTCCTACAATTTTTTCCAAAGTGTTCGTGAAGTCCTGAAATTGCATGTAAAATGAGAATTATGCACATTAACCAATTAAATATGCCTACCTACATAAGAATGCATTTATATTGATGCAATATATGTTAATAGATGAAATTTCTTGTTAAATTAGATGTATGCACATAGTTTGAGATAAATGCACGTTAAACGAAATAGATGCACGTAACCCAAAAATATGATATTTTATGCAAACGAATATACGTAAATAATTAAAGTAGACATATAAATATATGCACATCAATAAAATAATTATATACACGGGTCGGAGTGTTACACCCTAACTCCTTCGCCGGAATCCATAGCTGAATAAACAACATGACAATAATTAAAATAAGTATATAATAGAAAAATAAAAAAAATATTTAAATTTAAATAATATGAAGAAAAAAATTCAACAAAATAAAAAAAATTAAATGAATAAAATTACAAAACATATAAATATAAATAATATAAAGAAAAAATATTCAACAAAATAAAAATTAAATGAATAAGATTACTAATAAATTATAAAAAACTTAGTTTAAGAAATAAAAAACAACAATTAAATAACATAAAATCTATTTTTTTTAAAGCTTGTTTTTTTTACAAAGAAAATAATATATTTTTTAAAAGAAAAATATAAATATAAATATAAATATAAATAAATAAATAAATAAATATATATATATATATATATATATATATATATATATATAATAAACAACAATTAAATGAATAAAATTACAAAAAATATAAATTTAAATAATATAAAAAAAATATTCAAAAAAAACTCAAATGAATAAAATTACAAAAGAATTATAAAAAAAAACTTACTTTAAGAAATGAAAAACAACAATTAAATAATATAAAATCTATTTTTTTATTTAAAAAAAAAGCAATAAAAAAAGCAACAAAAACAATCTGTTTAATATATATATATATATATATATATATATACATAAACCCTACCCATCTCCCCACTTTCATTTCCCCTCTTCTTCACCTCCACTGCCGCCACTCCCCCTTTCTTCAATCACAGCATCGCCACCATCCCACCTCATTTCCTCCCCACGACATCACCACCCCCACGGCATCATCGCCCTCGTCCCTCCCCACGGCATCACCACCTCTACATGACCTACGCACCCCCCATGGCACCCATGAAAACATACCTTTTTCTATTTTGGAAATGTGATTTTTCTGGTTTTTTTTTCTTTTTGCTTTGAACTTGAATGTTGAATCAGTATATATGTATATACCAGAAACAACCCAGGGGGGAGGAGATAATAAAAGCCATAACAGAAAGCGGAATAAACACAGATAATAGATAAGGAAAATAAATGAAATACAGATAAGATGAAGACAAAAGAGGAAACTGAATCTCTTACTTGTTATTAACTGTCAAGGAAGCAGTTCTACATTGTTGGTTGTACAGGAGTACAATATGCAAATAGTGATTCTGAATTAAAAGGAAAATGTTCTAAAGGAAGAAAATTCGGATCCTATGTTAATGAGACGGACTCTGTCTTAAATAGGATGTCGAATCTGAAAACAATAGGAAAAAAATGGAAAAGAAAAGTCAAAAGTAACTTTTCCTAAAGTGAACAATAAAAAGTCCATGGGACAGAAGTATAACCAAAGGTATGGCAATAAACCATACACGCATAAGAAGAAACATTACCAGAGGTTTCCACGAAGAAATTGGAAATATCAAAAAGATAGTAAAAAAGAACAGAAAACCACAGGATGTTTCAAATGTGGTAAACCAGGACATTTTGCAAAAGATTGCAAAATCAGATCGCTTATTCAATCTTTGGAATTAGATGAAGCTACAAAGTGTAGAATCATCCAATCCATAGATGATCTTAAATTATCATCCAGCTCTTCTTCAGATTACTCTGATGAAGAAAATATTAATCAAATTGGAACAGACAACTACTATTCCAGTAGTTCTTCCAACTCCATCCAGGAATGTGCTTGTCCTAGCAAAGGAGCATGTTTCTGTTAGAAAGGATTAAATGTCCTTACAGACTCTTATGGTCTTATGATCGATATGATCTGTAAGATCAATGATCCAGAAGAAAAGCAAGCTTATCTTCTCAGACTCAAAGAAATAATAGACCAAAAAGAAGAAGATAAACCTCAATCTATTCCTATCCAGAATAACATCAAGAATACAAATTATTCTGATGTCCTCAGTTATTTCCATAAGAGAAAAACCCAACCAGTGGGAATCTCTGATCTCTAGCATAAGATTAAACTATTAAAAACAGAAATCCAGCAACTCAGACAAGAGTATAAGCAAGAGATTTGTGATCTCTGAATAGATCATGAACATCTTCAACAAGATGTCCAACTCTTACAAATAGAATCCTTAGAACGTCAAGAACATCTTTCTCAGAATGATGAACTTGATAAACAGACTCAGATTGCTATTGGCAAACTGACAGAAGGAGCTAGCACTTCCAAACCCACAGAAGATTATCTCAATCTTTTAAACAGAATCACGTACCAAAAATGGTATGTCCAGTTAGCCATCAAGGTTAATGATTTCAAGTTTGAAACCATTGCCTTACTTGACTCAGGTGCAGATATGAACTGCATCCAAGAAGGTCTCATTCCTTCTCGATATTTCGAGAAAACCAAAGAGAAGCTTTCTACAGCTGACTCTACTAGACTTCATATCCAATACAAATTACCTAATGCACATGTGTGTAATCAAGGTATATGTTTTCCTACCAGTTTTGTGCTGATAAAACAGTTAAATTCCCAAGTCATTCTCGGGAACCCATTTCTTCAACAGTTATTTCCCATGACTGTTTCAGAATAAGGTATATCTACCAATGTGTTAGGTAAACCTATCCTTTTTGAGTTTTACTTCCCTTCACAACGAAGATATATTAACTCAATCCAACAAAAAGAAAACCAGATCAGTTTTCTTAAACAAGATATCAAAAGTCTCAGAATTGATGAACAGATTGCTAAACAGCAAAAGTCCATCAATGAATTCCAGACCAAACTTGAAAATGAAGTTTGTTCAGACATTCCTACGGCCTTTTGGGTTCGTAAGAAACATTCAGTCTCTCTTCCTTATGAGAAGGATTTTTCAGAACAGAATATTCCTACCAAGGCTCGGCCCATTCAGATGAACCAGGAATATCTATCTCTTTGCAAAAAAGAGATCCAGAGTTTATTAGATAAAAAGTTGATCTGACCCAGCAAAAGCCCATGGTCGTGTGCAGCCTTTTACGTTAATAAACATGCAGAACAGGAACGAGGCGTCCCCCATTTAATTATCAATTATAAGCCCTTGAACAAAGTCTTACAATGGATCAGATATCCATTACCCAACAAAAATGATCTCCTTAAGAGATTAAATCAGGCCCATGTCTTCAGTAAATTTGACATGAAATCAGGATTTTGGCAGATCTAAGTCTTAGAATCAGAAAGGTACAAGACAACATTCACCGTTCCATTTGGACAATATGAGTGGAATGTTATGCCTTTTGGATTCAAGAATGCACCTTCAGAATTCCAGAATATCATGAATCAGATTTTTAATCAGTACACAGATTTCACAATTGTTTACATTGATGATGTTTTAGTCTTCAGTAATGACATTCATCAACATTGGAAACATTTCCATATTTTCTTTAAAGTCATTAAAGAAAACGGTCTTGTGGTTTCTGCACCCAAGATTAGAATTTTTCAGACCAAAATTAGGTTTCTTGGAAATATGATTTCTTTCGGGAAAATCACCCCAATCCAGAGAACACTTGATTTTGCAGAAAAATTCCCAGACATTCTGCGAGAAAAAACACAGTTGCAAAGATTTTTAGGATCTTTAAACTATGTTGCAGATTTTTATCCTGGCATTCGCCATTTATGTAAACCTCTTTTTGAACGTCTTAAGAAGAATCCTCGAGCATGGACTAATATCCATACCAACGTTGTTAAGGAAATTAAGCGTCAAGTCAGAGTTTTACCGGTTTTGACTTTATGTCAACCAGACACCCCAAAGATCGTTCAGACAGATGCTTCTGAATTAGGATTTGGTGGTATCCTTATCCAGATTTTAGAACGAAAAGAACACATTGTTCGATTCCATTCAGGAACTTGGGATAAAGCCCAACAGAACTATTCAACAGTTAAAAAAGAAATTTTGTCCATTGTCATATGTATATCAAAATTTCAAGACGATTTGTTGAATCAGAAATTCTTAGTTCGTGTTGACTGTAAGTCAGCAAAAGATGTGCTTACTAAGGATGTTAAAAATATTGCATCTAAACAGATATTTGCCAGATGGCAGGCTATCCTGTCAATTTTCGATTTTGATATTCAGTACATCAAGGGAGAGGATAACTCCATCCCTGATTTCCTAACAAGAGAATTTCTAACAGGCCACGTGCCTATCACATAGGATTCCTCCGGGAATACATTTTCAATTTTGTTTTCTTTTTACAGGTCACATAAGCGGGCACCAAAAATCCAATTAATGGATTCAGATTGATTGTTTCAAGTCCACCGCAATTAAGTAGATTGGAACATAGATTCAGATCCAGAAGCGTAATTGATAATTGTTTCAATTTCATAATTCTTTCTATATATTGTTGCTAACCATTTTGCAGGATCATTAATTCTTGACACTTAATAGCAATGGCACCCAAGAAAGAGAAAGGAAAAGCGAAAGCACTAGATCTCGCATCTTATGCTCAGAAAGCTAGAACTCCAGTTGCAACCCCAGCTCAATCATCAACCCCAGTAAAGGTTGAAGATAAACAGATAACATATACACCATATTCTACCCAGTCACCCCTAGGTAGAAACCTCACAGTTTTGGGGACAATTACCCCTCAAAAACAGTTAACAGATGTTCGTGCAGGTACTGCAGGTACATCGTCCTCCCAGACGACAACTAGTAACAGGTTTCAGCCACTTGTTACTAAGAAAAAGACAGTAACCCCAAAACCTAAACAGACACAACCACAATTTTCGTCACCCACATACATATACAAGAATGTCTTTGACCAGATTCTTGTAACAGAACCATTCCATTTCAGACAGAACCCCAACATGACACCCGATGAGTTTGCCAGGGCGTTCCTTCATCCTCATTCAAACTACATCCCAGACAACACATATAAGACATAGAGTTACTATGAGTCAATTCTCATAGCAACAGAGTCCATAGAATTTGTTGCAGACGACAAAAACAAACCCCCAGGCCAGTATAGCCATGTCAAGGCTAAACTTCAGAAACTGATCACCCTCGATCAATAGGGACAACCCCCACAGAAAACCAAACAGATCCCAGATGACATACCCCTCAGAGACTATAACTATTATGACTACATTCAAGCGTGGTTCAGAGCTTTCAACCGCCAGAATGACAAGCATGATATGTCATGGTTTTTCCTCTTCACAAAAACATTTCCATTAGAGGTTCCAAATTGGTTCATCCAATGGTGGGCATCATTCGTCCCAATCACACACATTTTACTAGAACCAGTCCTAGAAGGATTCCAGTATTTCACAGAACAATGGAAGGCACCAGCTCAGTTAGCTTATCTTCCTCCATTCTTTGTGTTTTACAGAATCTTTTTTGTCACGTGGATTTTTAGATCAGAAGTCGCGTACAAGCAAGTTTCTTTCGGAAACCATCAAGACATCTTGGCTTTCAGAAGAGCTCATTCAGTCATGTGGTGGAAAAAGATGAACAACAGTTCTTGTTCAAAACCAAAAGTCCAAGCATGGCTCGAGACAAACCAGCAGCAGAAAAAAGAAATCCAATCAGAACAGCAGGAATTTCTTTCCTTCAAGAATTTCCTCACTACACAGTTAGCAGCGGCCACCAGTTTTGACAAAGTCAAGGCCATCATGCTACAATTAGAAGAATTAGACAAAGCCTCAGACCAGGCATCAGTATCAACAGATCATGCCGATGACAATGAAGATGATTGTTACGGTATTTATACTCCCCTATGAGTATAAACTGGAAACAGAAATAGAAAATACAGAATTTTGTAATACTCCTCTATGAGTATAAACTGGGCCATAGGAGTTTTCCAGCGTTCTCTCCAAAAACACAGGACAGATGAGTTTCCTAATGTTCTCTAAAAACATTGGACATATAGGGTTTTGTTCTTCTAAGTTCCCTTCAAAAACTAGGATGAATCGGTAAGACTTCCCCTATCTGAAGTCATATGGTTTCTGAAGAATTCCATGAAACTTCAGCTAGTCCAGGTCAAACGGCAACTGGTAAAGACATATCAAGTCCGTTGATGGGTGTGGCTTTCCCAAAAAGCCAAAGGAAATTTAGAAACTTGTTTATCTTCTAGCCTGTATTTTATTTTGTATTTTACTTAGTCAACTTACCTTTAGCCAACTTACCTTTAGTGAACCTATTTCAAAAACCATGTAAGTTCACGGCGTTAAGGAGCAGAGGGCGTAAGACTCCATGTTGGCCATGTGGCGATTTGGTGAGAAGTAGTTAGGCTTCGAAGATAGTAAGACTATATAAGATGTAGGGTAGATTATAGGGAAAATAGACTAAGTTTATTTATTTTCTTTGTAATAGTGGGAAATACACTTCGATCATTGTACTTGCATGTATTCTACCATTAGTCAGTATGGTCCAGACTGAAGAAGTTCACAGCGTCTTCAGCACAGAACCAGATTCAGACTCAGAGACGATGAAGAAGATGAATCTACAGTCAAGATTCCATCATCAGACATCATTATCACAAGACGACGAAATTACTTTCGATCACAGAGAAAGTAATCCAGTCAAAAGACAGAATCATCACATCGAGACAAGTGATCTTTTGGCCACAGTAAAAGCCAGCCATGATCATCAAGTCACGACAAAACATGATTCGGCCACAGTAAAAGTCGACCACTATTCATGAATAGTAAAAATTACTTTTTACTGTTCACTTTAGGAAAAGTTACTTTTGACTTTTCTTTTCCATTTTTGTTTTCTATTGTTTTCAGATTCAACATCCTATATAAGACAGAGACTGTCTCATTAACATAGGATCCGAATTTTCTTCCTTTAGAACATTTTCCTTTTAATTCGGAATCACTCTTTGCACATTGTACTCCTGTATAACCAACAGTGTAGAACTGCTTCCTTGACAGTTAATAACAAGTAAGAGATTCAGTTTCCTCTTTTGTCTTCATCTTATCTGTATTTCATTTATTTTCCTTATCTATTATCTATGTTTATTCCGCTTTATGTTATGGCTTTTATTATCTCCTCCCCCCTGGGTTGTTCATCTTCATCTTTACCAGGTCGAGACATATCAAGTCCATTCTGGCAGTTGAAGGCTCTGATACCAGAAACAACAACCCAGGGGGGAGGAGATAATAAAAGCCATAATAGAAAGCGGAATAAACACAGATAATAGATAAAGAAAATAAATGAAATACAGATAAGATGAAGACAAAAGAGGAAACTGAATCTCTTACTTGTTATTAACTGTCAAGGAAGCAGTTCTACACTGTTGGTTGTACAGGAGTACAATGTGCAAAGAGTGATATCGAAGACTAAGGCTGATAGAGCACAAGACTCTGTCTGACCTAGCTGATTGAGAACAGGTTCACCATTCTCATTGGTTTTCACCATATTAAGAATGCCTTCTTTGGTAGCATCACTGAGGTGGTCATCCCACCATCCTTTGAGCTGACCATTGAAGCCAAGAATGATATTTCTGGTTGCTTCTCTTTCAGAAACTGCTTGTTTGTAAATGTTACCGATGATCATTTGTTTGGTAACATTGAGAATTTGATATTCTGACATCCCATCTATGTTCCATTCATAGATTTGAGATCCTGAGAAAGATCTTTATGACATGTGGGCATGTAAGCGATACGGTATGATCTGGAAAACAATTAAAGAAAATAGTTCCGTTACAAAGACTCGTTTCTACTAAACCTAGTAGTGAATCATTGTATCTGAGTAACCTACAATCTCTAAGAGCTAGATATACACTAGTATCTAGTCCTTCTCTGATTAAAGGCTTATGCGCGACTTGCACCTGGCCAATATGTAGAAACCTATAGCCGTTTCTAATGGCTTTGTTAATACTTTTCTGGGAGAAAAGTCTGATACCATAATTATTATGTTGATTGTGGTACACATGCATATGAAGTTATTTATCGTCTTAATTATAAATTAATGACTACAGGATTAAATCCTAGATCTATAACTAGAAAACGTCCTAAAGGTGAGACTATCCTTTGGAACATGGACAGAAATAGATCTATAGTTAACATACCCAGAACCATTAGGTGGAATAAAATTTTACTTCCAGAAAGGTGGGATATTGAACATGCCACCAAACCAGTTGTTCAGGACCAGAATATCCAGAACTCCAGAATAGAACAGATCATTCAATATGATGATGGTACTGTTTCCATCAAAATATATAGAGGTAATAGAGGATCAGTGTTATCCCGATCAGCTTCTAGTGTTTCTAGGATCAGTATTTCTGACCCTACTCCAGGATTTGTTGATCTTTCCTCAACACACAGAACCCAGACTCAATCTGTCCCTATTGGGATTAGAATTGAAGAACAGACTGCTCGCCTAGTCTATCCAGAATTTGAACCAACAGATACATCATCTGTTGACTTCAACCCTTCAGCCTCAGACTTTGGCATCAATGTTTTATCTGAAGTCTTTCAACGAGATGTTCAAGGATTAAAAGATGAATTCATGTCAGAAGAAAATAAGAAAATCAGAGAATGGTATTTTGAGAACCATAACAATGAACAATTAGCAAATTTAAAAATCCAATGGCTTCAGTATTTGCAACTTGTTAGGTTAAATGTACCATATATACATATATACTGAATGTTGAAGGTGAACGTTGCCAACGTTCACCTTCAACGGCTCTAAAATTTGTGGTTGAACTATTTTCAATTTTTTTTTTTAGAACAGAGGTCTGTCATCTGACAGGCATGTTGGAGACTCATGCTATGTTGCTACAGTGAGTCTCCAAGTTTGCTTTTTTTTTTTTTTTGCAGATTTGTCCATTTTTGTTATTCCAGTCTTAAAAAAAAATACTTTTTGGGTCTTCAAACTATATGTTGTGGTTGGGTTTTCACCTATTGGAGTCTCTAAAAAGTGTTATAATTATACTTTGAAGACTCTGGTAAGGATGACCTTAGCGCAAACGTCCAAAGAGGTATTAGCAAACCATATGATGTTATCAGTAGAGGTTATTCTTCTGTGTTTCTCATATCTGCCTTGGACATTTTACCTGAGTTTTCTTTCCTTTGATATATTTAGGTGGGCGATTACTATATCCAGATTAGGGTTCACGCCCTCGTATGGCAAGGCTTTTCACTGAGCTCTAGTATCGGCATGTGAAATCAGTCGCGCTTAAAAAAAGCCCAGAAGAATAAAGCCAAAGAGAATATCATGGACTTCCAAGCCGAGGCCAACGCGTTGGAATCTAGGGTGGAGGACCCTAAGTAGAAGAATTTTATCTGTAGAAACCAATACATGCATTTGAACACTTATTCGAACTCAAACCTATCTATTGGCTATTAGAAGTCCAGATTCAGCGAAAGGGTATTTCCTCTAACATCAATTATCTATCACTTTAGAATTTCTTAATTAACCATTACATTTTTAAGTGAATGTACATTTTTAATATATCTTTCATTTTGACATATTTAAGTAATATGAGTCTTTAAGATGTTTAGAGTCATCAAACACTTTAAAACTTAATTCAAAATAATGATAAAAATATGGGACAAAGGAGGAGTTGAATAAGGAGATAAATGTAATTACAAAACATAAGGAGAATGTTGTGAAATACTAATTGGAATTCAATGTGTTGGTGTTAGGTAGATCTTAATGGATCTTAACCCAAGTCCATGACTAATTGCGTCTCAATTTTAAGATGGTTTCATACCTTGGTGAAGGTGGAATAAATATACATACACATTTGTAGTAGATAAATGTGGTAGGATCCAGGGGCAGAGGCACTTAAGCAAGGGTGTAGTCCCAGGCGTACACTGGGAGAAAAAAAAAACCAAGGGTATTTTAGTAATTTTAGTATTTAATTATTAAAAAAAAAAAACAAAATAAGAGCTAGCTTTTTTCATTCTCACTTTACCTTTTGACTTTTTACCACCAACCACCCGATCAATCAACCTCATCTTCATCCTTACAATTCAAGCTCAAAAAAAAAAAAACCTTGATCATCAGCTTTACAGTCTTGTGCTGTGCCACTGCCAGGTTTCTTTCTTTATCACTTTCTAAATGGGTCACTACTACTTTTATTTATTTCTGTTTGTCTACTTCTTATTATTATTTGCTTATTTCATCTGCTTATTATTATAAATAAAAAAAAGATCAAAGTGAAGATGTAAACGGCAAATGGCTTTTCGTATAAAGATGAGTAGCTTGGATGATAATTATATGCTTTAATTAATCATGTACATAATTGTTTAGTGATTATAAAAAACTTGATTTTCTATTTGGGAGATGATGGCAGGTGAATAAAATTTGCTATTGAAATTCGGCAGTAAGCAGTGTTGATATATGTCAATATCCACCTCTTCATAATAAGTATTGTTAATTATATGGTAGCATAAATTAATGATTCCGACTTAAACGTCGATAAGGTCAAAAGAGATCGCGATGGCTACAAGAAAGAAGTTCAGGAATTTGGAATTACCTAAGATAATGTCGGGATGATACAATGCTAAAGTTAGCCAATTTGACCAAAGGAAACTTCCTAGAAGCTAACTTGGATGCTAGCCACCCATGTGGTCAATTGTAGCCACCCATGTAATAAATATGGGTAGTTAATACTTTGAACATGGTTGGTAAAGCCAATCAAGATGAAAAATATTTGATAGGAAGTCTCCTATAGTGGGCTAGCTGAATTTTATAAATAGGCATGCATTAGTTCGTCAAATTCATCAACAACACAACTCCAAACACAATCCTAAATTAGTCTTTCTTTCTTGTATTCTTCTTGTAAGTCCAAAAGCCATTGAAGCTCTAATCTTGAGAGCGCACGGTGGGACAATTATCTTGTATGTGTTATATTGAATTGTTATAAAAAGTAGTGTTGTCTTTCTACTTGATTATTGTTAAGACGTTTCTGGGAAATTGGTTATATTCTTACATGGTATCAAGAGCTTAAGGGGCTCTTAACAATAATCTTGTCTAGTAAAGCTCAACAACTATGACTACTCAAGGTGCTAGTTCTTCTTCTACCAGTTCTAGTTCCGGTTTAGTACCGACAATTCGTATCTGTCCCCCTACCTTCACAGAAGGAAAGCTTGATGGCATAAACTATCTTTTGTGAAAGTTCAAAATCACTACGGTTCTAGACTCCTACGAACTCCTTGATACAGTGTTAGGCATAGATGCAGAACCAGTTGCAGTCCGTGCTGAAGATGACACAAAAAAAAGTCACACCTCTAAATCCTCAGCTTGTCAAAGAGTGGAAGAGATGAAATGCTGATGCACTTTGTGCAATTGTAACAAGTGTTCAGGATTCCGTCCTTACTCTAATTCAACACACAACCAAGGCAACTGAAGCTTGGAACATACTGAGAAATTAGTATAAAACAAAGAATCAGACTCGCATTCAGAACTTGGAGAATCAGTTAGCTGCTGAGAGATTAAGTGAAGATGAAGAAGCTGAGTCATTTATCAGTAGGATGAAAAACCTACGTGATCAAATGGCTACAGTTGGTATTGCCAAATCAACCGAGGAACTAGCTCGAAGGTGCATTAGAGTGTTGCCTCCAAAATTTGACGGCCTTGTGACAGTACTCAATACACAAGTTCGCATTTCTCTTTTGACGTTTGAAGAATTCACTGCCATATTGATAGAGGAGGAGATGAGGCTGAGGAGCAGATAAAATCAACTTGACTCTGCCTTTACAGCCAAGGCGAGGAGTAGCAAAGAAGAAAAGAAGAAAGGAAAGAAGAAGACGTTCTCTGGATCGTGCTACTACTGTAATAAGAAAGGCCATGCTGTCGAAGATTGCACGAAATGAATCCATGATGAGAAGAACGGAACTCTAAAGCCAAATTGGAGAAATAAAGAAAAGGCCAATACGGCTGAAATAGATGTGCATATGTTTACTGTAACAGATGTATCGGAGGAAACGTGTACTAGCGCATATGTACATCAAACAAGTGCATGGGTATTAGATAGTGGAGCTTCCTGACACATGATCAGCAAGAAAGAGTTATATGACTCCATAAAATCTCTACAAGAACCAATGAATGTTGTCGTCAGGAATAATGTTAGGTGTCCCGTTGAGGGCACTGGAACTATCTCGCTCGTGTCTAAAGATGGAGGAAGCAAGAAGCTGCCCAACATACTCTTTGTACCCCATATCACTAGAAATTTACTATCTGTAGCTGCTATTATAGATAATGATTTAGAAATATAGTTCAAGAAGACTGAAGCCTTTATTCTTGACAAGGATCAAAATACAGTAGATAAAGGTATTCGCAAAAATAGCCTTTACAATCAGCTCTTTTTCTACCATTACAGATGTCAAAACAAGTCAACTTTAGCATGAAAGGTTTAGACACATTTTCTATCATGTGTTAAAGGAAATGCAAAAGAAGAAGACGGTGGCCAATTTGCCTTCAATTGAAGAAGTTGAAGGACCATGTGAAGCTTGTATGCTGGGCAAACAACATATATACTCATTTTTCAAAGAGAGTCATAACCGATAAAAAGCTCCTCTAGAGTTGGTGTATGCTGACCTCTGTCGAAAAATGACTACCACGACATTGGGAGGATCTTCTAACTTTATGTTGTTAGTCAACGATTATAGTAGGAAAATGTGGGTGTACTTCCTTCGGGACTAGGTTGATGCTCTTGAAAAGATTAAAGTGTGGCACAAACTTGTGACAAAGGAGAACACAACTCAGTTGAAGAAACTTCGTACCGATCGTGGGGCGGAATTCTGTTCTACAGAGTTCACTAACTACTGCAATAAGCTTGGGATTAAGCGCCAATTGACTGCTCCATACACACCACAACAAAATGGAGTTGTGGAACGAAGAAATTGAACAATTGTAGAAATGGCTCGATGCATGTTGAAATGTGGTGGCCTATCTGACACATTCTGGGCTGAAGCAGTCAACACAGTGGTGTACATCATCAATCAGTGCTCAACCAGGGCACTCAACGATAAGACTCCTAATGAGGCTTATTATGGTACGAAACCTTCTGTGTCTCATTTGGGTGTGAGTGTTTTGTACACGTCCCAAATGAAAATAGAAAGAAATTGGATGACAAGAGCAAGAAGGGCATTTTCTTGGGATATAATGAAGAGTCTAAAGCATACAGACTCTATGATGTATAGGGCAAGAAGGTGATCATAAGCCGAGATGTGATGTTTAATGAATGACCACACTCAATGGAGGATAACGGTCCTGCCATTTCGTCATCAACCGATAAAGTAATCCACCAAGTGCCTGAACAACGACCGTTAAACAACGAAGAAGTCTCTAATGATGAAGAGACTGAAGACCAACCTGTTGTATCCACAAAGAAGCCACAACCGAAGTGGTTCCAACAGCTCTTTGATGGAAGAAATCCAAGAATTACTGATGATAGTCCACGTCTTGATGGACTAAGACGATCAAAGAGAATAAAGGAGCAGAACAGATCAAGACAACAACTAGTAAACATGGCTTTGATTACCCAAATCATCAAGACGATAAAAGAACCGATAATTGTGGAAGAAGCCATATCAGATCCAAATTGGAGAACAACTATGCAAGCCGAGTATGATAGTATCATGAAAAATGATACTTAGGAGATCGTTGAAAAGCCACCGAACAGAAAAATTATTGGTACCAAATGGATCTGGAAAGTGAAGTACGAGGTAGCATAGCACAAGAATTTTTGCAAGTCGAAGGTTTCGATGTATATGAAACCTTTGGTCCAACAACAAAAATGACAACAATCAAGCTAGTTGTTACAGCTGCCGCACATTATGAATGGATTGTACAACAAATGGATGTCAAGTCAGCTTTTTTTAATGGGCAACTTGAAGAAGAAGTTTACGTTGCACAACCCTCTGGCTTCCAAATACCAAGTGAAGAAGAAAAAGTCTGCAAATTGAAAAAGACTTTATATGGGTTAAAGCAAGTACCACGAGCTTGGTACAAATATATAGACTCTTTTTTCTTGCAGCATGGTTTCTGTAGAAGCAAATCAGATGCCAACTTGTATGTTCTAAGCGAACAAGGAAAGAAGGTAATTGTAGTTTTATATGCGGATGATCTTGTAATCACTAGTAATCATGAAGATAATATTCGGAAGACGCATGAATGGTTGAGCCAAGAATTTGAAATGACAAATCTTGGTCTTCTTCATTATTGATTAGGAATCGAGGTATGGCAAAAACCTCATACTATCTTCATCTCACAGCAACGATATGTTTGTGAGCTTCTGACTGCATTTGGTATGTCCGAGTGCAAACTAGTTGTCACCCCGATGGAAGTAAATACAAAGTTATCAATTGACGATCCTTCAAAACAAGTTGATAACAAGCTCTACAGAAGATTGGTGGGAAGTTTAATCTTCCTTTGTAATACAAGACCTGATATTAGTTATGCTATGGGAGTTCTCAGTCGGTTTTTAAATAAACCGAAAAAAAGTCACTGGCAAGCAGGGATACGGATCCTCAAATATCTCAAAGGCACGTTGGAGTATGGGATATCATACAAGTCTGGAGATACTTTATCTGGGTACTGTGACTGAGACTGGGCTGGTGATATTGACTCAAGAAAATCTGGTACAGGGTACGCATTCACATTCGGTGGTGGAGTCATCTCATGCAACCCACCGTTGCACTTTCATCAACAGAGACAGAATACAAGGCTGCTTATGTAGCATCCTGTGAAGTTATTTGGCTACGACGCATCATGACTGATATTGGCATTCCAATAGAGGAAGCAACAATGTTGAAATGTGACAGTCAGAGTTGTATAGCCATGTCAAAGAATCTGGTATTTCATGCTAGAAAAAAACACATAGAGATTCAGTATCACTATGTGAGGGAACTGATCGAGGAAGGTGAAATCTACATGGAGTACTGCCCTACAGAAGATAATTTTGTAGATATCTTCACTAAAGCGTTAGGGAGCGTCCAATTGAGCAAGCAGCTTCAAACATTGGGTGTTGGCCCAATAACTTAGTCAATATGAGGTGAACATTGAGGGAGGGTGTTGATATATGTCAATATCCACCTCTTCATAATAAGTATCGTTAATTATATGGTAGCATAAATTAATGATTCCGACTTAAACTTCGATGAGATCAAAAGAGATCGCGATGGCTACAAGAAAGAAGTTCGGGAATTTGGAATTACCTAAGATGACGTCGGGATGATGCAATACTAAAGTTAGCCAATTTGACCAAAGGAAACTTCTAGAAGCTAACTTGGATGCTAGCCACCCATGTGGTCAATTGTAGTCACCCATGTGATAAATATGGGTGGTTAATACTTCGAACATGGTTGGTAAAGCCAACCAAGATTGAAATGTTTGATGGAAAAGTCTTCTATGACGGGCTAGCTGAATTCTATAAATAGGCATGCATTAGTTCATCATATTCATCTACAACACAACTCCAAACACAATCCTAAGTTAGTCTTTCTTTCTTGTATTCTTCTTGTAAGTCCAAAAGCCATTGAAGCTCTAGTCTTGAGAGCGCACGGTGGGACAATTATCTTGTAAGTGTTATATTGAATTGTTATAAAGAGTAGTGTTGTCTTTCTACTTGATTGTTGTTAAGACGTTTCTGGGAAATTGGTTATATTCTTACAAGCAGCACTAAACGTCCAAACCCCAAATGCTTTAATGGTCCCACTGATTTTATTTTCCATAGTTTCTTTTTGTCAAAAATGCTAATGTTGATGATTTTACCACAAATAAGAATACCACAAATGAATATAAATTACACAAAGGAATAGTACAGGTGTCAATTTAGTCAACCAAATAAAAACATTTAGCAAAGAATAATAACTCAAAGAAGTTAGAAAATAATAGAACTATAATTATAAGCTTACTTTCACATAATTCCTGTCAGCTAAGAAAATGACATGAGGTTTTGAAAGATGCTTATTTTTTATTGATACAATTATTGTTCTTATGTATAGGTTGTTTTTAGGAAAAATAATTTCTACATATTGATGGACAAGTTTCTAAAGAAAAATTCAATTTTTGAGGAACAAATTTCTTCGGAATCTAAGGAGGTAAGTAGTAAAGATGATGGGCAACATTGTTCAAAGCAACCTCGAATTGAGATCAATTTAGAAGATTTATCAACAGATCCTGGATTACACCCGAAAATTACGTCTTACAATCAGAATGATCGAGATAAAGTGCGAAGATACTATTTGCAAAAAAGGCCTTGCCAACCCCGTAATCATGATTTTCCCAAATGAAAAGTGGGGGATAAGTTTAGAAGATTTTGTCCATCTTGGTTTAATGAATTTGGCAGTTGGTTAGAGTATAGCATAGAAAAAGATGCTGCATATTGTTTGCATTGTTATCTTTTTAGTCCTGATATTGGAAAGCAGTCAGGTGAAGACACATTTGTTACATATGGGTTTATGAATTGGAGTCATAAAAGTAGATTTAACACTCATGTTGGAGGTCCAAATAATGCGCATTACATAGCATACAAGAGGTGTCAAGACTTGATAAAGCAAAGCCAACACATCAAAACTGCTATCTTTAAGCAATCTGATCAAGTTCGTGAAATATATCGAATTCGATTAACTGCTTCAATTGATTGCATTCGATTTCTTTTGAAACAAGGATTATCTTTTTGTGGTCATGATGAATCAAACAATTCTACTAATCAAGGTAATTTTCTTGAACTTCTTAAGTTTTTTGCCGATCATAATGAAACCGTCAAGAATTGTGTGTTGCAAAATGCTCCTGCTAACAATCGGTTAACTGCTCCGGAGATTCAAAAAAACATTGTCAAAGCTGCTGCATTTGAAACTACTAACGCAATTATAAAGGATCTTGGAGATGAATATTTTGCTATTATGGTTGATGAGTCGCGTGATATATCAAACAAAGAAGAAATGGTAATTTCTTTTCGTTATGTGAACCACAAAGGAAGTATTGTTAAGCATTTTCTTGGGGATTATACCGCCCATGAATAAGGATTCCTCTAAGATCAGGACTCCTAAGAGTCCTCATTTGCTCAGCAATCCATGGGGATTATACCGCCCATGAATCCTTCCTCATCTAGCCTCCTCGATCTTATCTTTATCCTCAAGGGTTCCCTACTCGCGTGCCTGCCCAGTGACTCCGCTGGGAAATGACAGGGCTGACCATTACTGCTAGGGCTGGAGCCCCACCCCTATCATCTGCTTCTCCACTCCTCTGAGCTGGCATACAGGTCTGGGGATTGTTACAACATTGGGGCTCTTCATTTTCCTCAGCGGTTACTAGTTGTTACAACCGCCCACTATACACGTCCCTTCAACTTCGCTGCCATTCTGCAGGCACATTTCCCGCGATTCATGTTGCCATTCCCCACGATCCTTTGTGGGTCAACTCATCCATGTATGGGGCCTCGTGGGGTCCTTTATAAAGGAAGCCCTTCCCGGTTTGTGCCCCATTCGCATTCTATCATCCTTTAACTTTTCTTTACTATTCTACTAATCTTCGACCACTACGCCTTATCACTGTCTAGGTACGCTCTCTTCCTTCCACTAATGGATAGGTCCCCTAAGTTAGGCTCTTCCGATGGCCCTAATGACGGTCTTAGAGATGTCCCTCGTACCCCTAGAAGTTTCGAACCCATCCCTGCCATCCCGATTTCTCAAAGTCCTCCTCTCACTAGAGGCACTAGAAAGAGTTCCAAGAGACCTAGGTCTAAGTTTTCCCACCATCGTATAGGTGCGACGCCCTCGGGTCCTGCTAGGATTGATGATCTTTTGGTTTTTGGTGCCGAGCGTAAGGCCTGTACCACCCAATAAAGGTCCATCACCTACCTTAGGGGCATAGAAGCCATTCTTTCTGACTTCAAGGTTTGTGTCCCGAGTGATGGTAGGCCTACATCCATCGTACCTACTTTTACTTTCTTATTTGTTTTATGAAGTTCTTATTAACTTCATTTAAGCTCTCTTTTGTGTCGATAACATGAAGATCTCTGAGCTTGTTACCTCCGCCCGGGGTGAGAGGGTGACCAGAAGGCGTTTGACTAAGCTTTTCGGGCAGCCTGCCCCGAAGAAGCAAATGACGGCCTCTCCCGTAGGTGATGCGGAGGTGCAGATCCTCGAGGAGCCTCCCGTTCCTGCCCCGGAGAAGCCTGTCTCCATTGAGGAGCACCCGGTTCCTCTCCTGGACTGTCCTGGCATACCCACTACTAGGCCTATCAAAACTGGGGCTATTAGTTCCCCATTTTTGCCTGAAGCACCACCGGTTCTACCTTGTAGGAGTTTGCCATCATCGTCCCTATCTCCTATCGCCCCAGGGCCTCGTTCTCTTCCCCTCAGATTGACGTATTGTGGGAGGAGCAACGTTGCCCTCTTGGCGAGACCTATCATATCAACACTTCACGCCTATGCAAGCATGGCGGGTTCATCCCACCTGGCCCCCTCCTTGGCTTTGACGACGAGATAGAGATTGATGACGGGCAGGGTGGTACCACTCGTGTTTTTGCTCGTTGTCTTACTACTGCCAGGGCTGACCAAGAAGTCAAGGAAGTCTTTTACGAGGTAACTTGTCCCATTCTCCCCTCACTGGATTACTTAGCTTTTTCCTAATGCTTTGCTCTTGTATTTTCAGAGTTGGTTAGACCTGAACCACTTCCACGGGATGCTCCATAAAGCCTTGGTGGCTTATGATAGGGTCGAGATAAACTCCTCTTTGGCTGAACTCCGAGCTAAAAAGAAAGCCAAAGCCTACAAATGACACCTCGAGGAACACCACAGGGCCTGTGCCAAGGCCTTTGATAATGGCCTGGGCACTTTCAACAAAATGAAAACCCTGATCGAGAAGTAAAGCACTATTATCCAGGAGGCTAGACTTTATCAATCCCTTTCTGGGATATCTTTACAGTAGCACTAAGGTCACAATTGTCGGAGGCTCAAGAAACCTGCCGTCGCATCTTTGCTGAACAAGAGCTAGCTCTGCAGTCTTGCGAGAAGCTCGAGAAGGAGCTAAAAGAGGCTTCTGCTTGGGCCGTTGGTGCCCATGCCAATTATGATTAGCTGGTGCAGGATGTTGGCTCTCATGGAAAAGTTGCCATCGCCGCCTATTAAGAGAGTGATGCTTTTAAGGCTCTGCTAGGGGAGATGCTCCATCCTGCCATTAACAAAGTTGAATACGACGATGAAGTCGCCCTCATGGAGGATGTACAGGCCCGCTTGCAAGGCCAGGGCATTCAGATTGACTTGTTAGACCTCCTTGGCGAAACCCTCCCTGACCCAGAGATCCATCGGCGATTCCTCCCCCGTCATAAGCACAGTTAGAGGAAGCCCGCCCTCTCTAGCCCTGCTTTGACATTTCACTAAAATTTAATTGTTGCTTTTACCCAAGGGCCTTGATCCCCTCATTCTACATTCTTCTTTTGTTTTTGATGGAGCTTTATTTCCAGGGTTTCTTGGGCTGTTAATATGCAAACCATTTTAAAGTTCGCTTTCTCGTTTTCTTTTACGAGTTTTTGTTTGTACATCTTAGTCGTATTTCGACTCTGCTTTATGTATGCTAGGTTCTCTGAACCTCTGGCCCTTTTTCCCTTTTAGTACTTCCCCTGGATCTTATGTTCCTCTTCAGGGACAACCCTATTAGCGGAGATGAGTCATTTTATCTATAGGGCGCAGCCCTTTCCGGGCACAAACTATTTTGAATCGTGGTATCAGACCCTTCAAGAAGAGCTCTCTAAACATAACATAGGAGCAAAACCAAATCTTTAGGAGGGGAACAGAGCTTTTATTATTTCAAAAAGCATTACATAGACTCCTATCGAATGCTTTTTATTCACTAACATTATTCCGGAGGTGTTACATGAAATATTTTCTAAGTTGTTCAACATTCCATGCATTGGCTAACTCATTTCCACTAGATTCTTCTAACCTAAAGACTCCAGGCCTGATTTCCTTTGTCGCTAGATAAAGGCCTTCCCAGTTTGGCCCCAACTTTCCCTGTCTAGGTTGGGATTTGAAGATGGCCTTCCTGAGCACCCAATCTCCTTTTCAGATATTTTTGAGTTGGACCTTCTTGGCAAAGGATCTGGCCATGACACTTTTTCCCTCCAGCATCTTTATCTGCGCCTTCTGCCGAAACTCCTCAATCAGGTCAAGATCCTCACAGAGCCCCTGATCGTTTATTTCTTCCTCATAAAGCTGCACCCGACTATTTGGAATACCCACATCTACTGAGAGCACCACCTCCGTGCCAAATGTTAGTGAGTACGGGGTCTTCGTTGTTGCGGTGCTTGGGGTTGTTCGGGGAGCCCACAGGACCTCTGGAAGCACGTCCGCCAAGAGTCCTTTTGCCTACCCCAACTTGGTTTTGATGCCCTGCAAAATAGCTCGGTTAGTTACTTCGACATGCCCATTAGTTTGGGGTGAGCTACAGAAGCAAATTTTAGTTTAATCCCTAGCTCCTCGCATTTGCCACGAAAGTAACTAGAGTCAAATTGCCTACCATGATTTGTGATCAGGGCTCGAGGCACCCCAAAGTGACACACTATTGATTTCTAAACAAAGTTCCAGGTTGCTCCTTCGGAGATTCTAGGGACGACCTTAGCTTCTACCCACTTGGTGAAGTAGTCAACTATCACGAACAAAAACTTCTTTTGACCCTTGGCTAGAGGCAAAGGTCCCAAAATATCTAGCCCCCCACTGGGCAAAAGGCTGGGGACTAACCATGGAGGGTAACTCCATTGCCGGCTGGTGAGGTAACTTGAAAAACCTCTGGCATGTATCACATATTTTCACCATTTCCAATGCATCATTCTGCTTCGTGGGCCAATAATATCCCTGCCGGAGGGTCTTTCGGGCCAGCGCCTTGCCCCTCAAGTGATTTCCACATATCCCTTTGTGTACCTCTCTAAGCACCTGATTGCCCTCTTCTTGAGTTACACATTTCAGCAGAGGCCAGGCGTAGGCCCGCTTGTATAGTTGCCCTCCCAGCATAATAAATTTTGAAGCTCGTCGCACTATACTTCAAATTCAACCACTAAGCTATGCCTCATCTCAAGGCCATCCAAGCCTTAGACTCAACAAAATAGGTACACAAGCATGCATATGCCTCAAATATTGAAATACTATGTTATAAAGTCACTTATCAAACCATTTTAACTTTATATCTTCAATTGACTTGTCTATTAACCCAGCCTACTAACTCCATTAACCCAAGCAAGCGTGCACGACCATTAAACAATAACATAGTTCATTAAGCTATTACAGGCCACCTACGAACCAAATACAAACTAGATCTAATACAATTACAAGCCAAGTTTCTATAGCTCCAATCAAATTACAATTCAAACCACTTCACTAATTCACATGGATTCGCAAGTATTAATAATGAAAGCCAAAACAACCAAACACGGTAACTCTCGAGTTTTCCCTGTATCACCTTGCGAAGATGCTGAACCTGAAAGGTGTTAGAGACGAGGGTGAGTATACAACTGGTATACCCTGTGAGGGAGATGATGCAACATACCAGGCATGCAACATGATATGCAACATAATAAAAGCATATTCAACGTCAAATAACACAACCAAGTAAACAAGTAATTAACCACATATTCAAAGGATACGGTTCCACTTTCAGTCTTCAATCTCATATCATGAACTTCACGCAAGTGCCGACAAACCCTTATTCCTCCAAATTTGGGTACTCCGGATGTACTCCGATCCTACGAATCATATCTCCCGAGGTAGGTCCGTATGCCCCAAAGAGGTGAACTATGCCTTTGGGGTAGGGGAGTATGCCTTAGCGAGAAGGGACAGGGAAACCATGGTAGTCGAGGGAGCATGGCAAGCCCGACGCCGCCCGTGTTACTTGACACTACCATGCCCGAAAAGGTTGCGCAACCCTAAGTCGAGTCATAAGAGCCAAGATTATCAAATAACAAATAAGAGGGACGACAAAGTAGGCCGCTCTCACAATTAGTCACAATAACATGAAAAGACTCAAGAGATCAAGTAAAATAATACACATAAACTTTTACAATTACTAAATAATTCAATTTAGAAACAATAAATCAAGTTAAAATGCACAGAAGAGATGAAAACTCCTTCACCTCTACCAAGCTCCAAAATAAGGATTGCCTTCACATCACTATCAATCACCTTGAACATAAAGTCAAACATTACTTCAATTACTCTTTAACTACAACATTCAATAATTACCCAACTAGGTTAGTTAACTTATAGTTTCACTTATTTAGCATACAATATCTATTAGAATTCTATTTTTAACAAAATACTACTTTTATATACTTTAACTTAACATATATTCCAAGTAGTCATTTCTCACAACATAACTCATATAATTATAAGCAACACGGTATTATAAACAAGATACAAACATATTTTAATGAAATAGCTATTCAACCTATTTCATGAAACTTCTCCAAAAAACTACATATTACATACCAATACCATTTAAACTCTTATTTAAATCATTTAAAAGTCAATTATAATAACTACATCAATTCAAATAACCAACTATGCATCAAACTCAACTAGTTCATATAAAATCCAACTAAAACCTTTCCACATGCTTAGTATTTAGGTCATAAACTTCACACTTATACCACATATAACTCAATCATGATCAATTAGAGCTATCATAACAATAATAACTACTAGTGCAACTAATTCAAGTAATTCACAAGAATCCAACAAATCTCATTCTTAATGCTTACAAAACAAGCTCTAAACTTCACACATGAGAACCAATTCTAAACCTGACTTTACTACTTGTATATAGTCACATTATGATGCATAGAAATACAACAAAACCACCATTTAGGTCATGTTAACATAAAACTCCGAAAAGCCCTTTAAGTGATTTGAACTACAACTAAATAATTCGATTATCTAAACCACGCCATAAATACATCTTAGATTCTTCCTAACACATCTAAGATCATATACTTATTCAAACAAGTCATCGCTAACACTTCGCTTCAAAGACCCCTTCGTCTACTAAAACAATTTGACACCCAAATGAAACACAAGGTACAAGATCCACAAGTAAGTTATTCCAGACTTCTAATGACACCTTATGGCACCAATTAGAACCACAAGACCTCACTTTATACTATATCCAACATAAAAGTCCCAAATCTCCTTTTTTTCGTTTTAACTACAAGTACTCTAACCAAACCCCAATTTGGTGCCATAAAGGTACATTAATCACTACCACACCTAATAAAGACTATCTACATCATTATATTCCATCTGGATTCACTTTTCGGATAAAGTCCCTTTGAATTCTAAGCTAATTATGCAAATTTTCTAAAGTTCCAATCAAGCCAATCACATCTAATCACTAATCTATACTCATTAGTGCCTATATTTTCTATAGATAGCATCGAATCAATCCTAGAATCAACTTTGCACAAAACCCTAAATATCACTAAAACATTTTTCATTTTCTCCAACAGAGGCTTAAATTAATTAATTCCGTTACCTATGCTATAGACCTCCAAACTGACTTATTTTTATGTATAAACGTATTACTTTGAGTGTAAATGACTTTAGCCTCAATCGGAACTCAATTCCGATATAAATTCCAAAAAGTTATGATATTTTCCGTGCAACTGCGCGAACTGCCCCCTGCACCAGTGATTTTCAGACACATTTTGGAAATAGCTAAATTGCAGAGTCAAAACATTAGAATTTTCCTTAGCTTTAGAAATCAACATTTGTTCTAAACTGTCTATTCTAGTTGCCATATAAATTTTGTTCAATTCTAAGCGCGTTTGCTATACCAAAACTACTTCGGAAATCAGGGGCAGTGCTGTGTCCAAATCTGAATTTTGCTTGCTTATCATCTTCTTATTGTTTCTTGCATTTAAGCCAACAATAACCATTACTTTAGCCTATATAACATTCTTACACTTCATTTAGGACATTTAACAAACACCTAAACTACCCAATTATACTTAGTTGACAAAACAACTCTACAACTAAAGATAGCATGCAAGAATTCATTCTATGAGCACTAGAGAGTTCCTATAACCTTTAGCATACTAATACTTTAGCTAAACATACATTTCAACATCTTTGAACACTTATATAAAACATAGCATGCATACATATAGCTGAATAATCCAAATAGAATGCAAATAATATGAATGTTCTCACCTAGACATGAAGAATGACATGAAAATTGACCTTACAAAGCTGATTTCTTCTTCTTCTTCTTCTTCCTTATTTTCTTCTTCTCTTCTTCTTTCCTTTCTATCGTGTGTTGTGAGTGTGTGCTGAATTTGTGTGTGTGTGTGTGTGGAGATCTGATTTTTGTGTGTCTTTTGTGTGTTTGTGTGTGTTGTAGTATATTAGTAGGTGTAAATAATAAAAGAAAAAAAAACCAAATGACAAATATGCCCTTCAACTAAATGTTATTAACTAGTTTGCCATTCTAGTTTAATTCTAACTAATTTAGTTGCTCCAATTCCTAATTGTCTGCGTTAATTATTTTCTATGATTCCTACAATTTTTTTCAAAGTGTTCGTGAAGTCCCAAAATTGCATGTTAAATGAGAATTATGCACATTAACCAATTAAACGTGCCTACCTACATAAGAATGCATTTATATTGATGCAATATATGTTAATAGATGAAATTTCGTGTTAAATTAGATGTATGCACATAGTTTGAGATAAATGAACGTTAAACGAAATAGATGCACGTAACCCAAAAATATGATATTTTATGCAAACGAATATACATAAATAATTAAAGTAGACATATAAATATATGCACATCAATAAAATAATTATATGCACTCTCCCCTCTTTCAAACAATTGCGTCCTCGCAATTCCTTCTTTCAAGAAAACTCCACATGTGCATCTTGAACAACCAAGAAGAATTCCAAAGAAGAGAGCATATGAATTCCAAAGGTGAGTGACAAGGCTCCAGTAGATTGCTTGATCAATTGTTCCTTCCTTTGCTGATCCATATCCTCGTGAACCCACTGTTGGCCATCTCTTCATAAGGGAGAGTTTGCTTACCAATTCAAATGAGATTATATGTATGCATGCAATAGATAGTATGTGAAGTACATATACTAACAAATATACCACATAGAAGTACCCCTAGTCACATATTTGTTCGTCTATTACAATCATCATATTTCACATAAGCAAGTCACGTAGAAAAACATTTCCACTTAAGTCACACATAATCACATATTTAGACATATCACAAAATCTTCCTATTTCACACAAATGTAACCTATAGAACATATTTTCACTTAAGCAAATGCCTTATTCAAAACACACTTCATATGCACGCACTCGAGGTTCACTACCTACCAGACCGAGGACCCTGTCTCGGCTGAGAGCTAACTAAGCTCTGATACCACTACTGTAACACCCCGATCCCTCACGAGACCGGGGTCCCGATCCCAAACCCAAAGCACAAAAAATTAGGGGAAACGGACGGAGTCTCCCCTATTTATAAGACTAATCAAAAATCTGTAAATAATATAATACAACTACAAAACCATAATCCAACATTCTTATATACTTCAAATTCAACCACTAAGCTATGCCTCATCTCAAGGTCATCCAAGCCTTAAACTCAACAAAATAGGTATACAAGCATGCATAGGCCTCAAATATTGAAATACTATGTTATAAAGTCACTTATCATACCATTTTAACTTTATCTCTTCAATTGACTTGTCTATTAACCCAGCCTACTAACTCCATTAACCCAAGCAAGCATGCACGACCTTTAAACAATAACATAGTCCATTAAGCTATTACAAGCCACCTACGAACCTAATACTAACAAGATCCAATACAATTACAAGCCAAGTTTCTGTAGTTCCAATCAAATTACAATTCAAACCACCTCACTAATTCACATGGAATCGCAGGTATTAATAATGAAATCCAACACAACCAAACACAGTAACTCTCGAGTTTTCCCTGTATCACCTTGCAAAGATGCTGAACCTGAAAGGTGTTAGAGACGAGGGTGAGCATACAATTGGTATACTCAGTGAGGGAGGTGATACAACATACTAGACATGCAACATGATATGTAACAGGATAAAAGCATATTCAACATCAAATAACACAACCAAGTAAACAAGTAATTAACCACATATTCAAAGGATACGGTTCCACTTCAAGTCTTCAATCTCGTGCCACGAACTTCACGCAAGTGCCGACAAACCCTTAATCCTCCAAATTGGGGTACTCCGGATGTACCCCAATCCTATGACCCATATCTCCCAAGGAAGGTCCGTATGCCCCAACGAGGTGAATCACGCCTCTGGGGTAGGGGAGTATGCCTTAGCGAGAAGGGACTGGGAAACCATGGTAGCCGAGGAAGCACAGCAATCCCGACCACCCGTGTTACTCGACACTACCATGCCCGAAAAGGTTGCGCAACCCCAAGTCAAGTCATGAGAGCCAAGATTATCAAATAACACATAAAAGGGATGACACAGTAGGCCGCCCTCACAATTAGTCACAATAACACGAAAAGACTCAATAGAGCAAGTAAAATAATACATATAAACTTTAACAATTACTAAATAATTCAATTTAGAAACAATAAATCAAGTTAAAATGCACAGAAGAGATGAAAACTCCATCAACTCTACCAAGCTCCAAAATGTAGGATTGGCTTCACATCACTCTCAAGCACCTTGAATATAAAGTCAAACATTACGTCAATTACTCTTTAACTACAACATTCATTAATTACCCAACTAGGTTAGTTAACTTATAGTTTCGCTTATTTAGCATATATACAATATCTATTAGAATTCTATTTTTAACAAAATACTACTTTTATATACTTTAACTCAACATATATTCCAAGTAGTCATTTTCCACAACATAACTCATATAATTATAAGCAACACGGCATTATAAACAAGATACAAACATATTTTAATGAAGTAGCTATACAACCTATTTCATGAAACTTCTCCAAACAACTACATATTACATACCAATACCATTTAAACTCTTATTTAAATCATTTAAAAGTCAATTATAATAACTACATCAATTCAAATAACCAACTATGCATCAAACTCAACTAGTTCGCATAAAATCCAACTAAAACCTTTCTACATGCTTAGTATTTAGGTTATAAACTTCATACTTACACAACATATAACTCAATCATGATCAATTAGAGCTATTATAACAATAATAACTACTAGTGCAACTAATTCAAGTAATTATCAAGACTCGAACAAATCTTCTTCTAAATACTTACAAAACAAGCTCTAAACTTCATACATGAGAACAAATTCTAAACCTAACTTTACTACTCTTATATAATCACATTATGATGCATACAAATGCAACAAAACCACCATTTAGGTCATGTTAACATAAAACTCCGAAAAGCCCTTTAAGTGATTTGAACTACAACTATCTAATTTGATTATCTAAACCATGCCATAAATACATCTTAGAGGCTTCCTAACACATCTAAGATCATATACTTATTCAAACAAGCCATCGCTAATACTTCACTTCAAAGACCCCTTCGTCTACTAAAATAATTTGACACCCAAATGAAACACAAGGTACAAGATCTACAAGTAAGTTATTCCACACTTCTAATGACACCTTATGGCACCAATTAGAACCACAAGACCTAACTTTATACTATATCCAACATAAAAGTCCTAAAATCTCCTTTTTATGCGTTTTAACTACAAGTGCTCTAACCAAACCCCAATTTGGCGCCATAAAGGCACATTAAGCACTACCACACCTAATAAAGACTATTTACATCATTATATTCCATCTAGATTCACTTTTTGAATAAAGCCCCTTTGAATTCTAAGCAAATTATGCAAATTTCCTAAAGTTTCAATCAAGCCAATCACGTCTAATCACTAATCTATGCTCATTAGTGCCTATATTACCTATAGATAGCATTAAATCAATCCTAGAGTCAACTTTGCACAAAACCCTAAATATCACTAAAACATTTTTTATTTTCTCCAACAAAGGCTTAAATTAATCAATTCAGTTGCCTATTCTATAGATCTCCAAACTGACTTAGTTTTATATATAAACGTAGCTCTTTGAGTGTAGATGACTTTAGCCTCAAGAGGAACTCAATTCTGATCTAAATTCCACAAGTTATGACATTTTCCGTGCAACTGCACGAACTGCCCCTACATGAGCAATTTTCAGACACATTTTGGAAATAGTTAAATCGCGGAGTCAAAACGTTAGAATTTTCTTTAGCTCTAGAATCCACATTTGTTCTAAAATGTCTAATATAGCTGCCATATAAATTTTGTTCAATTCTAAGCACGTTTTCTATACCAAAACTACTTCGGAAGTCAAGGGCAGTACAGTGTCCAAATCCGAATTTTGCTTGCTTATCATCTTCTTGTTATTTCTTGCATTTGAACCAACAATAACCATTCCTTTAGCCTATATAACATTCCTACACTTCATTTAGGACATTTAGCAAATACCTAAACTACACAATTACACTTAGTTGACAAAGCAACTCTACAACTAAAGATAGCATGCAAAAAATCATTCTATCAGCACTAGAGAGTTCCTACAACCTTTAGCATACTAATACTTTAGCTAAACATACATTTCCAACATCTTTGAACACTTACATAAAACATAGCATGCACACATATAGCTGAATAATCCAAATAGAATGCAAATAATATGAATTCTCTCACCTAGACATGAAGAATGACATGAAAATTGACATTACAAAGCTGATTTCTTCTTCTTCCTTATTTTTTTCTTCTCTTCTTCTTTTCTTTCTATCGTGTGTTGTGTGTGTGCGCTGAATTTTTATGTGTGTGTGTGTGTGGAGATATGATTTTTGTGTGTCGTTTGTGTGTTTGTGTATGTTGTAGTATATTAGTAGGTATAAATAATAAAAGAAAAAAAAACCCAAATGACCAACATGTCCTTCAACTAATTGCTATTAACTAATTTGTCATTCTAGTTTAATTCTAACTAATTTAGTTGCTCCAATTTCTTATTGTCTGCGTTAATTATTTTCTACGGTTCCTACAATTTTTTTCAAAGTGTTCGTGAAGTCCTGAAATTGCATGTAAAATGAGAATTATGCACATTAACCAATTAAATATGCCTATCTACATAAGAATGCATTATATTGATGCAATATATGTTAATAGATTAAATTTCTTGTTAAATTAGATGTATGCACATAGTTTGAGATAAATGCACGTTAAACGAAATAGATGCACGTAACCCAAAAATATGATATTTTATGCAAACGAATATACGTAAATAATTAAAGTAGACATATAAATATATGCACATCAATAAAATAATTATATACATGGGTCGGGGTGTTATACCCTAACTCCTTCACCGGAATCCATAGCTGAATAAACAAAATGACAATAATTAAAATAAGTATATAATAGAAAAATTAAAAAAATATATATAAATTTAAATAATATGAAGAAAAAAATTCAAAAAAAATAAAAAATTAAATGAATAAAATTACAAAACATATAAATTTAAATAATATAAAGAAAAAATATTCAACAAAATAAAAATTAAATGAATAAGATTACTAATAAATTATTAAAAACTTAGTTTAAGAAATAAAAAACAACAATTAAATAACATAAAATCTATTTTTTTTAAAGCTTGTTTTTTTACAAAGAAAATAATATATTTTTTAAAAGAAAAATATAAATATAAATATAAATATATATATATATATATATATATATATATATATATATATATATATATATATATATATAATAAACAACAATTAAATGAATAAAATTACAAAAAATATAAATTTAAATAATATAAAAAAAAATATTCAAAAAAACTCAAATGAAAAAAATTACAAAAGAATTATAAAAAAAAAACTTACTTTAAGAAATGAAAAACAACAATTAAATAATATAAATTCTGTTTTTTTTTTTGTTTTAAAAGCAATAAAAAAAGCAACAAAAACAATCTGTTTAAAATATATATATATATATATATATATATATATATATATATATATATATATATATATATATATACACATAAACCCTACCCCTCTCCCCACTTTCATTTCCCCTCTTCTTCACCTCCACTGCCGCCACTCCCCCTTTCTTCAATCATAGCATCGCCACCATCCCACCTCCTTTCCTCGCCACCATCCCACCTCCTTTCCTCCCCACGACATCACCACCCCTACGGCATCATCGCCCTCGTCCCTCCCTACGGCATCACCACCTCTATATGACCTACGCACCCCCCATGGCACCCATGAAAACATACCTTTTTCTATTTTGGAAATGTGATTTTTCTGGTTTTTTTTTTCTTTTTGCTTTGAACTTGAATGTTGAATCAGTATATATGTATATACCAGAAACAACCCAGGGGGGAGGAGATAATAAAAGCCATAACAGAAAGCGGAATAAACACAGATAATAGATAAGAAAAATAAATGAAATACAGATAAGATGAAGACAAAAGAGGAAACTGAATCTCTTACTTGTTATTAACTGTCAAGGAAGCAGTTCTACATTGTTGGTTGTACAGGAGTACAATGTGCAAAGAGTGATTCCGAATTAAAAGGAAAATGTTCTAAAGGAAGAAAATTCGGATCCTATGTTAATGAGACAGACTCTGTCTTAAATAGGATGTCGAATCTGAAAACAATAGGAGAAAAATGGAAAAGAAAAGTCAAAAGTAACTTTTCCTAAAGTGAACAGTAAAAAGTCCATTGGACAGAAGTATAACCAAAGGTATGGCAATAAACCATACACGCATAAGAAGAAACATTACCAGAGGTTTCCACAAAGAAATTGGAAATATCAGAAAGATAGTAAAAAAGAACAGAAAACCACAGGATGTTTCAAATGTGGTAAACCAGGACATTTTGCAAAAGATTGCAAAATCAGATCGCTTATTCAATCTTTGGAATTAGATGAAGCTACAAAGTGTAGAATCATCCAATCCATAGATGATCTTAAATTATCATCCAGCTCTTCTTCAGATTACTCTGATGAAGAAAACATTAATCAGATTGGAACAGACAACTACTATTCTAGTAGTTCTTCCAACTCCATCCGGGAATGTGCTTGTCCCAGCAAATGAGCAAGTTTTTGTCAGAAAGGATTAAATGTCCTTACAGATTCTCATGGTCTTATGATCGATATGATTTGTAAGATCAATAATCCAAAAGAAAAGCAAGCTTATCTTCTCAGACTAAAAGAATTAATGGACCAAAAAGAAGAAGATAAACCTCAATCTATTCCTATCCAGAATAACATCAAGAATACCAATTATTCTGATGTTCTCAGTTATTTCCAGAAGAGAAAAACCCAATCAGTAGGTATCTCTGATCTCCAGCATGAGATTAAACTGTTAAAATCAGAAATCCAGCAACTCAGACAAGAGTATAGGCAAGAGATTTGTGATCTCAGATTAGATCATGAGGATCTCCAACAAGATGTCCAACTCTTTCAAAGAGAATCCTTAGAACGTCAAGAACATCTTTCTCAGAATGATGAACTTGATAAACAAACTCATATTGCTATAGGAAAGCTGACAGAAGGAGCCAGTACCTCCAAACCTACAGAAGATTATCTCAATCTTTTAAACAGAATCACGTACCAAAAATGGTATGTCCAGTTAGCCATCAAGGTTAATGATTTCAAGTTTGAAACCATTGCCTTACTTGACTCAGGTGCAGATATGAACTGCATCCAAGAAGGTCTCATTCCTTCTCGATATTTCGAGAAAACCAAAGAGAAGCTTTCTACAACTGACTCTACTAGACTTCATATCCAATACAAATTACCTAATGCACATGTGTGTAATCAAGGTATTTGTTTTCTTACCAGTTTTGTGCTGATAAAACAGTTAAATTCCCAAGTCATTCTAGGGAATCCATTCCTTCAACAGTTATTTCCCATGACTGTTACAGAACAAGGTATATCTACCAAGGTGTTAGGTAAACCTATCCTTTTTGAGTTTTATTTCCCTTCACAGCGAAGAGATATTAACTCAATCCAACAAAAAGAAAACCAGATCAGTTTTCTTAAACAGGATATTAAAAGTCTCAGAATTGATGAACAGATTGCTAAACAACAAAAGTCCATCAATGAATTCCAGACCAAACTTGAAAAAGAAGTTTGTTCAGATCTTCCTACGGCATTTTGGGTTCGTAAGAAACATTCAGTCTCTCTCCCATACGAGAAGGACTTTTCAGAACAAAATATTCCTACCAAGGCTCGGCCCATTCAGATGAACCAGGAAACTCTGGATCTCTTTGCAAAAAAGAGATCCAGAGTTTATTAGATAAAAAGTTGATCCGACCCAGCAAAAGCCCATGGTCGTGTGCAGCCTTTTACGTTAATAAACATGCAGAACAGGAACGAGGCGTCCCCCGTTTAGTTATCAATTATAAGCCCTTAAATAAGGTCTTACAATGGATCAAATATCCATTACCCAACAAGAATGATCTCCTTAAGAGATTAAATCAGGCCCATGTCTTCAGTAAATTTGACATGAAATCAGGATTTTGGCAGATCCAAGTCATTGAATCAGAAAGGTACAAAACAGCATTCACCGTTCCATTTGGACAATATGAGTGGAATGTTATGCCTTTTGGACTCAAGAATGCACCTTCAGAATTCCAGAATATCATGAATCAGATTTTTAATTAGTACACATATTTCACAATTGTTTACATTGATGATGTTTTAGTCTTCAGTAATGACATTCATCAACATTGGAAACATTTCCATATTTTCTTTAAAGTCATTAAAGAAAACGGTCTTGTGGTTTCTGCACCCAAGATTAGAATTTTTCAGACCAAAATTAGGTTTCTTGGAAATATGATTTCTTTCGGGAAAATCACCCCAATCCAGAGAACACTTGATTTTGCAGAAAAATTCCTAGACATTCTGCGAGAAAAAACACAGTTGCAAAGATTTTTAGGATCTTTAAACTATGTTGCAGATTTTTATCCTGGCATTCGCCATTTATATAAACCTCTTTTTGAACGTCTTAAGAAGAATCCTCGAGCATGGACTAATATCCATACCAACGTTGTTAAGGAATTAAGCGTCAAGTCAGAGTTTTACCAGTTTTGACTTTATGTCAACCAAACACCCCAAAGATCGTTCAGACAGATGCTTTTGAATTAGGATTTGGTGGTATCCTTATCCAGATTTTAGAAGGAAAAGAACACATTGTTCGATTCCATTCAGGAACTTGGGATAAAGCCCAACAGAACTATTCAACAGTTAAAAAAGAAATTTTGTCCATTGTCATATGTATATCAAAATTTCAAGACGATTTGTTGAATTAGAAATTCTTAGTTCGTGTTGACTGTAAGTCAGCAAAAGATGTACTTACTAAGGATGTTAAGAATATTGCATCTAAACAGATTTTTGCCAGATGGTAGGCCATCCTGTCAATTTTCGATTTTGATATCCAGTACATCAAGGGAGAGGATAATTCTATCCCTGATTTCCTAACCAGAGAATTTCTAACAGGCCACGTGCCTATCACATAGGATTTCTCCGGGATTACCTTTTCATTTTTTGTTTCTCAGGATCACAGAAGTGGACACCAAAAATCCAATTAATGGATTCAGATGAATTGTTTCAAGTTCACCACAATTAAGTAGATTGAAACACAGATTTCAGATCCAGAAGCAGAGTTGATAATTGTTTCAATTCCGCATTTCTTTCTTTATATTGTTGCTAACCATTTGCAGGATCATTCACTCCTGACGTTAGTAACAATGGCACCCAAGAAGGATAAAGGTAAAGCTAAAGCATTAGACCTCGCATCCTATGCTCAGAAAGCTAGCACTCCAGTTGCATCTCCAGCACAATCATCAACCCCAGTCAAGGTTGAAGATAAACAGATAACATATACACCATATTCTACCCAGTCACCCCTACGTAGAAACCTCACAGTTTTGGGGACTTTGACCCCTCAAAAACAGTTAACAGATGTTCGTGCAGGTACTGCAGGTACATCGTCCTCCAGACAACAACTAGTAACAGGTTTCAGCCGCTTGTTACTAAGAAAAAGACAGTAACCCCAGAACCTAAACAGACACAGCCACAATTTTCGTCACCCACATACATATACAAGAATGTCTTTGACCAGATTCTTGTAATAGAACCATTCCATTTCAGACAGAACCCCAACATGACACCCGATGAGTTTTCCAGGGCGTTCCTTCATCCTCATTCAAACTACATCCCAGACAACACATATAAGACACAGAGTTACTATGAGTCAATTCTCATAGCAACAGAGTCCATAGAATTTGTTGTAGACGACAAAAACAAACCCCCAGGCCAGTATAGCCATGTCAAGGCTAAACTTCAGAAACTGATCACCCTCGATCAATGGGGACAACCCCCACAGAAAACCAAACAGATCCCAGATGACATACCCCTCAGAGACTATAACTATTATGACTACATTCAAGCGTGGTTCAGAGCTTTCAACCGCCAGAATGACAAGCATGATATGTCATGGTTTTTCCTCTTCACAAAAATATTTCCATTAAAGGTTCCAAATTGGTTCATCCAATGGTGGGCATCATTCGGTCCAATCACAGACATTTTACCAAAACCAGTCCTAGAAAGATTCCAGTATTTCACAGAACAATGGAAGGCACCAGCTCAGTTAGCTTATCTTCATCCATTCTTTGTGTTTTACAGAATCTTTTTTGTCACGTGGATTTTCATATCAGAATTCGCGTACAAGCATGTTTCTTTCGGAAACCATCAAGACATCTTGGCTTTCGGAAGAGCTCATTCAGTCATGTGGTGGAAAAAGATGAACAACAGTTCTTGTTCAAAACCAAAAGTCCAAGCATGGCTCGAGACAAACTAGCAGCAGAAAAAAGAAATCCAATCAAAACAACAGGAATTCTTTCATTCAAGAACTTCCTCACTACCCAATTAGCAGCGGCCACCAATTTTGACGAGATCAAGGCCATCATGCTACAATAAGAAGAATTAGATAAAGCCTCAGATCAGGCATCAGTATCAACAGATCATGCCGATGACAATGAAGATGACTGTTACGGCATTTATACTCCTCTATGAGTATAAACTGGAAACAAAAATAAAAAATACAGAATTTTGTAATACTCCTCTATGAGTATAAACTGGGCCATAGGAGTTTTTTAGTGTTCTCTCCAAAAACACAGGATAGATGAGTTTTCTAATGTTCTCTAAAAACATTGGACAGATAGGGTTTTGTTCTTCTAAGTCCCCTTCAAAAACTAGGATGAAACGGTAAGACTTCCCCTCTCTGAAGTCATATGGTTACTGAAGAATTCCATGAAACTTCAGCTAGTCCAGGTCAAACGGCAACTGGTAAAGACATATCAAGTCCGTTGATGGGTGTGGCTTTCCCAAAAAGCCAAAGGAAATTTAGAAACTTGTTTATCTTCTAGCCTGTATTTTATTTTGTATTTTACTTAGTCAACTTACCTTTAGCCAACTTACCTTTAGTAAACCTATTTCAAAATCCATGTAAGGTCACGGCGTTAAGGAGCAGAGGGCGTAAGACTCCGTGTTGGCCATGTGGCGATTTGGTGAGAAGTAGTTAGGCTTCGAAGATAGTAAGACTAAGTACGATGCAGGGTAGATTATAGGGAAAATAGACTAGTTTATTTATTTTCTTTGTATTGGTGGGAAATACACTTCGATCATTGTACTTGTATGTATTCTACCATTAGTTAATATGATCCAGACTGAAGAAGTTCACTGCGTCTTCAACACAGAACCAGATTCAGACTCAGAGATGATGAAGAAGATGAATCAACAGTCATGATTCCATTTTCAGACATCATTATCACAAGACAACAAAATACTTTCGGTCACAGAGAAAGTATCCCAGTCAAAAGACAGAATCATCATATCGAGACAAGTGATCTTTCGGCCACAGTAAAAGCCAGACATGATCATCAAGTCACGACAAAACATGATTCGGCCACAGTAAAAGCCAGACATGATCATCAAGTCACGACAAAACATGATTCGGCCACAGTAAAAGCCAACCACTATTCATGAATAGTAAAAATTACTTTTTACTGTTCACTTTAGGAAAAGTTACTTTTGACTTTTCTTTTCCATTTTTTTTCTATTGTTTTCAGATTCGACATCCTATATAAGACAGAGTCTGTCTCATTAACATAGGATCCGAATTTTCTTCCTTCAGAACATTTTCCTTTTAATTCGGAAGCACTCTTTGCACATTTTACTCCTGTACAACCAACAGTGTAGAACTGCTTCCTTGACAGTTAATAACAAGTAAGAGATTCAGTTTCCTCTTTTGTCTTCATCTTATCTGTATTTCATTTATTTTCCTTATCTATTATCTGTGTTTATTCCGCTTTCTGTTATGGCTTTTATAATCTCCTCCCCCCTGATGCACTTTGTGCAATTGTAACAAGTGTTTAGGATTCCGTCCTTACTCTAATTCAACACACAACCAAGGCAGCTGAAGCTTGAAACATCCTGAGAAATCAGTATGAAACAAGGAATCAGACTCGTATTCAGAACTTGGAGAATCAGTTAGCTGCTGAGAGATTAAGTGAAGATGAAGCAGTTGAGTCATTTATCAGTAGGATGAAAAACCTACGAGATCAAATGGCTGCAGTTGGTATTTCTAAATCAACCGAGGAACTAGCTCGAAGGTGCATTAGAGTGTTGCCTCCAAAATTTGATGTGACAGTACTCAATACATAAGTTCGCATTCCTCCTTTGACGTTTGAAGAATTCACTGCCATGTTGATGGAGGAAGAGATTAGGCTAAAAAGCAGAGAAAATCAACTTGACTCTGCCTTTACAGCCAAGGCGAGGAGTAACCAAGAAGAAAAAAAGAAAGAAAGAAGAAGAGGTTCTATAGATCGTGCTACTACTGCAATAAGAAAGGCCATGCTGTCAAAGATTGTAGGAAACGAATCCATGACGAGAAGAACGTAACTCTAAAGTCAAATTGGAGAAATAAAGAATCTGCCAATACGGTTGAAACAGAAGTGCATCTGTTTACTGTAACAGATATATCGGAGGAAATGTGTACTAGCGCACATGTACATCAAACATGTACATGGGTGTTAAACAGTAGAGCTTCCCGATACATGACCAGCAAGAAGGAATTATATGACTCCATAAAACCTCTACAAGAACCAATGAATGTTGTCATCGGGAATAATGCTAGGTGTCCCATTGAGGGTACTGGAACCATCACGCTCGTGTCTAAAGATAGAGGAAGCAAGAAGCTATCCAACGTACTTTTTGTACCCTAGATCACTAGAAATTTGATACCTGTAGCTGCTATTACAGATAATGATCTAGAAGTGCGGTTCAAGAAGACGGAAGCTTTGATTCTTGACAAGATTCAAAATATCGTAAGTAAAGGTATTCGCAAAAATAGTCTTTACGAAATCAACTCTCTTTCTGCCATTATGGATGCCAAAACAAGTCAACTTTGGCATGAAAGGTTTAGACACATTTCCTATACTGTGTTAAAGGAAATGCAAAAGAAGAAGATGGTGGCCGAATTGCCTTCAATTGAAGAAATTTAAGGACCATGTGAAGCTTGTATGTTGGGCAAGCAACATAGACAGTCATTTCTCAAAGAGAGTCATAACCGAACAAAGGCTCCTCTAGAGTTGGTACATGCTGACCTCTGCGGAAAAATGACTACGACGGCATTGGAAGGATCTTCCTACTTTATGCTATTAGTCGATGATTATAATAGGAAGATGTGGGTGTACTTCTTTCGGGACAAGGCTAATGCTCTTGAAAAGTTTAAAGTGTGGCACAAACTTATGACAAATGAGAACACAACTCAATTGAAGAAACTTCGTACCGATCGTGGAGGGGAATTCTATTCTACAGAGTTCACTAACTACTGCAATAAGCTTGGGATTAAGCGCCAATTGACTGCTCCATACACACCACAACAAAATGGAGTTGTGGAACGAAGAAATTGAACAATTGTAGAAATGGCTCGATGCATGTTGAAATGTGCTGGCCTATCTGACACATTCTGGGCTGAAGTAGTCAACACAGCGGTATACATCCTCAATCGGTGCTCAACCAGGGCACTCAACGATAAGACTCCTAATGAGGCTTATTATGGTACGAAACCTTCTATGTCTCATTTAAGAACATTTAGATGTGAGTGTTTTGTACACGTCCCAAATGAAAATAAAAAGAAATTGGATGACAAGAGCAAGAAGGGCATTTTCTTGGGATATAGTGAAGAGTCTAAAGCATACAAACTCTATGATGTAAAGGCCAAGAAGGTGATCATAAGCCGAGATGTGGTGCTTAATGAAAGACCACACTCATTGGAGGATAGCGGTCCTGCCATTTCGTCATCAACCGATGAAGTAATCCACCAAGTGCCTGAACAACGACCGTTGAACAATGAAAAAGTCTCTAATGATGAGGAGACTGAAGACCAACCTGTTGTACCCACAAGGAAGCCACAACCGAAGTGGTTCCAACAGCTCTTTGAAGGAAGAAATCCAAGAGTTACTGATGATAATCCACGTCCTGATGGACTAAGACGATAAAAGAGAATAGAGGAACAGAACATATCAGGACAACAGCTTGTAAACATGGCTTTGATGACCCAAATCATCAAGACGGTAAAAGAACCGGTAACTGTGGAGGAAGCCATGTCAGATCCAAATTGGAGAGCAGCTATGCAAGCCGAGTATGATAGTATCATGAAAAATGATACTTGGGAGATCGTTGAAAAGCCACCGAACAGAAAAATTATCAGCACCAAATTGATCTGGAAAGTGAAGTACAAGGCAGATGGAAGTCTTGAAAAATACAAGGCACGCCTTGTAGCACAAGGATTTTCGCAAGTCGAGGGTTTCGATGTATATGAAACCTATGCTCCAACAGCAAAAATGTCAACAATCAAGCTAGTAGTTACAACTGCCGCGCATTATGAATGGATTGTACAACAAATGGATGTCAAGTCAGCTTTTCTTAATGGGCAACTTGAAGAAGAAGTCTACGTTGCACAACCCTCTGGCTTGCAAATACCAAGTGAAGAAGAAAAAGTCTGCAAATTGAAAAAGGTTTTATATGGGTTAAAGCAAGTACCACGAGCTTGGTACAAACATATAGACTCTTTCTTCTTGCAGCATGGTTTTTGTAGAAGCAAATCAGAGGCCAAATTGTATGTTCTAAGTGAACAAGGAAAGAAGGTAATTGTAGTCCTATATTTGGATGATCTTGTAATCACTAATGACCATGAAGATAATATTCGGAAGACGCAAGAATGGTTGAGCCAATAATTTGAAATGACAAATCTTGGTCTTCTTCATTATTGCTTGGGAATCGAGGTATGGCAAAAATCTCATACTATCTTCATCTCACAGCAACGATATGTTCGTGAGCTTCTGACTGCATTTGGTATGTCCGAGTGCAAACTAGTTGTCACCCCGATGGAAGTAAATACAAAGTTATCAATTGACGATCCTTCAAAACAAGTTGATAACAAGCTCTACAGAAGATTGGTGGGAAGTTTAATCTTCCTTTGTAATACAAGACCTGATATTAGTTATGCTATGGGAGTTCTCAGTCGGTTTTCAAATAAACCGAAAAAATGTCACTGGCAAGCAGGGATACGGATCCTCAAATATCTCAAAGGCACGTTGGAGTATGGGATATCATACAAGTCTGGAGATACTTTATCTGGATACTGTGACTCAGACTGGGCTGGTGATATTGACTCAAGAAAATCTGTTACAGGTTACGTATTCACATTCGGTGGTGGAGTCATCTCATGCAACCCACCGTTGCACTTTCATCAACGGAGACAGAATACAAGGCTGCTTATGTAGCATCCTGTGAAGCTATTTGGCTACGACGCATCATGACTGATATTGGCATTCCAATAGAGGAAGCAATAATGTTGAAATGTGACAATCAGAGTTGTATAGCCATGTCAACGAATCTGGTATTTCATGCTAGACAAAAACACATAGAGATTCAGTATCACTATGTGAGGGAACTGATCGAGGAAGGTGAAATCTACATGGAGTACTGCCCTACAGAAGATAATTGTGCATATATCTTCACTAAAGCGTTAGGGAGCGTCCAATAGAGCAAGCATCTTCAAACATTGGGTGTTGGCCCAATACCTTAGTCAATATGAGGTGAACATTGAGGGAGGGTGTTGATATATGTCAATATCCACCTCTTCATAATAAGTATCGTTAATTATATGGTAGCATAAATTAATGATTCTGACTTAAACTTCGATGAGATCAAAAGAGATCGCAATGGCTACAAGAAAGAAGTTCGGGAATTTGGAATTACCTAAGATGACGTCAGGATGATGCAATGCTAAAGTTAGCCCATTTGACCAAAGGAAACTTCCTAGAAGCTAACTTGGATGCTAGCCACCCATGTGGTCAATTGTAGCTACCCATGTGATAAATATGGGTGGTTAATACTTCGAACATGGTTGGTAAAGCCAACCAAGATTGAAATGTTTGATAGGAAAGTCTTATATGGCGGGCTAGTTAAATTCTATAAATAGGCATGCATTAGTTCATCATATTCATCCACAACACAACTCCAAACACAATCCTAAGTTAGTCTTTCTTTCTTGTATTCTTCTTGTAAGTCCAAAAGCGATTGAAGCTCTAATCTTGAGAGGGGATGGTGGGACAATTATGTTGTAAGTGTTATATTGGAGTGTTATAAAGAGTAGTGTTGTCTTTCTACTTGATTGTTGTTAAGACGTTTCTGGGAAATTGGTTATATTCTTACAAGCAGCACCAAACGTCCAAACCCCAAATGCTTTAATGGTTCCACTGATTTTATTTTCCATAGTTTATTTTTGGCAGAAGATGAGTTATTCGGAAAAGAATTTGATTATGATTTATTTAATTTAAAATCCTAATGCTAATGGTGACTTTTTCTTTTTGTCAAAAATGTTAATGTTGATGATTTTACCACAAATAAGAATACCACAAATGAATATAAATTACACTAAGGAATAGTACAGGTGTCAATTTAGTCAACCAAATAAAAACGTTTAGCAAAGAATAATAACTCAAAGAAGTTAGAAAATAATAGAACTATAATTATAAGCTTACTTTCACATAATTCCTGTCAGCTAAGAAAATGACATGAGGTTTTGAAAGATGCTTATTTTTTAATGATACAATTATTGTTCTTATGTATAGGTTGTTTTTAGGAAAAATAATTTCTACATATTGATGGACAAGTTTCTAAAGAAAAATCCAATTTTTGAGGTACAAATTTCTTCGAAATCTAAGGACGTGAATAGTAAAGATGATGGGCTACATTGCTCAAAGCAACCTCGAATTGAGATCAATTTAGAAGATTTATTAACAGATCCTAGATTATACCAGAAAATTACGTCTTACAATCAGAATGAGTGAGATAAAGTGCGGAGATACTATTTACAAACAAGGCCTTGCCAACCCCGTAATCATGATTTTCACAAAAGAAAAGTAGGGGATAAGTTTAGAAGATTTTGTCCATCTTGGTTTAATGAATTTGGCAGTTGGTTAGAGTATAGCATAGAAAAAGATGCTGCATATTGTTTGCATTGTTATCTTTTTAGTCTTGATATTGGAAAGCAGTCAGGTGAAGACACATTTATTACAGATGGGTTTATGAATTGGAGTCATAAAAGTAGATTTAACACTCATGTTGGAGGTCCAAATAGTGCGCATAACATAGCATACAAGAGGTGTCAAGACTTGATAAAGCAAAGCCAACACATCGAAACTGCTATCTTTAAGCAATCTGATCAAATTCGTGAAATATATCGAATTCGATTAACTGCTTCAATTGATTGCATTCGATTTCTTTTGAAACAAGGATTATCTTTATGTGGTAATGATGAATCAAACAATTCTACTAATCAAGGTAATTTTCTTGAACTTCTCAAGTTTTTTGCCGATCATAATGAAACCGTCAAGAATTGTGTGTTGCAAAATGCTCCTGCTAACAATCGGTTAACTGCTCCGGAGATTCAAAAAGACATTGTCAAAGCTGCTGCATTTGAAACTACTAACGCAATTATAAAGGATCTTGGAAATGAATATTTTGCTATTATGGTTGATGAGTCGCGTGATATATCAAACAAAGAAGAAATGGTAATTTCTTTGCGTTATGTGAACCACAAAGGAAGTATTGTTAAGCATTTTCTTGGTATAATGCATGTCAGTGATACTACTGTTTTATCCTTAAAAAGAGGAATTGAGTCATTATTTAACAGACATGGATTAAGTGTATCAAGAATCCGTGGACAAGGTTATGATAGTGCTAGTAATATGAAAGGTGAATTTAATGGTCTTAAAAGTTTGATTTTGAAAGAAAATTCATCTACTTTTTATATCCATTGTTTTTCTCATCAATTGCAACTCACACTTGTTTTTGTAGCAAAAAATCATGTTCAAGTTGCTACCTTTTTCGAATTAGTTGCTACTTTACTAAATGTTGTTGGAGGTTCATGCAAGAGACATGACATGCTTCGTGAAAATCAAGTTGATAGAGTTAAAGAAGCGTTAAAAAAGGAAGAAATTCGTAGCGGACGCGGCATGAATCAAGAAATTGGTCTCAAACGAGGTGGTAATACTCGTTGGGGTTCACATTATCGCAGTTTAATAAGTTTGAGTCTCTTGTATTCCTCAGTGATTGATGAACTTGAGATTATCAAGGAAGATGGATTGAGCGCAGAGTAAAAAGGTAAAGCTAATCTTCTCTTAGACACATTACAAACATTTGATTTCGTGTTTATTTTGCATTTGATGAAAACTGTGCTGGGAATCAGTAATGAATTATCACAAGCATTGCAAAGGAAAGATCAAGATATCATTAATGCCATGGGATTAGTTAAGCTCACAAAGGAACTTTTGCAAAATTTGAGAGATAGTGGATGGGAATCTTTGTTGAATGAAGTCTTTTTGTTTTGCATAACTCATGACATTGACATTCCTAATATGGAATAGATGTTTTTGTTCAAAGGACGATCGCAACATAGAGTTGAAAAGATTACGGATTCATACTATTATCGCATTGATTTGTTCTATACTAATGTGGACATACAACTTTAAGAACTTAATGACCGTTTCACCGAGACAAATACTAAGTTGCTTCTTTGTTTGGCATGCTTGAATCCGAACAACTCATTTATTTCATTTGACAAGCAAAGATTAATTGAATTTGCTAAGTTTTATCCAAATGATTTTTCTCCCATTGATTTGGTAGTTCTTGAAAACCAGTTGGAGATATATATTCTTGATATATGAAGCAATGACAAATTCTCTGAGTTAAAAGGGACTGGTAACCTTGCAAAAATGCTAGTTAAGACTGGAAAGGATCGTTTTTATCAGTTGGTGTATACACTTATTAAGTTGCCATTGATTTTACCTGTTGCTACAGCCATTATGGAAAGAGCATTTTCTGTAATGAAAATTGTAAAAAATTGGTTGCGGAATCGAATGGAAGATGATTGGCTGAATGATTGTTTAGTCACTTATATAGAGAGATATATATTTCATGACGTCGACAATGAGCTGATTATTCAACGATTTCAAACTATGTCGAGTCGTCGAGGACAATTATAAAAGGTATTTTTCGTATTACTATAGTCTTTTCTTTTTCTCTCATTAATATGTTATAACATTATCATATGAGGAGAGTCATGTCTTGAAGACTCTGTATATGTTTTTGTGCTTACATTTTTATACTTGTTATAATTTGTATAAGTTAAATATTATTTTATGTATAGATAAGTATCTTAACATTTTATTACGGACTATATCACTATTACAGGTGGAGCTAGACACTAGGTGCCTACACTGACTCCCGGTGCCTGGCTCTGCCACTGGTAGGATCACTTGGGTTAATCCAACACAAATGAATGAAAATTGGGATTCATAGTTAGTGATTGGAAATGGAATGACCAATAATGCATTCACTCTATGCACCTACTACGATATTGACTGGGAAGTCTACGTACCGTAGGATGCGATAATCTACCATAGGTTACATTATATTCCTGGATCTTCGGCTAGATCTTGGCAATCCATGAACAAACTATGGTCTCATGCCCATTTGCAAAAGCTGAATTTTGTAGTTTGTCAGCAGCTACCAGTGATATCATTTGGCTTCGTGGATTTTTTGCTAATATGTAGGTTGCCTGTCATTACTAGTATACTATTTTGTGATAATCAGGCAGCCTTATATACAGGGGCAAATTCAGAAATTATTTTAAATGGAAGTTAAAATTCATAATTTTTGAACTATATAAATATATTTATTTCAGTGTAGGCTAATTCATCTTTTAATTAAAATATATATATATATATATATATATATATATATATATATATATATATATATATATATATATCTGTTAAGGTGAAAACTTTAACTGCTCCAAGTTGCACTCCAAGCCGGATCGGGACCTACAAAACAAAGGAACCGAGGGGGATGCCCATGGTATCCACTCCGACGCGCAAGTCAGTTAATGTGAGATGGAGCTTGTAAGTTATGAGAGATGGATATTTTTCATACATTTCCCTGTGGAATTGTTCCCATTTTATACTTGTGATAAGGAGATTCCCTAAATGAATAAGGATTCCTCTAAGATCAGGACTCCTAAGAGTCCTCATTTGCTCAGCAATCCATGGGGATTATACCGCCCATGAATCCTTCCTCATCCAGCTTCCTCGATCTTATCTTTATCCTCAAGGGTTCCCTACTCGCGTGCCTGCCCAGTGACTCCGCTAGGAAAGGACAGGGCTGACCATTACTGCTAGGGCTGGAGCCCCACCCCTATCATCTGTTCCTCCACTCCTCTGAGCTGGCATACAGGTCTGGGGATTGTTACAACATTGGGGCTCTTCATTTTCCTCAGCGGTTACTAGCTGTTACAACCGCCCACTATACACGTCCCTCCAACTTCGCTGCCATTCTGCAGGCACATTTCCCGCGATTCATGTTACCATTCCCCACGATCCTTTGTGGGTCAACTCATCCGTGTGTGGGGCCTCGTGGGGTCCTTTATAAAGGAAGCCCTTCCCGATTTGTGCCCCATTCGCATTCAATCATCCTTTAACTTTTCTTTACTCTTCTACTAATCTTCGACCACTACGCCTTATCACTGTCTAGGTACACTCTCTTCCTTCCACTAATGGATAGGTCCCCTAAGTTAGGCTCTTCCGATGGCCCTAATGACAGTCTTAGAGATGTCCCTCGTACCCCTAGAAGTTTCGAACCCATCCCAGCCATCCCGATTTCTCAAAGTCCTCCTCTTACTAGAGGCACTAGAAAGAGTTCCAAGAGACCTAGGTCTAAGTTTTCCCACCATCGTATAGGTACGACGCCCTCGGGTCCTGCTAGGATTGATGATCTTTTGGTTTTTGGTGCCTAGCGTAAGGCCTGTACCACCCAAGAGAGGTCCATCACCTACCTTAGGGGCATAGAAGCCATTCTTTCTGACTTCAAGGTTTGTGTCCCGAGTGATGGTAGGCCTACATCCATCGTACCTACTTTTACTTTCTTATTTATTTTATGAAGTTCTTATTAACTTCGTTTAAGCTCTCTTTTGTGTAGATAACATGAAGATCTCGGAGCTTGTTACCTCCGCCCGGGGTGAGAGGGTGACCAGAAGGCGTTTGACTAAGGTTTTCGGGCAGCTTGCCCCAAAGAAGCAAATGACGGCCTCTCCCGTAGGTGATGCGGAGGTACAGATCCTCGAGGAGCCTCTCATTCCTGCCCCGGAGAAGCCTGTTTCCATTGAGGAGCACCCGGTTCCTCCCCTGGACTGTCCTGGCACACCCACTACTGGGCCTATCAAAACTGGGGCTATTGGTTCCCCATTTTTGCCTGAAGCACCACCGGCTCCACCTCGTAGGAGTTTTCTGTCTTCGCCCCCATCTCCTATCGCCCTAGGGCCTCGTTCTCCTCTCCTCAGATTGACGTATTGTGGGAGGAGCAACGTTGCCCTCTTGGCGAGACCTATCAGATCAACACTTCACGCCTACGCAAGCGTGGCATGTTCATCCCACCTGGCCCCCTCCTTGGCTTTGACGACGAGATAGAGATTGATGACGGGCAGGGTGGTACCACTCGTGTTTTCGTTCGCCGCCTTACTACTGCCAGGGCTGACCAAGAAGTCAAGGAAGTCTTTTACGAGGTAACTTGTCCCACTATCCCCTCACTGGATTACTTAGCTTTTTCCTAATGCTTTGCTCTTGTATTTTCAGAGTTGGTTAGACCTGAACCACTTCCACGGGATGCTCCATAAGGCCTTGGTGGCTTATGATAGGGTCGAGATCAACTCCTCTTTGGCTGAACTCCGAGCTAAAAAGAAAGCCGAAGCCTACAAATGACACCTCGAGGAATACCATAGGGCCTGTGCCAAGGCCTTTGATGATGGCCTGGGCACTTTCAACAAAATGGAAACCCTGATTGAGAAGTAAAGCACTGTTATCCAGGAGGCTGGACTTTATCAATCCCTTTCTGGGATATCTTTACAGTAGCACTAAGGTCGCAATTGTCGGAGGCTCAAGAAACCTGTCGTCGCATCCTTGCTGAACAAGAGCTAGCTCTGCAGTCTTGCGAGAAGCTCGAGAATGAGCTAAAAGAGGCTTCTGCTCGGGCCGTTGGTGCCCAGGCCAATTATGATCAGCTGGTGCAGGTTGTTAGCTCTCATGGAAAAGTTGTCATCGCCGCCTATAAAGAGAGTGATGCTTTTAAGGCTCTGCTAGGGGAGCTGCTCCATCCTGCCATTAACAAAGTTGAATACGACGATGAAGTCGCCCTCATGGAGGATGTACAGGCCCGCTTGCAAGGCCAGGGCATTCAGATTGACTTGTTAGACCTCCTTGGCGAAACCCTCCCTGACCCAGAGATTCATCTGTGATTCCTCCCAAGTCATAAGCACAGTTAGAGGAAGCCCGCCCTCTCTAGACCTGCTTTGACATTTCACCAAATTTTAATTGTTGCTTTTACCCAGAGGCCCTGATCCCCTCATTGTACATTTTTCTTTTGTTTTTGATGGAGCTTTATTTCCAGGGTTTCTTGGGCTGTTAATATGCAAACCATTTTAAAGTTCGCTTTCTCGTTTTCTTTTACGAGTTTTTGTTTGTACATCTTAGTCGTATTTCGACTCTGCTTTATGTATGCTAGGTTCTCTGAACCTCTGGCCCTTTTTCCCTTTTAGTACTTCCCCTGGATCTTATGTTCCTCTTCAGGGACAACCCTATTAGCGGAGATGAGTCATTTTATCTATAGGGCGCAGCCCTTTCCGGGCACAAACTATTTTGAATCGTGGTATCAGACCCTTCAAGAAGAGCTCTCTAAACATAACATAGGAGCAAAACCAAATCTTTAGGAGGGGAAGTGAGCTTTTATTATTTCAAAAAGCATTACATAGACTCCTATTGAATGCTATTTATTCACTAACATTATTCTGGAGGTGTTACATGAAATATTTTCTAAGTTGTTCAACATTCCATGCATTGGCTAACTCATTTCCACTAGATTCTTCTAACCTAAAGACTCCAGGCCTGATTTCCTTTGTCGCTAGATAAAGGCCTTCCCAGTTTGGCCCCAACTTTCCCTGTCTAGGTTGGGATTTGAAGATGGCCTTCCTGAGCACCCAATCTCCTTTTCAGATATTTTTGAGTTGGACCTTCTTGGCAAAGGATCTGGCCATGACACTTTTTCCCTCCAGCATCTTTATCTGCGCCTTCTGCCGAAACTCCTCAATCAGGTCGAGATCCTCACGGAGCCCCTGATCATTTATTTCTTCCTCATAAAGCTGCATCCGACTATTTGGAATACCCACATCTACTGAGAGCACCACCTCCGTGCCAAATATTAGCGATTACGGGGTCTTCGTTGTTGCGGTGCTTGGGGTTGTCCGGTGAGCCTACAAGACCTCTGGAAGCATGTCCGCCCAGAGTCCTTTTTCCTGCCCCAACTTGGTTTTGATGCCCTGCAAAACAGCTCGGTTAGTTACTTCGACATGCCCATTAGTTTGGGGTGAGCTATAGAAGCAAATTTTAGTTTAATCCCTAGCTCCTCGCATTTGCCACGAAAGTAACTAGAGTCAAATTGCCTGCCATGATCTGTGATCAGGGCTCGAGGCACCCCAAAGTGACACACTATTGATTTCTAAACAGAGTTCCAGGTTGCTCCTTCGGAGATTCTAGGGACGACCTTAGCTTCTACCCACTTGGTGAAGTAGTCAACTGTCACGAACAAAAACTTCTTTTGACCCTTGGCCAGAGACAAAGGTCCCAAAATATCCAGCCCCCTACTGGGCAAAAGGCTGGGGACTAACCATGTAGGTTAACTCCATTGCCGGCTGCTGAGGTAACCTGAAAAACCTCTAGCACGTATCACATATTTTCACCATTTCCAATGCATCATTCTGCTTCGTGGGCCAATAATATCCCTGCCGGAGGGTCTTTCGGGCCAGCGCCTTGCCCCTCAAGTGATTTCCACATATCCCTTTGTGTACCTCTCTAAGCACCTGATTGCCCTCTTCTTGAGTTACGCATTTCAGCAGAGACCAAGCGTAGGCCCGCTTGTATAGTTGCCTTCCCAGCATAATAAATTTCGAAGCTTGTAGCTCTATACTTTGTGCCTCTGCCTAATCATAAGGGAGATCATCTTTTTCCAAATAGGCCTTTATGGGTTGCATCCAATTTTAACACATGGTTGTGGCTGCTACCTCTAGTGCTAGGGCTTGAATTGACGGGGCCTCTACCTCGCTCACTTTTATAACCACGGGCACTGAGGAACTCACAACTAGCCTTGCAAGCGAGTCTGCCCTCTCATTTTCGGACCACGATACCTAGCTGACATGGAAATGCTTGAGCCATTGGGCTAGTTCTTTGACCTTGCTAAGGTAGGCCAACATGGTCGAGTCTTTTGCCTTATACTCACCCAGCACTTGATTTGCTACTAACTGTGAGTCCGTAATCATATCTACCTTCCTTGCTCTGAGTGAGATAACCGTTTTTAAGCCTGCTATCAATGCCTCGTATTCAGCCTCATTGTTGGAAGCCGGAAATAGAAACTTGAGTAAGTACTGGCTTTCTGTTCCATCGGGGTTGACGATCAGAACCCCAGCCCCGCTCCATTGCTTCCTTGAAGCTCTATCAACCTATACCTTCCAGGGAGTATCATATTCGTCAATCTGGTCCCCCATACATTCTACCACAAAATCAGCTAGGGCCTGTGCCTTAATGGCTGTTCGGGGCTGATAGATGATGTCGTACTGAATGAGCTCTACGGCCCATTTCAGCAAGTGCCCAGAAACTTCTGGCTTCATCAGTACTTGCCTGAGGGGCATATTCGTCAAAACTTAGATTGTGTGGGCATCAAAGTAATGTCTAAGTTTTCGTGCTGTAGTTAAGAGAGCCAACATCATCCTCTCCAGGGCCGAGTACCTGAGCTTCGGTCCCCGCAGGACCTTGCCACGTAATAGACTGGTTTCTAGAGCCAATCCTTCTCTCTTACCAAAGCTGCAGCCACCGCCTTGCTTGAACTAGCGAGGTACAATGTTAGGATTTTTCCCTTTTCTGGCCTCAACAAGAGTAGAGGTGACGCCAAGTACCTTTTTACTTCCTCAAAGGCTTCTTGACACTGATCAGACTATTGGAAGTTTTTTGGATTCCTCAACACCCTGAAAAAAGGAGCATATTTGTCCACTGATCTGGACATGAATCTGCTCAGGGCTACTATTTTTTCGGCCAACTTCTGCACATCCTTGACACTCCTCGGGGGGTACAAATTCAGTATGGCCTGAACCTTGTCTGGATTTACCTCTATGCCTCGACTGATAACCATGAAGTCCAAGAACTTGCCTGCTTAGACCCCAAAGACACATTTTTTCTGGGTTGAGCTTAATCCCGTACTGCTCCAGAGCCGCAAAGGTTTCCGCCAGGTCTGCCATATGGGTGTGAGTATGCTTGCTTTTAGTTAGCATATCATCAACGTACACCTCCATGTTCTTCCCAATTTGTTTGTCAAACACCTTATTCACCATGCGCTGATACGTAGCCCCGGCATTTTTCAGCCCAAAAGGTATCACTCTGTAATGGTAGGTTCTTATGTCCGTAGTAAAGGCTATTTTTTCTCATCTTCTGGGGCCATCATGATTTGATTATATCCCTTAAATGCATCCATGAATGTAAGTAACTCACATCCAAAGGTAGCATCTACCAGCTGGTCTATCTGAAGCAAATGATAACAATCCTTAGGGCACGCCTCATTGAGTTCTTTATAATCAACGCACGAACACCACTTTTTAGGGCCCTTAGCCACCAAGACCACGTTGGCCAACCACTCTGGGTACTGTACAACCCTGATATGGCCTACTTCCAGCAACTTTTGGACCTCTTCCCTGATGTTCCTACTCCTTTTTTCCCCAAAATTCTACTTTTTCTAACAGATGGGTCAGAACATCGTCCACGTTCAACTTGTGAACCATCACAGATGGGTCTGCCCCTGTCATGTCAGTCGTACTCCAAGCAAATATATGTAGGTTATAAGAAAGGAAGTTGATTATACCTTGTCGCAGGTCCGGAGGGAGGTCCTGGCCTATTTTTACTCGCCAGCCCTGTGAGAAATCTACCTCCACCAACTCCTCAGCTGGAGCAAGTTCCTTCCTCTTCTTGCCTTCTGATTCATCAGGACTCTAGGGCTCCGGCCCTTTCATCTTGAGGGAAGTTGTATAGCAGCGACGAGCAGCTAACTAATCTCCTCTAATGGTGGCTACCCCTCTAGGAGTTGGGAACTTCAGGGCTTGATGAAGCGGTGATGACACTGCCCGGAACTTCATCAGTGCTACCCAGCCCAAGATTCTGTTATACGCCGACTCACAATCAAGGACAATGAGGTCTGCCATAATCGTCACTTTCTTCTACTCTTCTTCTAAAGTTACGGTTAAGTTTATAACCTCTTCTGGATGGAAGGCTTCTCCTGTGAACCCTGACAGTGAACCATTCAAAGGGCAGAGCCTCTCACGCCCTATTCCCAATTTGTCGAAAGCCTTCAGAAACAACACCTCCGCTGAATTGCTGGTATCCACCATCAAGTGCTTGACTATATAATCGGAGATTTGGGCTTTTACCAGTAGTGGATCATCATGCGGGTAAATTATACCTTTAAGGTCATCTGCAGTGAATGCCAACTGTTCTCCAACTCCTTGTCCTTGATACCGAGGCTCTTCCGTCACTGTCCTGGCATAGGACCTTCTTGTCTTTCTACTGGTTCTACCAGATGTAAACCCCCCAGTTATGGTATCCACCACCCCTAGGTGTCGATTACCTTGATCCCTTTCACGTCGAGGGCTGCGCTCTCTCTCACGTCGGGGGTTACGCTCTTTATCTCGCTTGGGGCTCCTTTCTCTCTTTCTCAAAGGCTCCTGATTTCCTGTGACAAATTTATTTAACAGTCATTTCCTCACCAGGACCTCTATCTCGGCTTTGAGCTACTTACAATCTTCTGTGTCATGACCGTGGTCTCTGTGGTACCTGCAATATTTATCTTTAGCCCTCTTATCTGGGTTACCAGTCATCCTAGACGGCCAGCGAAATTCGCGGTGGGTCTGGATCTCATGAAATATCTCTGCCCTGGGCATATTCAAGGGGGTATTGTTTCGATCAAACCTCCCTCTATTACCACTACTCTGCCCTTCAGATCGACCACTCGGGGCTCCTTTTTGCCTGCCCCTTCTTGAGCTTTTCCTTTCCTGCGGCCCCTTTTTCATCTTCTTTTTGGCACACATGATCTCCTCTGAACTAATGTACTTGGAAGCCTGCGTCATGAGCTCTTCCAGATCACGGGGCATGTTTTTTCCCAAGGACGCTTGAAAGGGTATGAAGTGCAGGCCCTACATGTATACTGGCTACTGACTAGTCAAGGTCCGATACTTCCAAGGCCACTTGATTAAATCGCTGAGTATAATCTCGGAGGGTTTCCCCTTTTTATTGCTTTATGGAGAGCAAAGATGCGGTGAGTCTTGGAGGTTTCTTATTGCTAGCAAATCAGGCTAGGAACAATCTAGGGAGCTGATTAAAACCATGAACTGAGGCCTCTGGCAGGCCAGCGAACCACTTCCGTGCTGCACCTACCAATGTTACGGGAAAGGCCTGGTATTTGATGGCGTATGGGACATTTTGAAACATCATGTGGTGCTCGAAAATGGTGAGATGATCCTTCGGATCCCCAGTCCCGTCATAAGTCTGGAGACTGGGAAGTTTGTATCCATATGGCATTGGCTCCTGCATAACCTCTCTGGTAAAGAGATGATGTTTCCCCTATCCCACCAAGACTTGATGCTGACCTATATGACTAGGGGTTTCCTCTGGTCTCTCCTGCCGTAAGGGTCTCCCTTGCATTTCTTGCCCTGGCCTTCCCTGTAGTTCTGCCAAGCCTGTTGTATCTGCCAAAAAAGCTAGGACCTGGGGTAGGTTCCCTGCTACCGGGTCTTCCCTCTGAGGAGGAACGCCTTCTAGGCACGCTAGCCCCTGCTGGGACGAGGATGACATATCTCTTGGAACAAATATCTGGGGGCTATGGTGGTAGTTTCCCCTAGTGCCCCTGTGTTTGCGGGGACGGGAGCCACTAGAGGAGCGATACCTTTAGGAACCTGATGCTCCTCAAGAAGGTTCTGATTCCCCCCAGTATTGGCTTGACTTCGTGTGTGAACCATCGTGAAATCTCAGTAGGGTTGTTGGACTTTCCTACAGACAGTACCAAACTATTAAGATGAAAACTTTAACTGCTCCAAGCCGGGCTCCAAGCTGGACCTAGACCTGGAAAACAAAGGAACCGAGGGGGATGCCTACTATACCCACTCCGACACGCAAGTCAGTTAATGTGAGATGAAGCTTGTAAGTTATGAGAGATGGATATTTTTTATACATTTTCCTGTGGAACTATTCCCATTTTTTACTTGTGATAAGAAGATTCCCTAAATGAATAAGGATTCCTCTAAGATCAAGATTCTTAAGAGTCCTCCTTTGCTCAGCAATCCATGGGGATTATACCGCCCATGAATCCTTCCTCATCCAGCCTCCTCGATCTTATCCTTATCCTCAAGGGTTCCCTACTCACGTGCCTGCCCAGTGACTCCGCTGGGGAAGGACAGGGCTGACCATTATTGCCAGGGCTGGAGTCTCACCCTTATCAATATCTAACATTTTTTTAAAAAAAAAATACATAAAACTTTTAGTGTTTCTTTTGGCCAAGCCCCCACTAGCATACATATACCTCCGTCCCTGCTTATATATTCCTCCTAATCTAATCTTCCATGAGAGAACTAATCACATTGATACGAATTACAAGAGTTGTTTGCACTTCTTATCGGAGTTGGCAGATATTTCATAAAAGCACTCGAGAGGGATCAATTCCATGATTTACTTGGAAAGTTTGCCGTTTTGCAACTCTATGCAGGGGTATTACTTGTCATTATAATATCTTAATTATTTTCGTGATTATTTCCCCAAACATCATGACTTGATTTTGTAGCGATAACAGTGTATATAATTTCAATCAATACCTTTAGGCTTAATTCATGCTTAACCATAGCTAGTTGAGGTCATAGAAATATTATACTTTATATGCATCTGTTACAAGAAATACATGCACGGTTCATTTCCTATGGTATTGAAGTTGGGGCTTTGTTAATAATTCATCCACGTTTGAGCCCACTCATTTTAGACATCAATTTTGTTGTACAAATCTTCCAAATTTGTTGTTTTCTCTTTTTTTCTTTTTTTTTGCTCAAAGGGAGGGAGGGCGGGTTAAATGAGAATTATTTTGGGGTATGTATCCCTTTCACAATTTTTTTCTAACCATCAAGTCATCAACGGAGGGGCCTGTTGCCGTAATGATACATCAAGGGAGTGTTGTAAAGCATAATTCGCCAACCAACCCACGTAATGGTTTGTCACACAGTACACATAGACCACTTAAAAGAATTGATGGTGATGTAGCCACATTTTGCAATCTTCCACAAGAATTCTTGATGGACTATGAGGTGTTGGTGCTTTTCTAATCAAATTGCATGTAGCTTTTGAATCCGTTTCAATCAGAAGATGCTCAACCTCCAACACAATCGCCCTACAAAGACCCACCCAAAGTCCTTACACCCTTCACAATTGCAAAAGAGCCCTTCTGCACCTTGGGAGGGTTTAGACCATCCGATGTTGACCATATACCGTGGATAAAGAGTGGTTTTCACGTGGGCTTGCCATGCATCAGCATACTCTCTAGCCTGTGGAGTGATCTTCCCTACCCTGATAGAGGCACCCTGTTGTCTAATGCCCTTGTGACTAAATTCATTTTGACATTTCCATATATTCCAAGGGTCGCTACAATAGTACTATTCCAAGTAATTCCACAATTAAGTGTGTTGTTCATCAAGTTCTCATTGAGCCAATTTTACTATATCATTTCTTCAACAATCAATCATGGGTCACATACAAAGAGGTTGTTGAATCCAATTTGTATCACATGAACACATTAGAACATTTAAAATGAATATATAAGATATTCAACTACTCTAATTGCTAGTAAATTGCTTTTATCACAGAATTCTATATTTCTTATCATGGGCTTTGTGTTTCGCAATGGTCCAGTTTATCTATTGATAGTCCACGCATTCTTTTTTTGGGCATTAAATTTTGTTAGTGATTTAATTTCTAAATTTGCTGACAATCATCAAACATTAATGACTTTGAGCGCAACTCGAATTTGTTGCTTCTCGGGCCACATTGCTGTCAATAATTATTAGGCATTGTTTTAATATGCGGGGTTGGAATTCGCTGCTTCTCATGTCTAATGTAAAGAAGGTGTTGGAAAACCCAAATCGGGTAAATTAGACTTTTAAAACCTATGTATGAGATCTCATGTTTTCCGTCTCACCGAACTTCATAATAAACCTCTTGTAGTTGACCCAAATCTTCCCAAAATATATAATAATAAGTTTTAATTTATGCAAGTATTTTTTGTGGCACCAGTACATCACAATAAACCAATAAGAAGGTATCGATATTTCGGCTAATAGAGAAAACATAATATATGAATAAGTATATTTCATTTCCACACGAAGGTGAAGGGCCTTCAGAATCTAAAGATCATACAACCTTCAAGGGGTACACTCTAAACAAAACTAATTTACATTTATATCAGCAACGAAACAATATAATATCCTTCATAAATTCATTTAGAGATCAACCGTTGTCGTGACCGAAACATACGTTTGGTTGCACAGATCGACCTAATGGTGTCTTTCAAGAGGCGATACTTCACTATAACAAACATTATCGGGACAAAAGCAAAGACACCCAATAGAGTAAGAGCTTTTGCGGAAGCATGTTGATCATACAAAATCAAACTTGCGCAAAACGCCACCATCATTCCAGCTAGAGAGATAAAAAGGGTCATAATTCCGATTACTAACGAAGTGGGCAACTCCAGAAAATCTTCTTCTGCATAACGAGAGGTCAAGATGACCAAGAACATTATAACTGAAGTAATAGAAGATAGCATAGCTATTGCATCTGCTGTGGTGAAGACCGTGAACAACCTCTCATGTAGTAAAATTGGCTCTCCTATGTTTCTGCTACCACCTGAGTTTTCATTATTATTATTGTAGCCACCTGGAACGGTAAAGGCAGAGGTGAATACCACGGTGGCGATAAGTGTTGCAACAACCATGCAAGACTGAGCTGTTTTCTTCATCCATTTTTTTCCTTCCTCCATCATAAATTTGTGATTCTCGATGAATAACTCATGTGGTGTTTCGTTATTTTTATTTTTCATGTTTCTATATGTTGGTGGAACTACCTTCTCGACTTCCTGTCATCAGAGAACAATATTAAACAAATAAATCATCTAAAAGATGGCCCTTTTTCGGGAGATAACAAAACGAGCAAAAGCATTTTACCCTCCCTACACAACAGCCATCGTGCTCCTTTTATTTAAAGAGTAATAATAGATGTTACCATATTTTTATTACATAAATATTACTTTCTACGTGTACCAGGTTGGCATGCTAATTTAAGAAACTTTTTTAATTCTCTTTCCCCTTTTAACATACCAACTAAAACTTTTTTAATTCTCTTTCCCCTTTTAACATACCAACTAAGCATATACATAGCTAAGAGGTGATAGTTGGGTGATAAAAATATAGTAATATCTAGCATTACTCTTGGTGGTGTGAACTCCAGGTGTATAGAAGATGAACAAAAAGAATTCAGAAATCATGCACATGATAACGCTAACAAAAGTTTACCTTATACCATAGCAATTCGTGATGCATCTGAAGAGCGGCCCCTGGTAAAGTTTTGGACTGGGATTTAGCCGCTTCGTTTGCAGCTAAATGCAGCATGGTATTGTCTTCCTTATCTCTATAGGTTGCAATGAAATCCTTGAGTTTGCCGATTTCATAAATTAAACTGAAGATGGACTCATGACGATGCTTAACTGCAATGTGAAATATAGTATAATTACAGTGATCTATTATATATAGGAATTCAGGACGTTGACGAAGAAGCTCCACCAAAAACTCGGACTTTCCCAACTCTGCAGCAGCAAATACAGGGCGTGCAATATCTGCACATATGGTTGGGTTTTCAATGTCCATTTGTGGAACTTGCTGCAGGATCCGCTCTAGCAACCGAAAGACGTCAGAACTTTCTTCTTTGGCAACTTTCTTAGGAGACACTGTTAGAGAAGTCATGTCAGTTCAATTTATGTGCGAGTGCAGCTTTAGGCTCCTCTCTTATTTGATAACACTGGAAAATTATTCAATTAATTAAAAAATATTTTTTTTGATCAAAAAATATTTAGGTAAAAAAATTAAAAAATATTTACATATCTTTTGTGAAAAGAAAATATTTTTCACGTACTCCACTCTACCTTTCACCCATCCCTGACCCCACCCTCGACCCCCGCTCATGTCACATGACCCCTAATTGTTTCTAGGAAAGATTATGATTTTCTAAAAAATTAAATTATTTTAATTTAATAACTAATTAATCAAATAAATTAATAATTAATGAAATAATATTTAATAAATTAATATTAATTAAAAATAATTAACTAACCAATTATTTAATTACTTTAAGATTTTTTTATTCATTTATTAATTATTATTATTATTCAACTAATTTAATTTTAGATTAATAATTTTATAAATTAATACTATTTGTTTACTGATTAAAATTTCTACTAAATAATTATTTTAAAAATAAAAAATTAATAATTTTAATTAATTTTTTCTATATTACATCCAAACACCAAAAAATATTTCAAGGATTATAACCAAATATTAGAAAATATTCTTCTTTTTTTTCAAGAAAACATTATTCCTTGTAAATATTTTACACCAGCAACTTATTTTATGGTAAACAAACTTATTTTAAGGTAAACACAGAGCCTTAATTAGTAAGAGAATTTGGAAGTGGGGCATTTCTTTGTCTCTTATTTCTGATATTCCTATAAGTTGGAAAAGAATTCATGATTGGGGAGTTGTGCACTAAAAAGGGGAGGGACCTCTAGACATGCTTCTCAAGATCTTAGTTTATGTTACAAGTTATTCAATTTGGAGAGAAAGAAATAGTAGGGTGCTTGATGCTGGGATTGGAAAATCAAGTTTTTTGTCAAAATTTTTGATGTGGTTAGAATGAAAATTTCTTATTGTAAAGAAATTTAACCATAGCTTTTTGAAATGGTTAGGTCTCCTTTGTTTTTCTTATAAGTATGCGATGTAAAGATATTTGTTGAGTTTTAATGAAATTCCTTGCCAATTTAGCAAAAAATATATATAATCCAAGCTAAAAATATCTACTCTAGAAAGAATTATAAACAGATGTGTTGTTCATTTGTAAGATGAGACATAAGTGCTCCAAATCTATGGAGTCTTAAGAGCTCCTTAACATGTTCAAAATTAAGGAGACAAGAAGAGCTCCAAATCTAAAAGTGCTACAACAATAAAGTCATGATCTCCAATATTCTATACAATAAAATCATGATCTTCAAATCCTGTAGGAGGGAAGGTGCTCCCACAACAACCACTCTTACTTAATTCTAACGAATGGAAAATCTTCACAAATATCTTGTCTCTAATTTTTCAAATGCACCACACCATAATAGGCTGTTTTGTTTTTCCCATGTTATAGAGGAAATATATTCCAATATATATTTATATATAGCATTTCGTTAACATTCCTAGCAATGTTAATGTGCAAAATATTCTTAAGAACCTACGCGTTAAATAGGAAGACAAAATTATTCTTGCATCATACCTCTAAATGCGACACAATGCTCTGAACGTGATGTAACTCAGTTAATAAATATTATGATTGAGAGGGCAACTTTAACAAAATAAAAATGAAGAGAAAGATCAGAAAGACTAACATGCACAAATTGTTCTCGTCCACCATCCCGGCTGAGTTATTGAAGAAAATGTTGAGGGCTTCCGCACTAGCACATCTAATGGTGTCCGTTTATTTCCATACTCCGCCAAAGCTAATGTAGGGTTGATCTCTATAATTTTTTGTGCCACACCTGGAAAAGAATTTTTTTTTTTTTTTTAGCGTTGATTATACGCAAGATAAAATCTTATATGCACGAAGGTATCATAAGTACATATGCAAATTAAAATCCATCTTCATTCACACAATTGAAAGTGCATTGCTGTGAACTGCTGTGAGCAGAAACAAGGAATCTCTTTCCTGTATAGAATACACAAGTAAATTTTCTACTCCCACTTGAACTTGAAATAAATTGTACAGTGCATTTATTTTCTGGGGTTCAAACAAATTATCTTCTCTATCTTGTTTACAAGTAATTGCTCTTATTGATCTAACTGTAAAATTTTAGGTTTTAAATTGTAGACTTTTTAGTAGTAGAGCTTTAGTTAAAAATATTGCTGAACAAAATACGTTGATTGTTTGGCCTATATTAGTTAGTATATGTTGAGCTTTTAAAAATTTTGAAGGTAATATTGGACTTAAAAAATATAAAGGGAGTATTTGAAAAAGTAAAAGGATGTTAAGTGATCACCTCATCTAAAAACTTAAATTGTTATAAAAGAGTTTATTATATTCTGTTATTGTCTTCAACAGGTCATCACACGTGTAGGCGTGATTTGTTTTTGAGTCTTGCACATGGATAGTTTTAACATTATTAAATGGGTGACAAAGTGATTTGTTTTTTAGCCTTGCACATAAACAGTTTTAGCATTATTAAAAAGGTGACAAAAGACTTGAACCCTGGACCTTTTGGTACCTATACTCTAACACCATGTTAAGTGACCACCTCATCTAAAAGCTTAAACTATTAGATAATGATTTATTATATTCATGTAATATTGTCTTCAACAAAGGAAACAACTTCCTAAATTATGTAAAAACAGCTTCCCAAAAGTCCTTTCTGAAAGTTTCAATTTAGAGTTTCTTATATTTTTAGTTTTTTTTAACTTCAACTTTAATTTTATCTCAAGCACTTTCAAAAATAGACCAAATAGATTGATTTCAATTTCTAAACTCACAAGAAATACTTTTGAATGTCAAAAACTTAGGTCAATGGGAGTGTTACTCCATCCAGACACAAGCACACATCAATCTAAAGGTGAATATTGGACTTTTGAAACACCCTCCTTTGATCCCATCTCACTTGAGTGTGAAACCCTCCTCCTAGGGGTGGCCTAATGCAATCTTATCGATCTATTTTGTGGGAGCAGACGTCCTTCATCAAGGAAAAAGAGTTCCTCATATAGGACTGAGCTTATGAAACATGTAAAGAGTCCGAAATGGACACATCAGTTGCCATCATTTCTGGAAACGTAACAACAAACTGTTGCTCCAAAATGAATTACTATTCCTACAGAAAGGTGAATGGTGACTTCTTTTTGGGGCAATAAGTGGAATGAGCCAATTTGTTCGCTCACATAAGAAAGTTCAACAGGCTTTAGATGACCTCCATAAACTACGACTAGGCTTCATTTAATCAAAGACTTATTAAAAGGATCACCAATATCTTGTGCTAAATGTATCAAAAGTGGTTACCTCGGCGATGAGCTTGCTCTTCCAATAGTGGACAAGGGGTAGCGAATCAGCTTGATACCATACCTCTCCTATTAGGGAATAGTAAACTTACTCTGAAATGGTACTTAACCAGGGAAGTAGAAGTGCTTAGAAAGGCCTAGGCCTGTTTGTACCCCAAAGGCACATCTTAGACCTTAGGGCTTAGAGAACTATTCAACATTGGTATCTGATCCTTAAAAATGGGAAATGGATCATCTCATAGGCTAGATTCTCTCGTGTTGAAATGATAGAGAATTTTGGTCATTGATTAGATCTATTTTAATTCCGAACTGACATATGTCACTTCGAGTAGACCTGAGGTGGGAGAAAAGTGAGATGTGTGGACTTCCTACTGACACGAGTTCTACGTTTCCTTAAGGAAATGACATTGGGGAGGATGCAAGCGATTTAGCTATCCGGCTTTGCCTCTACCTTAGACGAGGAAATTGAGGAGTTCATTTCTACATATAGGCATGCCGAATGATGTAGGTGGGGACTACCCCAAATGCTTCTGGAAGAAAGAGTAAATATGGTTGTGTATGGCTCCTTCCACCAAGATTTTGGACACAGTACTAAGTGGAGCATTATTCTCAAGGACGCGATCGAGTATCACATATGCAAGAGATGGCCTCAGCCGTTCATCCAAGACCCCGAAGATGTGCAAACCCACCTGGTAGTTGAAGAAAAACGACCAACCATCACGTTGGGTTTCTATTGGCAAAGGCCATGGACCCTATCATTGCAGTCACCTATCGCTAAATAGCCAAGGCTCCTAAAATTAAAATTTATTAAATAGAAAAGAAGCCCAAAGTAATTCTCTATATTATCCTTAAGGCATACCTGTTGTGGTATCAAAAATCATTGTATTAGCAACATTGATGCCTAAATTATTAGAAATGAAATTCAATTAGAAAAATAGTATTTCTTCTTAACAATACTCCGTATTAGTTGCAAGTTAGAGACTTTGCAGGTAATGGCACCATAAGCAGCTGAAGGTGGAAGAAGGTCGTACAAGTTAAATTAATACAAGGCAAGACCTCATCATGCACATAGCAGAAAAACATGAAACCACTCATAAAAACTCACTTGAGGAAGATGAAACCTTCCCAACCAATTGAAAATTTCCTCTAAAAAGATATTTACGTGCATTCACTATCCCACGACTAGGATGCATATAAGGAAAATAAAGGAAAAGTGAAGATAATAGAGAGCTAATCGATGCCAAGTCTTCGACCCGTATAAGAGGAATTTCCTAGAAAAGTAGACCTTGAACTTGTATTCAACCATTGTGCAAAGCCTCAAATGATAATCATAACCAAAAGGTGTCAAGTAGGAACTAATTAATAATCTTACTACATATTAGTGAAAGAGTAATATTTTGCCGTACAAAGCTTTGCTCTGCTATTGATCATTATATATAATAATATTACATTGTGTTCAGTTACAAAGATATACATCAGCATATAATACAAACAAAGATATACATCAGCAAGTAGTTATGCTCTTGTAGGACCACACCCCCTCACAAGCTTAAGGGGAATCTGTCACCTGAAGCTTGTCACGCACCTTCACGTACCCCAACCCAAACCACATTTTTAATTAACTATTATTAAATAAAAAATTATTAATTAAATAACAAAAAATTATTTATTTAATAATAAAAATTAATTAATTTTAATTTAATGACAAATAGATTAATTAAAGTAGTAATTAATAATTTTATTTTTAATATTATTTATTTAATAGCAAATTAATTAATTATCTGATTAATTTTATGATTTTATTCATTTAATAACTATTAATTATTTATATATCTAATTTTATAAATTAATGATAATTAATTAAACTTCATTATTAATATTCAAAAAAATTAAATATATAAAAAAAAATTACATATTAAATAATAAAAATTAATTAACTTTAATTTAATTAATAAATTTACATTAATATTATTTATTTAATAACTAATTAATTAATTATTTGATTAATATAATATTTTTATTCATTTAATAAATATTAATTATTAATTTATCTAATTTCATAAATTAATAACAAATAAATAAAAAATAATTAATTAAATAATAAAAAAATATTTATTTAATAATAATATATTAATTTAATGATAATTAACAATAATTAATTATTTAATTAATTTAATATTTTATTTATTTGTTAACTATTAATTAATTATTTATCTAATTTTATGAATGAATAATAATTAATCGATCAATTATTATTAATTTAGTTTTCAACAATGACAAAATCTTGGGTCTTGGTGGCATTTGTCACGTGTCACTGTTGTATCAGTCATTAATGTTTAAAATAGAAAAAACGATGTTGTTTTATGTCATCTTTAACCTTTTGATTGTAAAATTTTAGGAATAAAAGAACTTTAAAAATTTGTATTTTTTTTAATTTTTTGTCCAAATCGCATGAAACTTAAATCATTAAATTCGTAATTTTAAAAAAAAAATGACGAGAAGTGAAAACTATATGAAATTTTGTTATCAAATTTTCGTCAATGTGGTCCACATTATGAAGTGAAAACAACATGTGATGAAAAAATTCAGAGAAGCTAAATAAACATACACGGTTATTTCGTCTTTTAAACTTTAAATTAATTGAGTTTAACATAAAGGAGAGGATGTGCAACATTCTAAATAGCAAAAAGGGCGTTGTGCGACTTTAAAAACACAAAATGTTAATTGCAAATTTAATAAAATGTAAGGGAGATATCGTGCATTTTACTCTATAAATACGCCATTGACAAGCCAAACTGTTTATGAGCATCTCCGTTCATTCGCTATGATTAGACGAGAGAAAGGGATGGGGTACCGGGGATAAAGATAGTGAAGAATTTATTTACCGTATAATCCAGCCTCGATACAAGTGGTCAGCAATTCGCTTTTCTTGTCATCAATCCAATATCCAAAATCGGACAATGGGAGAAGATACTCCACCATTTCACCATTGCCTGATATAGCTGCTAAGAGGAGTGGACTCACGTCTTTCTCAGTTAATATCCTTGGAAGTTCCGTGTCCTTGTCCACCATAAGTTGTGCAATTTGCATATTTCCAGATATGGCCGCAAAATGAAGCGCCGTACTGCCAGCTTTATTTCTAATCATTATCTCATTCTTAGGAATTTTCTCTAATAACTTCTCGACAAAATTCTCATGCTTTGATTCAGCAACTAAAGCAGCTATGTGCAGAGCAGTTTCACCACCTGGTGTTATACTAGCTGTTATTATGTTTGGATATCTCTCAATAATTTCTTCAGCCTCTTCCCAATCACCAGCTAGTGCGGCGTTAAGTATCCTGGTGGACAAGCAAATTTCTGCTACGGCAACAATACACAGAAGCCAATGCAAAAGTTAGGTGTCTTCTATTTGTCCATTTTCCATTGACAAAGGGTTTCCACAAGTTCCTTATCACATATATAGCAAAATACAACAGTGACGCATTTTGAGTTCTTTTTAATGGGAATTAAAATATTTGAACCAAAACAAAAATGGGAATTAAAATACATATTTTAAAACTATTTATAGCTATTTTTTTAAGTGAAGATAAATTGATTTTTCAGTTTAAAAATATTTTACAAATACAAATATTTTGAAAAAGTACAACTGCAACTAATAAATGTCTTCCCCTTAAGGGTTAGTAGGAATCCGTGAAGCATTCGCCCATAAAATATAAAATAGAAAGCTCAGGTGTTGTAATTCATTAATTAGGAAGAACTTTATCGTGACGAAGAAGAATGGCACATTGCTAATATAAACGGATAAAGCATAATTTTTCTTTTTCTTTATGAAGGCACAACACAAATCCAACACCAAAATATTTGCAATTCAAGGCAGACCTAGGCCTCGAGGGTCAGGATAGGTACTACAGCTATATAACCAGTAACCAAAGGTTCGCAGACACTCATTGATATCTACACATAAACTAATATATAATTTATGCACATTATAAGAATTATAAAAATGTAAGCACCAAAATATATACAGAATCTTCAAAACATGACTTTCCTCGTATAATAATGATGCACCATATAAAAGAGAAAAAAATAGATAACTATATTAATAATCGTTGAATAATCAACTCATTGTCGATACAATAAAATACGTCTCTCTCTATGTATTATCACAACATTAAACACTAATAAGAGTGACTAAATCAAGAATTTACAACGTGTTATTGCTCGAAAATTAGTAATTTTAACCATAAATTCTTTTTTTTTTTTTTTTGGCTAGCCAAATAACCAAAAGAAAACCAAATTTTCTTACCCTTTTGAATAAACAATACACCAACATCTACAAACAAGTTTCAAGCACAACGCTTCGATTTTGTACTTAATGTGTAACTTGCTTAAGTAATAAATCATTTCGAGCACAACAAGAATTTCATTCCAAAATAAAAAAATAAAAAAACTAACAGGGAATGTTTCTATTTTCCTAACTAAAAATAAGACAAAAGCTTCTCAAGTTTTCTACAAGATGAATAATCAACACTATTAAAGAACTAAAGTTAGAACTAATAGTAACTATAACTAAATAAACAATTAAGCTAAAGTTAAATGTAATAAACAAGTAATGCTAAAAAAAGAAAACAATGAATAAGGAAAACTAAAAATAAATAAATAAATAAACAAGTGAAATTGAAAATAAAAATAAATAAATATATTTTTTCACATTAGGATTGAAGTATGAGTGTGTTGGAAGAAAGAAACCATACACGGGTTTGATTTTTATTGAATCTTGAGAGTGAATTTTAAGATAGATTTGGGGTTTTGGTTTTGAGAGTTGGTGGCAAAAAAAAAAAAAAGATGAAGAGAGTTTGGGACTTTGGAGGTGGAATCGGGAGGTGAAACTGAGGCTCTGTTTGTTTGTCGTAAAATAACTTGTAAGGATAAAATATTTTTAGAGAAAAATATTTTATTAAAAAATAAAATATTATAAAATATTTTTTGGTATTTGGATATACAATGAAAAATATTTTTCGACATGAGATTTTATAATAAAAAAAATATATTCACATATAATATATATATTAACTGTGAGGGGGAGGGTAGGGTAGGGTAAGGGGAGGGTGGGCTGGGGAAAGGGGTGAGGTGGGGTTGAAGTGAGTAAGTTCTGGAAAATATTTTTCGATTGACCAAATTTTCTATACCAAACAATGAAAAATTCATAAAATATTTTACTGCAAACAAACGGAGCCTAAAAGATAGAATGTTTGTAGCTGCTTTTTTAAATAAAAATAAAATAAAATACATGCCAATTTACTAAAATACACAGGAGGCATCTCCGCCCCTTATTTGTATGATTTTTTATTTTCAAGTACTATAATAATGAAAGGAATTGTTATTAAGAAAATTTCATCTTAAAATTAATTGGTACGAGAAGTAGTAGCTTGAGATCTTATATGGTGGATTATGAGTTTATGATTTTTGTATGTCGGAGGGATTATATATCCCCTGATTTGCATGATTTTTTTGTTTTCAAGTACTATGATAATGAAAGGGAAGTGTTAAGAAGGTTTCATCCTAACACTAATTTGTACTAGGGGTGATAGCCCAGGATCTTATATGATGGAGTAGGAGTTTATGATTTTTGTATGTGGAGGAATTATATATTTTAAACATGCCTCCGCCCCTGATTTGCATGAAAGGGAAGTGTTAAAAAGGCTTTATCTGAAAATCAATTGGCACTAGAGTAGTATCCCATTATACATTTTAACACCCCCTCACGTATGAGCCAGTAAGAACTGAGAGCTAATATGTGGATGCATGAGTCAGCAAGTGGGACAAGAGAACATATGGGTCACACGAGGATGAATATTCCTGGACAAGGACACAACTCTAATACATGTTCAGAATCATGTGATTTTATTCTAAAATCAACAGGTACTATGAGGAGTAGCCCACGTTCTTATATGGTGGACTACGAGTTTATGATCTTTATATGTGAGAGAGATTATATATTCTAGGATAAATGTCATAAATAGTTCATTTTTTTTAATATAATTGACACTTTCATCCATTATTTTTTCAAATGAACCTTTTAGTCCATTATGTTTAACATTATTGACGTTGTTAGTCCCACTCGTCTTTTTCGTCTAATTTTTAACGTTAAAATCATGTGGCGTGTATGTGGCGCGTACGTGTATGCTCTTAAAGTTGTTGCTTGGACATATCTAACACATCTGTATCATGTGTTAAGAATACTAATGCCAATTTTACCCTTGAAAAATTAAAATATTACGATACACGTGCGCACCACGTGATTTTAATGTTAAAATTAGACAGAAAAAACAAGTTGGACTAGTGGTGTCAATAATGTTAAACATAATAGACTAAAATGTTTATTTGAAAAGATAATAGATGAAAGTGTTAATTAGACAAAAAATAATGGACTATGTATGACTTTTACCCTATATTCTAACAGAAAGCTTGAGATGAAAATCTGCATTAATGTTTTGAGAAGTTTTTTTTTTTTTTTTTTCTCGGTATAATGTTTTGAGAAGTTTCTTGAAAATTCATTGAAACTCATGATGTTTATCGTGTCTTATCGCTGTGAAAATAGATTATCAACTAGGCAGGGAACTACAATACAATGTGTAAAATTATGAAAATTAAGTACTTATTTTGGTCAGTGTTCACCAATACCGGAAAAAGTTACATGCAGCTTTACGCATAGTCCATCATTCCTTATTAAACAAATATTGCAAGAATTAACTTACAAACTTCTACAATAAGAAAATGTTTCTTTCAAATTAATTTTTAATTAAACTTAATTAACTACGAAATAAATGAAAGCATAAATGAAATCAGAAAAGAAATTTAATGTATTTTGCCACAAACTCTGAGAGAGAGATATTGTATTCTGATGAGTAATAAAAGATTTTTGAAATGAATAAAATCATACCATGTCGCATTGCTCTTTCTGTTATCAAGCTGTCATCATTCATGTTAACCGCTCGTGATAGCTCAGTTTCCAATTCGATGGTTTATTGGTTGAACAAAATAATGCTGCAGTTGAGAGAAAGCTATCTTGGCAGTGAAGAACAAACCTTTTAAGTATGTACATATTATGTCATTAACTCGTCTAAATGCATTATTGAAAAATTATACCAAACATAAAAAATAAAAAAGTAGAGCTGAGGACGTGGGAAATGAAACTAAGATGGTATTATGTACCGAAAAATGGTAAAAGTCTGTTAATGTCGGGTTATGAGTCAAGAATCTTAGATCCGCAAGTGAGACTATTTTGCAAGTTTATGAAACAAATATTTGGGTCTAAACTCAACTAATCAAAAATAATTAATGCGAGTCATCACTTATAAACTCGCAACATTAAAGTCACTTATTAATCACATCTCAGTGGGACATTAGTCATTATACTTTAAGATGTGGCATAAACTCCAGAGAAGCAATGATTGGTTTAAGGTGTACAACTAGAGCTTGTAAACCTCAAGCATAAGGAATATAGTTCTCAGTTACCAGGAAAACAGTTTAGTTTTACACTATTTACCATGAGCTTCAATTTCATAGATTTCTCAACTTTTTTGACATGTTTGAATAGGCAAAAAGAAAATTCTATAATATGAGATCTGAGTGGAATGGTTTACGATCAGAGATTCAGCCATAAATCCATAAGTCAATCTTTTGCCTCTGCCAACCTTAAAGTGGTCTATATTTGTGCCATTGCACCAAAAAAAAAAAAAAAAAAAAAACACGACACTTAGAGAAAAAGAGGAGAAAAAAAGGTAAACAAATTCGAGCGTTTGGCGCATACTAATTGCAAACCATGCTTCAAAAGTCCAAATACTTACTGCTGCGGAACAAAACTTTGTTCTTATGTCAAATTTTACTAGAACTGTATTATTTATCCTAAGTATAAGATAAAGGAATTTTGTTTTCTTATTCAACCATGTGTTGAGCGCAATAAATAAATAGATCAAATTTTTATTTAACATTAAACTTTTAATGAAATGGTCATTTAATATAGTATTAAAATTTAAGTATCAAAAAATTCTCGTTCAAATCTTACCGTCACTCATTTATAAAATTACATCTACATGTAAGATTCAATTAAAAATTATTTAACCTACATGAAGGGAGTGCCTACATGAAGTATGCATTTAATAATATGCTTTAAAGGCTGAGCACTTTTGCAAGGGTAAAATTTTTTTCTCTTTCTTCATAAATTTACGAAGTGTTGAATTGATAGCATCGAGGAAGAAATACAGTTTGGAGCCTGAAGTTTTTGCTAAATAAGTAAGGGTATCATTAAAATCTAAAACTATATATATATATGAGATGAATGTACAAGTATATCAAAAGACCGATCTACATAAGAATGCTAACCTCTAAATTTAAAGCTAGACAAGTGGTAATTAATGATAACTTTGGAGCCTGAAGTTGAGATGATTGAAGTAACCATGCATGCATGCATAATTAAAATAACTAAAACTACACGCACAATTAATTACAACAAATATTACCTCGAAAAAGTGAACCTAAAGGGCAAGAAGATACACAAGTAATTAAGTGCCGATCCCTTTGAATAACTTGACACAGATTCTGTTCCTTATATAAAGTCTAAAGTGAAAAAGTAGGGTAAAGTTGAACTGACCAACAAGAATAAAAAATAATATTTTCTATCTTTTTTTCGTTTTGTTGGAGGAGAACGATATCATACAATATTTATTTAAAAGAAAAAAACAGTACAAAAAGTTCTCACGCCATTGTTGGGGTTTTTTTTTGAGAAAAATGCAGCAGTAGTCCTCATTGTTTACTCAAAAATCAATTTAGTCCCCATTGTTTCAAAATACTCAAAAAGATCCTCAATATTTGTAAACATGCTCATTGTGGTCCCTACCGTTAAAAATCTAACAGAAAATTTATAAAATGACTAAACTACCCTTACTTAAAAATAAAATACCCAAAATATCCCTATCTTCTTCTTCCTCTTCTAACCCCTCAACCCACCACCACAAGCACCACCAAGCACCACCAAGCACCACCACCACCCACCACCCCCCCTGCGCACGGAACAGCGCCCCCCCCCCCCCACCCCTCTTGCGCGTGAACAGCGCCCCCCCACCCCCCCCCTGCGCGAACAGCGCCCCCCCCCCCCCCACCCCCCTGCGCGAAAGCAGTCCCCACCACCCCCCCCACCCCACCCCACCCCTGCGCGTGAACAGCGCCTCCCCCCTCCCCCCTCCCCTGCGCGAACAGTGTTTTATGTTTCTATGTGAATTTGTGTTTTTTTTTTTTTTTCCCTGCGCGAAACAGTCCCCACCCCCCCCCCCCCCCCTTGCGCGAACAGTGTTTTATGTTTCTAGTTTCTATGTGAGTTTGTGTTTTTTTTTTTTTTTGGTCAAATGTGAGTTTGTGTTTGTGGGTGTGTATTAGTGTGTGTTTTGGTGTTAGTGTGTGTTTATGGGTGTGTATTAGTATGTGTTTTTTGGTGTTAGTGTGTGTTTGTGGGTGTGTTAATGTGTGTGTATTAGTGTATTTTTTTTTATGTTTATGTGAGTGCGTGTGTTAGTGGGTGTGTTAGTGTGTGTTTTTTGGTGAGTGCGTGTGTTTGTAGGTGTGTTAGTGTGTATTTTTTGGTATTTTTGTGTGAGATTTTGTGTTTTTTGTGATTTTTCAAATTTACCCTTGAAATACTATTCACATATGTTAAAACTAACAAAAATTCTAACGGTAGGGACCACAATGAGCATGTTTACAAACATTGGGGACCTTTTTGAGCATTTTGAAACAATGGGGACTAAATTGATTTTTGAGTAAACAATGGGGACTACTGCTGCATTTTACCCTTTTTTTTTATAAAGTATGTGGTAAATTTATCACATACATATAAATAAAAAGTGATTCAATTAGTTAATAAATATTAATTAATTATTATAAGTGAGGACATTATAATAATTTATTTAAAATTCTGTAAAGTTAAATTAGTAAAAAAAAAATTTAAATATTCTAATATAATATATTTATACAATACAAATTAATATAAATTAATTTTATATAATAACTTAATATTTAAATGTGACATTTACTACATGTATTTTCTCCACTTGGTGCCTAAAAGAATTTACGTACTCGAACCAATTATTGAAGCAAGTGGAAGTTCCATCATCCACCGAGAAAGCAGATCAAAACTTGTTTGAATTGTTAGTGCGCCACGCATGCCAAGCAGCACTTTTCCTTGGGGATGGTGAAGGTTTCCCATCACATGCAAAAAGTAAAAGTAGAAGTGATAAGGGTAAAAACAACGTACGTCCTCGAGTAAAAGAGTCCTGTGCCCCTGAGGCACCATTTTATCGCGCAGAATAGGTAGATTCGCTATAATTGAGTTAACCTTTACACCTCATCTATCTTTAGATGACATTACAAATTAGACCTCTTGATTACATTCTAAAATCAGATCTCTCGATAATATTTTAAAAGTCTTATTTAAATGATAGTTCACTCGACAAAATTTATGAGTGTCAAAACATGTCGATTTCTCTTTCATCTAGAGGGTATAAAACGTACCCAACATTCTTCAAGTAACTAATTCATTATCATTGAAATTATCTACACTCTTCTTCTTCTACCACTCGATTAATTTAAGTATCAGAATACTAACGTAAGGTACCCCTTGCAGCTCGATTTTCTATTTTGCAGGCTTAGGGAAGTAAACTCGAGTGTACTTTCCAAAATCAGCCTCACCAGATTTACCCCTTAACAGTTTGGCGCCTTTTGTGGGAAATCGAAAAAATACTTCTCACTGAGCAAAAATGATGGTTCATACTAGAAGCCATGCCAGCTCTAGCGATCTATCACCACCGAACAACAATGAGCGGCAATTCGCTGGAGTAACCCCGATACCGGAAGTGGATGCTCCAGCCGAAAATATCACACAGCCACAAGAAAGCCCGGTCGAACCATCTAGAACAGCCCAGACTGAGCAGCCGGCACAAAAGCCCGTATCGCGCAGTGAGATGCAAGCACTCACGCAACTGGTCCTCGACATGAAACAAACTATGGACAGTTTCATCCAGAAGCAAAGGTCAAATAGAGAACAGCCTCCAGCTCCACAGAAAGCTCATTCAGAAAATGACCAATGGTCTCCGCTTAGGCAAAAGGAACCAAGACGGAAAGAGAAGATGAGGGAAAATTCTACCAGTTCCTTCAGCAGGGAAGTAAGGAGGCCATGAAGGCAAGAAAATGACGGGTTAGATTCGGACCTGGCGAGGATCCCAAAGAATTTAAGAAGGTCAGTAAGCAGCCAATGCTTCCATCCGTTTGTCAAAAGAATACGAGAGGTGTCAACGGCAGCATATAAGTTGCCAACCTTCCAGTATATAACGGAATAAGAGATCCAAAAGACCACGTGCAACGCTTCGACCACCTTATGCTCTTTAAAGAAGTGCATGGGGAAGTCAAATGCAAAGCATTCCCCGGAACACTAGATGACACTACAAGAAAATGGTTCGGTGGTTTACCAAAGGATTGTGTTAGAAATTATGCTAACCTGGTTGAAATTTTTCTGAACAGATTCACCAGTAGCACCAAGGCGTCAAAGCCCACTACTTCTCTATTCCGACTGGAGCAAGGAAAAGATGAAACTCTCCGCGAATACACAGAGAGATTCAACAAAGCAACCTTGGACATCCCAGGTCTGGAGGAAGTAGTGGCCATAGCGGCCTATAAGCAAGGATTAACCAAATCTAGGCACTTCTGTTCCTCCCTTGACAGGAAGGAACCTAGAGACTTGGACCACTTGATGAAAAATGATAGAAAGTACATTACATCTAAGGAAGATACAGTGGACCTATCACGCCCTGACCCAACCCCACGTAAAAGGTTAAGTCCGGACTCGACAAACGGACAGAGTCTCCTCTGAACTGGTCGTGCTTGAGTCTGAGTAGGCCCTGAATAACTCTGAGTCTGCCTCGGCTACTGACTCTGACCCATTGAAACAGTCTGCCTCTGAAACCCCTAACTCTGAGTCTGATGCGGTCGTTTACTAGGCTGACTCGGCTCTCCAAATAGGTCTGCTTTGCGTTTCTCATACCTGGCAGCTATCCTGACTACGGCTGCATAAGTGGGGTAATCTTGAGTAGACAAGTTCAAGGAAATATCAGGTCTCAGCCCCATAATGAACTTTTGGATTTTCTTGCTCTCTGGCTGGACTAATGTAGGCACATAACGGGACAAATGAGTGAAAGCAACATTATACTGATCAACAGTCATGTTCCCCTGTTTCAGATTAATGAACTCTTGCTCACATCTTTTAATAGTTGTCTCAGTAATGTACTTCTCTCGAAATTCTCTAACAAACTTATCCCAAGTCCTCAGTACTGCCTCCACCTCCCATCTTGACTTCACGGTGTGCTACCACTACTCTGCATTTCCCTCAAGCAAAAATTCAGCACATGCAACCGCCTCGCATCAAAATACTCGAGACCTATAAGAATCTTCTCTACCTTGTTCAACCACTGTTCAGCCTGCATATCGTCGGGCTCCCCGAAGAAACTAGATGGCCTACGGTGTAAGAATTTTTCTAAGTAGTTACCTCCACCACCCTCTGCTCCAACCTGACCCTGTATCGGATTACCTGCGGGGACATTTCCTCCCTGCCTCTGAAGTACTTGAGCAATTGGCCTAATAGCAGCGGTCAGCTGTGCATTAATTATCCGCTGGTCAACCTCTTCATCCCTAACATTTTGATTCATGTTTTGTCGATGAGGCCCCATCTCGAATAGCTACAATGCAAGGTATTATGACATGTATATATATATATATGCAGTTTACAAGTAAACACATAAGGAAAAGTTCAAATAATTTCACAAAAGGTCACATATAAAAGTCATATAAATATTTCATATTCAAGAAGTACATATAAGTCACTTAATCATACTTTTCATTCTAAACCTTTCACATTCAATCATTAACTCTTAAAAGACTTTTCACATTCCATTTCCATGCTAGCATGTTCCTTACCAAATTTATTTGTAAAGCTTGTAATATTTTTATTGAGGGTCATGTATTTCCTACTAATTTGATTATTCTACCATTCAACGACTTTGAAATTATTCTGGGGATGGATTGGTTGGGAAGATATTATTCATAACTTGATTGTAGAAAGAAGATTGTGAAACTAGAAATGCCTTACCAACCTGTAATTGAAATTGTTGGAAGTAGAAAATCAACTGGAACTCCTATAATTTCTTCTATTAAGGCGTCAAAATTGTTGAGCAAAGGTTGTGAGGCGTATCTTGCATATTTAATTAATCAACCTGGGGACAAATTGAAATTGAATGATGTACTTATTGTGAGAGAGTTTCCGGGGATTTTCCTGAGGAATTGTCTGGTTTACCGCCTGATAGAGAGATAGAGTTTATGATTGACCTATTACTGGGGACTACACCTATCTGTAGGACTCCGTATAGAATGGCTCTACCCGATTTGCAAGAGTTGAAAGTTCAATTGCAGGGCTTGTTTGAGAAGGGATTCATTCAGGCGAGTTCTTCGCCTTGAGGTGCACCAATTCTATTTGTTAAGAAGAAAGACGGATCTCTTCACTTATGCATCGATTATCGGGGTCTTAGTCAGGTGATTGTTAAAAACAAATATCATTTGCCTTTGATTGAAGAGTTATTTGCTCAGTTGCAAGGTGCCAAAGTATTTTCTAAATTCGATCTGAGGCAGAGTTATTATCAGTTGAGGATTAAGAAAGATAATATTCCTAAAACTGCTTTCAGAACTCGTTATGACCATTATGAGTTTGTTGTTCTACTGTTTGATTTGACTAATACTCCCGCCGTATTCATGGATTTAATGCAGAGGCTATTCCGTCCTTATCTGGACCAATTTGTGGTTATCTTTATTGATGATATTCTGGTATATTCTAAATCAGAGGCGGAACATGAACAACATCTCAGGATTGTGTTGCAGACTCTTCAAGAGCATCAGTTATTTGCGAAGTTCAGTAAGTGCAAATTCTGGTTAACACAAGTTGCTTTTCTTGGTCATATTATCTCGCATGATGGTATTTCTATTGATCCAGCGAAGATTGAGGTTGTATTAGCTTGGAAACGACCTGAAACTGTTACAGAGATTCATAGCTTCCTTGGCTTAGCTGGGTATTATCGAAGATTTGTCAAGGACTTCTCAAAAATTGTTGGACCTTTGACTTAGCTTACTCAGAAGAAGACTGTGTTTGTTTGGAATGATAAGTGTGAGGCTAGTTTCCAGGAATTGAAGAAGAGGTTAACCACAGCTCCTATTCTTGCTTTGCCTAAGGGTTATGATAACCTAATAATCTATAGTGATGCTTCTAAGGAAGGTCTAGGATGTGTATTGATGCATAATGGAAAGGTTATTGCATATGCCTCCAGGAGACTAAAACCTTATGAACTCAACTATCCGACGCATGATCTTGAGCTCACAGCTATTATTCTTGCATTAAAGAAATGGCGTCATTATCTATGGGGCAACAAATTTCAAATCTTTATAGATCACAAGAGCTTGAAATATCTGTTTTCACATAAAGAGTTGAACATGAGGCAGAGGCGTTGGTTGGAGTTACTTGAGGATTACAACTGAACGATTAATTATCTTCCAGGAAAGGCCAATATTGTTGGTAATGCTTTGAATCGAAAGGTTAATGTTGCTAGCTTGATTATCAAAAATTGGGAATTCATGGAAGAACTATGTTTATGGAAACCTAAGACTTCAGATTTTGGTATTCAATTTGAAAGTCTGCAGATTCAATCTCTGTTGTTATCCAAGATTAGAGAAGCTCAACAAACTGATCCTTATTTATTGAAAATCTTAGAAAAGTCTAAAGGGGGAGAGTCGGACTTCGAACTGCATGATGATGGCATTCTCAAATTCAAAGGTAGCATCTGTATTCCGAGTAAGCCAGCCTTGAAGAAGGATATTCTTGCTGAGGTACACAGTTCTAAATATACTATCCATCCGGGCTGTACAAAGATGTATAGGGATCTGAAACAGAATTTCTGGTGGAACAACATGAAGAGAGAGATTGCCGACTATATTGCTAGATGTCTTACATGTTAGAAAGTTAAAGCGGAGCATCAGAGACCTGCAGGGTTATTACATCCTTTGGCTATACTTGAATGGAAGTGGGATCATATTACTATGGATTTCGTCTTAGATTTGCCGAGGTCTTCGAGAGGTAATGACTTAGTTTGGGTTGTTGTTGATAGATTGACCAAGACTTCCCACTTTATTGTTAAAAAGAAGTCTAATTCTCTTGATAAGTTAGCGGAGTTTATATGTTGAGAGTATTGTCAGACTTCGTGGGATTTCAAAGAGTATTGTGTCAGATAGAGATCCCATATTTATATCTCAGTTCTAGCAGAAGATATAGAAAGCTTTAAGCACGACCTTGAGCTTCAGTACTACTTATCACCCTCAGACGAATGGCCAATTTGAGAGAACTATCTTAATCCTCGAGTATATGTTATGAGCTTGTATTCTGGACTTCGGAAAGAGTTGGGAGAAATATTTGCACTCACAAAGTTCACCTATAACAATAGTTATCAAGCCACCATTAGAATGGCACCGTATGAGGCACTTTATGGACGTAAATACAAGTCTCTTTTCTATTGGGATGAGGTTAGTGAGATGAAGATTATCGACCCTACTCTATTGTCTGAGATGATCCGAATGATTGATCATGTGTAGCTTATCAAAAGGAGGATGCTTACAACTCAGAGTCAGCAGAAGAGTTATGCAGATAAACGTCGCCAAGATTTGGAGTTTGCCGTGGGTAATCGGGTGTTTCTGAAAATCTCTCCTCAGAAGGGTTTGATTCGACATGGTAAAGAAGGTAAACTCAGTCCAAGATATGTTGGTCTGTTTGAAATCACTGAGAGAGTTGGTGCACTGGCCTACAAACTAGTTTTACCTCCTAGCTTAGGCAGAATTCATGATATTTTCCATGTATCTATGCTTCGGAAGTGTCATCCAGATCCTTCTCATATTCTTGAGCCAGAGCTGCTGGAGATCAGTGAGACTTTGACTTATACGGAGAAACCTCTACGAGTTGTAGATCAGAAGGTTCAGGAGCTCAGGACTAAAAGCATTCCGATGGTTAAGGTTATGTGGGATCACCATGGGTTAGAGGATGCAATGTAAAAAAGTGAGGATCAAATGCGGGATCGCTAGCCTGAGTTATTTGCCGAAACATATAAGAATTGCATGGGCGCATTAGTTTAAAGGGGAGAGGGTGCGACGCCCAAGATCTTAACCGTACATTTATTTACAGTTGCATCTATTATTTGCGCAATTCTACTGTGCTTTACTTGTTGCTTTAAGTAGCTACTATTCATTCCATTTTTCAACTGCTTAATTACTTCGAAATAACATTTTTCATAATTGATATTAATTATTTTAGGAATGATAAAAATGTGCATTTGAGCTAAAAGCAATAGGAGCATCCGTTTAGAAAATGTTTTGTCGAACTAATAAATAGTGTTATGTAACTAAACTATGTGTTTTAATTAGCTAACACTAGATTGCACCTTTAGACTTGTTTTATGCTAATTAGACTCATTTTTATAGACTAATCACTCACTCAACTTAACACCTCTTAGCATATATACTCACCCAACACAATAAGCTCATAAGGCAACTCAAAAAAAAAAAAAAAGCTGATTTTTACTGTGCCAAACCCGATAGCAAGAAAGAGGAGAAGAGGAGAATTTTTGGCCATCAAACCTTCAAACCAAGCCCTCCCAAGCTAGGTTCAAGCCCTTCCCCTAGTGTTCTAGCCTTTCCTTAGCTCTTACATGCAATAAGCAAGGGATTTCATGTTTGTTTTTGCATTTTAAAAATGTTGCTCATTTCTTGAATTTCTTGATTTGCTCTTATATGATCATGAAATGCTCAAATATGCTAATGAATGTTGTATACAAGTAGTAGAGACCACATTTATGCTATTATTTTGTATTTTAAACGGTTAAAATCGATGGTTGATTCGTAGGGAAAATTGGGGCTTTTGGGCTAAATGCGGGTAACTAGGTGACTTCGAGGATCTTAAGGGTACCTAAGGGGTTAACTAGAAGCATGGAATATGCCACTTACTAATCTAGAACCATAACATGAGTTTGGAAGGAAAACAGTTTGAGTTACAAAGGGGTTAAAGTAAGAAATTGGTTCTCTCGCTTCTTTGATCTTGTAACTGTTCCTTGGGTGTTTAAATGTGTTTTTAAGACATTCTTGAGCTTTTGGTATAGTTTTATGTGAATTTTGTAATTTCCCATTTGTAAACTGCTCAGTTGCTTTTATGATAGTGCTTCTATTCTAATTGTTTTGAGGACAACCTACTTTGTTGTTCCTCCCATGTCTTATTGCTTCAATTGTTATTATTATATTTCCTTTATTAAGTGCATTGCATAGTGGTTGCGCAACCATAGTGTCAGGGGCAATTATATTGAATATCGGCTGGGCGACAGCGGGCTTGCTAGTGGATATTCAATCTCCGTGCCCTAGTCCCTCACTCGCCTAGTCCGGAGATTGATAGGGGGTATTGGGTCATAGGTTTCTCGGGGTACATCCGGAGTACACCCACTGGAATGATTGGGGTTATACCGGTACATTGATCGTGATCGTGGTTCATGGTTCGTGATCGAAGATACAAAGAATTCTGGAGTGTTGGGGTTAAGTGTATCGTATCCTTTGATATGTGTGGTTACTTACTGTTTCAAATGTACTTTACTTGCCCTTCTTGCTTAACTGCTATAATTGTTACATTGCACGCCCCTGGTAGACTTTTATCCCTCACTGGGCAATTGTGGTTGTTCATACCTCGCTAACATGTTTCAGGAGACGCTATGGTTGAACCCCAACTTGATTTGGTTGAGGGGACTGATCAATTACCTTAGTTGCAGTGCCTAATTGCTTGAGGTGGATTCATGGTTCTTGTTGTTATGTGGAGATCCTGTTTGTTCTAATTTATGTCCTATTTTGTAGTCTAAGTGCTTAGTATATATTGATGTAGTTGTAAGTTGGAAGCTAGTTGATTATAGTAGAAGATGTGGAACTATGACATGTAATAACTTATATTTCTGCTCTTTGTTGCTTTGCATGCTTGAAAGTGAATGACTAGTTGAATGGTTGTTTTTAATTTCTAAGAATGTTTAATTACTATCATAGAGTGACATGATAAGTGGGTTTTGTAAAGAAGTTATATTGTGAATGTATGTTTGTATGAATCTAAACTGTTTGTATGTCTTAAGGCTCGGATGGCGTTAAAGCTAAGATCTTTAATTGGAAATAGAAATCTTGCTATGTTGTGGCTTTATTTGATTGTTACAGGATTTTAGAATGTCCACGGTACAAAGGAGACTATGTCCGTTTGTCGGATCCAGACTTAACCTTTTATGTGGGGTTGGGTTGGGGCGTGACAGGACCTAAAGCACAAGGAGAAAAGCTCAATCTGTGCAGCACCCCACGAGAAAGGGAAAAATGAGTGGTCCATCAAAGGATCCAAGTCGGGTCGAACAACGAGCTCTTCAGCTCACAAAAGAAGGTTCGATAAATACATACCACTAACCATGGCTAGGTCAGAGGTACTAATGGAGATCAAGTCCCGACCTGACCTTAACATCAAATGGCCAGCGTGGATAAGATCAAACCCAGATAGAAGGGGAAAAGAGAAGTTCTGCTGGTTTCGCCAAGACTACGGTCATGAAACCAATGAGTGCAAAAACTTAAAAAATGAAATTGAAGCCTAGAGAAGTGAGACAAATACATAGCTAAAAAGGGGCAAGATCCTGAGCACGTAGCTAGTCATGAAAGGGATAGAAGCCTGCGAAGGGTTGATGGAAGATTGATCGATATCAACATGATCATATGAGGATCGACAGCAGAAGGAATCAACAGGTCGGCCAATAGAGCATATATAAGCTTAGGAAATGAAGATTCGTTACCCAAAAAGTCAAAGGTTCATGAGGAGTTAATCGTCTCAACCTACGACTTGGAAGGAGTAAAAACCCAGTATGACGATCCATTAGTGATCACCGAACAAATTGCAAAATGCAAAGTTCGACGGTTGATGGTGGATACGGGCAGCTCGACGGATGTACTATTCTATGACGCCTATCTAAGAATGGGTTTCATCAGGGAACAACTCGCTGCATTCAACAGTGAACTAATAGGATTCACTGGCCATGGTTTCAAACTAGAAGGCACTATCTAACTCCCTCTCACTATAGGGTCAAAAGACAAACAGGTCCAATTCATGACTGAGTTCGTGGTAATAAACTGTCAATCAACATACAACGAGATATTAGGGCATCTGGCCCTCCATCATCTCAGGGCAGTAATCTCAACTTATCACAAGGTGATGAAATTCCTAACGCCTGAGGACATAGTAGTAGTTTGAGGATACCAAAGGGTGGCAAAAGAATGCTACGCTGCAGCGCTAAAAATACGAGGCCCAAGTCCATGGGACGGGGTAAGGGAGGAAAGTAAGAAAGAGATGAAGGAAGAGGAAAGAAAAGCAGTCCCAGTGGAAAAGCTGGATAAGGTCAAGCTGGAGCCAAGAAAAATAATTCGGGTTGGCGGCAAGCTGAATCCATCAATGAGAGAAGGTATAACCAACTTTTAATTTGAAAATAAAGATGTATTTGTATGATCTACTTCTGACATGACAAGAATAGACCTAAACATCATAGCGCATCACTTGAACGTCGACCCAAACTATAGGCCGGTGAAGCAAAAACGTAGGAACTTCCACCCTAAAATGAGTTAAACCATCAAAGAAGAGGTTGAGAAGCTCCTAAAGGCTGGCCATATCCGAGAAGTACAATACCCGACCTGGCTGGCCAACGTGGTCCTAGTGATGAAAGCCTCAAGTCAATGGCGAATGTGTGTGGACTACACTGACCTCAACAAGGCATGTCCGAAAGACTGCTATCCTCTACCCCGGATAGATCAGCTGGTAGACTCAATCTTTGGGAGCTAGATGTTGTCCTTCATGGATGCATTCAAGGGATATAATCAACTCAAGATGGCTCCGGAAGATGAGGAGAAAACTTCATTCATTGCCGACAAAGACACCTACTGCTACACAGTTATGCCTTTCGGATTAAATAATGCAAGAGCTACCTACCAAAGAATGATGAATCATGTCTTCCAACACTAGATCGAGAGAAATATGGAAGTCTATATAGATGATATGGTGGTAAAAAGCCAAAGTGTGAAAAATCACCCTACTGATCTAGCGGAGGCATTTGAGACCATGAAGAGGTTTGGAATCAAGCTAAACCATGAAAAGTGTGCGTTTGCAATAAAGGCTTGGAAATTCTTAGGATATATGATCACCCACAAAGGTATCGAAGCAAACCCAGACAAGATCCAAGCCATCCTCGGGATAACCCCCCCGCTGAGCGTGAGAGATGAACAATCCTTGGCAGGGAAGGTGGCCGCACTTAGCAGATTCATGGCCCGATCGGCTAACAAATGTGCACCCTTATTCAAAATATTACGGGGCCCAAAAAACTTTCACTGGATAAAAGAATGTTAGAAGGCCTTCGAAGAACTAAAAGAGTACCTAAGTTATCCTCTAATACTGACCCGACCTGTGCAAGGAAAGCCGCTCTATGCATATTTGTCAGTGATAGCAATGGCGGTAATGGTGGCTTTGGTCTGAGAAGACGGGCGAACATAAAAACCAGTATATTATGTCAGTAAAGCTCTTCAAGGGGCCGAAGAAAAATACTCGCAAATTGAGAAAGTCATCTTAGCCCTAATAACTGCCTTAAGGAAGCTTAAGTACTACTTCAACGCATACCTAATCAGAGTAATGACGAACTTGCCACTAAGGCAAGTCTTGAGTCAACTAGAAATGTCAAGGAGCCTATTGAAATGGGTAGTAGAATTAAGTCAATTTGACATCGAGTACCAACCCCGATTGGCAATAAAAGCCCAAGTGCTCGCAGACTTTATAGTCGAGTGCACCAAAAGAACCCAGGTAGAAGATCCGACCTGGCATATACAGGTTGACGGATCTTCCAGTAGACAAAGGAGCGGAGTGGGGGTAGTACTGGAAAGCCCAACCGGGGAAAATATGTTGTACTCACTCAAAGTTAGGTTTTCTGCTTCAAATAACGAAGCGAAATATGAAGCTTTTGTGGCGGGACTGAAAACAACAAAATCACTGGGGGCACGGGCTGTAGATGTACAGACAAATTCACAACTGGTGACTTACTAAGTTCAAGGGGAATACGGGGTGAAAGAGCCCGCCATGGCGGCATACCTATCATGTGTCAAAGATATTGTCTCCGGTTTAATCGATTTAATATAACACAGATCCCTTGAAGAGAAAATGAAAAAACATACGTGCTATCTAGGTTAGTGCTAAACACAGCTGAGGGAACAATAGTCCAGCTCGGGGAGATCAGAAGACCCAGCATCACGATAGATGGAAAACAAATAGCTGTCATTAGCCAAAAGGATGCTTAGACCTAACCTTGGGTCTAGTACCTAAAAGACGGTGTCACGGCCCGACTCTGACCCATCGATAGGTTAATGCCGAAACGTGACATGTCAAGACTTAACCCCTACAAGATTTGAAAGTAGAAACCTGAACAGTTATAATATTCTACAAGAAGTTCCAAAAGACTTCCAAAATCCCGAGATTAACAACTTAATAGCTTTAAACCCCGAGGTTTATAGATTAAAAACTTGTACATCCATTAAAATACCACCATAGGTTTCCAAAGACTTTTAAAATTCTCCCACAATATCGGCTTTAAAGGTTTATAATACCCTGTTACATGTTACAATACCCGAGTCCTCCTGCCAACATTCCCAACCTAGGTCTACTAAGTAGAATAATCAACTTTGGTAGGTATCTAGTTGACCAAAAGAATATATTACAATAGATTAAACAATCCAATTATACAAAATCATGCTTATTATAACAAGGAGTACATCTTCACAGGGAAGCACGTGTATCACATAGCAGGAATCCAACTCATAATATCAAGGGAGCTTACATCCACTGGGAGCTTGATCGGGCTATCCTCACTTGAAATTTTGAAAGAGGGTGTGTGATAACCCGAACCCGGCATGCATTTAATAGCATTTGACTGCATTTAAGTAAATGTTTAATTAGTTAATCATCCATTTTGCACTATTTTGATATTTCTTTTGGAGGCATTTAGTAATTTTATATTGATTAATTAAAAGATTATTATCTATTTCTATTAATTATAGTAATTGAATTTATTCTCTTGTATTTAATTAAGTGTCATCTTAAATGTTAATATTTAATTGCACTTGATTACATGTTTATATTTACTTATTCATTTGTATCTTAACATTAACTTCATAATTCTTTAAAATATTCTAGAAATAGTTAAATTAATTATTTTTTTAAATGAATATTGATTATTTTGATTATTTTTATTATTTTAATAATCGGTTTTAATTGTCTTGCATTAAAATTACTCAGTTTTCAAATAAATGAGAAAAATAACTCTGACCCGGAGTGAATTTTAAAATATTCCACTATTCTACTTTTCAAAAAAAAAAATAAAGTTTTATATTATTGCTCATCATTTTATTAGCGATCATTTATTGACCGTTTGATCGTGGTATTTCGAAAAAGAGAGCTAGAGAATTATTCCTCAGACTTAGTGAAAAATGTTTTTAGCTTAATTTAACTAGTTTTAGTTGTTTTTCATTTAATTGCATTGTTTTAACTTGAATTAGATTTAAATGGCATCAAAATAAGCTAATTTGACCAATTTTCACTTAAGCTTGACCTTACAAATGACCAAAATGCCCTTTGTCACCTTTTAAATAATAAAACAAGGCAAAAATCAAACAAAACAAATTGCAAAATTCCCATTATGTCCTTCCATGGCCGAATGCTCTCAAGGAGGAAAAGAAATGATTTTTCTTGCATTTTTCTTCTACAATCGTGCGTGGAATTGCTCGGGGGTCGTGGCTCGGGTCCTTGCGGGTCTTGGTTTTCAATCTTTGTGAAGGTTTTCACGCTTTTGTGCATTTAAATTCAAATTTGATTTTTGTTTCAAATTTTTAGATTTGATATATAATGTGTTATAATGCCTGTAATTGCTTGATATAGCTTCCTTTGAGTTCGTAGAGCATTGTTTGATAGTTATTTAGCAATTTTTACGGTTGAAATTGCGTATTTGAAATTGGGGAAGAATAATGAATAGTGATTTTGAATAGTAAAACCCTAGAATTTCGGATTTTGATCCGAATTGCTATTTCTTGATTTGGATAGGTGCCATTAATGATAGAAAGATAAGATGTGCAATAAAAACGAATCGGCCTTTGTTAAAATTGGAAATTAGACAAAGAAACGTAAAGGGACCGTTTGACCAAAAGTTGATCGTGCTCGAATTGAGTTGGGGGTTTTGCTATTGAGGGCATGGAAGCACTTTTGGCGCTGTCGTGGCATTGATTGAGTGACCAGTTAGCATAGCTATAGTTCAAACGCAGTAGGTGGACTTTTAGGCTTCGGTTGGGAAAGTGAGGTTTAGTGATATAGAAACGTGCTTTGTAGTGCCTAAGTGAATGTAGTGAAATCGGTTTCCTAATCCCGTAGCTCGTTTGCTCGTAATTGCCTTTAGAAGTTAGAGATTTAATAGTGATATTTGTCATTTTCGTGTTTGAACTGCCATTACCTGTTTGATTGATGTTATTGTTAGTATTAATGATAATCATGCTTGAAAAGTTAATTGATTGCTATTATTGATTGTAAATGCTTGTTATCTCGTTTATCGCCACTAATCTGTACTTTCGTGTTATTGCTCGTTTATTGTTTGTATCTCGTATTGCATTGCATAAGTGTCAGGCGCGTGACTGATGGGCCTCTCTAGGTAGTCTCGGGCTGCCAGGGTTGGTTGCTCTAGCTCCGTGTCCTATTTCCATTCTCGCTTGGGTTGCCTCCCAGGGAGATTTGGGTCATAGAATTGATTGGATACTTTCGGGTATTCCAAACTGAAGTTATAAGTTGGTTGCACGCTTATGGTCATCGTTGTCAACATCAAGCTCGAGATTGATGTAATGTTCGTGGAATCGAGTTGCATGGTACATTGCTCGTATGAGTGAACCATAGCCTTCAGAGTGTGGTATAGCTTTGAATGGTTGTGTTAATGCTTTTATTAATTGTTTATTGTATTGATTGTTTATATTGATTGCTTACTTGTCAGTTATATTGCTTAACTGCCTTATTTGCATTGCAAGACTTTATTTCTCTCCACCTCGATATCTGTTTCACCCTCACTGAGTATACGTGTTGTGTATACTCATTCCTCACCACCACATTTCAGGAAATGTCATGTTAGCTGGACAGTTCGTGGATATGTGATAGATCATGCTCGAAGAGTTGCCTTGCGTGATATGTGGCTTGAGTTGTCAAAGATGCAAAGATGTATGTTTCATGTATTGTATGTATTTAATGTTAAAAGGAATATAATTTAAATTTAACTAGGTAATTGAGGTAGAATGATAAGCTAGTTTATGTATTCAGTTAGTATAGTTTAACTTCAATGCATGTTTGTCATGTCCAAAGGAAAAGAGTTAGAATGGTATGACAGTCTATTTTATGCAATAGGTTGGTATGGTTTAATTGTCAAGCTTGAATGTACTTGTCAAAGATGAGAAGAGATAGGTTAGCATTTAAATTGGAAATATGTATATTGCTGTGTTTAATTGTTGAGAACTGAGGCTCGGATGGCCTCAAGGTGGTTGAATGGTTGGACATGGTACTGGTCCACTTATATGCTATTACAGGTTTTATATTTTGCCTAGAAACAGGGGAGACTCCGTCCGACTTTCCCTAAAAATTTTGCTCGGGTTTGGAATTGGGATGTGATTAGATTGATTGATAGAACTCCCGGTCTCGAGAGGGATCGGGGTGTTACAGGGTGAGCTAATCCTGCATATAGCCCAGTGAGGATGGAATATGAAAGGTTTTCACAAAGGTTTTATCATTTGGCAAACATTTTTTATAAAATCGTACCATGCACATATACTTATATCCCACATGTAATAATACCAGATCCTGTACATATTCAATATGAACATCTGGTAAAACATGAATTGAGACAAAAATTATAACATGTTAACAATATCCAACTCTACTCTCCGAGGACCTCGAGAGACCAAGCGAGAGTAGAAAAAACGCATATTGAAGCATATATCCCGAGTGTAATCAAGAGATTGATACAAAATAAGGAAGGTGGCTTATACGGATTCAAGAGGTGTCTCCCACTATCACAGTCATGTGCACCGAAAGATATATCATACTATCACTATCGTATGCACTTTGTTCCGTGTAGCCCATTATTCCTTCATCATTGTCCATAAGGAGTTAATAGGGTAGGGAGGTGTCTGCCACTATCACAATCATGTGCACCGAAAGGTGTCCCCCCACTATCACTGCGTTGTGCACCTTTGATCCCATCCCTTAACAAATGAGAGGTTGCAACCACCACGTGCATATATATAATAAGAAAGAGACGTCCCAACTTCCCCAAGGGTTAAAGCTCCCTAGTGAGAGAGGGTACTTGCAAGGTGATGTAACATTTGGAGTGCTATAAGTAATACCATTTTATGTTTGCCTCAAGTAAACGTATCAAGTTTCATTCATATCATCTTATAGACAACTATATTCAAGCATATATATGATTCAACTTAATCAAACGTACTTAAATCATTACATGGTTCAAACATATTCAAGAGTATTCATGATTCATGCATAGTCCAAGCATACTAAATCAACTATGTGATTCAAACATATTTGAGCTTATATCATATGACTTAGCAAGTAAACATGTGAACACCTTGTACGTAGACATTTATAGTACCAAAATTAATGCTTCTTGATGGTTATTGATCATGCTAGACATATGACATCAAGAAAATACAATAAAACCATAATTAAATTCTACCATAATAATCTAGGGTTCGATACGATTCCAACACATCCAACAGTGCCTCAATTCAACATCGGAAGCTCCCAAAATCACTAAAACAAGTTCATTGCACGAAACTGTCAATTGGATATCTAGTCGTTACAGCCTCTATCCGGTCGACCGGATAAAGGACACAACGTGCGGCAGTGAGCATTGATTCGAGTGATACATGCTCCATCCGGTCGACCGAATGAAGAAGGTAACGCCCGGATAGCTCAACAGGAAAATCTAGAATTTTTGCTTGAAATACGATTTTGTGCCTAACTCTTCCCATGTTCTTGCATACAATCCATACATATAATCCATACCCATACAAGAGCAACACAACCTCATCTTTCAACTTTTCAAGACATATAACATAGGTTAGGCAAAACCTAGATCTACAACACACCAAATGCTCAATCTTCACATTTAAGCTCTTGTATGCATATTCAACAAGACTAACAATACATAATCATCAAATAACTTGAATGAACTCATTAAAAAAATTGGTTTTGAAGAATCCCTTACCTTTGCAAGAGTTTAATGTGCAAGAATGATGTTGGTAGATGTAAGATAGAGCTTAAACATGCTTGCTAATGGCTTAGTTATCCCTCTTTCTTCTTTTTCTTCTCTCCTTCTTTTTCTCTCTTTCTTCTCCAGATCGTGTAAGTATGTATGTGTATATCTGATGTATGTGTGTGCTTGTGTCGTGCATATATGTCACGCCCCAACCCGACCTATAGAGGTTAGACTATGGTGTGATCTAATCATTCACGTTCTTTTACGACTATAACCGATTGACGAAGGTTAAGTTATCCGTTAGACTAGAACTCCAAAAATTTTCCAGAAAACCGGCAGCATAACAACTGTAATTGTGCTCTTTAGTTTGACCTAATTTTCTAAATGCCTCAAAACCTTCAATCTCAACTTCAATTCCAACTAAGATTACTATTTATCGCCAATTGATATGCCTACTATTTATCTCAAAGTCTCGTTTGATTAACACCTAGCATGATAACTATGTCCCGTTTATTTGTTAATTCCTGTTACACAAGTGCCTAATGATCTTTAGCATACTATTAAGTACCTAGGTAAAATTAAATAGAGTTACAACATTTGATTTCTTCACCTAGTGGTTGAGTTGCCTATGGCAGTTACTAAATCAAAACGGTAATAGCATCCCACAAGATAGCGTGTCATCTAGTCATAGTCAGTACAAGCCAAAATTAGACCCCAAATTACAACAGGGGTCATATACAATCGACAACAAGTAACAAAAGAAATAGTCTTCAAAACAAACATAACGTTTGCAAAATAGCCATAGTCAAGCAAGGCACATAAAGCACGTAATCACTCCAAGGAATCATCAACAAGCATATTCTCTTCGGGTACCTGTTCCAAATCTTCTTCACCTGTGATGATAAAAGAGTGTGAGTCCTTATGAACTCAGTAAGGGGGAACGAGAGATAACTTTTTGAAACTCTTTTCCGGTTAATCTTCTGAAAAAAAAAACCTTTTGAAAACATGTCAAATAGAATAAGTACATAACACAACTTAAATATAAATGAACATATTTACCCGTCTTTCCTCCCCGAGGTCCTCTAGGAACCAAGCAAGAGTACTTAAACACATAGTGAAACGAATACGGTGAGCTTTCGCTCTCAAGATTAATCGGTGAGCATTTGCTCTCAAGATCATTTTCGATAACAATTGTGCGGCCGACTTCAATCATTCACTTATCACTCCCAATTGGGTGTACTCCGGATGTACCCCGAAATCCTATGACCCAACTCTCCGATGGTGGAATGCTAAGCGAGAGAGGGAATTGGACCATGGTAGTCACAGGAGCACCGGCAAGCCTTATGCTACCCAGCGTTCGTGAAACGCTACCATGCCACAATGAAAGGTTGCAACCTTGTATATAATGCCCATTTATGTCATTTAACATTTCACATTAGGAGGTCAACAAAGTAGGTTGCCTCCGAGCAAGTATATGATCACATTTTGACATATTGGCATATAAGGCATTGTAAGAACATATAATCATTTCATATATCCATTTGAAAGCAATTAAACTTTCATGGGAAGCCAAGTAATCATGTTCAAATAAACCATTGAATATCTTTTAACAATTCACATTAGGAGAACAACAATGTAGGTTTCCTCCGAGCAATTTCAAGATCACATATTGCCAAGTAAACGAACGAGACATGCTTGACATGAAATTTCACTTTGTAAAACACATAGAGTCATATGAACATTAAACGGGCAGCCAAACAACACATATAAATCAAGTCATATAACTCATTTCGGGGTTCATGTATCAAGTATTAAGATTATACAAGTATGCAACGACGCCCAAGAGACCGGGTACAAGAATAACGCACTTATCAATCATGCAATCATCGAGAATCATATTAGGGCCATAAGGACAAATCCGGGCAGCCTATTAACCACACAATTAAACACATTTAAACATAAGGTCATCCCTTAGCAAATAGTCATGAGTGCTAGGGCCTCAATTCCGTGCTTGCACATGTGATTAAGCAAACCATTCATCAATTAATGATCCCAAGCCATACATCAATCAAATTAAGCAACCTCAACCAGCCACAACAGTCCACACTACATCTAAGTGCCACAATTCCAAGCATTCAATACCTCAAGGAAGGTCTCAACATGATTCTAAGCATATCACTAAACAAAAACCTCACTGCAATGGTCTGTTTTCCCACATTCATTTAGACAAGCAAACAATCTCCAATTTCAGTTTACCAAGTGTCAAATTGAAGCTTAATGAGTGATTTAAATCTAGGAACAAACCTCGCATCATTTGGAGTTCGGACTTAGGAGTTATGGCCAAAACCGTGAGAGTACGCAAAACTGTCCAGTTTTAGACACATTACAATGTTTTCCATTTTTTAGGGTCTTAGAATCAGATTTAGCTTTAGCCTATTTCTGACAAAAATGTCCATAACTACAAAATCTAGCAACTTACCAATTTTCATGCATTTTTGACATCATTTTATAGGCTAAAACAGTTTCATTCTACGAGGTCAGAAGGCTGCCAGATTCTACTTCGAATTTCCAATTTTTCTAGATTTATATACCTTTCGATGTTTTTCCATTTTGGAAGCCTTAGACTCAAAATTGGCCTTGGCCTATTTCTACAAAAAATGCTCAGAATTCGCAAAAATAGTGACTTACCAATTTTCATGTATTTTCAACATCATTTACTAGGCCAAATACACTTCGCTCTACTAAGTCAAAAATCTGCCAGCTACACGATTTTACCTATCTTCAATTTATAACCAAAAAATTAGCCATGCATGGTCATATAAGCTCATATACACACATATACAACAACTACAGAGGTAAATATAGTCATATGAAGGAATGCATGTGATTTTTGAAAGCTTTCAAAAGAGTTTAACCCTCACCTTAGCCTATTGATGATCAATGATGCTCAAATGCTCTTCAAAATGCACAAAGGCTTCTTCCTTGCTTTGGCCGAGAGAGATAGCTTGTTTTCCTTTAATTCCTAACTGAGTTAGCATGTGAGGATGGTGTGCATGTGGGTGAAACCAAAATAAATGGAAGAAAACTAGCAAAACATACCTAAGGCCGAGAATGGTGAGTTCTATGAGCTTGCATGCGTTTTTCTTGCTTCTTGCTTGCTTGGGCTGCTATGGTTGAGTTTCTTAGAGTTCTTGAGTGCCTAGGAGAGCCTTAGAATGAGAGCTTGGGCTATGGAGCTAAAAGACGCAGCCAAGGCCAAGAAAGAGAGAGCAAATGAGAGAATGAGAGAGTGTTTGTGAGCAAATGAGATTTTGAGGATGCCTAAGTGTGTGTGTCGACCATATGGCCTTGCAAAATCTGAAATGGTATCATCTTTTGAGCATTTTAAATTGTGAGGAGACACAATGGTGAGGAGGCCAAGACAAGCATGCATGGTGGTGTGTTTTTGGAGTTTTGTATTCATTGTTTGATGTGTTTATGTCATAGTTTGTCTAGGAATGTTTTAATTTATGCAAATGCTTGTCAAATTGCAAGATATGGTCGGCCAAATGAGCTATACAAGGCTGAAATTTCAGATTCAAATTATGGTATGATAAGTTATAATAAGTGTGAAATTTGAGGTGCATGGATTTTGCAAAAGAATAAAGAATAAAGATTGTATAGTGTTTAGCGTTTTGTCTTTTAGTGCATTGACTTAGGATTAAAATATTAGTTAGTAGAGTTTGTAGGGTTATTCTATAGCCTAGTGCTTTGTGTAGGATGCTTTATTGATTAGCGTGCGGGCACGCTTTCCTAGGTTTAGGGCACGCACTACGAGGTAAGGCATGAACTACGAGACAAATGCACGTATTCCAAGTAAATGCACGTAACTCTAAATGAATGCGCATAATCAATGCAAGGCACGTAAATCAAGACACGACTCTTAAACCTAGGCTAAGGCACGCCGTTCAAGGTTAGAACACACGAATCAAGGTATCGCACGCAAATCGAGATCGGGCCTCACAAAGACACGTATGATGAGACATGCACGAAAACCAAGACAAGGCACGGAATTCAAGGTCAGTCATATAATTCTGGGTCTAAGGCACGCAAATCGAGGTAAGACATGTTATTCAGGGTCGGGCCTCATAATATGTGTGTGTATAGTGTAGTGAGAGTGTGTTTTGTATGTATGTGTGTATATAATGTTAGGTAGATGATATTTATTCAAGCTCAATGACCAAATTGCCCCTTAACTAACTACTAACTTCTAGTTTGCCACTTTGTTGTGTTTTAACTAGTTTAGTTAGCCATTGTAATTGTGTTGCAATTAATTAATGTCTATGATAACTAAAATACTAAAATATACATTATTAATTTTAAATGCATGTTAAACAATGCAAATACGCATAAAACAATACAAACATACGTTAAATGATATAAATGCATTTCCAGTAGTGTGAATGTATAGTATTATTATGTAGTTCTAATTTTAATTATTTTGGTTAGTTAATTTAATTTTATAAAATTTAATTATCATCTACAACCTCTAAGGTTCTCGAATGCACGCTATTACACTCATTTACATGTTAAACGAGATAAATGCAAGTAAACCAAGGTAAATGCACATTAATTGATATAAATGCACATTAAATGCTGCAAAAATATATGAAATATTATAAAATGTATATGAGCCTCGTGCGGAGTTGCACAGACGGAGTACTCCCGGGTGAGAGAAATGAAGCCAGGATAATCGAATGTTGAGCTCACCGATTTACAATGAACGGAGATTAGTTGTACAAGAAATCGTTCACCTGGTCGTTGCTCAAATGCGTGGATAGGGAAGAAGAGAAGTACGTACTCCAACAAGTCCATGAGGGGATATGCAGAAATCACCTGGGATACCAAGCCCTTGCTCGATTAATATTAAGACAAGGATACTACTGGCCTACGATCCATGAGAATGCAAGAGACTTTGTGCGGAAATGTGACATCTATCAAAGATTCTCAAGGATTCGAAGGTTACCAGCCACTAAGCTGACTTGCATCATCAACCCATGGCATTTCACCCAATGGGGACTGGACATCATAGGAAAGCTCCCAGTTAGCATTGGTTAGAAAAAATACATCTTTGTAGCCGTCAACTACTTTACAAAGTGGGTAGAGGCCGAGTAGACCTCCACCATAACCGACAAAGCTGCTTGGAAATTCCTGTGGAAAAATGTTGTCTGTAGGTTCGGGATTCCACGAATCATAATCACCGACCACGACACACAATTTGACTATGCATACTTTAAAAAATAGTGCGAAGAACAAGGCATATCACTAAGATTTGCATTTGTAGCTCATCCACAGACCAACGGTCAAGTCAAGGTCACTAACTGAACTCTTTTACAGGCTTTGAGGACAAAAGTAGAGAACGCCAAAGGTTTGTGGGCCGAGCTGCTCCCCGAGGTATTATGGTCAATGAGGATGACTCTAAGCTCAGCAACGGGGAAAACTCTTTTTTGTCTGATGTATTGGACAGAGGCGGTGCTACTAGTGGAGGTAGGGGCTCGCCAACTCCTAGAACTTTAAGCTTCAATGAAGGAACAAATAACAGGGTCATGAGGACAGACCTTGACCTAGCGAAAGAGTTTAGGCTAAAAGCTCATATCAGAATACTAGAAAACAAGAGAGCCATGGAACGAAGTTGTACCAAGCTCGTCCTCCCTCAGCATTTGCAAAAATGAGATTTAGTCTTAAGAAAGGCATGTTTTTGACCTGATCCTACCCTGGGAAACTTGGGCCACGCTAGAAAGGCCCTTACAAAATCATAGAAGAACTGATGCCAAGAACTTATAAATTGGCCGAGTTAGATGGGAAAGAACTTTAAAATGCTTGGCATATCAAGCATCTTAAAAAGTATTTTGTGTAATGATCAGAAGTTATCAATGAAATACAAATTCTTTTCCTATATCTTTGTAAAGCTCATTATTACAAGTATTAAAAAGGTCGAAAGTCGTTAAGACAGGACCCAAGGTTGAAAACCACAAGGTTTGACCCTCCAAATTGCTAAAAAGAGCTTCTAAAAAGCGCTAAAGAAACCGATAAGCGGTAAGGCTGTGGAACAATCTAGCAAGCAACTAGTAGTTGCGTTTAAGTGATCACAAAAAATGTCAAGAAAAATTGACAGCAAAGCATGCACAAATAAAAAGAAAAACATACGTACAAACACAAAAAGCCCTGAAAAGGCTAAAGAAGATATCATGGCATTTCTCATATATATATATAAAGAAAAAACAAACAACAAGAAAATAAAAGGATGTCCAAACTTCCCACAAAGCGAAGAATAAAGTTAGCTGCATATCAAAAAGAAGGTCAACAAGAAGACCTCAAAAACTAGCAAACTAAGCTAAGCATCAGAAGGACTACCACCGTCCACACGATCATCATCAGCTTCTAGGTCAGAAGTAGACTATTTCAGCAAAGAAGAGAAGTCAATCTCGACACCACGGGCTATAGCCAGCTTTTCAGCTCACATAAAAGAGATCTCTTGACCCTAAGTGACGCCACGGCTCTGACTTTGAAATAGGCTTGGGAGAAAACTAGGCGGTATTCGTCACTACGCTTGTAGTCCTCAACAACCGCTTGAGCTTCATTATTTGCTAGCGAGGTGTTCAATACCACGCTTAACACATAGGCAAGCTGTTGAGTAGAGGCTAGACCCGCTCGAGTTTTTCTTAAATGAACCTTAACAACATTAAGGTCAATCTTGTGCTAAGCTTTTAGCGCCTTAATCTCTGCCTCATGAGACGCCTTTAGGCCTAAAATCTCCCGCTCTTTCTCATCTCTATACTTAGCATAGCCACAGAGGTATATTTTCTTCTCATAATATATGTACGTCAGGTCCTTTGCAAGGTCACCAGCCTTAACGCAATACTTAATGTCATCATAATGAGCTTGGGTTTGCTGCCAAATAAGGAAAAAGGGAAAATTAGCATAACCAATAGAAGATTAAGAGACAAAACTGACAACAGGAAAGGGCAAAACCTACTTAAGGTAGTATTCAAGAGCCTCCCTCACAGTAAGGGAATTGACTAGCTTAGAGGAAACACTCAGAATCTCCTCAAAGCGAGAGTCTTTCTCATAACCAGGCTTAGAGCCCAACGTGAACCTGATTCCAGGAAAGGCAATAATGCCAGGCTGAGGCTGGGCGCCCTGTTGCGCAGGATCCGCAGACTAAGTGTTTTGGCTCATAGGATCAGCAGCCTCTTTCTCTGGTTCTTCCAAAGGGAGTGGCCCCCTAGTCTTATTAACAAAAAATGTTGAATCAAACTGCTCGTTAGTGGGAGGTATAACGACCCCAACCCGGCCCTTCTTAAGACTAGGTCAAAGTCTGCGTTTATCGTCATTGAGAGTTCATAAATTTTTATTAAAAGGAACAATAAATAAATAATTACTCAATAACAAGCCTTTATATAATAATTTAAGTACAAAAGGGTGTTACAACATCTGAGATCTGATAATTACCCGGCTAACATACAAACTAAGGTTTCAACACAACTACCATTTTTCTCGAGAGTAATACAAACAAACTCCAACTTTTACAACTTGGACCCAACTATGACAGCAAGGGGCTTCGAGCATGTAAACATTCAAAATCAATTTCCATTTCAAGCTAAGCTGCACCTGCACTGGGGGAAGAAAAGAGGGTAAGCCCTGGGGAAGCTTAGTGAGGATGGAATAGAAGAGTTTTTAAAATATTTTTGGTCAATCTCTTTACCAAATCATGATGCAAATCACGTACAGTGGTATTAACAAACTATCCATATAAGATATAATAACATATGATAACTAGTAGAAATTATTATCACATTTGAATCATGTATTAATAACAGTATCATTTAGTGACATATGACCACAACACATATTAGCTTACTCTCCGAGGGTAGAATGCCAAGCGAAAGTAGGACACTGCTCTCCGAGGGTGGTACCAAGCGAGAGTAGGAACAAGTCAAGTATTTCACGAGGTGGCCAGCCTTGATCACAATTTCAACTTCTTATCTCTCCCAAGAGGATACTCCGGATTGTATCCAAAATCTACGACCCAACTCCCCGAGGGTAGAGATCTCCAAGCGGGAGAGGGAATAGGTCCATAATAGACATGGGAGCACCGGCAAGTCCTATGCCGCCTAGCGTTCGTGCAAGCTATCGGACCTGAGGTTGCAACCCCTAATTTTAATAGCACACAGGCATGCACACGTATTCACGTAATACACAATTGATAATTATTTGTACAATTTATGATCACGCGCTTTGATAAACACGTAGGTAGAGAACAACAAAAGAGTTTGTCTCCGGTTAAGTACCTTTAACAATATTAATTCACTGGAAGTTCAAATAACTTAATAAAGCCGTATCATACAAAGTAGCCACAAAGGGTGATTAATTTTATAAACAGTTAGCTCTTAGCTAATAATTTCGAAACAATACCTTATTAAAGTTAATCCTAGTTCAAATGTAACAAATGAAGAATATTAACAGATATGTTATATATCTTAAGCTAGAATATTAAAATAACAAATCATATTATAATTTTATAAAATCATATAAACATATAAGATGCTATTTTTAATAAAATCTCCTCACCTTAAGATGCCGAAAATTGGAGAAGCTTCGGATCGATTTTGAAACTTTTGGAACGTTAACTAAATTGAATCGATATAATTTAGTAGAACTGGGCCAGAGAAAACTTGTCTGCCCGTTTGATTTCAGGGGGTCAAGTGACCCCCATATATAGGTCCTTAAGGTAGACACAAGGGGGAACACGTGTCCCTCCACGTGTCTTACATGCGTGGCACGTCCACGTATGTGTGACACGTGTCCCTCTACGTGTCTCGCATGTGTGGTACATCTACGCATGTGTGACACGTGTCCTTCCACGTGTCTCACATGCGTGGCACGTCCACACATGTGTGACACATATCCCGAGTCACGTGTCACTTCCCGAGAACGACACTAATGTTTCGTTTTTTCACTCGTTTCGCGTGCAGGTGTCCTGATTTTCGTATTTTTGGGTCGGGATACAATTTTGTCCAAACTTCGCTATTAAGTAGTACAAGTTAAAGGAAACCCAATGACGTATGCCCGTTTTCGTGGCAGAGTCCCGATTTTTCTATAATTAGCCCCGAAGTAAAACCCATTTTTCGGACCAAAACCCCTAAAATCGGGAAAACAGCCAAAATGGTCCGAAAAGTTAAAGAAAATCACCCATACTCTTGTAAGCAGCTGAAAAGTTCTATTTGGTCACAATATGGGCTTTACATCCCTGTAACGACCCTAAGATTAATGTTAATTCATGTTATAAGAACACCTAATAATAGGTTACTATTAATCGTAATATCAATTGATTTTTAAATAGTAAGACAATTAACTATAGATTAAATGCAGGCAAATAATCACAAAGGCACATTCTTCAAAAATAACGAAAGAAATAAATATAAATAAGAAATGCATGGTCGAGCTCGAGTATTACAAGAGTTTCGTCGCCAACCTTGCGAATCACCACCTCAACTGCTCCAGCGATCTCAAAATGATTTTTCTTAAAAGGACTAGCACCTTATCCCATCTTCCTTTTCCTTTTCCAATGGGCTTGCTGCATCAAGGTAGCCTTCAACTCATCAGAAATGTCCATACTTGGAAAAAGGAAAGACGGTTAGCTCTGGAAAGAAAGTAAGAATAAAACAGAACTTACAGAACTCAAGCTCACCAGCAGTGGGAGAATGAGGGGCCTCAGACGCTTCGACCTCACTCTTAGGAGCAGGTCTAGGGCATTCAAAAATATATGGCTCTACTCAAAGGACCTGGGGACTCTCTCCATACAAGCCCGAATTAAGAACCTCTTCCAAATCTAGATATTGATTGCCTTATACACGAGGGCGACCCTTGAAGAAACGTACCACGACCTCTTCTTCTGGGGTCAAAACCCCACCAGTTGGATAGGGCTTCGAAAGGACGCATCAATGGGTCTTAACATCCCATTCCGCGTCAGATGATATATACACATACTTGGAGTGCCATCTTTTGTTTGAGGAAGGCCACTTCGTAAAAATGTTCTTTCTTGTTTGGGTAGTGAAGTAGTACTACCCCTGACCATTAACGATCTTTATCGTGTAAAAATAAAGGAAGAGATTTGGTATCGGGTCAAAACCTAACTCATTGAGGTACCTATAGAAGCCAATCATCATCCGCCAACTGTTCGGGATCACCTGACCAGGGCTAAGGTTGAAAATGTTTAAAATAGCTCTAACAAAAGAAAGAATGGGCAGAACGCAGAATTGAAAAATGTCAATGTAAAAACTGACCTCTCCTTCACCAAGTTGGCAAACCCTCTCACGCTTGCATAGGATTTGCACAGAAAAACCAGGTGGGACGACCCCACCGTTCTTAATATACAAGGCCAATTCATCACCAATGCGATAGTTACGCGTTAAAGCAGAGAACTGCGGCTCTAACACTCTACAAGAAGCCGCAGTTGGCCTCTCCAACCTTCTAAGAGAATTAGGACTAGATGACACTGGGATGGTGGGATTCTCTGCCACTTCAATGGTGGGCACTACAGCTCCAATAGGCGGCAGAGCAGAAGGATCTAAATTAATTCTCATAGGAGAGACAACCTTAAGAGAAGTGACCGCTATGGTAGAAACCCTAGGAGAAATTCAGTAAGAATGATTAGCCTTGGGAGTCGAGTGTACCCTCTCTACAGGAGTACCGGGTTTGAAAGAAGAATCGCTACTCTCCTCACCACCATAAGAATGATCAGACTGATTTTAAGAATCAGAGCCACTACTACCACCCATTGTTCGAAAAAAAAGCAAGAACAAAAGCAAAAAAGGGCTAAAAGAACGTACCTAACAAATCAGGAGCCCTAAAGGGTTGATGAATATATGAAAACTCGCAACAGCATAAGGGCGCTAAAGAAGAAGGGAGACGATCGCAGGAGAAATACAGGGAAAAATGGGAAGCCAAGTTTTTGAAATTTGAATACTTGAAGAAAACCCCTATTTATAGATGAAAAATGAGGGAGGTTAAGAGGCCCAAAAGTTGCGCCAGTTACACTAGTCACGACAGTTCAGGAAAGCTGCCAGAAAACTGACGCACTAATAAAAAGACAACACGTGGCACAAGTAGTAAATGATCTGTCGAAGTGACACAGCGAGACAAGATCGAGGTCGAGCAGAGACATTAGAGAGACAATTTCATGTCTTGCCTCTAGCTACTCAGAAAATCAGAGGGCAATTGATAAGGGTAAAAACACTGCCCTCTAGTAAAAGACTCTCATGCCCCTGAAGCACCATTTTACCACGCAGAATAGGCAGGTCCGCTATAATTGATTTAATCTCTGTACCTCACCTACCTCCCAATAACATCCCAAATCAGATCTCCCGATGACATCCCAAAATCAGACCTCCCGATAACGTCCCGGAAGTCTATCCAAACGACAGCTCACTCGACAGAATCTACGAGTGTCAGAACATGTCAATTTCTCTCTCATCCAGAGGGTATAAAACGTACCCAAAATTCTTTAAGGGAGTTAACTAATTCATCTTCATTGAAATTATCTACACTCTTCTTCTTCTAGCACCCGGCTAACTTAAACATTAGAGTGCTAACACAAGGCCACCCCCTGTTGCTCCATTTTCTATTTTGCAGGCTTAGGGAAGTCAACTTAAGTGTACTTTCCAAAATCAGCCTCACCAGATTTACCGCTTAACAAGAAGCATTCTTATTCAATTGTATATTAATTACTTGACTCCACTAACGGGATCAAGCATGTCATGGTAAGAAATAGAGTTTCATTTTTGAAAAATATTTTAATTGAATATAACAAGAATCTTGTTGGAATTTTGGGTCAAATCTAAGCCTAAGTCAAAGTTGAAGACAAGTAGAAGGACATTCCTTTAAGAGCAGAGATAGGAATCTCAATCTTTATAGAGTTAGATTTTTGTTCCTATAATTAGAATTTTTTAGATTTTAATTTCCTGCCACGAGAGCCACACCTAATAGGGGTATGGGAAGGTGAGCCGAGTGATGAGAGTTTTTCATGCTTTTACCATAAAAAGGTCACTTTGGGGTGGGTTTTGACTTTAACCGTACATAAAGTCTTCCAAGTGAGGAGTTAGGCTTTTCTGTGCATAAAGCCATGTGCATGTCCTTGTGAGCGTAAGGGAGGGCTTGGATCTTTTTCCATCCAAAAGATCTATGCATTGTAAACATTATTGCTAAATAGTAGATTTCCCAATTTTGGGTCATGGATATAGGGAAAGGATTGAACCACTTTAAAAATACTATGTGTTGATTTTTTAAATGCTTTGTGCTTTATATGTGCGTATATCCGATTCTTAACAAGTGTTATCAAAGCCTAAGTTTGCAGACTAGGTAGCAGGCAGGATGAGGACATAAAGAGTCTTAAAGAGTGCAGACTTACGACATGGAGAGGGATGTTGGAGTCACTCAGTTAACCTACTATGATGCAAATGTGTTGATATCTATCAAGTGAGGATTCCAATGTAATGAAGTCTGAGAAGAAGTTCTTAAGTCCAAGCCCAAGTGAAAGTTAAAGACAAGTAGAAGTCTATTATGTTGAGAGCCGAGATAGGAATCCCATTCTTAGTAGAATTAGGTTTTCATTCTGATGAATATAACATTCTAGTTTGTAATTTCTTGCCGCGAGAGCCACACCCCATAGAGGGATGTGAGAGGGTGAGCCAAGTGGTAATAGTTTTTCGTGTTTTTGCCAAAAAATAAAATAAAATTGATTTGGGAAGAGTTTAGATTTTAGCCATGTATAAAATCTTGTGAGCGAGGATTTAGGCTTTTTCGTATATAAAGTCATGTGCATATGCATATGCACACACTCTTGTGCTCTAGATTAGAACTGAGAGATTTCTTATAAAGAGAAGAGTGTGAATTACACCTTTGCGAATTCAAAGGATAGAGGTAGTATGTCTAACTCTCACCTACATTTAAAGAGGCTTGTTGATCTTTTTTAGTTCCAAATGATATATTATTGTAGTTAGTTTGTGCTTCACGATGTTTGAGGAAGCATCATCTTTAGTAGAGTTTTGTGCAAAACCTAAGGAAAAAAGACCTTAGGTGGTGGAGTAGGCTCACTAAACCATTTGAAAATCTTGAGTTTGTATTCTCTTTTCCAAATTTCCTTATACTTGTAGATTGTGCATCTAAGTGTTTGATATATTGTCTAGCTAGCTATTCTTGTGTGCAATATAAATTTTAAAGTAGCACCTATTGACTATTAACTTATTTCAACCTTTCCCCTTGCCATTATAAATTTTAAAGTAGCACCTATTGACTATTAACTTATTTCAACCTTTCCCCTTGCCATCTCCCTTCTTTCTTAAGTTTATTTGCCTCTAATAATTAGCTTTTTTCATATTTTTCCTCTATTCTTGAAATCATTAGTTATGATATATTGTTTCTCCCTTATAACAAAAATGTGCTAATAATTCTTCAAGTGTAAAATATCTCACGATGTATCACCAAATAAAAATATGCTAAGCAACATCTTTTGTGCATCACAATTTTTTTGTTTTGTCAATTCAGCAGTGTGTAGCTGTGGCAAATTTGCAACGGATTAGCTACAGATTATTTAATTAATTCGGCAAAAAAATTCATAAAAAAGTTCGTAGCCATGCAGTAGCCAAAATAGCAACGGATTGGCTACGGATAATAATTTTAATAAGTTTATGTCGCTAACGCGGTCACTAATTAGTGATGGCTTTAGCGACGTGCATTAGTAAAAATATTAAAAATCGAGTTTCCCTAAAATAAATTATCAGTACTGTACGTTATTGGTAATCCTAGTAAAGTATAGACGAGTTTAAATTAATAACAACCTAGGTCCACAACATGAAATATAAATAATTTGACATAATCACATGTTATTGTCTATAATACAAACTATCAACATAATAACTCATTTTAACCATTTTTTGTAATTCTCATTCTCAAAGTTGTTCGGACATTGAATTAAATTGAAAAATAAGTTCATGTTGTCAATGGATTGTAAGATGCATTTTATAAGAAATCATGACTTGTAACGTTTATTTTTTAAAGTAGTTTCTGATATCCGTCACTAAATCTGTCACTAATTCTAATAAGTGACGGCTTTAGCGACGGACATTAGTAAAAAAATATTAAAATTCGAGTTTTTGTCGCTAACGTGGTCACTAATTAGTAACAGCTTTTGCGACGGACATTAGTAAAAAATATTAAAATTCGAGTTTCTGTCGCTAACGTAGTCACTAATTAGTGATGGCTTTAGTGATGGCTTTAGTGACGGACATTAGTAAAAAATATTAAAATTTGAGTTTCTGTCGCTAACGCGGTCACTAATTAGTGACGGCGTTAGCGACGGACATTAGTAAAAATATTAAAAATCGAGTTTCCCTAAAATAAATGATCAGTATAGTACGTTATAGGTAATCCTAATAAAGTATAGACGAGTTTAAATTAATAACAACCTAGGTCAACAACATGAAATATAAATAATTTGACGTAATCACATGTATTGCCTATAATACAAACTATGAACAATAATAACTCATTTCAGCCGTTTTTTGTGATTCTCATTCTGAAAGTTGTTCGGACATCGAATTAAGTTGAAAAATTCATGTTCACATTGTCAATGGACTGTAAGATGCATTTTATAAGAAATCATGACTTGTAATGTAACGTCCCGAACCTAACCCCACGCTATAGGTCAAGCCCGGACCCGTCACTCGTACAAAGTCTCCTCTTAAGCCATGAAAATGTACAAACGAACATTTATAGAAAAATAAAGGACAACAAAAATAGCTAGCCTAAGATGATAAGGTCCTATTAAGAACATGGTTAGCTAATTGTTCCAGTTGGTTAAGTTAATTAGTGAGTCGTACCCGCATCGGGCAATCGGTTAACTCAGCCAACTAGAACGACCATTCTCAAAAAATTACATAAAAGCCATCTTGAAACTGCATCGAAAGCTTGATTTCTCTATCATCAACGAAAGATTGGTTCTTCCGATATCCACTTCTTCCATGAGAACACAAAGGAACCAAAATAATCCATGAAACACGAAGCAAAAACTATCTTGGGAAGGGTGGGGAGCATGGGAGCAAGCAATCTCGGGGAGGTTTGTTTGGATATAGGGGGGGCTACTTTTGGATTTAAGGGAGCCACAATTAATTAGTAATTCTTTAAATCGTTGCAAAAAAATAATACAATAAGCAACACTTAACATAAAGCGCTTGCATATCATAAATACAACAATCATTGGATGTGTAATGTTAGCAAAACTATTGCATTACAATTAAGCTACAATTTTACAAACTATTGCAAAAAAATATATATGTATATTATAAGCAACACTTAACAAAAGGTGTTGCATTTCATAGATATTGTAATGTTTCTGATGCAAAACAAAACCATTATAGAAAACTTTAGTTCATAGGCAGAGCTACACATACCCCAGTGTATGCACATGCATACACTTTGGTATTTTAGTAAATTAATGTACATTTATTTAATTTAACAAAATAGATGCACTTTTTTTTTGGTTGGTTATAACTCAATGCAGAGTTAAGCCTCAGCCGACAGACTGCGGTATAGCTAAGATCATTCCTTGACAGGAAAAAAAAAATAGAAATCATTCTGAATTTTGATCGAGCAATATCGGCCTACAATGCTCCTTAATCTTTTTAGAATTGCAAGTACTCAACTACTTCTATAAATTTAAGTATTATGCTACACTTATTATTTTTCGATTCAAGTTTATTATGTAAATATACAAGAACTTGTAACTTGGATTATTTAGCATGGTAACTTTATATTAATCATTATCTATCACTCTATTGGTTTGGCTTCATTCGTAATCGGTTCTTGCATTTCTATTGTGACTATTCAATTGATATCTTAAACTTTGTGACTGTCTATGTAAAAGTTTTTTTTTTTTTTTTAAAGACATGTGATTTACTACTTGTAAAATTTATTTTCTCTAATAAAACTATAAACAAATTTGGAGTGGTTTGTTGTGCGTTTCATATATTGAAAGAAGTTTAATCATAGTACACAAAAGAAGGAATTTTTATTTGATGAATTTATTATTTAATGTTGTTAATTTTTAGGGGTGTAATTATATATATAATTTCACTGTGTGTGTTATTGTAAGTTTATTTTGTTTATTTTCATACATTTATTTTAATTGATGCAATGTACTTTTTGTATTACTATAGTAATTTATTCTTCCCTATTTTATTTGTTATATCACTATTGTACGAGGAGAGTCATGTCTTGAATACTTTGTATATATTTAAGTGCTTACAATTTATAATTGATATAATGTACGTAAATTAAATATTAGTTTATGTATAAATGAGTGTTCTCGAACCGTTTGTTATTAATTGTCACTTTCAGAGATGGAGCCAAGTATTAAGTGCCTAAACTAACCTCCAGTGCCTGACTCCACTCCTACTTTAGTTTATAACGAGTTGTGATGAAACTCGTTATAACAAACTATCTATAGCAACAATTTTTTAACTTTTTATAACTTAAATATTGGAATGGAGCTAAAATGTGTGATAGTATAATCAGACAATTATTATAACAAAACCTTCAATTTGTTTCGTAGTGACTCATTGACTGAGGTATGGTATGATGACAAGATTTCGGCAAGCTAAGAGTTAGAATTGGTTTATTTTTATTTTTTTGGTCGGGAAAAGAGTTAGAATTGGGACACATGATAGATTGTGAGGAAACTTTTGACATTTAATTAATAGGCACTATAAGCCTCAGGTGTTAAAATTAATATAATAAGCACTATGGGGATTCCTAGGTTTACATTTTTTTTATGTTCCAGTATTTTTAATAGGCATGCATTTTATCATACCCCATAAGCTGCTTGGCACATGATTCAATTCCGCAGCTGCTTGGGATCTTCGAGTAAGCTTTTTACAACTTCAGAGGACGACGCAATACCTTGCTCAGGATTAAAGAAACCCACAATAATGCTGACAAATGTAGGTCTCAATTAGCCACTTGCACACCAAGACAAAATAATCATCAATCAATGTGCACTCCAGGTTGAGATCTTTTCTAGTGCACAAACTCTTTTTTTTTTTTTTTTGTTCTGAGTCCAATTTGTGGAAAAAGCATGTTATTTCTTTGTTGGGTCAAATGTTGAGCATGTTATGTGAAAAGGTTCACTCGACCAAAAAGAAAAAAGAAAAAGAGAGAAAGGTTCAGGCCCATGATCTTCATCAGAGGTGCCACTAAATTGTTATAAGTTAGAATATACATTTATTTTAATATATATTAAAAATTTATATATGTTAAAATTATTTATTATATTTTAGTTTTCTTTATATATAACATTGATTCATTTTATTATAGAATTTCAGATTAAAAAAAAAAAACACATTCATTTTTTAATGTGATATTAAAATTAAACCCTTGATAAAATCTTGTTCATCCACCGACACGCATGTTATCATCCACGTGAGAAGTAAAATGTGGGGTTAGCTAAGGCCCTTTGCCAACTACTTTTTAGTTCAGAGAAGTGAAAAGTGGGGTCCGCAAAGGGAAAAAAAAGAATAACACAGGAAGAAACGTGGGAAATTAGGTGGCATCTCCATTTTCTACTGTAAACTACTGACTGTTTATTCGTTCACGCACCAGCCTCGATTCTGTTGTTTCCTATAGTTGCACCACAAGTGATTTTTTGGAAACCTTTGGAGGGCAACAATGGGCAGCATGACCTCTTGCTTGAATAATAACAACACTCATTCTTGGAGCCATAGCTAACAGATTTACGGTACAGTTCGAGTTGTGGTATAAATTTGAATACGAATACGATATTTAGAGTTTAAAGGATATGATGAGATGATACTTTTTGAGTACACTAATTTTATTCACAATAAGGTATGAAAAATTATTAGATTCTTTTATCAAATATTCTGTAAAGTAATGGTATTTTATATTTACTAATTACTAAAATTAATTTACTGTAACGTTAGTCTAAAGTCCAAATCTAAACCCAACAATTATGATAATTTTCTAATATTGTATATCAAACACAAGACACGAGCAAACTAGAAAATTTTTATATCTTTAAGGTTTGCAATCTGTATATGTTAGTAACTTTTAAGTTCTTTATTCCTTTTCATTATTTTTCTGATAAAAATTTGTATGTTTTTCAGGTTGTTAACTTTAGTGAACTGAAACGTGAATCGTAGTGTTTCGGTACGTAAATGTACCGTAAATTAGGACGTGGAATTCAATACACGATTCGAAAGGAGTAGGGCGAATCTAGTAACTATGCTTGGAGCTCTATCACAGGCAATAACCCTAATCCTGAGAGCTCTCGAGCAGGCAACGAAGGCGTCATAGAAGTTACACTATCATGGTTGATCCTGTGGGGAACGAGACAGGAGTTTGGTATGAAAATCACTATGAAATTGAACAAATTTTCATATCACTCGGGGATAAAATTTATTCTCTCCAATTCCATATGTTGAGAATAGAAATTCCAAGAAGTTATCAGAGAGACACGGTAGGTTATCCTGAGACAATTTTGATGTTGTGAGTATATTTCACTCGTTTTTTTTTTTTTTTTTGCTAGACAAGTAAATTATTATATGTACATAGAGTAAAATGCATATTACCTTCCTATGGTTTACCTTAAGTGTATATTACCTCCTTGTGGTTCCAAAACTACCATATTACCTCTCTATGGTCTGTAAAAAGGGTGCTCATTACCTCCCTACGTTAAAGAAAAAGGTTAAAAATACCGGCAAGTGTAACGCATGCATCTAAAATGTGATTTTGCAAAATATTTCTGACATAAGCCACCTATTTTGCACTTCTTGGGACAAAACTGCCCTTTAGACAACAACTAATAATAAAAAAATAAGCATTGCTATATCCCAGTGGATGCTTAGTTGGCATGTTAAAATAACTAACTTTTTGATTTATCTTTTCTCTTTTAACATGCCAACTAAGTATACATATGGAAGTGGTATTTGAGTGTGAAAATTAAAATGGTATATAACATTTCTCTAAAAAAAATACTACAACTTTTCTTCTTGATATTTTGATAGCTTTTTAGGCTACATGAAGTGCGAAAAGCAAAGAGGGGAAGGCGAGAGTGAGAGTGATCAAAGTACACTAGGAGTAAGATTTCGTGCTTGGTCTCGCAAGAGTTCATCATACTCGTCATTGGTTCAGCTTTGCTTGTTCTTTTTGGCTAGAGCTCATTTTTGATGAAATTCGAAACCCTTGTTGGTATATTGATTTTTTCATCGTCGTTGTTTTTCGGCAGATCTAATATCATACATGTCTCTTTTTACTCAGTTGTTTTCACGTATATACTATTAATTTTGAGATATATGCATTATCAGTCTTGAATTTTAGATTAGAATGTTGAATTTTTTTTAATGAGATATGATAAATATTTATGGGTGTTAAAGAATTGATCGTTTCAATGGTTTCTTTAACACATAAACAGGATTTTTTGCAGGAAGATTGCAACTTTATTACTACTCCGTGAGGTTGAAAAACGTGGGATTTTACACATGTTCTTAATGAGCACTTGAATGTTTTTATATAAAAATTTAATCTCTTTTAGCTCTAGCAAGTTATTGTCCTTGCATAATCTTTTTTAGCTCGAGCATGTTAATCTCATTTTAGATGAAATTTGAAATCCTTGTTGGTATTTTGATTTTTTTCGTCTACATTTTTATTTAGGGCAAATCCCGTAACCTTTGTTGGTATTTTGATAGGAGCTCACTTATTTTTCGGTTGTTTCATTTTCATTTTTATTGTGTTCATTGTAGATTAGTCAAGAGAATTTTTCTGATGGTGTCACCCATATAGCGCATCTTAGGAGAGCACTGTAATGGCCTTTATTCCACCATGTGGTAGTGGAATACAAGTGGATGTTGGAGATTGTGAAGAGGAAGTGATATACCCTGTGAAAATAAAGGAGAAGAAATGGGATGATAAACTGCTAGTTGTTTCTTGTTTGTTACTTATAGTTCTAATTGTGGTGGTGATGTAGAAGTGAGATTCAATTGTTGTAATCTTTTGGATTCAGAGTAAATTAACTCTTTCTTTGTAATTATTTGTTTGTTTGTTATGGATTCGGAACAACTTATGTATTGTGTTGGCTGCATTTTTTATTTTGCAAGAATACATCTATAGATATCTTTTGTACTCATATAATGGTTGTAAATGCACCAGTATTTGTGGCTTAAACTGAATGGATGATATGGTTTACTTTTCCATTCTTTACCAGCAGTAATGCAGATAGAATTGAATGGATGATATAGAGGGAATGGAGAAGCATTACTGCAGGTAGAATTGAATGGATGATATAGAGGGAACAATGCAGATAGAATTGAATCCCGAGATCGGCATGGATTGGAATACTTGTGTGATAGCAGCCAAAGGTTATCTAGAAGTTGGTGATTCAGCAATATTTTGAGACTCTGGTTAATCCCTGTTTGTTTTTTTGAATGTATATGGTGGATTATTTACTCGTTTCTCTTTGAATGTCTATATTTTATACTACATAATCTAACAAGAAATTTAACATCATAAGCGATTCTCTTTGCAGATTAGCCAAATGCAAGTACATTAAAGTGTTGAAAGCAACACCAAATATAAAAGCAGTAGCAAACAAATGATATCCAATCTAATCTGGGACCATATATGAAAACCCTACATAACACATATGACTAATCTAATCTGGGTAATACATACCTGGCATCAGTTGAAAAATCAATTTGATATTTCCTTCTCGATTCAGTAGTATATTGCATCGTTGGCCAAAATGAGAGATAAAAGATGTATTTTTTTTTTTTTTTGGGTTGAGAGAGATAAAAGATAGTGTTAACTCAGCGTGTGAGTTTAGAACTGACCATATTAAGTTGTCAAATGTTAAAACAGCTCTTGACAAAATCAAAAAAAAAATAAATGTTAAAACGGCTAATTGCTTTGACAAAAAAAAAAAAATTATAGTAATAAGGGCATCATTGTCATTTAATCTTTGCCGTTAAATTTTTAATAGTAGTTAGTTGTGGAGGAGAGTGTGCACTCTTTTTGCAGACCACAAGGAGATAATTTTCTGATTTTGAAACCACAAAAAAACAATATACACTTAAAATAAATCACAGAAAAGTAAAATACATTTTACTCTATGTACATATTATTGATAGATATTCTTTTACTTTTCTATCAATAACATAATGGGACGATTAGCCACCCCAAGTTTTGAAAGACTTTCAATTACTTTTTACTTTAATGATTGGTCCCCCTAGATATTCTTTTACTTTTCTATCAATAATATAATGGGATAACCCAAAATGCTATATGTACTCATACAATTCTAAGGGATTTGTGACCCCTCTTGTTCGACTGTATAAGTGGAATCAAATCATTTGGTACACAAGATAATGATCAACACAAACCAAGAGGCTATAACAGGTTATAGTTCGCTAATTAATTTGCACATTTTTTTCCATCACAATAAACATGATATAGGTGGAAGTCCTAATGTTGCCGGAAAATTGCCTTTTAATTTATCACGCTCGAAAATTAGACTTCATTAGGTTTAAATCTATCAAAGGTGATTAGACTACAAAAACTGAAATCAGGGTTTCTTATGTCAATAAAATTGTATATTGGTATCAATTGTATGAAAGCTAATTGAAGTATGATTTTGGGTCATTTTGTTTAGTATATAATCCCAATGCATTATAGGGCTCCGTTTTTTTGCCGTAAAATAACTTGTTGGTAGAAAATATTTTTCTAAAAAATATAATATTTTCTTGTGTTTAGTTATCACACTGGAAAATATTTTTTAGTGTTTGGATGTGAAAGTGAAAAAATAGATTAAAATTATTATTTTATTAATTTTTTTGAAATAATTATTAATAATTGATCACTATTAAAATAGAAATTTCAAGTAAATTAAAGTAATTAATTAATAAAAAATAGATAAATAAATATGTATTTATTTCATAACTAATAATAGTTATTTAATTAATTATTATTAATTTATTAATTTAAAACTAAGTTAGTTGATTGATTTCTTAAATTAAATAAATATATAAATCAATCAATCAATCAACATTATTTATTAATGTTTGTTTATTAAATATTAATTTAGTAGTTAATTAGTCATTTAATTTGAAACTAATTAATCTTTTATTATTAAATTAATTACTTTTCTAAAATTAATTGATTTTTATTTTTAAATTAATTAATTTTTTTATTATTAAATTAGTTAATGTTCTATTATTGAATTAGTTAATTTTGTATTATTGAATTAATGAAATTTTATTTTTAAATTAATAATTTTTTTATTATTTTTGTTATCAAATTAATTAATTTTATTATAAATTAATCAATTTTGTATTATTAAATTAATTGTTTGTTTATTGTTAAATTATTTAATTTTTATTTTAATAATAATATTGAAAATGTGATGTGAGGAGTATGGGGTTGGGGTTGGGGGTGTTATAAAAACAATTTTCGAGAAATATTTTACGACAAACAAACGGAGCCTAGGAGTCCTATTATTTATGAAACGAAGATCAATTCTTTTTTTTTATCAGAGAAACGAAGATCAATTCGCTATAATGTTCAGGATCTTTAGCAACGCTCTAATTAAAAAATACATAAGTTATTCCAAAATATGAAAAAAACCGTTGCAATAAGTGTTTTATTTGCAACGGTTTTAACTCTTGAATAAAGTAAAACTTTTTGCAAGGGTTAAAATTTGTTTAATAATTTTTTGCTAATAATTGCTCATAAAATTACTTTTTGACAACTGTTCTACAATATTGTTTATCTATTATAAAAAAATCGCTGCAATAGAGAATTTAAAACGAAACCAAATGCAAGAACACCATATGGAACGATTAAATTTGCAACGGTTTTTAGCCTTTTTGCAATAGTTTTAAATATCTTTAAATATAGTAATATATATATATATATATATATATATATATATATATAATGGGAGTGATTTGTGCCATTACTTCGTAGAATATTGAAGTTCGTGACCCAGCGGGATTTAACTGACTTTTGTTTTTCTTTTGGTTTACTAATGTGATGAATGTGCGAAGCAGGTGAAGTTGAAATGCCCAGATGAGTATCTTTCTAGCATAAGGGGTTGGAGAGACGAAAGTTTTATAAAATCTATTTCATTTCATACAAATTTGGGTAAATATGGACCCTTTGGTGAACACTCCAAATACGATAAGGCGTTTCACATGGTAGTGGGAGGAGACGGTCAATTCGGTGGCTTCCATGGCTCTGCAATGAACGCGGGTATAACTTCCATTGGAGTGTATATCAATGCAATCCCTCCCTTGCCTGCAAATAGCGCGACTACTAACTCGGGGTGCCAATGGCGTGACTACCTCAGGGTGCAAATAGCACGCCTCCTCAATTGGTGATAAATTAATTAAAAAGAAAAAGGTGTATTTTTCGATCAATGTGTTAGATCTCTGGTTGTCTATCTAACTTAAGTTTGTGGATGAATGTTTATGTCTTTAACTGATGTCTTTGGGATCTAGATTAGCTTTCTTTCTGAACTGTTTTATTTGTTCATGAAGAGAAAGGGCTCTTAGCCTGAAAAGCCAGTCTAGCCGCGGGGAATCAAGAGATCTTCGCCGGGTTGTGTGTCACTGGGAGCGAAGAAGTATCAATAAATCTCAGCATGTTGTATAATTAATAATTTATATGTTTTGTACAATTGCAGTAGGACTTTTGTTAATTTATTTCATATAAATGCAATCATAGATGATGCGGACAAAGTCCGTGTATTCAATTATGAACTCCAAATCAAATAAGTAATCATATTTTAAGACATTGATCACTCTTTACATCTTACTTTTTAGGGGTCTATATATGTGGCTAGAATGCTGACAAATGTAGGTCTTAATTAGCCACTTGCACACCAAGACAAAATAATCATCAATCAATATGCACTCAGGTTGAGATCTTCTTTAGTGCACAAACTTTTTTTTTGTTCTGGGTCCAATTTGTGGAAAAAGCATGTTATTTCTTTGTTGGGTCAAATGTTAAGCATGTTATGTGAAAAGGTTCACTTGACCAAAAAAAAAAAAGAGAGAAAGGTATCTCCATTTTCTACACTAAACTACTGACTGTTTATTCTTTCACGCTCCATCCTTGATTGTGTTGGTTCCTATAGTTGCACCACAAGCGATTTTTTTGGAAACCTTTGGAGGCCAGGCAACAATGGGCAGCATGACCTCTTGCTTAAATAACACTCATTCTTTGAACTCTAACGCAGGCAGGAACCCTAGTCGTCTTGAGAGCTCTCAAGCAAGCAACGAAGGGCGTGATGGAAATTACACGATCATGGTTGATCCTGTGGGGAATGAGACAGAAGTTTGGCATGAAAATCACCCTGAAATTGAACAAATTTTCATATCACACGGGGATAAAATTTATTCTCTCCAATTCCAGTATGTTGAGAATAGAAATTCCAAGAAGTTATCAGAGAGACACGGTAGGTCATCCGGAAACAAGTTTGATGTTGTGAGTATATTTCTCTCACTCTTTTTAATTTTTTTGCAATAGTCTTAAAAATCTTTAAATGTTGTAATATATAAAAAAATGTGGGAGTAATTTGTGCCATTACTTCGTTGAATATTGAAGTTCGTGACCAGCTGGTTTACTAATGTGATGAATGTGCAAAGCAGGTGAAGTTGAAACGCCCAGATGAGTATCTTACTAGCATAAAGGGTTGGAGAGACAAACGTTTTATAAAATCTATCGCATTTCATACAAATTTTGGTAAATATGGACCCTTTGGTGAACAGTCCAAGTACGATAAGGCGTTTCACATGGTAGTGGGAGGAGACGGTCAATTCGGTGGCTTTCATGGCTTTGCAATGAACGGTATAACTTCCATTGGAGTGTATATCAATGCAATCCCTCCCTTGCCTGCAAATAGCGCGACTACTAACTCGGGGTGCCAATGGCGCGACTACCTCAGGGTGCAAATAGCACGCCTCCTCAATTGGTGATAAATTAATTAAAAAGAAAAAGGTGTATTTTTCGTTCAATGTGTTAGATCTCTAGTCGTCTATCTAACTTAAGTTTGTGGATGAATGTTTATGTCTTTAACTGATGTCTTTGGGATCTAGATTAGCTTTCTTTCTGAACTGTTTTATCTGTTCATGAAGAGAAAGGGCTCTTAGCCTGAAAAGCCAGTCTAGCCGCGGGGAATCAAGAGATCTTCGCCGGGTTGTGTGTCACTGGGAGCGAAGAAGTATCAATAAATCTCAGCATGTTTTATAATTAATAATTTATATGTTTTGTACAATTGCAGTAGGACTTTTGTTAATTTATTTCATATAAATGCAATCATAGATGATGCGGACAAAGTCCGTGTATTCAATTATGAACTCCAAATCAAATAAGTAATCATATTTTAAGACATTGATCACTCTTTACATCTTACTTTTTAGGGGTCTATATATGTGGCTAGAATGCTGACAAATGTAGGTCTTAATTAGCCACTTGCACACCAAGACAAAATAATCATCAATCAATATGCACTCAGGTTGAGATCTTCTTTAGTGCACAAACTTTTTTTTTGTTCTGGGTCCAATTTGTGGAAAAAGCATGTTATTTCTTTGTTGGGTCAAATGTTAAGCATGTTATGTGAAAAGGTTCACTTGACCAAAAAAAAAAAAGAGAGAAAGGTATCTCCATTTTCTACACTAAACTACTGACTGTTTATTCTTTCACGCTCCATCCTTGATTGTGTTGGTTCCTATAGTTGCACCACAAGCGATTTTTTTGGAAACCTTTGGAGGCCAGGCAACAATGGGCAGCATGACCTCTTGCTTAAATAACACTCATTCTTTGAACTCTAACGCAGGCAGGAACCCTAGTCGTCTTGAGAGCTCTCAAGCAAGCAACGAAGGGCGTGATGGAAATTACACGATCATGGTTGATCCTGTGGGGAATGAGACAGAAGTTTGGCATGAAAATCACCCTGAAATTGAACAAATTTTCATATCACACGGGGATAAAATTTATTCTCTTCAATTCCAGTATGTTGAGAATAGAAATTCCAAGAAGTTATCAGAGAAACACGGTGGGTCATCCGGAGACAAGTTTGACGTTGTGAGTATATTTCTCTCACTCTTTTTTTTTTTTTTTTTGCTCAAGAAGTAAATCAATATTTTTTTTTTATTAGACAAGTAAATCATTATATGTACATATTATCGATAGATATTCTTTTACTTTTCTATTAATAACATAAAGGGATAACCCCAAAAGCTATACTATTACAATTCAAGGGGATTTGTGACCCCTCTTGTTCGACTCTATAAGAGGAATCAAATCATTTGGTCCACAAGATAATAATCAACAGAAACTAAGGATTTGAATCATCTTCTAACTGAAAGTTATTCTAACTTTTTAATATTGTATTTCGGTCATTTATTCATTTAACAAAAGCATTTTTCCTCTAATTTTTATAGTTTAAAATTCAAATAAATGGTCATGATGTAGTGTTAAAAAGTTAGAATAACTCTCAGTTAGGAGAGGATCCAAAGAAGTCAAAACATGATGTAGGTGGATGTCCTAACGTTGCTGGAAAATAGCCTTGTAATTTATCACGCTCGAAAATTAGACTTCATTAGGTTTAAATCTGTCAAAGGTGATTAGACTACAAAAACTGAAATCAGGGTTTCTTAAGTCAATAAAATTGTATATTGGTATCAATTGTATGAAAAGCTAATTGAAGTATGATTTTGGGTCATTTTGTTAATTATATTATCCCAATGCATTTTACGGCTCCGTTTGTTTGCCGTAAGATAACTTGATGATGTTTCTTGAAAAACATAATATTTTTTTATATTTAGTTGTCACACTAAAAAATATTTTTTGGTATTTAAATGTAACAGTAAAAAATTTATCAAAATTATTACTTTTTTAATTTTTTTTGAAAATATTGATAATTGATCAATATTAATTAATTAATTTATTAATATAAATTTAAACTAAATGAAATATAATTAATTAATAAGAATCTTAATTAATACATAATAGATAAATTAAATAATTAATTCCATACATCAATAATAGCTATTCAATTAATTATTATTAATTTATTAAATTCTTAATTTAAAACTAAGTTAGTTGAATAATTAATTAATAGCTAATAAATGAATAAGAAATCTTAGATTAAATAAATCAATATTATTGGATAATATTCATTTATTAAATATTATTGTATTAATTATTAATTTAATTAGTTCATTAGTCACTTAATTTGAAACTAATTAATCTTTTATTATTAAATTAATTACTTTTCTAAAAATAATTGATTTATATTTTTAAATTAATTAACTTTTTTTATTATTGAATTAGTTAATTTTTTATTATTGAATTAGTTAATTTTATTTTATTGAATTTTGAAGTTTTATTATTTTATTAATAAATTTTATATTATTTTAATTATTAAACTAATTAATTTTAATATAATTACTTAATTTTTTATTATTAAATTAATTATTTTTATTGTTAAATTACTTAATTTTTGTATTATTAATAATTAATTAAAAATATGACGGAATGGATATGGGGTCGGGGGCGGATGTGGGGTGGGTGAATGTGGGGGTAGAATGAGTGAAAAATATTTTCTTCTCCCAAAGGACATAAAAATATTTTTCACTCTTTTAACTAAATATTTTCGGTTGACCACTTTTATAGTGTTACCAAACACCGGAATGATAGGAAAACATTTTTCAGGAAATATTTTATGACAAACAAACGAAGCCTAGGAGTCCTATTATTTTATGAAACGAAGATCAATTCTTTTTTTTTTTTATCAGAGAAATGAAGATCAATTCGCTATAAAGTTTAGGATCTTTACCAATGCTTTAGTTAAAAACTAAAATAATTATTACAAAAGATGAAAAAAAATAATTACAATAGGTGTCCTATTACAACGGTTTTAACTTTTGTATAAAAGTAAACCTTATTAAAAAAAAATTAATAATTTTTTGTTAATAATTGCTTATGAAATTACTGTTTGGCAACGATTTTAAAATATTATTTATCTATTATAAAAAAAACCCGTTGCAATAGAGAATTTACAACGACACCATATGGAATGGCTAAAATTATTTGTAACGATTTTTAGCTTATTTGCAATAGTCTTAAATATATTTAAATGTTGTAATAGATAAAAAAAAATGTGGGAGTAATTTGTGCCATTACTTCGTTGAATATTGAAGTTTGTGACCAGAGGGATTTAACTGACTTTTATTTTCTTTTGGTTTACTAATGTGATGAATGTGCAAAGCAGGTGAAGTTGAAACCAAATGAGTATCTTACTAGCATAAGGGGTTGGAGAGACAAACGTTTTATAAAATCTATCGCATTTCATACAAATTTTGGTAAATATGGACCCTTTGGTGAACACTCCAAATACGATAAGGCGTTTCACATGGTAGTGGGAGAAAACGGTCAATTCGGTGGCTTCCATGGCTCTGCAATGAACGCGGGTTTAACTTCCATTGGAGTGTATGTCAATGCAATCCCTCCCTTGCCTGCAAATAGCGCGACTGCCGTGGGGGCAAATACCTCAACTACCTTGGTTGAAGATGACAAGCCTACCGTGGATGCAAATAGCACGACTGCTAGCTCTGGTGCGGGTATAACTTCCATTGGAGTGTATGTCAATGCAATCCTTCCATTGCTTACAAATAGCGCGACTGCCGCGGGGGCAAATACCTCGACTACCTTGGTTGAAGATGACAAGCCTACCGTGGATGCAAATAGCACAACTGCTAGCTCTGGTGCAACTAGCACGACTACTAGCTAGGGTGCAACTAGCAGTCTAGCACGACTACCTCAAATGCATCTAGCACGAGTAGCTTAGGTGCCAATGGCACGCGACTACCTCAGGGTGCAAATAGCATGCCTCCTCAATTGGGAGTAAATTGTTTACCACCTTCCTGTACTCAGTCACTTCTTGTAATTTTAAAATAAGCTCATTATTTCCCTTTTTTTTTATTCTAACTAACGCACATAAAATCTCTTATTCCGTTAACAGACATTACGAATTAGTAAATTGCCTGTTATACCCTTACATAAAGTTAAAACAAAAAAAAAGGTTTGCGATTGCTTTTTGTTTATTCTAATTCACAAAGGCACACAGACTCACACACACTCACACACAATCGCACACACACTCACTTCACGCATCAAAGACGACATTAAAGAAATCTGACAAAATCGTGACTTGACACGACATTTTTTATTCGTTGAAATATAAGTCAACAACAAAAATTAGCAACAACCAACGGCATCGGCATCTTAGCACAAAAAAAAGTAAAAAATAAATAAAAAACCAAACAAGATGAACCCACTTACCAACAGTAAAAATCAATTGTTTGAGGTCTCTTCAATGTTTCTTCTTTCTCATGTGTTTTACTGCTGCAAGATGAACCCACTTTCAATGTTTGAGCTCTGTTCAACAGGACACAACTTATATCTTGTCTCAAGGGCGGTTTGGACCATTTGTTGTTTAATTTCAGATGATGTGGCACCAAGAAGATGCAAAAAACGCAAACTTATCGTGTGAGATGCACATCGATGTCAAACTGACCGAAATGTTAACGGATGGAGTCAGTCAGATATAATCGAAAAATATAGGGGGTAATGAACCTATTTCAAATTACATGAGGTGATTGAGTATTTCGGACAACACAGAGGGCAGCAAGCAATTTACTCCCTCAATTGTGATAAATTAATAAATAAATAAAAAGGTGTATCTTTCGTACAATGTGTTAGATCTCGGGTTATCTGTCTAACTTGTGGATGAATGTTTATGTCTTTAACTGATGTCTTTGGGATCTAGATTAGCTTTCTTTCTGAACTGTTTGATCTGTTCATGAAGAGGGAGGGCTCTTAGCCTGAAAAGCCGGCCTAGTTGTGAGAAATCAAGAGATCTTTGTCGAGTTATGTGTCATTGGTTTGAAGATCCCCGAACCCCTTCCACCTAGAGTTTAGCATGTAGTTCATGCAAGGACGGATTTAGAAGTTTTTTTTCAGTGGGGGTTAAAATACATAATTTTTCAACTATATAAGTACATTTTATTTTTCAGTGTGGGTTAATTGATTTTTTATAATAAAAACTTAATTTTTTTAAATATATATATATATATATATATATATATATATATATATATATATATATATATATATATATATATATATATATATATATATATATAAATTTTAACGTTCTTTTGGGTCAGTGAAGGCTGTTGCCCCTGCTGGCCCCCCGTTATATCAGCCCGAGTCCATGCCTCATTGATGAGGGCAGGGTATGAGTTCTACTAGAATCATGTTATAAAGATTTGAAGATTCTTTTGTTCCGTTACGCAAGTGACCGGCTCTGAATATCCATATATATCTTACATGTACTATGTGTCACAATTGGATCATCTAATGGCGAAGAGGTCCACCTTTAAAGTATCTAGACAAGAAAAGATACCTAGCTTTAGTATTGCAAATGATTTGTGATACGAGATGCTATCATAGACATAAAAACGTTGCGATAATGGATGTCTGAAGAATATTTTCTCTTTTCCCAGCATCTAATGTGCTCTTTAGGAGTACTATTTTAGGAATGCATGCCAAAATGCCCGTCTATCAAAATCATATCCAGCCTGCAGGACAGGTAATTTTGGATGAGATTGTGGTATGCACATATAGAGCCGGATCTAGAATATCTTATCCGTTGGACTAAGTGTTGGTTAAATTGTTGCTTAAGTAATTCTAGTGACAAAATTAACAAGATTAAATTGTTTTACAAGTTAAAAATAACAAGAAATTTAAAGAATTTTTGTGGGTCCAGTGTAGCCCCCACACCCCTTTGTGTAGATTCACCCATGGGTGCACATCTACACCTTGATATACAATGGAGGTCGAAGCCGTTTTTCATACTTGAAACTTTTAATTACAAACAGATCACTATCTAACCATTTCAGCCAACTCTTAAATATAACACCTCGATCTTTAGAAACAAAAGAACCTGCTTCATTCGTTTCATAGTTTGAATGGGTGAAGCCCAAATCCACACTTAACTTTTAACCCTTGAAGAGTTTGTCCTTCACTTCACTACTATCTGACATGTAATCTGGTGCTGCAATCAAAGTTTAAGCACTAAGAGCGTTGTTTGCTCAATTAGTTTGATTTTTCAAACACGTCTCATCACATGTAAGCGTGATTTTTTTGAGTTGTTCACATAATTAACAGAATGAAAATGACAAGACTTGTATCTCTAACATCAATCACATTACGAAGATGTTACAAGAGCTTATACTTTAGCCAGGAAGATGATCACTGGCAGTTCTGTTAACATGTAGTCTGGCTCTGGGTTGTAGACAATTCTATAGTACTGATGATAAAGTAGTTCGTGTTCTTTTAAGCAGAAACCATATTGCTGATACTGACCATTCTTATCTTTACTTTCAGTGTAATGCCACCGAGATGCAAATGTGAAAAAAAATGCTAATCAATCTGAAACACATTAAAGACCTATTACTTGTCTTCCGGAAACTTCTTGATGCTGCAAACTAGCATATGAGGAGCACAATCTTGCAGAAATCGACCATGGTTTTCTAACAATCTGCAATTCAGTGAAATGGATTCTGCTCTTTTTCTTTTTTCTGTAGGACTTCGACATGATATGAGAGTGAAAGGGGTTCAAGAATCCATTTTCTTTTGATAAGGTTTAAAATCGCTTATTTTGGTTTTACCCATATTTGTAGGGTGGACCCTGAAAAAATATGAAAATCTCCTTCTAAACGGTACATAGGATTATAATCGAATATGACTTTCCGGAGAATTTTACATGCATCTATGCAATGAAGTATGACATTATGTTTACTCACTTTAAACTCAGTATCCATTTCCCTCCCTTTCCTATTAGGATTGGAAATCCTGAAAATTTACTATGTGCTCAAATCTTTTCTCTTCCCCTTCTAAAAGGCAGACCATAACTATCTAATTTACTTTACCATTTTGAAGCACAGAAGCAATCATGCATCAAAACATCAAACTCAATTACATCCTTACATGGAAGCTATACACGTATATACACAAATATGCATATCATGAATGAAGAAATAGAAAAGAAAAACACAAAGAATACTTGAAAAATCACTTTACAGCATCCAATCTAGTGTGTTTGACAGAAGGCTTATGGGCAGTTTCGAATATCAAAACCAGAGATTTCCATCCTACTCTGTGGTAATTTACACATGAACCTCACTTGCCTCCATGTCTGCATACTTGTTCTCAACCATGTCAGGTCCTGGAATTGTAGAACAATGCAGTTCATCATAATTCCGACGAAAACCATTCATCATTGCGCGATATAATCAGTCACCTACCCACCACAAGTGTGCTCGACCAAGAAAGTGACATTGAAGATGACAAGCCTTCCCCGATCTCTTCAAATGTTGGATGTGAACCATGGCTAAAGCTGTGGGAACTACTAGACTATAGCTCTCTTGATTTCATCTTCGCGATAAAGTAGATATCCATATCCTCGCTTTCTGATTCATCGATCTCAGTCTTGCCATCAAAAAGCTTCACTACTTGTCTCATTGTTGGTCTACTACCAGGCTCTAGATGAGTGCATAACAAGCCTACTTGAAGGACTCTTTCCACTTCCTCTTCATTGAATCCTCCTCTAGCTCTTAGTCTCTCATCAAGCGCGTTGAGTAGTTCCCCTCGGCTCATAAACTCCAATATCCGATCTACCAAAGGTGGCTGGCCTTCTTCAATTGGTCTCCTACCACACGTGACCTCCAGAATCAAGACTCCAAAACCATAAACATCTGTTTGTGTCGATACTCGCCCACTCCTTATGACTTCTGGTGCCAAGTAACCTATTGTTCCCACAATGCGAGCTGTGGCAGCCGCGAGATTATGGTCGTGCATTCGTGCTAAACCAAAGTCACCTAGTCTAACATTCATATTTTTATCAAGTAAGATATTGATGGCCTTAATATCCCTATGCAGAATTTTGGATTCCCATCCCTCATATAAGTATAAAACTGCAGAAGCTACATCTTTCAAGATTTTTATTCTGTCTTCACATTTCAACATCTTGCTCTCATCACATTCAAACACCTTCTTTTCTAAACTTCCATTTTCCATATATTCATAGACCAAAATAAGGCTACCTCTCTCTTTCTTGCACCAACCTATCAACCCCACCAAATTTATGTGCTTTAATCTTCCAAGACTCAAAATTTCAGCTGCGAATTCTCTCATCCTTTCGCGATTTTCATGTGAAATTCGCTTCACCACCACCTCTGCTCTCCCTGGCAAGACTCCCTTATTGACCTTACCATTACCTCCAATTCTAATCACAAATTCATCTGAGAAACTCTTTGTTGCTGCATCAATTTCATGATAAGAAATCCTATGTGGCCAATGAAAACTCTTATGGGTCTGAAAACTCTATTGTGGTTGTATATTTTGACTGATTGCTTGGTACATATTTATATACATTAAGAAAGATGTATCCCGTGTACACAAGAATTACAATAACTCAGCATATATTTAGTCCCTTTGATCGTGGATCTGATCTTGAATTTTGCAGCAAAATACGTGCTATGTCTGATCTTGAATATTTTCTTGATAATGACAGCTTGCTATGTCTACTCCTGATTGTTTGTGTGATTGTCATCACACAATTTTTTCCTTGTTGAGAAACCTTCCTTATCATGCCCCCTCAAGTTGGAGGCAGAATGTGAATGAAGTCCCAACTTGTTTCGGAGAAGAATAAAGGATGCTCGTGGTAGAGACTTGGTGACGAGATTAGCAAGCTGGAGAGAGGAAAGCACATAACGAGTGATAAGGGTACCCATAGCCATCTTTTCACGTACAAAATGATAATCTAGTTCAATATGCTTGGTTCGAGCATGAAATAAGGGGTTGACAGACATGTGCAAAGCACTAAGATTATCACAAAATAATTGAAGAGGCTTGAGTAAAGGAACCCCAATGTCACAAAGTAAGAAGGCGAGCCAAGTTAGCTCAGCAGTTGTTGAAGCCATAGAACAGTACTCAGCTTCGGAGCTAAAGCGAACAACTATAGGTTGCGTTTTAGAATACCATGAGATACAATTTGCTCCAAGAAATGCGCAAAAACTGGTGGTACACCTTTGTGTCAATGGACAACCTGCCCAATCGGCATCAGAAAACCCATAGAGAGACAGAGGACTCTTGGAGACAAAGCGCAAACCATAGTCTTGTGTGCCCTTGAGATAACAAAGGATCCATTTAACAGCTTTAAGATGTGACATGGTAGGATTATTTAAAAATTGACAGACCCGATTGACAACGTAAGTGATATCAGGCTGAGTGAATGTCAAGTATTAAAGAGCACCGACAACACTACGATAGGAGGTAGCGTCCACAAGAGTATCATCTGAAGCATGAGGCTTGTCCTTGAGAGCCATTGGAGTTGCATTGGACGTGTTTTCTATCATTCCTTTCCGTGAGAGCAAATCTTTGATGTACTTCGCTTGTGAGAGAAATACTCCTCCATGAAATGGTTTGATTTCAACACCCATAAAATAGTGCAACGTTCTAAGATCTTTAATAGCAAACTCTGAGCTCAATTGTTGAATGAGAGTGGTAACAAAGGGCACATTATTTCCCGTTACTAATATATCTGGTGGGGTCCAGCCCCATCTAGAATAGCCAAGTGGCCAAGTTGCCAAAGAAAGAAAAAAATAATAATGTTGTCAAATTGTTTTTGACAACATTCACGGCTTGATAGCCGTGATTGTTATCAAATTGATAACCTTCCAAGTTATCAATTTGATAACAATCTCTTACCACCCCTGCTTCTATAAATAGGGGTGGTGAGGAGTTGAAAGATTGCACAGACAAAGAGGAAAAATAGAAAGAGAAAAGAGTGAGAAAAATAGAGAGATTATTGTGAGGAATTAATCTCCGGGTTATTTCACAACCAGGATAAAGTTGTAAGATATTTTTCTATAAGGGTATTTTCTCTTATATTACTCAAATACGAGTAGTTCTAGAAATAAGACTAGGTTCACTTCAAAGAGAAAGTGAGATATTTTTGTATTTGAGGGAACTCAAGTTTGGACAAAAACTTGAGTATTAATTCTTGTATTATTTTATAGTGGATTTTCTATCGGTTTGTCCCATGATTTTTTACCTTCTTAATTGAGGGTTTTCCACATTAAATATACGTGTACCATATTTCCTTTTATCTGCCGTTATTATCTGATATTTCAAATTGATCCTGTGGGAGGTTCGGGCCCAACAACTGGCATCAAGAGCAAGGTCAGTATTGAACAGTAATATTTTTTGTACATATTGATACTATTCATAAATACGGTATTATTCATACTTTTTATACTACTCGTATATATAATATTATCTGTACGTACGGTACATTTGATAATTACTATATTATCGGTATATATGGTATTGTCCGTATATACGGCATAGTTACTATTTATACAGAATTTCAGAGGGAAAAATCATGGAGTCCGGTTCTAGCTCCATGTTGAAATTAACAGATTCAAATTACAAAATTTGGAGGACGATGATGGAAGATCTTTTATACTGCAAAGATCTATACGATCTTGTCGAATGAGATACAAAGAAGCCATCGTCCATGACAGAGAAAGAATGGGAAAAACTCAATAGAAAAACTGTTGGTACCATCAGACAGTGGATAGATGTGAGTGTCTTTCACCATATCTCTGCAAAAAAGAAAGCTGATAAAATCTGGACAATTTTGAAAAATATTTATCAGAGAAAATCTTATCGGAACAAAGTTTTCCTCATAAGAAGGCTGGTGAATCTCAAATTAAATAAGGGACAATCTGTTGCCGACCATCTCAACAGTTTTTAAAATTTTATAAATCAACTTATAATGCTAGAGCAAACAATTGATGATGAGCTGCAAGCATTATTTCTTCTGAGTTCATTACCAGACAGTTGGGAAACACTGGTAGTAACACTCAGTCATTCATCTCAAGATAACAAGCTGAAATTGAACATGGTGAAAGATAGCATGTCTAATGAGGAGATAAGAAGGAAGGATTCTGGATCAGACCAGGCACAAGCCCTTGTTACTGAAAACCAACAAGCTGAAATTGAACATGGTGAAAGATAGCATGTCTAATGAGGAGATGAGAAGGAAGGATTTTGGATCAGACCAGGCACAAGCCTTTGTTACTGAAAACCGGGGAAGGAGTGTCGGCAAAAATTCCAAAGGACAAGGTAACTCTAGAGGGAGATCCAAGTCTCGAGAAAATTTAAGGTGTTACCATTGTAATAAAATTGGTCACCTTAAGAGAAATTGCAATCTGTGTGAAAAACAAAGGAGATCAAAATAAGGCAGAGGAAAACTCTACAGCTACAACAGTTTCTACATCAAATGTTAAGTTGACAGTACTTTGCTCACAAAATGACTATAATCATGTTGCTGATTCTCAAACCGAATGGATTGTTGATTCAGCAAAATCTTATCATTGTACTCCCAATAGGGATTTTTTCACTATCTACAATGCAAAAGACTTTGGCATGGTGAAAATGGGGAATAACAGTGAAGCAAAAATAGTGGGAGCTGGAGACATTTGTGTTTAAACAAATGTTGGTTGTAGAATGATGTTAAAGGATGTCCAACACATCCCAGATCTCCGCCTTAATTTGATCTCGGCAGGTATTCTTGACAAAACAAGATACGAGCATCAGACATGCAACAGTCAATGGAAGCTCACCAAAGGAACTTTGGTGGTTGCAAGAGGTAAACTTTGTTGCTTGTTATACAAGACACAAATGAAAATGTACAGTGGACAGCTGAATGCTATGGAGGATGATGCTTCTCCAAATGTGTGGCATAAAAGGCTGGTGCACATGAGCGAGAAAGGGTTACAAATTTTGGCTAAGAAGTCCCTCATTCCCTTAGCCAAAGGTACATCATTAGACCCTTGTGATTATTGTTTATTTGGAAAGCATCATAGAGTTTCTTTCCACGGAAAATCAAGTCGGAAAGAAAAATAAATTAGAGTTAGTATACTCTGATGTTTGTGGTCCCATGGAGATGGAGTCATTAGGTGGTAATAGATATTTTGTTACTTTTATTTATGATGCTTCACGAAAAATGTGGGTGTATTTGTTGAAAAGAAAAGATCAGGTATTTGAATACTTCAAGCATTTTAATGCTATGGTAGAACAAGAGACTGGAAAACCTTTGAAACGTCTCCATTCAGACAATGGGGGAGAATACACATCCCGGGAATTTAAGGTGTATTGCTCCATGCACGGCATCAGGCATGAAAAGACGGTACCTGGCACCCCATAACATAATGGTGTAGCTGAAAGGATAAATCACACCATTATGGAGAGAGTTCGTTGCTTTTTGAAAATGGCTAACTTACCAAAACCATTTTGGGGAGAAGCAATCAATACAACATGCTACCTAATCAACATGACTCCTTCGGTACCTTTGAACTTCGACTTACTAGAAAGAGTATGGTCAGGAAAGGATGTCTCTTATTCCCACTTGAAGGTGTTTGGATGCAAAGCCTTCATGCATGTACTGAAGGAGCAAATATCCAAACTTGATGATAAGGTGACTCCTGTCGTATTTGTAGGATATGGCGATGAAGAGTTTGGATATAGAGTATGGGATATGGAGAAGAAAAAGGTCATCAAAAGCAGAGACCTTATCTTCTATGAGCATGAGATCACTGGAGAATGGCAGAAAGCTAAGCCGAACACTCATGCAGATAAAGGTGTTTCAGATACAACACCTGTATCTTCCCCAACAAATCATGCCGCAAGGAGGGAAGATGTTGAACAAACAGAACCTGGACAAATTGTAGAGCCAGTAATGGTTGATGATGCATCGACAGCAATGATGATGCTGAAAATGCAAAGGGTGTTAAATAAGGGAGCAAACTACTCAACCAGAAAATGCATAATCTTAATTGAGAAGGACTTCACGAGAAAAACGACCATCAACCAAGTACTCAAGTTCTGATTATATTTTAGTCACTGATGAGGAGGAGCCAAAGGACTTCCAAGAAGCTTTAACTCACAGTGAAAAAACCCAATGGCTAGATGCAATGAAAGAGGAGATGAGTTCATTGTTGAAAAACAAGACGTACGAACTGATTAAACTTCCTGAAGGAAAGAGAGCCCTGAAACATAAATGGGTGTTCAGGTTGAAGAAAGATGGAGACAAAATAATCAAATACAAAGCTCCTCTTGTAGTGAAAGGATTCAGCCCAAAGAAAGGTATAGACTTTGATGAAATTTTTTCTCCCATTGTTAAAATGTGCTCTATAAGAATTGTCTTAGGATTAGCTGCAAGTCAAAATCTGGAACTGGAACAGCTTGATGTAAAAACAGCATTCTTGCATGGAGATTTACAAGAGGAAATTTACATGGAGCAACCAAGAAGGTTTCAATCTAAAAAATAGAGAGCACATGGTTTGTAAATTAAAAAAAAAAGTCTATACGGCTTGAAACAAGCGCCAAGGCAATGGTACAAGAAATTTGACTCATTCATGGTGAGTCAAAGATACAAGAGAACGAAAGCATATCCTTGTGTATACATCAGTATGAAAGACGCTAAGCTAGTTAGCACACCTCTTGCTAGTCACTTCAAATTGACAAAGCAATCTTGTCTGTCCACTGAGGAAGAAAAAGGACATATGGCAAAACTCCCTTATTCTTCAGTAGTAGGGAGCTTGATGTATGCAATGATTTGTACCAAGTCTGATATTACTCACGCAGTCGAAATCGTGAGTAGATTCCTGTCAAATCCAGGAAAGTCTCATTGGAAAATAGTGAAATGGATCTTCAAGTATCTCAGAGGAACCTCAAAGTCATGCTTAACTTTTGGGGGCAAAGAACCAATTCTTGAAGGATACACTAATGCCGACATGGCAGGAGATCTTGATGGTAGAAAATCTACATTCGGATATATCTTCACTTTTGCAGAGGGAATAGTCTCGTGGCAGTCCAAGCTGCAGAAATATGTTGCATTATCCACCACATAAATTGAATACATTGTTGTTACAGAAGCAGACAAGGAGATGTTGTGGATGAAGCGGTTTCTTCAAGAGTTAGGTTGCAAACAAGATAAGTATGTGGTATTTTGTGATAGTCAAAGTGCACTTGACCTTAGCAAAAATACCATGTACCATGCATGCACTAAACATATTGATGTACGATATCACTGGCTAAGATTGGTGATAGTAGAGAGCTGTTGAATTTGCAGAAGATCCATACAGATAAAAATGTTGCTGATGTGCTGACCAAAGCACTTCCTAGAAATAAATTCGAGTCCTGTGCCAAGCAGGCCGGGCTGAACTTATAAAGTTGTTATTCTTCTCCTTTGGATCTGGAGGGAGAGATTGGTGGGGTCCAGGCCCATCTAGAATGGCCAAGTTGCCAAAGAAAGAAAAACAAAAAAATGGAGGAATGTTGTCAAATTGCTTTTGACAACATTCACGGCTTGATAGCCGTGGTTGTTATCAAATTGATAACCTTCCAAGTTATCAATTTGATAACAATCTCTACCACCCCTGCTTCTATAAATAAAGGGTGGTGAGGAGTTGAAAGATTGCACAAACATAGAGGAAAAATAGAGAGAGAAAAGAGTGAGAAAAATAGAGAGATTATTATGAGGAATTAATCTCCAGGTTATTTCACAACCAGGATAGAGTTGTGAGATATTTTTCTATAAGGGTCTTTTCTCTTATATTACTCAAATACGGGTAATACTAGAAATAAGACTAGGTTCACTTCAAAGAGAAAGTGAGATATTTTTGTATTTGAGGAAACTTAAGTTTGGACAAAAACTTGAGTATTAATTCTTGTATTATTTCATAGTGGATTTTCTATCGGTTTGTCCCGTGGTTTTTTACCTTCTTAATTGAGGGTTTTCTATGTTAAATATATGTGTCTCATATTTACTTTTATTGGCCTTTATTATTTGATATTTCAAATTGATCATGTGGGAGGTTCGGGCCCAATAATATCATCAACATAAATAAGAAGTAACACAGTGGTAGAATGTTGATGATAAACAAACAGATAAGAATTTACCTAACTACAAAAAAATCCAAGGTGCAGTAAAAATTCAGAAAGCCGATCGAACCATATGCGAGGAGCCTATTTGAGGCCATAAAGAGATTTGTGAAGTAGACATACATAATCTGGCTTGTGAGGATTAACAAACCCAGGAGGTTGTTCCATATACACTTTTTCCTTAAGGTTGCCATGCAAAAAGGCATTTTTCACGTCAAGTTGTCGCATGCACCAATTAAGAGATATAGAAAGAGCAATGACCAAGCAAATAGTGGTATGTCGAATAACGGGACTGTAAGTCTCATCATAATCAATACCAAAAACTTGAGTGAAACCACGAGCAACAAGGCGAGCCTTAAAACGATCAATAAAGTCGTCTTCATACTGCTTTATTCGATAAACCCACTAGGATCCAATCACATTTGCATTAGGCGGGTGAGGCACCAAAGACCACGTGTTATTGATTTGAAAAGCTTCAAGTTCTTCGTTCATGGCATCTACCCAACGAGGATCTTTGAGAGCAGAATGAAGGGTCCGAGGCTCAACGAGAATTTTATGTTGAGCAAGATTGCAGACATAGTCATTCAAGTATGTTGAAGGTCTTCTGGCTCGCGGAGGATGTAATGAGGTGACATTATCACTGTTGATTTGGTCATGTGCAATTTTAGCTTCATCTTTGTTCTCGCTGGTGACTATTGATGTGTCATTTGAAGGCCCAAGAACACTAGATGGGTGATTGGTTAATGAAGCAGCTGGTTGTTGAATATTATGAGATGGAGCCTCTACATTATTCAACAATGGAGTATCATGTGCAGCAGGTGGTATGTCATTGATTGGTGGATCGTCATGGTGTGTTGGCTGGACATAATCATTCTAAGGCTAGTAAAAATTGCCTGGATCTGCATCACAACAATAATTAGTTTGTAAAATAAATTGTGGAGGCTCAGGCTGAGCATCTAAATTTTTTGTTGAAGAAGTGATCTCCTTTGATGCCCCAATCCACTAATCTAAAGAAGGAAATTCCATAAGCTCCGAAAAACTTGTTGGTGGCTCTAATGGGTTTGGCTTGAAAGGAAATTTTCCCTCATCAAAGACGACGTGCCTGGATATATAAACCCATTTAGTTTTGGGGTCTAAGCACCGATAGCCTTTATGAATTGGGCTATAGCCAACAAAGACACATGGATAAGTTTTCTTTACAAACTTATTCCCTCCCTGGTGCCGAAGTGAAGGAAAGCATAAACATCCGAACACTCGCAAGCCATTATAATCCGGTTCCTTCTGATATAATTTCGAGTATAGAGTATTGTTGTGCAATACCGAGGAAGGCATCCTGTTGATTAGGTAAGTAGCTGCAAGAAATGATTCATTCTACAAGGATAAAGGCAAATTTGCATGAAATATCATGGTAAGACCTGTTTCGAATATATGACGATGTTTTCACTCGGCAAATCAATTTTGTTTGGGTGTACCAGGACAAGAAATCTATAATTGAATCCCATTATTTTCAACACGATTTAAAAAGGCAGAAGAATTGAATTCGCCACCACCATCACAATGGAAAATCTTAATTTTTCTATCAAATTGATTTTCTACAAGCCTTCAAAACTTGATGAAGCAAGAGTAAAATTCTGACTTTTTTCTCAAAGGGTAAAACCAAGTGAATTGCAAAAAAATCATCAATAAAAACAACATAAAATCTGAATTCTTGATTTGAGACAATTGGGGATGGTCCCAAAAGGTCACAATGCACTTTTTCAAGAGGCGAATCTAAAGCTGTTTTATTCAAATTAAATGGTAGCTTACAACTTTTCCCCAATTGGCAACTAACACAAATGGATGGTGTAGTTTTCCAGTTAGTGACATCAATAACTTTTCTTCCTTTCAAAAAGGATAAAATCCTTGTGCTTGGATATCCAAGTCGTTGGTGCCACAATGAGAATGAACCACTACTCTTTATTGTTGTTAACCCTTCTTGAAAACTCAGATCTAGTGCATAGAGTTGTCCTCGTTTATGCCCTCTCACCACTATTTTCTGATCCTGGTCCTTAACAACAAAATCAAAGGATATGAACTCAACAGGACAAGCATTATCTGAAGTAAACTTGCTGACTTACATTAAATTCTTTTTCAACTGAGGAACTACAAGAACATCCTTTAAGTCCAATTTCCCGACATGAGCATCTCCAACATGTGTAATAGGCATTTTATTTCCATTTCCAACATAAATAACATCATCTCCTCTATAAGGCTTTAGGCGAGATAATATACCTGCATTATTTGTCATATGCGCAGTTGCACCTGAATCCACATAAAACAAAGGATCTTCCTTATTCAAATTAAGGGCCGCTAATGCTTTTGGAAAATCCTCTGATTGATGAGAATAATCAAACCAGTACCGACAGTCAAGAGCAATATGATTCATCTTACCACAAATTTGATAGGCTACCTTATCATTTTTTTCGGACACTTGATGCTTTGCAATTTCATTCCCTTCTTTTGTAGGATTGTTTGAAAAGGATCCCAAGTTGTTGTTGGCATTGTTTCTAGTGTTATAGCGACCTGCTGGAGTGAAACCTCTTCCCTTAGAATTGAAACTATTGCGACCTTATCTGCCACCACGTCCACGACCTCGTTGACTAAAGTAGGCCTAAGCATGTTCAATATAGATTCTTTCTTCTTCCTTCTAGGCAGCAAGAGTTTATTCATGCCCTTGAAGAGCAAGAACAATTGATTAAAAGTAGGATATGGTGGTTTTATCACCATGGCTAGCCGAAAGTTCTCATATTTTGGGCCTAGACCACGAGCAAATTGGAACACTTTGTCAAGGTCAGAGACTGGCTTCTTTATCGCAGCGAGGTTATCACAAATTGATTTCAATTCCCGTACATACTCTTTTAAGGAACGTGACCCTTTCTTGATGGTCATGAGCATGTTTTTTAGTAGGCCTTCTTTCTCAATCGTTGTTGGAAGCAGTTTTTCTTCCAATGAACTCCACAGAAGATAGGCGGTTGCATCGTCATCAATGGATGGTTGAGCTTCTTCTTTAATTGTACCAAGAAGCCATGAGATGAGTAATCCATCACTGATTACCCACAAAGCATAGGCTGGATTCACACTCTAATCTTCCAAAAGGGCTTCAGGTTTTCCACCATCTTTTTCGAGATGATAGAGAACTCCAAGACTGGGAGCAAGATGAAGAATTTGTCAACGCCACATGAGGTAATTATTGGAGCTTAGTTTTATTGACACCAAACTTCCACTTTTGTCTTAGTGATGGATGAGGATTCTTCCATTTTTGACTTACCGAGAGATGAAAAAGGAAGAAAAAAACAGGTGTTTAAATGGGGCTTCTAGCTTGCAAGTTTAATGGCTCTAATACCATGAAAACTCTTATGGGTCTAAAAACTCTATTGTGGTTGTATATTTTGACTAATTGCTTGGTACATATTTATATACATTAAGAAGGATGTATCCCGTGTACAAAATAATTATAATAACTCAGCATATATTTAGTCCCTTTGATCATGGATCTGCTTTTGAATTTTGCAGCAAAATACGTGCCATGTCTGATCTTGAATATTTGCTTGATATTGACAGCTTTCTATGTCTGCTCCTGATTGTTTGTGTGATTGATCATCACACAATTTTTTCCTTGCTGAGAAACCTTCCTTATTAGCCAATACTCCAATTCCCAATATTCCATTTCTTCTCTCTCCCTTTTTCTTCTCTTATTCCCCTTGATCAATAACAAAGAAGCTACAATCCCAGCAACAACAGCACAGAGAAGTCCAACTGTTATGCCTGCAATGAACCATTTCAATCGATAAATTGGATCCTTAGGAACCTCAAAGCATGGCAAATCCCTTGTATATAATGCCTCACTCAGATTAAAATTCTCATTGCTGTAGCTCCAAGCCAGTATTTTGTGACTTTCAACCAGATCTTCTGTAGATGCAGTGAAGCCAACATACATTTTATCCTCTAAAACTTGGGAAAGATTAATGGAAACACTCAATAATGGCTTCCTAGGCCTTATCATCCTTGCCACTGCCATGGTAACATTGATATGAAAATCTGCATAGTCAATCCAAACTTGATAATTCTTACCATTGTTCAGCTTCAGCCTCTTAAAAGACTTCTCATCGTTGCATAACAAAGATTAATCACAACCCAAAGTCCTAACACTCTTCACAGTTGCGAAAGAGCCCTCCTGCACCTTGGGAGGGTTTAGACCATCCGATGTTGATCATATGTCGTGGATAAATAGTGGTTTTCACGTGGGCTTGCCATGCGTCAGCATACTCTCTAGCATGTTGAGTGATCTTCCCTACCTTGACAGAGGCACCCTGTTGTCTAATGCCCTTGTGACTAAATTCATTTTGACGTTTCCAAATATTCCAAGGGCCACTGCAATAGTACTATTCCAAGTAATTCCACAATTAAGTGTGTTGTGCATCAAGTTCTCATTGAGCCAGTTTTACTATATCATTTCTTCAACAATCAATTATGGGTCATATATAAAGAGATCACTGAATTCAATTTGTGTCACATGAACATAATAGAATGTTCAAAATGAATATATAACATATTCGACTACTCTAATTACTAGTAACTTAGTTTTATCATGGAATTCCATATTTCTTATCATGGGCTTTGTGTTTGGCGATGGTCCAGTTTATCTATTGATATTCCACGCATTCTTATTTTGGGCATTAAATATTGTTAGCAGATTTTCTAAATTTGCTGACAATCATCAAACATTAATGACTTTGAGCGCAACTCGAATGTGTTGCTTCTCGTGCCACGTTGCTGTCAACAACTATTAGGTATTGTTTTGGCTGGAATTCACTGCTTCTCCTGTCACATGTAAAGAAGGAGTTGGATAACCCAAATCGGATAAATTAGACTTCTAAAACCTATGTATGATGAGATCTCATGTTTCCTGTCACACCGAACTTCATAATAAACCTCTTATAGTTGACCCAAATATTTCCAAAATATATAATAATAAGTTTAAATTTATGCAAGTATTTTTTGTGGCACCAATACATCACAATAAACCAATAAGAAGGTATTGATATTTCGGCTAATAGAGAAAACATAATATGTGAATAATTATATTTCATTTCCACACGAAGGTGAAGGGCCTTTAATTTAGAATCTAAAGATCATACAAACCTTCAAGGGGCACACTCTAAACAAAACTAATTTACATATCAGCAACGAAACAATATCCTTCATAAATTCATTTAGAGATCAACCATTGTCGTGACCGAAACATACGTTTGGTTGCAGAAATCGACCTAATGATGTCTGTCAAGAGGCGATACTTCAGTATAACAAACATTATCGGGACAAAAGCAAAGACACCCAATAGAGTAAGAACTTTTGCGGAAGCATGTTGATCATACAAAATCAAACTTGCGCAAAATGCCACCATCATTCCAGCTAGAGAGATAAAAAAGGTCATAATTCCGATTACTAACCAAGTGGGCAACAACTCCAGAAAATCTTCTTCTGCATAACGAGAGGTCAAGATGCACAAGAACATTATAATTGAAGTAATAGAAGATAGCATAGCTATTGCATCGGCTGTGGTGAATACTGTGAACAACCTCTCATGTAGTAAAATTGGCTCTCCTTTGTTTATGCTACCACCTGAGTTTTCATTATTATTATTGTAGCCACCTGGAACGGTAAAAGCAGTAGTGAATACCACGATGGCGATAAGTATTGCAACAACGATGCAAGATTGAGTTGTTTTCTTCATCCATTTTCCTCCTTCATCATAAATTTGTGCTTCTCAATGAATAACTCATGTGGTGTTTCGTTTTCTTTATTTTTCATGTTTCTATATGTTGGTGGAACTACCCACCCCCCCTCTCTTGGAGGGTTAATTGTTGTGGTAGGAGATATCAACCCATGTGGGTGGTTATCATTATGCTTTAATTTGCTTTTTGACCAAAAGAAACAAAAAAAAAAGAAAAACAATAAACAAAAAAAAAGGAATGGAATGGACAGACCAACTGGTCTGTCACTTGTTTTTCAAGAAAAGAGAGAGTGAGTGAACGAGAGAGAGAGAGAGAGAGAGAAAGAAAGAAACAGAGAGAGAAAGAAGAAGAAGGTAGTAGAAATTTCAGCGTGCGCAATCTTCATCAAATCGATGATCGAAGCGACATTTATGGTCCGATTGAGCTAAAATTTTGTGTGCATGTTCACAACTCGTGGGTCTTCAATCTGTACGGTCAAATTTTAGATCGGAGCTTTCTAAGTGCCGATTTTGCTGCATGAACAGTAGCAGCATTTTTGGTGATTTCTTTCCTATTTTTGGTTTAATCTCTCTTGTGTTGTTATATTTGCAAGAATATGTTATTCTTGTTTAATGTATTGTGTAGGCCTATAGTTGTACCTAGAGAAGAGTCTTTTGTACCCAATATTTGTTGATAGTGGAAGTTTATGAGTGGACTACGGTCGCGTGATTTTCACTTTCCACGTTGGGGAGGTTTTCCACGTTAAAATCTTGGTGTTGCTCTATTTTCTGAAATTTTCAGATTTGTGCATATTGTTGTTGGCTCTATTTGTTGCTTCCTAACAGGTTTATACAAGGTGGGAAGGTGTTATTTCCGCTGTGCATTTGTTGTTTGTGCTTTGATTTTGGGTTTCCTCCCAACAAAGTGGCCTCAGAGCTTGGTTATTGAATTGTTGTCTTGTGTAAACAATGGAAGTTAATACAAGTAGAATGATATTTTTGAATGGTTTGAATTATGCCATGTGGAAAAGAAAAATGGAAGACTTGTTGTATGTGAAAAATTATTATCTACTGGTGTTTACTACTGAAAAATCCAAAAATAAAACTGATGAAGAATGGGAATTATTTCACAAACAAGTGTGTGGTTATATCAGGACATAGGTAGATGATAATGTGATGAACCACATTAGTGAAGAAACACATGCACGCACATTATGGAACAAACTTGAAGAATTGTATGCACAAAAGTGTGGGAGCAACAAGTTGTTTTTGATAAAACAATTGATAGGTTTGAGATACCGAGATAAAACCCCTATAATTGATCATGTAAATGAATATCTTGGGATTATAAATCAGTTAGCTGCCACTGGAATTAAATTGGATGATGAACTTAAGGGGTTATTGCTTCTTGGTACTTTACCGGACTCATGGGAGACATTTAGAATGTCATTGTGTAACTCAACCCCAGATGGTGAAATCACTTTGAATCTAGCTAAAAGTAGACTTTTAAATGAAGAAGCTAGAAGAAAGTCACAAAATTATTCTTCAGAGTCAGATGTTTTGGTTACTGAAGCTAGGGGGAGGAATAAGCAAAAGGGTTCGGGAAATAGAGGAAGTAGTAGAAGCAAGTCAAGAGGGAAATACAATAATGTTAAATGTCATCACTATGGAAAAATGGGTCATATCAAGAGATTTTGCAGAATATTGCAAAATAAAAATAAAAACAAAGATAATGATAAGAAGAAAGATGATGATAGTGGTAAAGATTGAGTTGCTACCACTACACAGGAATTTTTTATTGTATATGACAGTGATGTTATTAATCTTGCTTGTCATGATACATGTTGGGTGATTGACAGTGGTGCTTCTATTCATGCTACTTCTCGAAAGGACTTTTTTATGTCTTATACAGTTGGTGATTTTGGGGTTGTGAAAATGGGTAATGATGGTGTCTCCAAAGTTGTTGGTACAGGAGATGTTTGTTTGGAGACCAAAAATAGGGGAAAATTAATCCTTAAAGATGTTAAACATGTTCCTGACATTCAATTGAATTTGATCTCTACAGGTAGACTTGATGATGAAGGTTCAATACCTTCGGTAATGGTCAATGGAAACTTACAAGGGGCTCTATGGTTGTAGCCAGAGGTAAGAAATGCTCAACTTTGTATTTGATGAACTCAAAGGTTTCCAGGAGCATTGTTAATGCAGTGGAGAATGAAGATACAATAGAGTTGTGGCACAAGAGACTGGGTCACATGATTGAGAAGGGAATTTCAGTTTTATCCAAGAAGAAAATTTTATCGGGACTAACAGATCCACATATGAGAAAATGTGATCATTGTTTTGCAGAAAAGCAAAACAAGGTTTGTTTCCAGAGTTATCCACATTCGAGGAATGAAAATGTACTTGACTTGGTGCATTCGGATGTGTGTGGTCTGATGAAAATTAAAACACTTGGTGGTTCCCTTTACTTTGTGACGTTTATTGATGACCACTCCAAGAAGACTTGGGCTTATACCTTGAAGTCTAAAGATCAAGTGTTGGATGTATTCAAGCAGTTTCAAGCATCCGTTGAAAGAGAAACATGAAGAAAGTTGAAATGCATCCGTACAGATAATGGAGGTGAATATTGTGGTCCATTTGACAGGTATTGCAGAGAGCAAGGTATCAGGCATCAAAAGACACCGCCAAAGACACCACAGTTGAATGGTGTTGCTGAGAGAATGAATAGAACTTTGATTGAAAATGTAAGATGTTTGCTTTCACATGCAAATCTACCACATTCATTTTGGGGTGAGGCTTTGAATATAGTTGTTCATTTGTTGAATCTCTCACCATGTATTCCATTAAAGCTTGATGTTCCTAATAGAGTTTGGACAGGGAAAGATGTTTCTTATGATCATTTGCGAGTCTTTGGATGTAAGGCGTTTGTACACATTCCAAAGGATAAAAGGTCCAAACTTGATATGAAGACACGACAATGTATATTTGTCGGTTATGGCTTTGATGAATTTGGTTACAGGCTATATGATCCAGTTGAGAAGAAAATTGTCAGAAGCAGAGATGTTATATTTGTAGAGGATCAAACAATTCAGGACATTGGCAAAGCAGATAAAGAGTTCCCCCCACCGTCAGATGAATTGGCTGATCTTGATATAGTGCCTTCAATGCCACCAGCAACAGAGCAGGTTAAAGATGATGATCAAAGTAATTTCCCTAATGATGATCAAGCAGAAAGTCCTGCACAGGTTGAGGTAGGTGATGATGATAGTCAGCTTGAGACTCCACCAACAGTTCCACTCAAGAGATCCGTTAAAGACAGACAACCTTCTATGAGATACTCTTCTGATGAGTATGTTTTATTGACAGATGGAGGTGAACCTGAAAGCTTTGAAGATGTTATGGATGATAAACATAAAAATGAGTGGATGGAAGCTATGCAAGATGAGATGAAATCTTTGCATGAAAATTGCACATTTGAGTTGGTGAAGTTGCCTGAAGGCAAAAGAGCTTTGGAAAACATAGGGGTTTACAAGTTAAAGTAACAAGAAAATACTTCACAACCACGATACAAAGCAAGACTAGTTGTGAAAAGGTTCAGTCAGAGAAAGGGTGTTGACTTTGATGAGATTTTCTCTCCAATTGTGAAAATGTCATCCATTCGAGTTGTTCTGGGTTTGGCTGCTAGTCTTGATCTGGAGATTGAGCAAATGGATGTGAAAACTACTTTTTTCATGGTGATTTGGAGGAAGAAATTTATATGGAGCAACCGGAGGGGTTCAAAGAAAAAGGAAAAGATGATTATGTGTGTAAACTGAAGAAAAGTCTTTATGGCTTGAAACAAGCACCTCGACAATGGTATAAAAAGTTTGAATATGTTATGGGAGAGCAAGGCTACACGAAAACTTCTTCAGACCATTATGTTTTTACTCAAAAATTCTATGATGATGATTTTATTATCCTGTTGCTATATGTTGATGATATGTTGATTATTGGCAGGAATTCTTCAAGAATTGACAGGTTGAAGAAACAATTGAATAAGTCTTTTGCTATGAAAGACTTGAGACCGGCAAAGCAGATTCTTGGCATGAGAATCAATCGAGACAGAAATGACAAAAAGGTGTATCTGTCGCAGGAAAAGTACATTGAGAAAGTACTTCAAAAGTTCAACATGGATAAAGCTAAAGTGGTTAGTGTTCCTCTTGCTACTCACTTTAAGCTAAGTGTTCAACAGTGTCCTTCTACAGATAAAGAAAAGAAATATATGCAGAATGTTCCATATTCTTCAATAGTGGGAAGTTTGATGTATGCTATGGTGTGTACACGACCAGACATAGCACATGCAGTTGGTACGGTGAGTCGTTTTCTCTCAAATCCTGGGAGAGAACACTGGAATGCAGTGAAGTGGATTATGAGATATCTTCAAGGCACATCCAAACTGAGACTTTGCTTTGGATGTGAGAATCCTATGCTTGTGGGTTACACAGATACTGATATGCTAGAGATGTTGATACTTGTAAGTCTACTTCGTGTTTTTTGATTACCTTTGCAGGGGGAGCTGTGGTATGGCAATCGAGATTGCAAAAGTGTGTTGCCCTTTCCACTACTGAAGCGGAGTTCATTGCAGCAACTGAAGCATGTAAGGAGTTGCTATGGATGAAAAAGTTTGTGGAAGAACTTGGGTTTGAGCAAAATGAATATGTATTGTATTGCGACAATCAGAGTGCAATACATCTTGGTAAGAATTCTTCATTTCATTCAAGATCGAAACATATTAATGTGAGGTACCATTGGATCAGGGATGTTTTGAATTTGAAGTTGTTGAAACTTGAAAAAGTTCATACAGATGATAATGGCTTCGATATGTTGATGAAGGCGTTGCCAAGAGAAAAGCTTGAGATATGTTGTTTGGTTGCCGGGTTGATTGACCCACCCACATGAGTTGGTGGGGGAGTTTGTTATGTAGACCAACCCATGTGGGTTGGTAATGATTTTGCTTTTACTTTTTGACCAAAAGAAAACAAAAAGAAAAGATAAAAACAATAAACAAAAAAAAAAGGAATGGAATGGACAGACCAGCTGGTCTGTCGCTTGTTTTTCAAGAAAAGAGAGAGTGAGTGAACGAGAGAGAGAGAGAGAGAGAGAAAGAAGAAGAAGATAGCAAAAATTTCAGCCTGCGCAATCTTCATCAAATCGACAATCGTATGGCCATTTGTGGTCCGATCGAGCTGAAATTTTGTGTGCACGTTCACAACTTATGGGTCTTCAATCTGTACGGTCAGATTTCAGATCGGAGCTCTCAAAGTACCATTTTTGCTGCGTGAACAGTAGCAGCGTTTTTGGTGATTTCTCTCCTATTCTTGGTTTAATCTCTCTTGTGTTGTTATATTTGCAAGAATATGTTATTCTTCATAAATGTATTATGTATGCCTCTAGTTGTAGCTAGAGAAGACTCTCTTGTACCCATTATTTGTTGATAGTGGAAGTTTTTGGATGGACTATGGTCCCGTGGTTTTTACTCTCCACATTGGGGAGGTTTTTTACGTTAAAATCTTGATGTTGCTCTATTTTCTGAAATTTTCAGATTTGTGCATATTGTTGTTGGCTCTATTTGTTGCTTCCTAACAGGTTTATACAAGGTGTGAGAGTGTTATTTCCGCTGTGTATTTGTTGTTTGTGCTTTGATTTCGGGTTTCCTCCCAACATTAATATCCTAATTAGTCTTGATCTTTACCCATTTGACAAATATGTCCCTTATCTTCAAAAGTGTTAGGGTGTATTACCTATTTGTCCTTTGTCTTATCGATTTTATCAAGTTAATTCCTTATCTCCATAAGTGTTACCCTTTGCTCCTCTATCTTTTAAAATTGTATAAGATAAATACTTAATTTGGTCTCTTATCTTTAGGATTTGTGTCAATTTAGTCCATATATTTCAAAATGTACATTTTTAGTCTAGTATTTTTACTATTTGTTCCAACTTAGTCATTTTCAAAATGTACCATTTTAGTCCTGTGTTTTTACAATTTATCCTAACTTAGTTCTTATATTTCAAAATAGTTGAACACTAACATGGACCATAATGACAAAAATAAGGATTAAGTTGGAACAAATGGTAAAGATACAGAACTAAAATGTTACATTTTGAAAGATAAGAACTAAGTTAGGACAAATGGTAAAGAAACAGACTAAAATTATACATTTAAAAAAATTAAAATTAAAATGACACAAATCTTTAAGAGACCAAATTGAATATTTATCCAATTGTGTCACAATCTCCCGTGGCCTTAGAATATCAAATACCAAGGGTAGAATCATGAATACAGGTCATAAAATCAATTTATTCCTCCACCTTCCCATAATATATTTTTCCGATCCTCTTTTTTCTTTTTCGTATACTTCTTCAATCGCCACCTCCATCATCACTCCTCCTCCTACTTCCCACTATGCACCCAGTACTCTTACACGATTCTCTCAACCAACCACCCATTACTGCACCGAACCAAAATAGAAAAGAAAATCATGGAAGCTAAAGAATGCATATATATATGCAGTCTAAGAGGTGGTAGGTGTTGAGAAAAATAGGAGAAATTTTTCAGAAATTGGAGATTAGGAATTTGGGGGTAAGAGTTTTCATGATTTGGGAATCAAATTGCGGGGCAGGGGTACCATTAGGAATAATTTTACTGTGCAAACCATTTTATCGTTGCCCCATCGTTGTTTCTACAGTCACATGCTAATCATGTGGCTTTTTTGTTTGATTTTTAAGGGAAAATTTCGAAAAGACTAACCATGGCACAGTTTTAAAAGAAAGAGAACCAAAAAGTATCACTTATAAAAATAAGAGACTAACTTGACAAGACCAATAAAGATAAAGGACCAATAGGTAAATAAACCCATTTAATTATTTTAACTTTGTAACTTGTGACTCCGTTAAATGTTTTGTCATTTTCTGTTAAAAAAATAACCATAGAGTGTAGGGGTAAAATAAAGTCATGTGACTTTCACGTAACTTTATTGTTACTTTTGTTAAGGAAGGGGCCAAAAAGACTAATTGTATCACAATTTATAAAGTTAAATGATTTAAATGTAGTACTTTTAAAGATAGGAGAGTTATTTGTCAAATACAGTAAAAATCAGGGACTAACAAGGGTATTAACTTTTTTTTTTTTTTGAACAATAGAGATCAAAGCTGGTGTGGTTCTAACCGAGAACCTTTAACTATATATAATAAGTTACCACTTGACCATTTCTCTCAAGTCTTGGGTGTGTTAACCCTTATTTGAGACATGCAAATTACCCTCCATTTTAATTAGATGCATCTGAAATAGATGTGTTAACCTACTGTCTGATGTTTGGAGGCAAAATTCACAGGATTTAGAGAAATGGATAATGCACATATATATATAAATATACAATAAGATTTCTTCAGCCTCAAACAAAAAGAAATATTAACTTTTCATCAAATGAGTCAGTACTTAATTGCATTTATATATAATAAGTGCATACAAACATACAAGACGAACTAAAAATTCAGATATCACGCTGATGATAAAGCTAAAAAAGGTTTACCTTGTACCATAACAATTCTCGATGCATCTGAAGAGCGGCACCTGGTAAAGTTTTGGGTCGGGGTTTAGCTGCTAATTTTGCAGCTAAATGCAGCATGGTGTTGTCTTCCTCATCTCTATAGGATGCAATGAAATCCTTGAGTTTGCCGATTTCATAAATTAAACTGAAGATGGACTCATGACGATGCTTAACTGCAATGTGAAATATAGTATAATCGCAAGAATCTAATATATATAGGAATTCAGGACGCTGACGAAGAAGCTCCACCAAAAACTCGTAATTTCCCAACTCTGCAGCAGCAAATACAGGGCGTGCAATATCATCACATATGATTGGGTTTTCAATGTCCATTTGTGGAACTTGCTGCAGGATCCGCTCTAGCAACCGAAAGACGTCTGAACTTTCATCTTTGGCAACTTTCTTAGGAGACACTGTTAGAGAAGTAATATCAGTTCAATTTATGTTCGAGTGCAGCTTTAGGCTCCTCCGTTTATTTGCCGTACAAATTTTTTTTAGAAAATATTTTCTTAAGGTTCCGTGTTTTTATAATACTGAAAAATTAGTTAATTAGAATATATTTTTTGATTAAAAGGAAATATTTTGTTAAAAAAAGTAAAAAAAAGATTTATCTCTTTTAGGAGAAGAAAATATTTCGCACTCACTCCACCCTACTTTTACCTAACCCTAAACCCAACCTCGACCCCATGCCATTCACATCACATTTTTAGTTAATTATGGTTAAATAAAAATTAGTTAATTTAATAAAAAAATTAATTCATTTTAATTTAATGACCAGTTAATTAATAAAATTATATCTAAAAAATTAACATTAGTTAACAATAATTAATTAACTAATTATTTAATCATTTAACTAATTTGAGATTTTTATTCATTTATTAACTATTAGTTAATTATTCAACTAATTTCATTTTAAATTAATAATTCTATATATAATTAACCAAATAATTATTATTAATTAATAAAATTATTTATTTATTATGTATTAATTAAAATTTCTACTAATTAATCATTTTTTGTTAATAAAATAATAATGTTAATCAAATTTTCTCTATTACATCCAAACACCAAAAAATATTTTCCAGTGTGTTAGCCAAATATCAAAAAATATTTTTTCTTGTAAATATTTTCTACCAATAAGTTATTTTACGGCAAACAAATAAAGCTTTAGTAAGAAAATTTGGAAGTGGGGCATTTCTCTGACTCTTAGTCCCTGTTTGGATTGTAAGAGGGAAAGGAAAGGAAAGTAAAGTGAAGGAAGAAAAATAAAGGAAATGAATTACCTTGTTTGGATTGTAAAAAAATAATAATGGAAAGAAAGAGAAAGGATTTTATGATTTTTTGTTTGGATTGGAAAAGGAAAGGAAATGAAAGGTTAATTTTAAATGAAAAATTATTTAAGTACCCTTTTCTATTTTTTTAATAATGATATATGTAGGAACAAAAGAAACTTTTTATAACTTTACTTTCCTTTCTCTCCAAAAAAACTTCAAATTGGAAGAATTGTAAAATCATTCTCATTAAAGGACATGAAGGGGATTTGGAACCCCTCCATAACCTTTCTTTCCTCTAAAATTGCAATCCAAACAAGGGAAATGATTGAAAAATCTCTCCCTAACTTTCCTTTCCTTTAATATTGCCAATCCAAACAAGCTGTTAGTCCTGATATTCCTATTAGCTGGGAAAGAATTCATAATTAGGGAGCTATGAACTGCAAAGGGAGGCACCTCCAAGACACGCTCCTCAATATTTTTATGTCACAAGTTAATTCTATTTGGAGAGAGAAATAGTAGGGTGCTTGATGCTAGGATCGCTACTGAAAATCAAGTTTTTATAAAAAGAAATTATATGGTTAAGATAAAATTTCTTACTGTAAAAAAATTTAACCATAGCTTTTTGATATGGTTAGGTCTCCTTTGTTTTTCTTATACGTATGCAATGTAAAGATGTTTGTTGAGTTTTAAAGAAATCTCTTGCCAATTTAGCAAAAATATATATATAATTCAAGCTAAAAATATCTACTCTAGAAAGAATTATAAACATATGTGTTGTATCATTTGTAAGATGAGACATAAGTGCTCCAAATCTAGGGAGTCTTAAGAGCTCCTTAACATGTTCAAAATTAAGGAGACAACAAGAGCTCCAAATCTAAAAGTAGAGTCATGATCTCCAAAATCCTACACAATAAAGTCATGATCTTCAAATGGGTAAATTTTACATTTAATCCCTACTGTTTATATATTTTTTCAATGTCATTCCTAACGTCCTAAAAGATTCATAGAAGTCCTCAATGTTTATAAAAATGATTCAAAATGGTCCATATTGTTCAATACTAACCGAGTTGATCCTTATTATTTTTCAAAAAAATTCAATTTAGTCCCTATTATTTTCTAAAAAAAACTCAATTTAGTCCCACATATGACCCATGTTTAGGGACTAATTATTTTTTTTGAAAAATAATATGGACTAAATTGATTAGTTTTGAACAATAGAGACTATTTTGAATCACTTTTGTAAACATTAAGGACTAGTATGAAGTTTTTGAAACATTAAAGACCAACTTAAAAAAATGTATAAACAATAAAGATTATTTGCACAATTTACCCATCTTCAAATCCTGTTGGAAAATCTTACTTCTAACGAATGGAAAATCTTCACAAATATCTTGTGTCTAAATTTCAAATGCACGGCACCATAATAGGCAGTTTTGTTTTTCCCATGTTATAGAGGAAATATATTCCAATATATATTTATATATAGCATTTCGTTAACATTCCTAGCAATGTTGAATGTGCAAAATATTCTTAAGAACCTACGCATTAAATTGGAAGACAAAATTATTCCTGCATCATACCTCTAAATGTGACACAATGCTCTGAACGTGATGTAACTGAGTTAATAAATATTATGATTGAGAGGGCAACTTTAACAAAATAAAAATGAAGAGAAAGAGAAAGACTAACATGCATAAATTGTTCTCGTCCACCATCCCGGCTGATTTATTGAAGAAAATGTTGAGGGCTTCCGCACTAGCACGTCTAATGGTGTGTCTCTATTTTCATACTTCGCCAAAGCTAATGTAGGGTTGCTCTCTATAATTTTTTGTGCCACACCTGAAAAAGAATTTTTTTTTTTTTTTTAGCATTGATTACGGAAGATAATATCTTAGGGTAAAAACCATCCAAGTCCCTAACTTTTTGGTCTTGGGACAATCAGGTCCCTCAGTTATTTTTTTTTTCTTCTCAAATCCATACAAACTAACCATGTTAATATAGCTTAACGGTCAAATAGTTGACCACGTAAAAATCCTATTTTACCCTTCCAATCCATATTCCCCAAAACACAATCCCACCACACTGACTACTGTTCACACAACCAACACAAACACAAACACACACATAAAACACTACATAAAATACAGTTAAAAAAAAACGTTTTAATCTTTGGTCAATAGCGCCCAAGGGGATGATTGATGAAGTAAAAAAGATGAAAAAAAATTAGATCAAACGTAACTACAGCTCTTTGTAACATTTTGTCGAACAACTTAGCTGCAGTTGGAGAGGACGGCTATAATCTTTCTCAAATCGATGAATTCTTTATTTAGCACCAAAAAGAAAAAGCTTACGATTCCAAAACCAACACAAACCCAAAGTTAATCCTATATGATTCTCCATTTTCAGATCCATTTTCAAGCCCAAAGCCAATCCAAAAGTTGCGTTCTGCATTTTTGTTGCTTAAAAATATATATTTTGCTAATTGTGCATCTTTGCGGCCGTGTGTGCGCATGTGTATGGCCGTTTATGTGTGTGTGGCCGTGTGTGTGTTTGTGTTGAGTGAACGGTGGTGTGTGGTGTGGTTAGGATGGGTTTTGGGGAAGATTGATTGAAAGGGTAAAATGGGGTTTTTGTTTGGTTAATTATTTGACTGTTAAGCAATATTAATGGGGTAAATTTGTATGGACTTGAGAAGATAAAAAAAATAACTGAGGGACCTGATTGTCCCAAGACCAAAAAGTTAGGGACTTAGATGGCTTTTACCCTAAAATCTTATAATATGCATGAAGGTATCATAAGAACATATGCAAATTAAAATTCATCTTCATTCACACAATTGAAAGTGAATTGTTAATGTAAACTGCTGTGAGCAGAAACAAGGAATCTCTTTCCTGTATAGAATACACAAGTAAATTGTCTACTTCTACTTGAGCTTGAAATAAATTGTACAGTGCATTTTTTTTTTTCTGGGGTACAAACAAATTAATCTTCTCCATCTTAAGTTTGTTATTTGACAAAACACGCTATAAAACTTGATCAAAGTACGGCCCCCGACAAGTCCATCGCTGGTTAATGTTAAAGTGACCGCAAAACCATTCAGACATCTCGACTTACAATGATGCATAATTACTTTGTCACATATCTTACAAATTCCTAAAAGCTAGATACATGTCATCGTTCCTAGAGACACAAAAAGACGGTCATTGTCGAGAACCTATAAACATGTTTGAACTTTCCTGTTCAACTTTTTTTTTTTTTTTTTTTGGTAAAAGGAGGAATACTTCCTTTCGAGAATTGATTAATCACAAAAAAAATATACAAAAATGGAGGGGACATTCAGACCTAAACTTTCAAAAAAAGATGAGAGACTTACCTGCCCCATCATCCAACTAAACTAGAAGAGATACAAAACCGTTCAACTTACTATACAAAGTTTTAGGTTCTAATTGATCTAATTGTGAAATTTTAACTTTTAAACTATAGACTTTTTAGCAGTAAAGTTTTGGTTAGAAAACCTGTGAATAAAAGACATTGATTGTTTGGCCTATGCTGATTAATGTTGAGGTTTTAAAAATTTTGAGAGTAATGTTGGACTTTAAAAAATATAAAGGGGTATATTTGAGAAAGAAAAATATTAGTAAGTCACCACCTCATCTAAAAGTATAAGTTGTTAGAGAGGGGTTTATTACATTCATTAATTGTCTTCAACACAGTCTCGCACGTGTAAGCGTGATTTGTTTTTTAGTCTTGCATGTAGATAGTTTTAATATTGTTACATGGGTGACTCAAGACTTGAACTAATGACTTTTTGGTGTTTGGGCTCTGATATCATGTTAAGTGACCACCTCATCTAAAAGTTCAAGCTATTAGTGCCGGATGTGTTATATTCATTTATTGTCTTCAACAAAGAAAACAACTTTTTACATTATTTAAAAATAGCTCCACAAAGGTTATTTTGAAAAGTTCCAATTTCAATGTTCTTATTTTTTTAGTTTTTTTCAACTTTAGCTTTAATTTTACCTAGAACACTCCAACAAATAGATCAAATAAATTAAAATCAGTTTTTAAACTCACAAAAATTATTTTTGAGTATCAAAAAATTAAACAAAAAAAGCCTTACTCTATCTAGACACAGGCACACATCAATCTAAGTTGCTTCAGTACTGTTGCCCAAAGGCTATCCACAGCTGTCCATACTGGACTTTTGAAACACTCTCCTTTGACCCCATCTCACTTGAGTGCAAACACTCCTGCTAGGGATGGCCTTGTGCAATTTTATCAATCTAATTTGTATGAGCAGACATCCTTCATCAAGGAAAAAGAATTCCTCATGTAGGACTGAGCTTACGAAACATATAAAGAACCCAAAATGGACACATCAATTGGCATCATTTGTGGAAACATAACAACAAACTGTTGCTCCAAAATGCATTACTATTCCTACAAGAAGGTGAATGGTGTCCTCTTTTTGGGGCAATAAGAGGAATAAGCCAATATGTTCGCTCACGGATAAAAGTTCAACAAGCTTTAGATGACCTCCATAACCTATTCCTTGAAAGAATGAGATCGCGATTAGGCTTCATTTAATTGAAGACTTATTCAAAAGATCACTAATATCTTGTGCTAAATGTATCAAAAGTGATTACCTCAGCCATGAGCTTGTTATTCCAATAGTAGACAAGGGGTCGCCAATTAGCTTAATACTATACCCCTCTCCTATGAGGGAATGGTAAACTTACTCTGAAATAGTACTTAACCAGGGAAGTAGAATTAGTGCTTAGAAAGGTCTAGGCCCGTTTGTACCCCAAAGGCGCTTCTAAGACCTTAGGGCTTAGGCAACTATTCAACATTGGTATCTGATCCTTGAAAATAAGTATTGAGGGTACAAGCTGACCAACCTAAATAGGTAGTCCTTACGCTAAGGAATGGCTTTCTACTGACACGAGTACCACGTTTTCTTAAGGAAATGATATTAGGGAAGGTACAAGCGATTTAGCTATCCGGCTTTACCTCTACCTTAGATGAGGAAATTGAGAGTTCATTTTTACATATAAGCATGCCAAATGGTGCAGGCGGAGGACTACCCCAAATGCTTCTAAAAGAAAGAGTAAATATGGTTGTATATGGCTCCTTCCACCAAGACTTGAACACAGTACTAAGAAAGAGTAAATATTCTCAAGGACGCAATCGAGTATGACAGATGTGAGAGATCGTCTCAGCCAATCATCGAAGACCCCGAAGATGTGCAAACCCACCTGGTAGTTGAAGAAAAACGACCAACCATCACGTTAGGTTTCTATTGGCAAAGGCAATGGACCCTATCATTGCATTCACCTATTGCTAAATAGCCAAGGCTCCTAGAAATTAAAATTTATTAAACAAAAAAGAAGCCCAAAGTCATTATCCATATTACCCTTGAGGCATGCCTGTTGTGGTATAAAAAATCATTGTATTAGCGACATTGATGCCTAAATTATTAGAAATGAACTTCAATTAGAAAATTAGTATTTCTTCTTTACAATACTCCATATTAGTTGCAAGTTAGAGACCTTGCAGGTAATGGCACCATAAGCAGTTGAAGGTGGAAGAAGGCTGCACCAGTTAAATTAATACGAGGCAAGATCTCATCATGCACATAGCAGAAAAACATGAAACCACTCACAAAAACTCACTTGAGGAAGATGAAACCTTCCCAACCAAGTGAAAATTTCCTCTAAAAAGATATTTACGTGGATTCACTATCCCACAACTCGGATGCATATAAGGAAAATAAAGGAAAAGTGAAGATAATAGAGTACTAATCGATGCCAAGTATTCGACTCATATAAGAGGAATTTCCTAGAAAAGACCTTGAACTTGTATTCAACCATTTGCAAAGCCTCGAATGAAAATCATAACCAAAAGGTGTCAAGTAGGAACTAATACCCTTACTACATATTAGGACACATCCGGATGGTCCCACAATCTAGCTGAAAGAAAATCTTCTGTCATTTATGCATTAACTTAAAACTTAGCACCCCTATAGTGTTCCTTATTATGATAAGTGGAAGGAAGTGAAGAAAAACAAACTTATATAGCTTTTTAAGTAAAGGATAAAACGATAGAACCTACCAAAGCCTCTATGAGGGTTTCCAATGAAGGATAAAAACGGTAAAACATTCTCTCATGTTATATCAAAGTCTTTCGGTTTTGCCTCCATGGAATATAAAAAATATAAAGAATCATCAGCGACTACAGGCATTAGGTTGAGCAGGACGACATCTAACAAAGAAATACAACATGAGAATAGGTAAAGTAGCTAAAATGGATTTAACAAACCTTAAGACATATTCCATCTAGTTGTTCATTTTATGGCTCAAAGTCCAAGCCCAAGCTTATAGAAACGAGTAGAAACACAATTCAAATTAAAGAAGGGTTAAAATTCCTGGCCAATAAACAAGATTCCCTAGCATGTAGCAATTTGCACAATGGCACACACCATGGGGTGTTTGGGAGAGTAAGCCTAAGTGATGAAAGTTTTCATGTATTTTCTAGAAAAAAGCTGATTGGGGAGCATTTAGGGATTTTTATGCATAGCGCCATGTGAGGAGGCTTTTTATAGTTTTTTTCAAGCAAAAACTATTATAACTATTATTGAGTGATAGTGGATTATCTCAAAGGTGGGAGTTTGGACGTAGACGAAGGGCCAGACTATGTTAAATTTGTGCATGTCTTTTATTCCCTTATTCTATTGCATGTGTATGTATGATTCAATTCCCAAAAAAATTGGTATTAGACCTCGGGTGACTACACACATCTCATGGATAAGATTCGGTTGCCTGAGTTACTACTACAATAAAGGACCAAACAATTATGCGCGCGCGCGCACACACACACACACACACACACACACACACACATATATATATATATATATATATATATATGATTATTTATGAAGTTCAAACTAAAAGATAGACTTTCTTAATTACTAAATTGATCGTTAATTAATATTAACGCAATATTTAATAAAATTTGTTAAGTTCGATTGGAATGATTAATTAATGCCTATGAGATTTTTCTATCAAAATGCACATGGTCGTGAAATACGAACCAAGTTTGTTATTATTTGGAACCTATCAAGGCACATAACATTGTCATCTATTGTAGGTGAAATCATACTTATATAATTTACATAAAAAAAAATAATCTACTTTTTTTTTATTTAAAAATTTGTAGCGATTCTGTGACAATGGCGACGGAATGCCTACGGACACATAAAATTAAGTAGCCTTTATGTAGCCAATTGCAACAAGATGGCTACAAAATTTAATTAATTGTATCTATATTTTAATTATTAATAAATAGAAAAAAGTATAAAAACATGTTAATATGTAGATATTTTGGTTACTTATAAAGTTCAAACCAAAAGAGAGAGTTTCAAAATTACTAGAATAGCCGTTACTTAATATTAACGCAATGTTTAATAAAATTTGTTAAGTTCGATTAGAATGAATAATGAATGCTTATGAGATTTTTCTATCAAAATGCACATGGTCGTCAAATATGAACAAAGTTTGTTATTATTTGAAAACCTATCACACCACATAACATTGTTCTCTATTGTAGGTGGAATCACACTATTATAATTCAACTAAACGCGATCTACTTTGTTTTAATTAAAATTTCTTAGCCATTTTGTGACCAATAGTGATAAATGGCTACGAATATGTTAATTTGGTATATTTTAAAAAAAAATATTTATATTGGTATTAAAATATTTTATTTTTTATTACTCTTAAAAATAGCCATGGAAATGCGTCAAATATTTTACTATATCAACAACAAAAAATACGTGATAGTCCATAGCCATTCCATTGCACATTAGTGATAGTGTGATGATAGAAATTCATGATTTATTTTTTAATCATATCAGTATTTTTATTACCTATCAATTATAAAATAAAAATATATTTCGTAGCTATTGCTGACTCATTTGTGATAGAATGGCCACGGACTATCAAATTTTATTTTTTCTGATTTAATAGAAATATTCGTAGTCATTATGTCGCAATTTAGCCACAGAATGGCTACGGAATTTTATATTTTAATTTTTTTAGAATAATAAAGACTTTCTATCACTAATCCATGTCTATTTTGCCACCGTGAGGCCACAAAAGCTTATATTTCATTTACTTTTTGTAATTAAAGCCGTAGTCCATAGCTAATCCCTAGCCAAATTCGGGCGTCACCCAACTTGGCCACAGAAAGGCCACGGATTGCACTTTCATCGTCATTCTGTCGCCAAATCCGTCCCCATCTCCTATTTTCTTGTAGTGTGTGTATTAGTTAGGTGAATCATGTGGTAGATTCTCCAAAAGTGCAAGTTGTTGGTGGAGTTGGCTGATGGAAGTGCACTAATAGTAGTTGTGCTACAATTTTTCCAGACAATATCAATTATAAGGCTCCGTTTATTTGTCGTAAAACATTTTCTTGATTTTTGGGTATATGGTAACACTGAAAAATTAGTCAACTATAAAATATTTTTTCGGTCAAATGAAATGTTTGGTTTAAATGAGTAGAAAATATTTTTGTGTGCTTTCGGAGAAGAAAACATTTTCCTCTCATTCTTCCACACCTTCACCTACCCCAACCCAAATCCCCAACCCCACCCTACTCCCATCACTTTTTTAATTAACTATTATTATATAAAAATTTATTAATTTAATAACAAAAAATTATTTATTTAATTATAAAAATTAATTAATTTTAATTTAATGACAAATAGATTAATTAAACTAGTAATTAATAATTTTATTTAATATCAAATTAATTAATTATTTGATTAATTTACAATTTTATTCATTTAATAACTATTAACTATTTATGTATCTACTTTTATAAATTAATGATAATTAATTAAAGTTCATTATTAATAATCAAAAAAATTAAATAAATAATAAAAAAATTATTTAGTTCATAATAAAACTTAATTAAATTAAATTTAATTAATAATACATGAATATTATTTATTTAATAACTAATTAATTAATTATTTGATTAATATAATATTTTATTCATTTAATAAATATTAATTATTTATTTATCTAATTTCATAAATTAATAATAAATAAATATAAATTAATTAATTCAATATCAAAATGAATTAATTAAATAATTAAATAATTATTTATTTAATAATAATATATTAATTTAATTAATTTAATGATAATTAACAATAATTAATTATTTAATTAATTTACTATTTTATTTATTTTTTAACTATTAATTAATTATTTATCTAAGTTTATGAATGAATATTAATTAATCGATCAATTATTATTAATTTAGTTTTCTACAATGACAAAATCTTGAGTCTTGGTGGCATTTGTCACGTGTCACTGTTGTATTAGTGAATGTTTAAAATAGAAAAACGGTGTTGTTTTATGTCATCTTTAACCTTTTGACTATAAAATTTTAAGCATAAAAGAACTTTAAAAATTCATAATTTATTTCATTTTTGTCCGAATCGCATGAAACTTGAACCATTAAATTTGTCATTTTAAAAAGAATGACAGGAAATGAAAACTATATGAAATTTTATTATCAATTTTTTGTGAATGTAGTCCGTATTTATGAAGAGAAAACAACATGTGATGAAAGTATTCAAAAAGCTAAATAAACATAGTGGATTATTTTCGTCTTTTATAACCTTAAATTAACCGAGTTTAATGGAAATTCAAATTCGGGAGGAGGGTGTGCAACATTCTAAATAGCACGAAGGGCGTTGTGCGACTTTAAAAACACTATGTTAAATGCAAATATTATAAAACGTAAGAAGGTATTGTGCATTTTACTCTATAAATACCTCATTGACAAGCCAAGCTGTTTATGAGCATCTTGGTTCATTCGCTATGATTAGACGATAGAAAAGGATAGGGTACCAGAGATAAGATAGTGAAGAATTTATTTACCGTATAATCCAGCCTCGATACAAGTGGTCAGCAATTCGCTTTTCCTGACATCAATCCAAGATCCAAAATGGGACAATGGGAGAAGATACTCCACCATTTCACCATTGCCTGACATAGCTGCTAAGAGAAGTGGACTCACTTGTGCCTTATTTGATATCCCTGGTAGTTTCGTATTCTCGTTCACCATAAGTTGTGCAATTTGCATATTTCCAGATATGGCCGCAAAATGAAGCGCCGTACTGCCTGCTTTATTTCTAATCATTATCTCATTATTATGAATTTTCTCCAATAACTTCTCGACAAAATACTCATGCTTTGATTCAGCAACTAAAGCAGCTATGTGCAGAGCAGTTTCTCCACTTGGTGTTATACTAGCTGTTATTAAGTTTGGATAGCTCTCAAGCATTTCTTCAGCCTCTTCCCAATCACCAGCTAGTGCGGCGTTAGTATCCGGGTGGACAAGCAAATTTCTGCTACGGAAAAAATGCACATAAACCAATGCAAAAGTTAGCCCAATCGCAAACATTAGGCGTCTTTTATATGTGTGCGCATTTTTTCACTCAACTGTTGAATGTCTGTCTGTCAGATTGAAGAATTTTTCGTCTTCTATTTTTCCATTTTCCATTCAGAAAGGGTTTTCATTATAGGTTCCTTATCGAATTTATATATAATTTGACAACCCTTCCTAAATATGAAAGTAATAAAAGGGAAAATTGGATAAATAGTTCCTATTATTTATAAGTTTTGGACAAATAGTCTCCATTATTTTAGAAGTCACACATTTAGTCTTCATTGTTTGCAAAAGTCCCACCAGTATTTCTCATTATTTCAAAAATCACTCATTTAGTATTCATTGTATCAAAAGTCACTTATTAAATTTATATATAATCTAACAACCCTTCCTAAATATGAAAGTAATAAAAAGGGCAAATTGAACACATAGTCCTTATTGTTTACAAGTTTTGGACAAATAGTCTTATTGTTTTAGAAGTTACACGATTAGTCCTTATTGTTTGTAAAAGTCCCACCAGTATTCCTCATTGTTTCAAAAGTCACTCTTTTAGCCCCTATTGTTTGCAAAAGTCTCTCCATTAGTCCCCAATGTTTGCAAATATCTCACAATTAGTAGTGAAATTTTTACAAACAATGGAGACTAATGGTGAGACTTTTGCAAACAATGAGGACTAACCACGTGACTTCTGAAACAATAACGACTAATGGTGAGACTTTTACAAACAATAAGAACTAACCACGTGACTTTTGAAATAATAGAGCCTAATTGTCTAAAACAGGTAAACAATATAGACTAATTGTGATATTTGCCCTAATAAAAATATTAGTTTGTTGCTTCAATCAGTGTACTAATTCACTGGAAGAACTTTATGATCAAATGGAATAACAAAATACAACAATAGATTCTGAGTTTTTTTTGTTCATTTGGGGTTAAAACACATATTTTAAAGCTATGTATGGATGATTCTTTTGGTAGGGACAATACAATACGTAAAATTATGAAAACTTAGTACTTGTTTTGGTCAGTGTTTATCAATACCGGAAAAAGTTACATGCAGCTTTACGCATGCTCCACCATTCCTTATTAAACAAATATTGCAAGAATTAACTTACAAAACTTCTACAATAAGAAATGTTTCTTTCGAATTAATTAGAATACCTAATATGAATCTAATTGTACATAATTAACTAAGAAATAAATGAAATCATTTGCAAACTCTGAGAAATATATATTGTATTCTGATGAATAATATATAAAAGATTCAGGACTTTTGAAGTGAATAAAATCATACCATGTCGCATTAAGCTATTTGTTATCAAACTGGCACCGTTCATGTTTGTCGCTCGTGGTAGCTCAGTTTCAAGTTGCCTGGTTTGTTGTTTGAGCAAAATAATGCTGGAATTGAGACAATTAGCCAAAAATAATTTACTTGAGTCATCACTTAAACTCACAATATATACTTACCAGCCAATCATTAATCACATCTCAATGCGACACTATAAGATGTGGCATAAACTCAGGAGAAGCAATGGTTGGTTTAAGGTGTACAACTAGAGCTTGTATACCTTAAGCATATGGAATATAGTTCTCAGTTACCAGGAAAACAGTTTAATTTTACCCTATTTACCATGAGTTTCAATTTCATATATTTCTCAACTTTTTTGACATATTCGAATAGGCAAAAAGAAAATTCTATAATATGAGATCTGAGAGGAATGGTTTACGATCAGAGATTCAATTTTTTGCCTCTGCCAACCTTAAAGTGGTCTATATTTGCCATTGCACCAAAAAAAAAAACAAAAAAAACAAAAAAAAAACAAAAAGCCACTAAGAGAAAAAGAGGTAAACAAATTCGAGTGTTTGGTGCATACTAATTGCAAACCATGCTTCAAAAGTCCAAATACTTACTGCAGCGGTCAACAAAACTTCGTTCTTATGTCAAATTTTACAAGAACTGTATTATTTATCCTAAGTATAAGATAAAGGAATTTTGTTTTCTCATTCAACCATGTATTGAACACAATAAATAAATAGACTAAATTTCTTTTTAATATTAAACTTTTAATAAGGATGATTATTTAGTATGGTATTAAAATTTAGGCACCGAAAGATTCTACTTCAAATCTTACCGCGACTCATTTGTAGAATTACATTCACAAATAAGACTAACAAATTATGTAACCTACATGTGATGGCGTGCCTACATGAAGTATGCATTTAATAACATGCTTTAAAGGCCGAGCACTTTTGCACGGGTCAAGAATTTTCTCTTTCTTCATAAATTTTCGAAGTGCTGAATTGATAGCATCGATGAAGAAATACAGTTTGGAGCCTGAAGTTTTTGCTAAATAAGTAAGGGTATCATTAAAATCTAAAACTATATAAGAGATGAATGTACAAGTATATCAAAAGACCTATCTACATAAGAATGCTAACCTCTAAATTTAAAGCTAGACAAGTGGTAATTAATGATTACTTTGGAGCCTGAAGTTGAGATGATTGAAGTAACCATGCATGCATGCATAATTAAAATAATTAAAACTACACGCACAATTAATTACAACAAATATTACCTCGAAAAAATGAACCTAAAGGGCAAGAAGATACACAAGTAATTAAGGGCCGATCCCTTTGAATAACTTGGCACAGTTTCTGTTCCTTATATAAAGTCTAAAGTGAAAAAGCTGGGTGAAGTTGAACTGACCAACAAGAATCAAAAAGAATATTTTCTATCTTTTTTCCCGTATTGTTGGAGGAGAACGATATCATACAATATTTATTTAAAAGAAAAAAACAATAGAAAAAGTTCTCACGCCACTGGTGCCTAAAAGAATTTACGTACTCGAACCAATTATTAATTAAAGCAAGTGAAAACTGCGTCATCCACCGAGAAAGCAGATCAAAACTATGTTTGAATTGTTAGTGCGCCACGCATGCCAAGCAGCACTTTTCCTTGGCCATGGAGAAGGTTTCCCAGCAAATGCAAAAAGTAAGAGTAGAAGCATTCCTATTCAATTCTCTATTAATTACGCGATTCAATAAACGGGGTCAATCACTTCGTAATAAGAAATAAAATTTCGTATTTCTTTTAAAAAATATTCTAATTGCAAATATTAATAATCTTGGTGCGATTGTGGGTCAAATTTAAAGCCCAAGTTAAAGTTGAAAATAAGTAAAAAGACATTCCTTTGAGAGTAGAGGTAGGAATCTCAATCTTTATAGAGTTAGATTTTTGTTCCTATAAATAAGATTTTTGAAATTTTAATTTCTTGTCACGAGAGTCACACCCAATGGGGGTGCGGGAGGGTGAGCCGTGTTAGAGCTGGCAAATGGGTCAGCTTTGGATTAAAAAAAATAAGTCCGGCTTGGCACATATGTTTAGTGGGCTGCGCTCAATTCTTGAAAGAGAAAATCTCACTACTAGTCCCCCATTGTTTGCTTTTGTCCCAAACTAGTCCTTAGTGTTTCAACTGTCCCAAACTAGTCTCAATGTTTCAAAAAAAGTCTTAAGTTAGTCCATTATATTAAAAATATAACTGATAACCTATTAAATAACTAAAATATCCTTAAAACCTAATTAAAATTACTAAAACCCCATTTTCTCTACCCATCACCTTACCCCTATTCCCAAAGTCAAAACAAATACCCCACCCCCTCCCCATGCCTCTGCCCCCGCCCCCCCACCTTCCCCACCTTACCCCACGTTGCTGCACCTACCCCACTGCCCCCCCATACCACCCTGCGATTTGTGTGTATATATGTGTGTTGTTGGTGGGCTGTGGTGGTTGGTGGCGTGATTGTGTATGGTGTGATTCATGTGTATGTTTTGTATGTGTGTATATGTTTGTGATTTGTGTGTATATGTGTGTGTTTTTGGTGGGCTGTGGTGGTGGGTGGCGGTTTGGTGGGCTGGGGTGATGGGCTGTGGTGGTTTGTGGTGTAGTGGCGGCAGTGGCGGTGCATGGTGGTTTGTGTGTATATGTGTATTATGTATATGATTTGTGTGTATATGTGTATTGTGTATATGATTTGTGTGTGTGTTTTATGTAATGGTGGTGACAGAGGTGGTGCATGGTGGTGGCAGTGGCGGTCATGGTGGTGGTGGTGGTGGTGGTGGTGGTGGTAGTGGTAGTGGTAGTATTAAGATGAAAATGGATGCTTTTACCATTTTACCCCTTTATTACTATTTATTTATATTAAGTTTAACACCTACTTTGACTGAAGGGATTAACTTGAGACTTTTTTTAAAATATTGAGGACTAGTTTAGGATAGTTGAAACAATGTGAACTAGTTTGGGACAAAATGAAACAATGGGAACTACTAGTGAGATTTACCCATTCTTGAAATATAGGACCCAACTCGGCCCACGAGCCCGCTACCATGAATCGCGAGCTAGGCTGAGCTAGGCTAGGCCAACCCATCTATTTTTTTTTTTTTTTTTTTTTTTTGTGATTAGTGTGTTCTGAATTTTTATAGTTAGATTAATAACGAAAAAAACTTAGACTTAATCTTTTTTTACAAAAAAGTTAATTTAACGATTAACAAGACATAAGTTGATTGATAATATTAATATAAATGATAAAATATTACTTAACAAACCACAAGTTCACGAGACACAAATACATTACTAATAAACATAAAAAAAGAACATTACATAAATGTTTGAAGAAAGTTGGTGAATAAGTACTCTGTGTGCCGGTGTTGGGTCTGCTGGTGGTAGTGGTGGCAGTGGTTAAAGATTGAAATAGTTTGAAATATTTGAATGTTGAGATACAAGATGTCTTATAAGCATTCTAATTCCAAATTGATGACAAAATATATATTTACATTCACAATAATTATAAATTACATACCCATGTTCTTCAAAGTAAGAAAAATAATTCAAAACATCTGAGCTTATAAGCTGAATTGGACTCGAACTGGACTTGTGTTAGGTTTGAACTGGAATGGGCTGGGCTTGGGCTCAAAGTACAAATCCTTTGAGATTGGGAAAGTAAAAAAATGGTTTACGATAGGAGATTAAGCCATAAATCCATAGGTCAAACTTTTTTACTCTTCAAAGGATTTGTACTTGCCATTAAACCCAAGAAAAATAATACACACCACCAATGGAAGAGGAGAAACATATGTGAAGAAATTCGAGTGTCGTGCACGCTAATTGCAAACCATGCTTCAAAAGTCCAAATACTTTGCACCGGTCATGAAAACTCCGTTCATGTGCAAAATTTTACAAGAACTGTATTATTTTGCCCAATTTTAAGATTAAGGAATTTTTTTTTCTCAGCTAAATGTGTTGAGCATAATAAAAAAATACAAGAAACTTTGTTCTAACAATTTAATTTTTTAGGGAAGATAGTCTTTCATGTATATCAGAGTCTAGTATCAAAAAAACTTGGGAGCCATAAAAGGTCTTGAGTTTAAGTTTTACCATCACCTATTTATAAAATCACGTCCATGTGTAAGTGCATACCCGTAATGAGGCCTGTTGAGCACTTAATAACAGTTTAACTTTTTTGTTGAGGTGGCCATTTAATATCAAGCTTTAAAGGAGCATTAGTGCACAAACCAATAAAATTTTCTTTTCTTTTCTTTTCTTTTCCTTTTTTTTTTTTTTTTGAGGAACTCACGAAAGTAGTGATGAATTTGATAGCATGCATTGAGGAAGAAAAACAGTTTGGAGCCTGATGGTTTTTGCTAAATAAACAAAAGTGTGTCATTAAAATCCAAAACTATACCAGAGACAAATTTACAAGTACATCAAAAAACCTATCTACATCCATAAGAATGTTAATATCTAAAAAATCAAGCTAGACAAGAAGTAATGTTAAGTTTGGAGCCAGAAGTAGAGAGAATTTAAGTAACCATGCATGCAAAATTAACATAGTTACAATTACACTCACATTTACAACAAATATTACCTAAAGATTAACCTGGAGGGCAAGAAGATAAACACAAAATTAAGTGCCGATCACTTTTGAATAACTTAACACAGTTTCTATTTCTTATATATAAAATCTAAAGGGGGTATTTTTATCCAGACCCCTTGCAAATTTACAAAATGAAAAGCACACCCCACACTTTTTAATATATGTGACTCACCTCCCTTCTGTCAAATGATATCTTAATTTCTCTATCAAAATAAGCGTAAATTGGACATTTTAAAAACTCTTGTACTCAAATAAATTTAAAATGCCGAGAAATTAACACGTGGCAGTTTTCATCTTCACTCTCTCGATCGTTCTTCCCCTTCCTCTGAATTTACATGCCGTGGTCTTTCAGTGCTGGAAGGAATAATTTCAAAATTTGTTCAGCCGTTTCTTTTCCAAATTGATAAATAATGTGTTTGAAGCTTTGCTCATTAACCACTGAATATTTGTATCTAAACATCACAAAAAAATAGTGCCAAGAACTATTCCCACTAGCCCATATCCAATTCCTCTTGTGTTTGAAAGAAAAATCAATATTGTAGTTCATGCTCATGTTGTTTTACAAAATTCCTCGATGCTGCACTCATGTTCCAGTACCATCACAACTCTTAGGCATATCATCATACCCATCAAACAGCTGATATATGTAAGCCTCAGAATACAGCTTTCCTTAATGGTGTCCTAAACCCAACTCTTTAAATGCGATACCAACACTTTCACCAAAAAAAGGAAGTACACTGCCATATACATGCTGCCAATCTCTGCCTCCGGTTCTCCGGCGCCTGTGGTGATTGCTGCTGTAGCGGTGGTGTTGAGCTAGGCGAACCAAAGCCACGTCCATGGCCGCAATCACGACATCCTTATTCCTTAAAGAGGTTCGGGTGGGGGATACCGGTAATGACGTCATGGAGTTGAATGTGTTTTCTTGAAATATCGGTGTTTGTTTCTTGTTTGGGACTGAATGTGTGAGACGACGGTAAAAATGAGAGTTCGGTCATTTTTAACAGAAAAATAACCGGAGATTTAACATAAGGGAGGTGAGTCACATATATTAAAAAATGTGGGGTGTATTTCTCATTTTGTAAATTTGCAAGAGGTCTGGATCAAGGTTGGATAAAGTTGAACCGACCAAAAAGTAAAAGCATTCCCATTCAACTGACATTGATTTGACCATTATAAGAAACAAGAGCCCGTATTTTTTACAGAATATTTTAATTGTGAATGTAACAGGAACCTTATTTAGTTTTTGCCTCAAGTTAAGCCTACGTCGAAGTTAAAAACAAGGGCAAGTTCATTTTGTTGAGAGTAGAGATAAGAATCACAATTTTAATAGAGTTAGATTTTTGGTCTTATAAATAAGATTTTTTAAATTGTAATTTCTTGTCATAAGAGCCACACTCCTGGGGAGGGGGGAGGGGGTGCATGTGGAGGGTGAGTCAAGTGATAAAGTTTTACACGCTTTCGCTACAAGAAAAAAAAAATCCAATTTGAAGAGGTTTTAAACATTAGATGTGTATGAAGCACAGTTGTCAAATCGTAAATTGAAATCTCAGTTTTTTGAATTCTATATCGAATCGTAAATCGTCACGATTCGGTCACTTATTTAGTAACACATTGATAAGTAATGAGTTATGTTCTTATCAATTACTTTGAGTTAAAATTTGTTATTTGCATCAACATTGATAAATATTTTTGTGATTCTTTAGATATTTTTGAAGGTTGATGTGTGTAGATGATGAAAAGACAAGATTATTTAGCAATTTAAATGTAATTATAACTTATATTAGAGGACATAAACTTATATATTTCTGAAGTAATTAAGATTTGGCATACAATAGAACTATATATATATTTTTTTTACTATTTAAATGCATCCAATTTTTCTCAGTAACTTTAGAACATAGAACAATGATTCCATGTAATATCAGTCCCTTTCTTTTCTTTTTGTTTTTCTTGAACGATTGGACTATTATAACTATTAAGTCACTGAAAAGAGTAAAAAAAAAAAAATGCAGTGAAACTGAAACGCACTAACTGTGTTTCTGCATTTGTTCGAAGACCATGCTTGTTTTAGAATACAGATCAATCATCAACATAAGTTTTTTTTTTTTTTTTTTTAACTTTTGACTAACAAAAGTTAAACTAATAATGAAACAAAAACTTTACTTTTCTTCCCACTTACTTTTGTCCCAGATCTTTTCCATCTTCTTTTTCTTTTTCACCTACTTTACATCAAAGCACACGGATGAAGCAAAAAAAAAGTTGCTAACCATGAATCGTACGGATTGATGAATAGTAACCAATCCTGCGATTCAGCCATTTTTTTCACAGCTTTCGATTCGTACCAATTTAAGATTCACTAATTGATTTGTATTGATTTTAAGGAGTATTGAAACGTATCGTATGATTCGTATCGCGAATCTACAATATAAATAACTATGGCATGAAGTCTTGTGAGCGACCTATATTATGCAAGAACAAAAAAATATCTTTTGTGCATCACAATTAAGTTTATTTGCCTCTCCCTCCCTTCTTAAGTTCATTTGTCTCTAACAATTTGGTTTTTAGATTTTCTCTATTTTTGAAATCATTAGTTATGATAGTTTCTCCTTCATAAAGAAATGTGCTTATATTTCGGCAAGAACAAAAAATATCTTAAGATGTATGTCGTCTTACCAAATAAAACTGTGATAAGTAACATTAATCGTTGTAAAAAATGAACACAAAAAGCGACCTTAACATAATTTACTTGCATATCATAGATACAACAACCGAATGCTAGCAAAACTATTGCATTGTAATTAAGCCATAATTTTACAAAATGTTGCAAATATATATATATATATATATATATATATATATATATATATATATATATATTATAAGCAACACCTAACAAAAGGTGTTAATTATCAAAAAAAAAAAAAACAAAAGGTGTTGCATTTCATAGATATTGTAATGTTTTGATGCAAGATAAACAAAACCATTATAAAAAAAATAAAAATAAAAAATAGTTTAAAACGAGGGTGATGAAAATCGCGCTAACAAACTAGCTATAGCAACATGCCAGAAAAAAAAAAAAAAGTGTCACGCGCGTTTGCTACAAGAAGAAAAAAATCCAATTTGAAGAGGTTATAAACATTAGATGTGTATGAAACATAGTTGTCAAATCGTGAATCGAAATATCAGTTTTTTAAATCCTATATTGAATTGTAAATCATCACAATTTAGTCACTTATTTAGTAACACATTGATAAGTGATGAGTTATGTTCTTATCAATTACTTTGAGTTAAAATTTGTTATTTGCATCAATATTGGTAAATATTTTTGTGATTCTTTAGATATTTTTGACGGTAGATGTGTGTGGATGATGAAAAGACAAAATTATTTAGCAATTTAAATGTAATTATAACTTATATTAGAAGACATAAATGTATATATTTCTGAAATAATTAACTTTTGACATTCAAAAGAATATATAAAAAACAAAAGAACTATATTTTCTGTTTTTACAATTTAAATGCATGCAATTTTACTCAGTAACTTTAGAACATAGAACAATGATTCCATGTAATATCAGTCCTTTTCTTTTCTTTTTGTTTTTCTTGAATGATTGGATCTATTATAACTATTATGTCACTGAAAAGAGTAAAAAAAAAAAAATGCAGAGAAACTGAAACGCACTAACTGTGTTTCTACATTTGTTCGAAGACCATGCTTGTTTCAGAATACAGATCAATCATCAACATAAGTTTTTTTTTTTTTTTTTTTATAACTTTTGACTAACAAAAGTCAAACTAACAATGAAACAAAAACTTTACTTTTCTTCCCACTTACTTTTGTCCCAAATCTTTTCCATCTTCTTTTTCTTTTTCATCTACTTTACATCAAAGCACACGGATGAAGCCAAAAAAAAGTTGCTAACCATGAATCGTACGAATTGATGAATAGTAACCAATCGTGCGATTCAGCCATTTTTTTCACAGCTTTCGATTCCTACCAATTTAAGATTCACTAATTGATTTGTATCGATTTTAAGGAGTATTGAAACGTATCGTATAATTCGTATCGCGAATCTACAATATAAATAACTATGGCATGAAGTCTTGTGAGCGACCTATATTCTGCAAGAACAAAAAATATCTTTTGTGCATCACAATTAAGTTTATTTGCCTCTCCCTCCCTTCTTAAGTTCATTTGTCTCTAACAATTTGGTTTTTAGATTTTCTCTATTTTTGAAATCATTAGTTATGATAGTTTCTCCTTCATAAAGAAATGTGCTTATATTTCGGCAAGAACAAAAAATATCTTAAGATGTATGTCGTCTCACCAAATAAAAATGTGATAAGTAACATTAATCGTTGTAAAAAATGAACACAAAAAGCAACCTTAACATAATTTACTTGTATATCATAGATACAACAACCGAATGCTAGCAAAACTATTGCATTGTAATTAAGCCATAATTTTACAAAATGTTGCAAAAAAAAGGAGAATATTATAAGCAACACCTAACAAAAGGTGTTGCATTTCATAGATATTGTAATGTTTTGATGCAAGATAAACAAAACCATTATAAAAATATATATATATAGTTTAAAACGAGGGTGATGAAAATCGCTCTAACAAACTATTTATAGCAACATGCCAAAAAAAAATAATAATAATAATAAAATAAAAATAAAAATCTATAGCAAGAACTTGTTTTAACTTGTATTACTTAACTAAATATTGCAATAGAGCTAAAATGTGATAGTATAATCAGACGATTATTATAACGAAACCTTCAGTTCATTTCGTAGTGACTCATTGACTGAGGTTTGGTATGATAACAGGATTCTGGCAAGCTAAGAGTTAGAATTGGGACGCATGTAAGTACGTAATGCTTAGATTGGGAGGAAACTTTTGACAGTTAATTAATAGTCACTATAAGCCTCATTGTGAAAATTAATATAATAAGCACCATGGGGATTCCAAGATTTACTTCTTTTTTTTTGTTCGTCTGTTTCAGTATTTTTAATAGGCGTTAGAGAAAATAAAATAATATAATAACTTCTTATCTTACAACTTAAATTTTTAGATGTGATAGTAATTTAATATGATATTAGAGTCTAGGTACCTCAAAGTCTTGGGTTCAAAACTCAAAAATAATAAAATAATATAATAAACTCTTCTTTTATAACTTAAACTTTTAGATGAGGTAGTAACTTAACATAGTATTAGAGTCTAGGTACTTAAAGGTCTTGGGTTCAAAACTCACCACCACCCATTTAGAAATATTAAAATTGTCTAAGTGCAAGGCTAAAAAACTAACTCCACCTGCACTTGCGATGGCATATTAAAAATAATAAAATAATATAATAAACCCCTCTTTAACAACTTTACACTTTTAGATGAGGTAGTAACTTAACAATATGCATGCATTTTATCAGACCCTATAAGCTTCTTGGCACATGATTCAATTCCGCAATTGCTTGGGATCTTCGAGTAAGCTTTTTACAGCTTCAGAGGACGCAATACCTTGCTCAGTATTAAAGAAAACCATAATAATACTGACTGATATGGGTGTAAACCTGGCCCTAGTTCAAGTAGAGCATGAACTGACCTGTGATTGACTCGCAACCTGTTATCCGACCTCGACATTAAACGAAGGATGGGACATAAAGGTATCATCCAGGGGATAATAGCTTTATCGAGTAGATCAAAGCCCGGGACATACATGAACAGTGCATCACCGAATTAAGCATTAAATGTTATCCATCTTAATTACTAGTATAAATACCCCATTCAATGCTCGCATTCAAGGTAATTGAAGTCCCCTTAATTGCTCTCTATTTTCAACAATTATTTGAGCTTGGACATACTAACTTTTTCTTACATCAAAAAGGAATCGCGGGTCATAACCCCCATTGTTCTTTTGCAAATACACACTGAGCTCGGGCTGAAGTAGGATTTTAACCCTTGTCAGTTGGCGCCGTCCGTGGGAAACCTCTACAAACCTATTGAGTAAAGCCACGATAGTCAATAATTATAGTCATAGCCATGTAGGAGAGGATCCCCTACCTCTAAGCCAAGCGCAAGGTGCTCACAGAGAACCTTCCGTGACTGAAGACATTGTACATGAGACAACTCCATACACTCCTTACCCAAACCCAAGTTGGATTCAGCTGGCCTATACACTTAGCCACAAATACTTCCACACCTGAAGCAGCAGACCTTACAACTGCGATGATGCATAAAGTCAAGTTGCTATACCAGATGGTTAGACAATTGCAAAGCACGATGAACCACCTGGCAGAAGACCAGCCCGTGCCCCTACAACATGGACCTCAGGTTTAGATAGCCGAGCCTAAGCACTGGACACCGGCCTAGTAACATAAGTAAGGGTTGGGGGTGAGGCAGATGATAGAGGATCCTTAGGCCTTATGAACCGACTCGAGGTGACGAAAGGGAAAAGGCAAAAGTATACAGAATCGGAGCTGACCAAGACTGTGGCAACAATCACCAAGGTGCTGAATCAGCTTGAGGTGAAGCTTTTCGCCCCAAAAATTTTAGCCGCTCCATTGCCAATGGGAAACCGAATGTTGAATTTGTAGGCCTACACAGGAGAGGGTGACCCGGCCAGTCACCTCAGGAATTTTTCCTACAACATCATCTTGCATAACATACCTGATGCGGTGAGATGTAAGGCATTACCAACCATATTAGTAGGGAACGCATTAGGTTGGTATCAAGACTTGTCAGACAGAACTATAAATATTTTTGGGAAGATGGCAAAGGCCTTCTTGGCTCGCTTTGTGGGAATTCATCCCCCGACGAGGCATACCTTGGCATTGTTGGCAATTAATTAGTAAAAAAGAGAACCGTTGAGGTCTTACACAACGTAGTTCAATGATGAATCCCTTAGGATCCCTCACCTCGAGGATTCTATGGCGTTGATAGCTTATCAGAACGAGCTCTGGCCTAGACCTCTCAACCCTACTTGGCCATAGATCCAATATCCATTATTGCCAACCTGATGGTCAGAGCCGAAGGGTATATTCATGCTGAAAAAATCTATCAGGCCAAGAGAAGAAGACAAAGAGAAGGAATCTATGAAGAAAGATGAGACTCCAAAGCCGAAGTCTCAGGCCGAGAACAAGCCCCAGGGCTATGCTAACCCCAAGCAACAGTCACACAAGTAGCAGCCACGTGCCTTAAGGTTTATTATGTTCATACCTCTCAACATTCTCCGCGAGCAAATACTGATGGAGATACAAACTCATTTCAACATATTTCTACCTCCCAAGATGGGTGGCAAGCCCGAGAGAAGGTTAAAAAAATAAGTATTGTCATTTCCACAATGAGTACGCGCACAATACAGAATATTACAAAGAGCTTCAGCAGGAGATCGAGGCTTTTATTTCCCGAGGCTATTTAAGGAGGTATGTAGTAGATAGGGCCCAGCCAAACCCAGTCCATGAAAGAGACAGGGAGAGAGAGTAGAGCCCCCCAATGAGGGCCCAAGGTGGACATAAGGCTATGATCGAGACCATTTTAGGTAGGCTCACAACTAGTGGAAAACCACAACCGGACATAAAGGCTATGTGAGAGCAGATTAGGAATAAGATGCTATACAGGGGATAACCCAAGATTTGGAGAAAATGACTTTTTCTTCGAATGAATTGGAATGGGTACTTTTTCCTCACGACGACCCTCTAATGATAAGTATTGTAATTTTCAACCTTGTGGTGAGAAGGATAATGGTGATGATTTTTTTATGGAGACGGTTTAGAGACGAACATCATTTGTGACGAAACGGGTACGAAATATTTTTTCGTCTCCATTTGAGACAAAATTCAAAATTTATGACGATTTGATAGGCCATGATCGAATTTCATCTCTGTTCCGTCTCCTTTCCAGATTGGAGACAAAAAAGAGACGAAAATGTGTCGTCTCCCTTTCTAAAATTTCTTTTCGTGGAGATACTACTCGAGGTCTTGTGGGCTTATCGTACCACACCCAGTTTTGTAATAGGAGAATCATCCTTCAGTCTAACCTTCGGCATGGAGGTTATCCTTGCAGTGGAGATTGGTTCTCCCACTAGTAGAACCTTGATCCACAAAGAAGAGGAGAATAGGCCCAGGATCCGAGAAGAATTGGATTTGGCTAAGGAATTATGTGCAAAGGCTCAGGTCATAATGATAACTAACAAGAAGGTTATGGAGAAGGCCTTTGCAAAGCAAGTAAGACCTAAAACCATCAAAGAAGGAGACCTGGTCCTCAGAAGAGCTATATTTTAGCCGACTTCAAATGGGAAGCTGTCTCTTAACTAGGAAGGCCCGTACCAGATAGTAAATAAGATCTAACCTGGAACTTTCTACTTGGTAGATAATAAATATGGAAAATAGCTGAGGAATGCTTGGAATACTGAGGATCTGAAGTGATATTTTGTATAAATAATAATAGACGAGTATTTTTTTAAATGACAATTTTCTCATCTCAAAAGGTTGTAAATTGTATGCTTATCTTTTAGATACTTGTTTAATAAGCCCTACAATCTATAACGAGGGTGGGATCATAACGATAACACACCCACTGCTTGATAAAGATTGAGATAGCCATTAGCCAAACTGCGTGCGAGCCACGCTTAAAAGTCCAAACCAATATGAGTTCGTGATGGTAACACACTCACAAACTCAACGAGGACTAAAGGATCTCCTAACACCCGAACAATAGTTGAGGATGTAACGATAACACATTTAACTAAGGGCCATCTCGGACTTAATAACCAGCCTGAGGTCGTGATAGAACACACTCACTGATACATTTCAATAAGGACGAGTTCGGACCCATTGTCTATATGGGATCGTGATGTAACATACTCATGGGCAAATAAATTTGAGGGTTAAAGCGACTACCAGAGGACAACCTAAGCTTACTCTTTGAATCTCTAATGGATATGTCGTAAAAACGATTTGTTTTTAGAAAACATAATTGACTTGAGCTCAAGGTTAGTTTGACACTCTTGGCCAATTCTTTAAAAGGAAAGTTTGATAAAATCTGCGATTTTAAAGGTCTTACTTGGGAGTTAATACATTTAACTATGCACATTCAATCAACTAAGAAAGAATTGGAACAAGAAATAAATTCATTTATTAGAGAAATGAGATTATATCATCTGAGTCATCACTGCCTCAATTACATCAAAAAAGAGGAAAAAAGGGAGACGGGGATCCTAAGATTTAGGCGGTGGAGCTCGGCTGAAGCTGGCAACATTCATCCCGACCTGATTGGGCATATCATGTAACGACCCAGCTAAGTGAACACCCCGCAGGGCAGAGGCACACCAGTGACGTCACATAAGTTGATATTGTCCGCTTTGGAACACCCCGCACTTAACGTACGAGCGTGCCCTCACGGTTTTGTTCCCCACGTGTTACCACGTGAAAAGGCCTCAACTCGAATATAAGGGGACACTTCCCACTATATATTCAATGGTCTCAGCTTGTAACCTTTTGATGTGGGATGGGTTCACCACATCCGCCCCCACTAGGAGGACCCAGCACCCTCGCGGGTCACTAATACAAAGGAAGGCCCGCTCTGATACCATTTCTGTAACGACCTGGCTAAGTAAATACCCCACAGGGCAGAGGCACACCAGCGACGTCACATAAATTGATATTGTCCGCTTTGGAATACCCCGCACTTAACGTACAAGCGTGCCCTCACGGTTTTGTTCCTCACGTGTTACCACGTGAAAAGGCCTCAACTCGAATATAAGGGGACACTTCCCACTATATATTCAATGGTCCCAGCTCGTAACCTTCCGATGTGGGATGGGTTCACCACATATCATCCATATCATCCTCACCTTAAAGAGAATTCTCCTCAAACCCTTCACCATCATGCTCTCGGTTAAGGAATCTCATGAACTCCTAGGCAGCCTCATTTGCTGATGGATCAAGGTCAGGGATCTACCTGAATTCTTGAGGTGGGGGCTCGGTGATGTCGTTGAAACCTGACTTTACCTCGTCCTTATGAAAGATCCTGGCGAATATTCTCGACTTCATCTACTCGTTAAAGTATCCCTTGACGTAACCAAACCTGGCTATGCCTTGGGAAAAGCTGGCCACGAACTGGTCCCCCTCTGAACTATTCTTGAAGCTCTCAATGGCCATATCCCCATTAGGACCAACCCTTTCGATCAAGTCTTTGAGCTCATTTTCCGCCTCTACCATCTTAGCCTACTCTTAAGGGAGACGTTATATTGTTGTTGGGTGTTTAATTTACATATTATTCCAACACCTTTTTACTTAATTTTTATTAAGTTCTCGGGTGATCTATGAGCAATTTTATGGGTTTTGCATTCTTTTGTGGTCCAGGTGAAATCTGTGAGAAAGTCTGAGTTTTTTAGCAAAAATTGGAGAGAATTGCCAAGGACTAAGGTGCACAAAACCTGAGAAGTATTGGATTTGAAATTAATAGTTGTCTAGTCATAGCGCAGCTGCGCTGCGTCGCAGGAAATTAAAAGGTTTATTTTTGTAAAATGGCAAGAAAAGAAGGAAACCCTAGGAGATGAAAAAGAAATAAATATGAGAAGCAAAGAGAGCCATTTTCTGCAGAACAACGTGCAAGATGAGGAAAAAAAATGCAAGGAGATTTGAAGTTGATGACGGAGAACGCTTTGGAGATAGATCTTTGCCACGATTCTTCTTAAAATCTCTAGTTTTCCTCTTTCTCTCATCATGAACTACATTCAATTTTGGATTTTATTTACTTTTGTTATTATGTTCTAAACTATTTTTCTAAGGCTACAATGTAGCCGGATTATGAATGCTTGAATTCTTTTGGTTTTAATTGATTGATGACTATTCCAATATATGTTGAGTATTTCAATCTAAACTTAATGCTTGTGATTACTTGGTCAAGAATTGCATAATTTGTGGTTTGGTTTGAGACTGAGAAGTAATAATCGAATTAGACTGCGTTTGAAATACCATTAAATCGTCATAAGATAAAGATATTTATGAGATCCAGTGCAACACTTGAATTTCTAGGGCTTAATGAGTTACATAAGTTCACAGTTATCACAGAGATGTAGTAAGCTTGTTTATTGGGATATGTTGTTAATGCTTGAGAAATATTAATAACCACCTTAGCAAAATTGCTGGCAACATAGAGAGTAGACATCAATTGATTTCAATCCATATATTCAAATATGATTAATCTTGGTGAAGTTAGAACCCCTAGAGTGTTTTAATTCTTGATTTATCCTCTTTATTAATTTCGTATTCGCTTTAATTGTTAATTTCAAAGTACTTTATTTAGCAGTTTTCATTTACGATCTCTTAATTTCGGTTGTCCAAATAAAATTAACGCTAGATTAATTTTGGTAGTTAGTAATTACAGTCCTCGTTAGAATGATCGCTACTCATTACTTTACTACTTGTTGCGATATGTACACTTGTGTTAGATTTCACACAACAAATTTTTGGCGTCGTTGCTGGGGAACTGTGCCAATTATTAATATCAATACCAAATAGATTTAATTTTACTTTGGATTTTATTTTATTTTGTTATTCGTTTTCTTATTTTTGGCACTTGCGTTTCAGGAACATAATCTTTTAGATGCATGCGAAAGTTGGGAAGTAGTAAATTGCTGCCTTTCGATCTTAAAATAGAACGAACCTATCAGAAGAATAGAAAGGAGAAAAGAGCTACTACCCATCATCTGTAAGAGACCTTGGCTGAAATCATACTAGGACATGAAGGAAATAATCTGGTAGATAATCAGGAAAATCTACCTAGAACACTACGAGATTACGCGTTGCCACCCATTGGTATCCAGCCTGTGATTAGAAGGCCAACAATTCAAGTGAATAATTTTGAGTTGAAATTAGTAACGCTGCAGTTGATTCAAAATATCCTATTTCATGGACTACCTTTCGAAGATCCTAATTAGCACATTGTGAATTTTCTAGAAGTTTGTGGTATTGTTAAGTATAATGGAGTTACCGATGAAGCCTTGCACCTTCGTTTGTTTTCTTTCTCTTTGAGGGATGAAGTTGTGGAGCGGTTGAATTCACTGCCTTCAAATTCAATCACCACATGGGATGACTTAGTGCACAAATTATTATTGAGATTCTTCCCACCTATAAAGACAGCGAAGCTGCAAATTGAAATTAATAACTTCACTCAGCATGAAGGAGAAACTCTGTGTGAAGCATAGGAAAAGTATAAGGCTTTGTTGAGGAAGTGTCCCAATCATGGAATACCCAAGTGGCTGCAAGTTCAAAATTTTTACAATGGGTTGAGAATACAACGAGAACTTTGATTGATGCATCAGCAAGAGAAGCTCTGATGAATAAGACAGCAAATGAAGCTTATGAGCTGCTTAAAGATATTGTCTTGAATAATCTTCAATGGTAAAGCGAGAGAGTCACACCGAAGAAGACAGTTAGGGTCCATGAGATTGAAGCCATAATTGTTTTGACAGCAAAAATTGACAGTCTGTCTAAATAGCTGCAAAACAATAAAGTGATAGCTAATGTTATTCAGGTAATAGCAGTAGTGTATGAGTTTTGCTGTAGTCCATATTTTAACTTAGAATGCCAGGTTAGTAATCCATTTGCACAAGGCACGTCGGAACAAGCACAATATATGGAAAATTTTAATGGGCAGCAACACAATCAATATTCCAACATATATCATCTAGGATTGCGTTATCATCCAAATTTGTCATATAAAAATATGCAAAATGTATTGCGCCCTGAACAGAATAAACCACCATTAAAGAATAAGGTGAATTTAGAGGAAGTAATGGCACAATTAGCGACCTCGTAGACTCAGTGCATTAATGAAACCAGGACTGCTCTTCAGAATCAATCCGCACAAATCAGAAATTAGTGAGAGCTAAGAAGAATAAAAAAAGCAAAACGAAGACTGAGGAGAAAGAGGTAGAGAAAGTAGAAACTCAGCCACAATCTTTGCAGGAGCCACCTTTGGTAGTACATTTCCTTCAACGACTGAAGAAGAATAAGCTTGACAAGTAGTTCGCTAAATTCCTTGAAGCTTTCAAGAAACTCAACATCAACATACCTTTCGCAGATGCTCTTGAACAAATGCCAAGTTATGTGAAGTTTGTGAAGGATATTCTTTTAAATAAAAGGAAGCTTGGAGATTACGAAACAGTTATACTTACTGAGGAATGCAGTGTTGTCCTACAAAAGAATCTGCCACAAATGCTCAAGGATCCAGGGAATTTTACTATTCTATGCGAAATTAGCAATGTTATTTTTAAGTGAGCTTTATGTGATTTGGGTGTTAGTATTAACTTAATGCCTTTGTCTATCTGCGACAGTTAGCTGATCATTCACTAAAGCATAGCTGATCATTCACTAAAGCACCCAGAGGAGTCATTGAAGATGAACTTGTCAAGATCGATAAATTTATCTTTCTCGCAACTTTCCTAGCTCTTCACATGCAGGAAGACAAGGACATCCCCATCTTTATGGGGAAACGATTTTTAGCAATAGGGAAAGCACTTATTGATGTTCAAAAAAGTGAGATTCGATTGCGGGTACAAGAAGAAGAAATGGTTTTTAATTGTTTAAGGTTATCAAGTATCCAGAAGCCAGTAACAATTGTTTTCGTATTGATGATGTACAAGCTATAGTGCCTAGCCATGTAGGTCAACTAGATCCCTTGGAGGCTAGCTTAGTACAAGATGGCTTGATAATTTAGATGACAAGGAGGTGCAAGTATATGTGTGCTGGATGGACTTGTTTAAACCTAACATAAGGAAATACTTTGAAGACTTGGGACAAGGCTTCTTACGCCTCACACCGTCCATTGAGCAACCACTAACTTTGGAGTTAAATCCATTACTAACGCACCTGCACTACATATACCTGGGTGAATCAAATACATTTGCAGTCATTATCTGTTCTTCGCTCTCTAAAGGTTAAAAAGATAAGTTATTGAGAGTGGTGAGAACTCACAAATCTGCAATTGGTTGGTCTCTAGAGGATATCAAAGGGATTCATTCATTTATGTGTATGCATCGTATTCTGATGGAGGATGACAGCAAACCATCTATTGACACACAAAGGCGACTCAATCCAACCATAAAAGAGGTGATAAGAAAAGAAGTTTTGAAATGGTTAAATGCAGGAGTTATAGCTCATGGGTAAGTCCAGTACAAGTTGTACCTAAGAAGGGAGGCATGAAAGTTGTGAAAATGAAAACAATGAACTTATTCCTACAAGAATTGTTACCGGATGAAGGGTGTGCATCGACTATCAAAAATTGAACAAGGAGATGAGAAATGACCACTTTCCATTGCTTTTTGTTGATCAAATGCTTGACAGGCTAGCAGGATATGAATATTATTATTTTCTATATGGCTACTCCGGGTACAACCAAATAGCCATTGTACTAGAAGACTAGGAGAAAACTACGTTTACATATCCTTATGGTACATTCGCTTTTTAGAGAATACCATTTGAATTATGTAACGCACCAGGTACTTTTCAGAGATGCATGGTGGCGATCTTCTCAGATTTGGTAGAGCGATGAATTAAGGTATTTATGGATGACTTCTCTATTATGGGCACTTCGTTTGATAATTGCCTATCCAATCTGAGATTAGTGTTGCAAAGGTGTGAGGAAACCAATTTAGTTCTCAATTGGGAAAAGTATCACTTCATGGTGCATGAAGGTATTGTGTTGGGGTATCGTATCTCAACTAAAGGCATTGAGGTTAATCGTGCAAAAATTGAGACAATAGAAAAGTTGCCAGCGCCAACATCTGTGAAGGAGGTTAGGAGTTTTCTAAGACATGCAAGGTTCTATAGGAGATTCATCAAAGATTTCTCAAAGATTGCCAAGCCGCTTTCAAATCTTCAGGCGCAGAGTGTTTCGTTTGTGTAGGATAAAAACCGTGAACATGCATTCATAATGATTAAGAAGAAACTTGTATCTATACCTATTGTAGTAGTACCTGATTGGGAGTTATCATTCTGTTTTAACGTCGACAGCCCGACGTAGCCTCTCTTTATGCGGAATTGAGATGAACACTGGTTTTTTGCTTGTCAAAAGCATCATCCTAATAAATCTTCAACCGTTGTTTATTGATCTTGAATGTCCACTTCTCTGGATGGTTGACCTCTACAGCACCGTAAGGGAACACCTTAGTTACAACAAAAGGACCTGACCATCTTGACTTTAGCTTTCCAGGAAATAGGTGAAGCCTTGAATTGTATAAAAGAACTTTATGTCTAGGGGAGAACTCCTTTCTTGAAATATGTTTATCATGCCACACTTTTGTTCTTTCTTTGTAAATCTTTGCATTCTCGTACGCTTCATTCCTGAACTCCTCTAACTCATTCAACTGCAAAAGTCTTTTTCACTTGCTGCCTGCATGTCTAAGTTCAACTACCTTATCGCCCAATATGCCTTGTGCTCCAGCTGGACTGGTAGATGACATGTTTTCCCATAAACCAATCTGTAAGGTGACATCCCAATTAGTGTTTTGAATGCAGTGCGGTATGCCCAAAGTGCATCATTAATCTTTTTAGCTTATTTGCAAGTCATGTTTGTTATGTTTAACTTTTAATTTTTATGGTTACTACAGGTTCAAAACAAGTTTGGGGGAAGCCAAGCAAAAAAAGAGCTAAACCAGGTCATTTTAGAGACAAAATACTCAAACAATGGTGTTTGGATCGTGTGGAATGCGTGCATGGGAGAGCAAAGAAAAAGGAATAGAGCTATGAGGCAGCGTTATTACACTAGAATATACCCCAGCTGTGCTGACGGTGTTTAAAAGTTATATTCTTGAGGAGCTGTTAGAAGGGAGAAGAGTGCAGGCATAGCGCAGCTACACTAGCGTCCTTTATTTTGACATTCGAAAAAAAAATTCAGAATTTTAAATTAACCTAACCTCCTCTATCTCTCTTCACCGCCGCTACCATCCTCACACAAACAACACTCACGAAAACAACAAAAAAAAACAATCCCTTTCTCTCAAACATAAACCCTCATGTCTCTCTCTCTCCCTAACGTCTCACTCTCCCACTCATACTCTCCTTCTCTACCGTCATTCCCTCTCTACTCCATAACAACTGACGGCAGGGCTGGGAAAGTTTAGTGGCTGCAAGTTAAAGGCTGTCGGCGGTGACTGAGTCAACCCATACCACCCACGTAAATTCCCTTATTGTTTCTGTGTTGTGGGATAAATTTTTTTTAAAAAAAGATAGAATTTTTTTGTGAAGCAGCGCGCGAGAAGGGGCAGCTAGACCCGAAGAGGTTGTCCTCGTTTGTGTTTGGGGTTATCTTTGTGATTGTGAGTGTTGGTGGTCTATGATTTGGGTAGAGTATGTTGTGGGTATTGCTTGCACACTACCTATTTGATTAATGTCCACAACAAGGCATAAAGATTCGTAGAAATCTTGTTATGTTCAGGACTAATTCTCTTGTGAACCTACGTGGTGGGTGGGTGATTTATGATTGCATTGTACTTTTCAGGTTGTGTTATGGTGGTGGGCGGGCCATACATTGCTTGTATTTGAGTTTTGAGTTGAATGGTTGAAAGTGTAATTGTTGGTGAGCAGTAACAACGGTTAGATCTCATTCTCCATAGCAGGATGCACTTGCCGCTAGACAAGAGGTAAGCTTTAATTATATGGAAAAATTGGCCAGCTCGATGGAAACACCACCAGCGCCTGTTTTCCCACCATTTCCACCTGCCAGTCACTACCGCCTGCCGGAAAATGACTGATATAGCCCTTCAGAGAAGTCCTCTGCTTTTATTTGTTTAATTTTGTCATTGAGAACAATGTCTACTTTAAAAGTTTGGGGGTGGTCATTGTGTGTTTACTTAGTGAACTTGTTCTACGTAGTATTAGTGTGTTTAGTTTTGTTTTTTTTCTTTTGCATGTGTTTTGTTATTTTATTTCCCTAAGAAAAAAAAGAAGCCAGAAAAAAAGCAAAACATTAAAAAGTGATGTTGAATGATGACAAATTAGGCCGATGATGAGTAGAATTGAAAGATGTTTTAGTAATGAGGATGTTTGACTGAAAAATAATTTTGTTTCATTGACAATCCCCATCTATTGCGCACTTAGCCTCGCCTAGTCAGCTTGTTGTTTAGAGAAGGTTTATGTGACTTTAAGTGAACAGAAACATGATCTTAGGACTTTAGAACTTGTTTGATTGTCACTCGAGGTAAAATCCTAGGTTGCATAGCATTAGAGAAATGATTTAAGCCATCTTTGGACACTTTGAGCCTTTCAAGCCAACCTGTGTAATAATTGAATATCCCTAGTCCACCCCTTTAAGCCTGAATTAGCCTTTTCTTTCTTTGTTCAGCTTGTAATAGCTTCCTTAGCCTTTCAAGTTTAATTTCCTAGATAATAACCTTCTTACTCGTAGCATGTAATTATTCTAGGATGATTATTTGGAGCTATGCTTATGTTGTAAGATGAAAGGTGTTATGACTGGGTGATATTGTTTGTTGCTCGTGAAAAAAAAAGAGAAGAAGAAAAAAAAATCAGAAAAGAAATTGACATGAAAAGAAAAAGAGCCATACTTCTCGTAGTTAATGTAAAAATGCAAGTTTGTGGGAATGTGGGCTCTTTGTGTTTTTGTAAATGTTGTGGTTGAATGCTGAGAAAGTAAAAAGAAAGACGAAAAAAGGAGATGTGTTGATCCATTTGTGGGTGTGAGAAGTAGAGTTGGCATGAGCTCCATTGAAATCCTAGAATGGTTATGTGCTATTGGGTAGTTTAGCCATACATTGATATCTATTATCCTACTTGACCCTAGCCATTCATTACTACCAAATATAAAGTCCTAATGATCTTTGATGCTATGACTGACCTACATTAGTGGAGTATGACATGGAAAGTAAGCCTATGAAGTCCTAAAGGAATTGAGAGTAAAAGATCAACATTGATAATTCATTAGCTTGCATGAACTCATCCGGGTACAATTGATTGGGGTAGATGCTATACACACTTTCACTTGTGGGATTTGAAGTAAGATGAAATTTATTTTGAAGTTGATATTCTTCGTGCTCATGATTTTTGAAAGACCCTTTGCGGTTGAGTTTTGAAAATTACTACTGATGCCATGGAAAGTTGACTATCCTATAGCATTACTCTTATGAGTTATTTGTTGAGTCCTTAGTTTTTAGGTTGATTTTGTTTTAGTTGTGTGTTTTGCTTGAGGACAAACAAAGGTTAAGTTTGGGGGTGTTTAATTTACATATTATTCCAACACCTTTTTAGTTAATTTTTGTTAAGTTCTCACGTGATCTAAGAGCAATTTTATGGGTTTTGCATTATTTTTGTGGTCCAGGTGAAATCTATGAGAAAGTTTGAGTTTTTGAGAAAAAATTGGAAAGAATTGCCAAGGACTAAGGTGCACTGAACCTGAGAAATATTGGATTTAAAATTAATAGTTGTCCAGTCATAACGCAGCTGCGCTGCATCACAAGAAATTAAAAGGGTTATTTTTGTAAAATGGCAAGAAAAGAAGGAAACCCTAGGAGATAAAAAGAAAATAATTTATGACCTATCAGGTCCCTTATCTTTTTCGCTATTGTCTAGTTGGTCCTTCATTTTTAAAACGACTATATGTTAGTCTTTTATTTTTTAAAGTTATCCCACCGTTGGTCTTTATGTAAAAAATTTAACGGATTGATCACATGTACGACATGTGAGCAAATATCAAGGGCATTGTCATCTTTTTACCATAGTCAGCATATTTTCCCTATTTCTTACCCAATACCCAATTTAAAACCCAAAAACTAAATTCCTAAATCCCTAAAGGCCTAAATCGGTTATCCTCAAATCCCTAAATCCCTAAAAACTTAGTGCAGTATCATGGTTGAACTTCAATTTTTTCTTTTTCAGCAAAGTTTTGCATGAAAAAGTTTTGAGCATGAGAATATAAGTCATACAAGTTACGATCTAAGGGCTGTCCATGATTAGCTTGTATGAAAGATGAATTCTACTTATGCAATTCCTTGAGCAAGAGTTGTGGCAACTTTCATTCTCATGGCCCAATCCAAACTCCTAACACATCTGGGAATATAGTGCAACCATCTATCAAAGGGTCCATTCGCAATAAACTCACATACAATGTAGCAATCACACAATTACCATGATGATAGCAACATCCTTTCATAGCCACCAAGTTTGGATGATGAAGTCTTGCGACCTTTCCTATTTTAGAATAGAACTCATTTTTCCTCTTAAAGCTAGATATCTTCAACCTTCTAACAGCCACTCTTGAGCCATCAGGTATAACCCCAGTATATGTCCCACCTGTTTTGGCATCCCCAACGAGACGATTTCTTTCACTGAAGTTCTTAGTAATTGACTTTAGTTCTTCACGATTAACAATTTTCTAGGAAGGAGGGACTAATGCTGACGCTGCCGTATTAGATAGCTTTTGAGACCTTCTACGTCTCTTACTACGCCTATAGACAAGGAGCCATACCACAATAGCAAAGGGATTTGGGGGATTTGGGGCTACACGATTTAGGGATTTGGGTTTTGGGTTTTAAATCGGATATTAGGTAAAAAATAGAGGAAAATATACTGACTACGGTAAAAAGATAATACTACCCTTGATAAAATGGCTCTCGTGCCGTGCATGTGATCAATCTATTAAAATTTTGATGGAAAGACCGACGGTGGCACAACTTTGAAAGATAAGGGACTGACATATGGTCGTTTTGAATATGAGGGACCAACTAGACAATAGTGAAAAAGATAAAGGACCTAATAGATCATAAACCCAAAAGAAAATAAACGTGAGAAGCAAATAGAGCCATTTTTTACATAAAAACATGTCAGAGGAGGAAAAAAATACAAGAAGATTTGAAGTCGAAGACGGAGAATGCTTTGGAGACAAATCTTTGCCACGATTCTTCTTAAAATCTCTAGTTTTCCTCTTTCTCTCATCATGAACTACATTCAACTTTGGATTTTATTTACTTTTGTTATTATGTTCTAAACTATTTTTCTAGGGCTACGTTGTAGCTGGATTATGAATGCTTGAATTCTTTTGGTTTTAATTGATTGATGACTGATAGGGGTAGGGCTCCAGCCTTGGAAACTCAGCTTTGGTAATAATGTTATGCCCTATCTTTCTTCAAGCCCTGGACCAGCCGGGCAAGGGCGCATACAGGGGCGCCAGGAGGATAAGGATAAGATCGAGGAGACCAGATAAGGAAGGACTCATAGGCGGTATGATCACCGTGGGTTATTGAACGAAGAAGGACTCTTAAAAGTCCTGATTCTGGAGGAATTCTCATTTGTTTAGGGAACTTCCTTACTACAAGTATAAAATAGGAATAGTTCCACGGTAGAAGGTATACAAAAATATCTATCCCTCATCACTTGAAAGCTTTATTCCACGTTAACTGACTTGAGCGTCGGAGTGGGCACCGCGTACCCCCCTCGGTTATTTTGTTTTGCAGGTTCAGGTCCGGCGTAAGGAGCAACTTGAAGCAGCTAAAGTTTTTTACCTTAACAGTTTGACGCCGTCTGTGGGAAGCCATCCAACAACCCCACTGAGATACCATGATGGTTCATACACGAAGTCAAGCCAATACCGGGGGGAACCAGAACCCTCCTAAGGAGCATCAGGTTCCTAAAGGTATTGCTTCTCCAGTAGCTCCCGTCCCCTTCAACACGGGAGTACTAGGGGAAGTTGCCACCTCAGTTCCACCGGTATTTGTTCCAGGATATATGTCGTCCTTATCCCAGCAGGTTGACTTGCCCACTCTGGTGCAGTTATTTAATGGTCTAAGATGAGCTTTTAACCAGTTTCTCCAGACTCAAGGGTTGGCACGTCCGAAAGTCGCTCATCTTTAGAGGAAAGATCTGATAACAGGGAATCCGCCCCAGGCCCCGGCTCTTTCGGTGGATACAATAGCCTCGGTAGAGCTGTAGGGAAGGCCGTGCAAGAAAGCCAAGAGAGACCCCCACGGCAGGAGAGACGAGAGGACACCCGTAGCCATGGGGGTCAGCATCAGGTCTTGGTGGGATAGGGTAAACATCATCCCTTTGCCAGAGAAGTTATGCGGAAGCCAATGCCATATGGGTACAAACTTCTCAATCTCCAAACCTATGACGGGACTGGGGATTTGGAGGATCACCTTACAATCTTCGAGCACTACATGACATTTCAGGACGTCCCGAATGCCATCAAATGCCGGGCATTTTCAGTAACGTTGGTGAGGGTAGCACGAAAGTAGTTCGCTGGCCTGCCAGAGGCCTCAATTCATGGTTTTGACCAGCTTGCTGGGTTGTTCCTTGCCTGATTTACTAGCAGCAATAAGCCCTTGAGACTCGTCACGTCTTTGCTCTCTATAAAGCAGTAGAAGGGGGAGACCCTACGGGATTACACCCAACAATTCAATCAAGCGGCCTTGGAAGTACCAGACGGCCAAGTACATCTGTTTAGAGGAGGTCATGACGGCCAAGAAAGAGGAAGAGAAGGGAGCCGCTAGGAAAGGAAAAACTCAGGAAGCAGGCAAGCAAAAGGGAGCCCAAGGAATCGGTCAGAAGGACAGGGTAGCAATAGCCAGGGAAGGTTTGATCGGGACTATACTCCCTTGAATATGCCCAGGGCAGAGATCTTGCATGAAATTCAGACCCACCGCGAGTTTCGTTGGCCGGCTAGGATGACTGGTAACCCAGACAAGAGGGCCAAAGATAAATATTGCAGGTACCACAAAGATCACGGTCATGACACAGAAGATTGTAAGCAGCTCAAGGCCGAGATAGAGGTCTTGGTGAGGAAGGGGCTGTTGAACAAATTTGTCGCAAGAAATCAGGAGCCCCGGAGAGAGAGAGAAAGGAGCCCCAGGCGTGATAAGGAACGCAGCACCCGACGTGAAAGGGAGCGTAGCCCCAAACGTGAAAAGGACCAAGATAATCGATACGTAGGGATGGTAGATACTATAGCCGGGAGGTTCGCGTCTGGTAGAAGCAGTAGAAATGCAAGAAGGTCCTATGCTACGGTTGTAACAGAGGAGCCTGGGTATTAGGGACAGGGAGTTAAAGAGCAGTTAACATTTACTGCAGATGATCTCAAAGGCGTAATCTACCCACATGATGATCCACTATTGGTAAAGGCCCAAATTTTCGATTACATAGTCAGACGCCTGATGGTAGATACCAGCAGTTCAGTGGAGGTGTTGTTACTGAAGGCCTTCGACAGGTTGGGGATAGGGCGTGAAAGGCTTCGCCCCTTGAATGGTTCACTGTCAGGGTTCACAAGGGAAGCTTTCCATCCATAAGGGGTTATAAACTTACCCGTGACCTTGGAGGAAGGGCCAAAGAAAGTGACGATCATGGCAGACCTCATTGTCCTTGACTGCGAATCAGCGTATAATGAAATCTTGGGGTGGGTGGCACTGATAAAATTCCGGGCGGTGGCGTCACCGCTACACCAAGCCCTAAAGTTCCCAACTCCTAGAGGTGTGGCCACCATTAGGGAAGATCAGTTGGCCTCTTGCCGTTGCTATGCTGCTTCTCTCAAGATGAAAGGCCCGGAGGCTTAGGGTCCCAACGAGTCAGAAGACAAGAAGATGAAAGAACTTGCCCCTGCTAAGGAGTTGGATGAGGTAGAATTCTCAAAAGGCTGACGGATAAAAATAGGCCATGACCTCCCTCCGGATCTGTAACAAGGTATAATTGACTTCCTTTCTTATAACCTACATATATTTGCTTACAGTACGACTGACATGACAGGGGTAGATCCATCAGTGATGGTTCACAAGCTGAACGTAGACCTGATGTTTCGACTTGTTTACCAGAAGAAGCGGAATTTTGGGGAAGAAAAGAATAAGAACATTAGGGAAGAGGTCCGGAAGTTGCTGGAAGCAGGCCATATTAGGGTTGTGTAGTACCCATAATAGTTAGCCAACGTGGTCTTGGTGGGCAAGAGCCCCTGGAAGTGGCAGTTATGCGTTGATTATAAAGACCTCAATAAGGCGTGCCCTAGGATTGTTTTCCTCTGCCCCTGATAGACCAGCTAGTAGATCCTACCTCCAGTTGTAAGTTACTCACATTCATGAATGCATTCAAAGGATATAATCAAATCATGATGGCCCCAGAAGACGAGGAGAAAACAACCTTTATTACGGGCATGGGAACCTATTGTTATAGAGTAATGCCCTTTGGGTTGAAAAACGCCGGGGCTACATATCAGCGCATGGTGAATAAGGTATTTGACAGACAAATTGGGAGGAACATGGAAGTTTATGTCAACGATATGTTGACTAAAAGTAAGCACGCTTACGCCTATGTGGCGGACCTGGCGGAAACCTTTGCTACCCTGAAGCAGTATGGGATCAAGCTCAACCCAGGAAAATGCACCTTTAGGGTCTGAGCGGGCAAGTTCTTGGGCTTCATGGTTACCAGTCGTGGAATAAAGGCGAATCCATACAAGGTTCAAGCCATACTAAATTTGAACCCCTCAATGAGTGTCAAAGATGTGCAGAAGTTGGCTGGAAAGATAGCAGCCCTGAACAGGTTTATGTCCAGGTCTGCAGACAAATGTGCTCCTTTTTTCAAAGTATTGAGGAATCATAAAACTTCCAATGGATTGATTAGTGCCATGAGGCTTTTGAGAAGGTGAAGAGATACCTGGTATCGTCTCTACTCTTGTTGAGACTAGAAAAGGGAGAGGTCTTGACATTGTACCTCGCTAGTTCAGGCAAGGCAGTGGTTGCAGCTTTGATAAGAGAGGAGGATCGGCTCTAGAAACTGGTTTATTACGTGAGCAAAGTCCCGCGGGGACCAGAGCTCAGGTACTCGACCTTGGAGAGGATGTCGTTAACACTCTTAATGGCGGCACGAAAACTTAGACATTACTTCAACGCTCACACAATTCGAGCTTTGACGTATATACTCCTCAGGAAAGTACTGCAAAAGCCAGAGGTTTCTGGGCACTTGCTAAAATGAGCTGTAGAGCTCAGTCAGTACGACATCGTCTACTAGTCCCAAACAGCCATCAAGGCACAGGCCCTAACGGACTTTGTGGTAGAATGTATGGGGGACCAGATAGAGGATGATAATACTCCCTGGAAGGTACAGGTTGATGGAGCTTCGGGGAAGCAAATGAGCGGGGCTGGGATTTTAATCATCAGCCCTGATGCAACAGAAAGATAGTACTCACTCAAGTTTTTGTTTTCAGCTTCCAACAATAAGGCCGATACGAGGCACTGATAACAGGCTTAAAGACGGTTATCTTACTCGAAGCAAGAAGGATAGACATGGTTACGGATTCACAATTAGTAGCGAACCAAGTGCTGGGTGAGTATGAGGCGAAAGACTTGACTATGCTGGCCTATCTTAACAAAGTCAAAGAGCTGATCCAAGGGCTCGAGTACTTCCATGTCAGATAGGTATCACGATCCGAGAATGAAAAGGCAGACTCTCTCGAGAGGCTGGCTGTGAGTTCCTCAGAGCCGGCAGTTATAAAAGTAAACGAGGTAGAGGCCCCGTCAATTCAAGCCCCGACTCTGGAAATTGCAACCATAACTATGTGTAGGGATTGGATGCAACCAATAAATGCGTATCTAGAGGAGGGTGATCTCTTTTATGATTGGGCGGAGGCTCGGAGTGTAGAGCGACGAGCTTCGAAATTTATTATGCTGGGGGGCAGCTGTACAAGCAGGCCTATGCCTGGCCTCTGCTGAAATGCGTAACTCAAGAAGAGGGCAACCAGGTGCTCAGAGAGATACACGAGAGGGTGTATAAAAACCACTTGGGGGGCAGGGCATTGGCCAGGAAGACCCTCCGACAGGGATATTACTGGCCTACGATACAGAAGGATGCATTGAAAATAGTAAAAAAATACGATACATATCAGAGGTTCTCCAGGATACCTCGGCAGCCGACAATGGAGTTGGCCTACATGATCAGTCCCTGGCCTTTTGCCTAGTGGGGATGGGTATCGTAGGACCTTTACCTCTGGGCAAGGGCCAAAAGAAGTTTGTGTTTGTAACGGTTGACTACTTCACCAAATGGGTAGAAGCGGAGGCCTTCCCTAGAATCTCCGAATGGGCAGCCTGGAATTTTGTATAAAAATCAGTGGTGTGCCGCTTTAGGGTGCCTCGGGCCCTAATCACAGATCATGGCAGGCAATTTGACTCTAGTTACTTCTGTGGCAAATGCGAGGAGCTAGGAATTAAACTGAAATTTGCTCCTATAGCTCACCCTCAAACTAATGGGCAAGTCGAGGTAACTAACCGAACTATTTTGCAGGGCATCAAAACCAAGCTGGGACAAACAAAAGAACTATGGGTGGATATACTGCCAGATGTCCTGTGAGCTCACCGGACAACCCTGAGCACCGCAACAAGGGAGATCCCATTCTCGCTAACATTTAGCACGGAGGCAGTGCTCCTAGTGGAGGTAGGTATTCCAAATAGTCAGGTACAACCTTATGAGGAAGAAATAAATGATTAGGGACTCCGTAAGGATCTCAACCTGATTGAGGAGTTTTGGCAGAAGGCACAGATAAAAATGTTGGAGGGAAAAAGAGCCATGGCCAAATCCTTTGCCAGGAAGGTCCGACTCAAGGATATCCGAGAAGGAGATTGGGTGCTCAGGAAGGCCATCTTCAAATCCCAACCTGGACAAGAGAAGTTGGGGACAAACTGGGAAGGTCCTTATCTAGCGTCAAGAAAGATTAGGCCTGGAGTCTTTAGGTTAGAAGAACCTAGCGGAAAGGAGTTAGCTAATGCATGGAATGTTGAACATCTAAGGAAATATTTCATGCGACATCTCCATAATAATTTTAGTGAATAAATAGTATTCGATAGAAGTCTATGTAATGCTCTTTGAAATAATAAAAGCTTTGTTTCCCTCCTAAAGATTTTATTTCGCTTTTATATTATGTTTAAAGGACTCTTCTTGAAAGGTTTGATACCACAACTCAAAAGGTACCGTGCCTAGAACGGTTGCGCCCATGGATGAAATGACATCTATCTAATGGTAGGGCTATCCCCAAGGAAGACCGCGAGATCCAGGGAGAGATACTTTAAAAAAAAACCATAGGTTCAAAAGCCTAACATACATAAAGCAGAGTCAAAATAAGACTAAGATGCATGAACAAAACTCGTGAAGAGGAAAAAAGTGATGAAGCGAACTTAGAAAAGGTTTGCGTATTAACGGCCCAGGAAACTCTGGGAATGAAATTTCATTAAAAACAAAAGAATGATGTACAACGGGGGGATCAAAGCCCCTGGGTAAAAAGCAACAACTAAAAACTGGCAAGATGTGAAAGCAGATCCAGTTGAAGGGGGTGGGGCTCCTCTAATTGTGCTTGGGACCTAAGAAGAATCACAGGTGAATCTCGGGATTAGGGGGGAATTCGCCAAGGAGGTCCGACAAGTCAATTTGAATGCCTTGGCCTTGCAAGCGGGCCTGGACATTTTCCATGAGGGCAACCTTAGCATCATATTCGTTTTGTTGATGGTGGGGATGGAACAACTCCCCTAACAAAGCCTTAAAAGCATCGCTTTCCTTAAAACCGGCAATGGAAACTTCTCCATGGGGACCAACGGCCTACACCAATTGATCATAATTGGCATGGGCACCAACAGCCCGAGCAGAGGCCTCTTTCAGCTCCTTCTCGAGCTTCTTGTAGGACTGGATGGCCAGCTCTCATTCAGCAAGAATACGGCGGCAGGTCTCTTAAGCCTCTGACAATTGCGACCTCAGTACTACAGTAAGGATGTCCCCAGAAAGGGATTGGTAAAGTCTAGCCTCCTGAATGACAGTGCTTTGCTTGTCGATCAGGGCTTCCATTTTATTAAAAGTGCCCAGGTCGTTGTCGAAAGCCTTGGCACATGCCCAGTGGTGGTCCTCGAGGCGCTGTTTATGGGCTTCGGCTTTCTTCTCAGCTCTGAGTACAACTAGGGAAGAGTTGATCTCGACCCTGTCGTAAGCCACTAAGGCCTTATGAAGCATCCCATGGAGGTGTTTCAGGTCTAACCAGCTCTGAAAATAAAAAGGCGGAACATTGAAAAAAAAAGTGAAGTAATCCGATAAAAGGAAAAAGGAAAATGGAACAAATTACCTCATAGAAAGTTTCCCTAACTTCTTGATCAGCTCAGGCAATGGTAAGACGACGAGCAAAAACATGTATAGTACCACCCTACCCGTCGTCAATCTCAATCTCATCATCGAAGCCAAGGGTGGGGCCGAGCAGAACGGACCCGCCACGCTTGCGTAGGCGTGGAATGTTGATCTGATAGGCCTCGCCAAGAGGGCAGCGTTGCTCTTCCCATAATATGTCGATAGGAGGGAAGGGGAAGAAAGCCCCGAGATCGATAGGAGATGGAGGCGAAGACAGAAAATGCTTACGAGGTGGGGTCGGTGGTACTTCAGGCGGAAGAGTGGAATCAATCACCCCAGTCTTGATAGGCCCAGTGGTGGGTAAATCTGGACAGCCCAATGGAGGAACCGGGGGCCCCTCGACGGAGATTGGGTTCTCTATGCAGGGACGGAAAGCTCTTCGAGGATCTGCACCTCCACATCACCTGCGGGAGAAGCCACCCTTTTCTTTTTCGGGGCAGGTTGCCCGAAGACTTTGACCAAACGCCTTCTGGTCACTCTTTCGCCTCGGGCAGAAGTAACAAGCTCCGAGATCTTCATATTATCTATGCAGGGAAGAGCTAAACATAGTTAGTAAGGACCTCATAAATAAGTAAGAAGGTGAAAGCAGATACGATGATAAAACCTAACCCTCGGTGTCGGAAGATGAGTGGGAGGATGGAGGCTCAAGTATCTCAAGGTTTTGGGTGATAACTAAAGAAGGGACGGTAAAAGCCTTCCTCCCAGCCCTGGTACTACGGTGTGAAGAGGGCAAAGGAAGAGCCCCGACTCTCAGAGCTATGGGCCGTGGAAATAAGCCACTTGCGGCTACCCTCTTGGGATAGAGAATATTGTCGCATCTATTAGGAATGGCTCGTTCAAGCTCCTCGATGACTGATTTCTCAACTTCATTGAGGGTGGGGGGTCCTTGGCTATTTCAGGAGGAACAACCCAGATACTCCGGACTTCTCATCCGCTAGGGGAATTCACAAAAAAAAGCTTATTGCCCCAGTTCTTGGAATTGTCAGGAATATTAGCGATTAAGGGGTGATGACGGGCAGAAAAATAGTGCCAGGCAAAGGATTTGTCGGTGGTCTTAAGATAATGGTAGAAGAGGAAAAGCCTGGAAGTGGAGGTATAGCCCAACTCCTTCAACAAAACGTAAAAACCCACAATGAGCCTCCAGCTGTTGGGGATGATCTGGGTGGGGCTAATTTGGAGGTAGTTGAAAATTTCTACCAGGTAGGGCGGCAGAGGCAGATGACCTATAAGGAGTTGTTCATAGTAGAAGGTAACTTCTCATTGGCCAGGCCCACAGGCGGACGCCGGCCTACCATCACTCAGGACACGGACCTCAAAGTCAGAAGGAATGGCTTTTATGCCCTTAAAGTGGGTGATGGATTTCTCCTGGGTGGTACAAACCTTACGCTCGGTACCAAAAACCAAAAGATCATCAATTCTAACAGGACCCAAGGGCGTTGCGGCTGTTCGGTGGTGGGGAGACTTAGACCTAGGTCTCTTGGAACTCCTTTTAGTACCTCTAGTAGGAGAAGGACTCTAGGAAATTGGAACGGCGGCAATGGGTTCGGAACTCTTAGGGGTGTGGGGGACATCCCTATGACCGTCACTGGAACCATCGGCGGTGCCTGACTGAGGAGACCTATCCATTGTTGGAAGAAAAGGGAAAAAGCGTACCTAAACAGTGGTTGGGGGTTCACGTAGGGCGTAATGAGCGAAAAATGGCAAAGGAATAAGGAAAGCTAAAGAGCAATGGGATGCAAATGAGGCATGGCTTGGGGAGGACTCCCTTTATAAAGGACCCCATGGGGCCCCACAGTGAGCGGTGGCAAAGTTGAAGGAACGTGCACAGTGAGCGATTGTAACGGCAAGTAACCATTGAGGAAGATGAAGAGCCTCAGTGTTGTAACAATCCCCTGACCTGTGAGCCAGCTCAGAGGATTGAGGGGGAAGATGATAGGGGTGGGGGTCCAGCCTTGGAAACTCAGCTCTGGTAATAATGTTCAACCCCGTCTTTCTTCAAGCCCTAGACTTGCCGAAGCCGCCGGACAGGGGCGCATACAGGGGCGCCAGGATGATAAGGATAAGATCGATGAGACCATATAAGAAAGGACTCATAGGTGGTATGATCATCGTAGGTTATTGAACGAAGAAGGACTCTTGGGAGTCCTGATTCTAAAGGAATTCTCATTTGTTTAGGGAACTTCCTTACTACAAATATAAAATGGGAGTAGTTCCATGGTAGAAGGTATGCAAAAATATATATCCCTCATCGCTTGCAAGCTCTATCCCACGTTAACTGACTTGAGCGTCAGAGTAGGCACCGCGGGTACCCCTCTCGGTTCCTTTGTTTTGCAGATTCAGGTCCGGCTTAAGGAGCAACTCGGAGCAGTTAAAGTTTTTTACCTTAATAATGAGTATTCAATATATGTTGAGTATTTCAGTCTAAGCTTAATGCTTGTGATTACTTGGCCAACAATTGCATGATTTGTGGTTTGCTTTGAGACTGAGAAGTGATAATCGAAATACACCGCGTTTAAAATACCATTAAATTATCATAAGATAAAGATAATTATGAGATCTAGTGTAACACTTGAATTTCTAGGGCTTAATGAATTTCATAAGTTCATAGTTATCATAGAGATGTAATTAGCTTGCTTATTGGGATATGTTGTTAATGCTTGAAAAATATTAATAACCATCTTAGTGAAATTGCTGACAACATAGGGAATAGACATCAATTGATTTTAATCCATAGATTCAAGTAGGATTAATCTTGGTAAAGTTAGAATCCCTAGAGTATTTTAATTCTTGATTTATCATCTTTATTAATTTTGTATTCGCTTTAGTTGTTAATTTTAAATATACTTTATTTAGCAATTTTCATTTACGATCTCTTAATTTCAGTTGTCAAATAAAACTAACGCTAGATTAATTTTGGTAGTTAATAATCACAATCCTCGTGGGAACGATTTCTACTCATTACTTTATTACTTGTTGGGATACGTACATTTGCGTTAGATTTTTGCACAACAATCGCATTAATCAAATTCTAGAAATACAACAATAAGACAAAAATATTCATGCATGGAACTTTAAAACGTAAAGTATGAAATATCTACTTGAACATCTGAATAGTTCACAGTCTAAATATAAAAGCAAATAAAGTTTTCAAGAATACCTTTCTCGTAAGGAACGAAATGAATAAAACTTTACCTTTGTTGAGAAATTTGATCCACATGCTTGGAATGAGCTTTTGCTCCTTGACTCTTAGCTTCCCCTCTATTCTAAATTATAGCTTAAGTGTTGATCAAGTTGTGGGACTTAATCTTGCTAAACTAAAAGAAAAAACTATTTGAATTTCTTCAAATAGGTGAAGCTTACTCGTAAGAGAGAAATAGAGAGATCTCAAAGGAGATGGTGCAATTGTAAAACTTAGGGTAGAGGCCTTTATATAGGAAAATCCATGAGCCAATTCTGTCTGAAAATAGAATCCTAATAGGCAAAGAATTAAGACTTTGAATTATCCTTTAATTCCATAATTAAATAGAAAATCCTTTTCCACCTTGCATTCACACTGGCCTAGCAATCTAAGCCCACTAATATGCCTAAGGCTATGTAGGGTGCCTAGCCCACTTTCTCCAAGCCTAGGCTCGTGTGTTATGACTATGGTTCAACCCACATGCTCTATCCAATTAAATTAATTAATTCTAATTAATTCCAAAGTCCAAATCTAGTCTGCTATTTAAGAATAATACTATTCTTCTATCATGGAAAAATTATCTTAAATATTTAGTAGCCTATAAACTTTAATTAATTTAATTAATTAATTATTTAATTATCATTTAATAATTATTTAATTCAAAATTCAGCCTACAATCAAAATAAAAAATATCTTCCACAAATAGGAAATTCTATTTATGATTTCTAATTGTCAAAGGATTAAATCCTCTTTTCAATTTAGTAATTCTTTATTTTAGTAAATACACTTATAAGGTAAATGGCTAGAAGGGGGACCAAAGATATAATTATTCTTCCACTGAAAATAACCAAAATATTATCGCTAGTCTCTTAGCAATATTTTTCCATCTTAACCTTAGTCTATTATACTAAAAGACTATGGTTGCACTGCAAGATAATTACTGTATGAACAGGAGTTAGTCAATAATATATGACGCTCAGTCTTTAGACCAACTAAGTAATATTGACCACGCTGCCCCTCTATACTCACTAATAGCCAAGAAAGGTTTACCAATTTATACTATTACCTCTTTGATTACATCATACTCCTTAGAACCTCTAACCTATAATCTAACCATCCTCCGAAAGTTAACCACTTGAAAAAGGCAGCGACCCACAAATGTAATAACTAATACATCATTTATTATTGTGCGCATAGATTCAAGATAATCAACACAGATTATTCTAAGGGAGTGATTATTATATAGATTCCTTACGGCATATGCATGATTCTCCTAACCAAGTTCGGACACCTAAACCATAGAGTTGTTGACCTATAATAAGATCTCACCTATAGTGACTCAAAATGCAAGAACTTGACTTCGTCAGTTCATCCACATATGTACAAGATTAAGAGCACTAGCCTACTTAGAAGCTTGTAGGTATAGGTGGCCTTTTTCTTTAATAGTACGTATTTAGAGTATCACACCTACAGTGGCTCGTCCAATGCATATACATACATAAATGAAGTAAGTCTAGAACTCCATCCATGATCAAGGCAGATCACCCTACTGAAAGGGAACTTATTCATAATAACTTCTATCATAGTAGAGTGCCCAGCTCTACTACTTAGTTATGGAATAGAAAGTTATGCTTAACAAGTAACCATGACTTAGACCTTTTGTACATAACCAACATGTACATATGTCAACACTTGAAACAAGGACCTTATATTCACATATATGTAATACATAATAGTCAATCACATAAGAGAGAAACATGCTCATGGAAGTAAGATGACAATAATTACTCATTACAAACATCCAAATATATCAATGACAATGTGTTAGTGTTCTTTTGGGCATACTATTCCCAACACGCTACTCAACCACTTTCTGGGCAAGCTTTTTTTGGTACTGTTCCTGACCTGTGACCTCAGATTGAAGTATCGAGACCTTCTTGTTTTCCCCATTGAGCTCCTCTTTGAGACAACCAATCTCGAGCTTGTTCATATCAGCCTGCCTCTTAGATTTGAGGTTGACCTCGGCTTATGCAGTCCTCTTAGACTAATAGCATGGGATTCCGCCTGACGGTACCATGTAAGTCAAAGCTGAAACTTGCAAAAATAAAAGGGGATACAGATTAGCCAAAGATGATAAGTGTATCGTTGCGAAGGCAAGCTGCATCTCGTCAAAAACCATCTTGTCCTCCTATTTGCGTATTTTAGGGTCTCGAGGTAGAAGTTGGACGGCGGCAGATACTTAGCCAGAGCTGGCAAGATGAGCCTTGTCTTGCTCCTTCTCTTCACTGACCTCGTTATCCTTCCTCCCATCTCTTCTAGTCTTTTTCTGCTGGGGATACTTTCAACTCGATATCCGGAGGGTTCATTAATACTGATACCCCCTTTTGAACTCCTCTTTCGGGCTAGGGTAGACGTCTCAGTAGCTACATTCTTCCCCTCGTCTACCTCTTCAAAATTAACCTCATTTGATTTGTCGCTTGTAGGCTTCCTCCTTTACCTCAATGAGATATGTGAGGCAGTGGTGGTAGGCGCTGCAGAACTCTGGGTGGCCTGGTTCTGGGTAGCTTCATTTGTTTTGGGGAGCACCTCTTTGGTCCATGGCGTAGATTCTTGCCATTTTTTCCAATAGTTGAAAGATGACAAAAAAATAGAAAAGGAAGGTTAGAACAAAGCAGTTAGAAAAACTATCAAAAGCGAGGTCAGATAGTGATCCTCAAGCCAAGGGTAAACTGACCCATCTTAGGTTTTTTCTCTAGCGGATCGTTAGGCAATAGTCTAAGGTGGAGAGTAAGAGGACCAGTAGGTTTTAGGCCAAAGAGGCTCGACTTCCAAAATTCTTTTCCACCTTAAATAGTAATCTGCGTTCATCAACATATTCTCGAGTATCATAGACTTAAGGGCGTCGGCCTCATCTTCTGTCAGGCTAGGGTTTTTGTTGCATCTTGATGGCAGATTATTAATCCAGATCATAGAGACCTCCTAGCCCCATCTCCTAGAAATAAAGTTTATTTGTGGTACCACCCCTTGTGGGAAAAGTCCCAGTTGGCGAAGATTGTGTTGTGTTCCTGAGCATAGAAGTAGAACCAGCCTCTGCCTTGGGGATTCGGCTTGGATACGAAGCATTTTCTGAACAAGTTCAAGGTTAGAATTGCCCCATTCTTGCTAGCATAAGAATAGAAGGCCACTATCATACCCCAGTCGTTGGGAGTAACTTGCCTCGAGCTGAGACGAAAGTGGTTGAGTATGTCCAAAATAAAAGTTGAGAAGAGGAGTCTGATGAACTCAAAGGCGGCATTGTAGATTGTGATCCCGTTCTTCTTTAGGAGGCAAGCCGCTTCATCTTTCCTTGTCACCCTCAGCTTGAGGTCATGAGGAATAGAACCCTCTCCCATCCTGATGTTAGCCTCTTAGGTTTTAGCCCTGCATGGCTGGGAATAGTAGGCGAATAACTTCTTACCACCCCAGGAAGATGCTATCGCTTTTCTGCAAGTGGCAGCCCTCGAGCTGGATAGCAGCTCCAAGGCTGGTAGTTGGTTTTGCTGAGTAAATCGATGACTCGAAGAAGACCTCAGCGGAAGGAATGATTAACCATAGATAGTAAGGGTATGTCTAGCCCTACCAACTGATTTAGGGGAGATCCGCCCCCACCATCAATCTCTTCCACATTAGAAAAACCTTGAAGTCGGTCATTTTCTGGCTTTTCGTCATTCCTCCTAGAACCAATAACCTCGACCTCGCTACTACGCCCATTGTCAGAACCCTGATGCTGGAAAATTTTGGCCTCAGAGCCACCCGTCTCCTCCTTTCCACCATAGGACCGAACCGAACTCGTTTGAGAATCCTCGGATTCTAACCTCACCATTTGTGAGAAAAGAAAGAAAAAAGAGAAAATGATGAAAGTCTAAGAAAATTAGATTTCAGAATGTACCTAGCTCCTAAGCCTAACGAACTGGGTTGGTGGGATAATAAAATCTCTCGAGCTGAACTTGCTGAGCTAACCAGTGAGGGAAGAAAGAAATCTTTTAGAAACTTGAGAGAAAAATAAAGGTACCTTTGAAGTCCAATCACGTCTATTTATAGACTACGAATAGTCGCCTCGAGGATACCAAACGTCGTACCCTATCAGATGTATGGGTGATGTGGTAGACACTTGATCCTACTTCAAATTTTGGCAGCTCGGTTCATGAAACTCCACTTCCAGACCCCGACCAAGCCCTTGACTTGGGGGGAAAAAAGATATGGGTATGAACCCAGGCCCAATTCAGGTAGAGCATGAAACGACCCGTGATTGACCTGTAACTTGTCATCCGACCTCGACATTAAATGGCGGATGAGACATAAATGTATTATCCAGGGGTAATAGCTTTATCAAGTAGACCAAAGCCCGGGGCAAACATAAACAATGCCCCTACCGAATTAAGCATTAAATGTTGTCTGTCTTAATTACTAGTAGATTGATAATCTTATAGTAGAACAACTATCGTACTACTAAAGTACCAAGGAAACTTCATTCAATGCTCGCATTCAAGGTAACTAAACTCTCATTAATTGCTCTTTATTTTCAGTGATTATTTGAGCTCGAATATAATAACTTATTCTCACACCGAAAAAGAATCGCGAATTATAATCCCCGTTGTTCTTTATCCTCTTTTATAGATACACACTAAACTCGGGCTAAAGTAGAATTTCAACCCTTATCACTAACAAATGTAGGTCTTAATTGGCCACGTGCACACCAAGACAAACTAATGAACAATCAATATGCACTCAGGTTGAGATCTTCTTTGGTGCACAAACTTTTTTTGGTTCTGGGTCCAATTTGTGGAAAAAGCATGTTATTTCTTTGTTGGGTAAAATGTTAAGCATGATATGTGAAAAGGTTCACTTGACCAAAAAGAAAAAAAGAAAAAAAGAAAAAAAGAAAAAGAGAGAAAGGTTCACGCCCATGATCTTTATCACAGGTGACACTGAATTGTTATATGTTAGGATATATATTTGTTATATTAAAAAAAATCATATATTTTAAAGATTATTTTGTAAGATTTTAAACTATTTTATTTAGTATAATTAATTTTAAAATAAAATTTTATATTTTTTAATATAATATTAAAATTGGGCTCTTCGAGTCTTGTTCATGGACCATTCACGTGGCGTTTGCCAATTAGGGCCTTTGGCGACAACTTTTTCAGAGAAGTGAAAAGTGGCGTTTGTCAATTAGGGCCTTTGGCTGAAAAGGTAAGTGAAAAGTGGGGTTAGCTAAGGAAAAAAAGAAGAATAACACGGGAAGAAACATGGAAAGAAGTACCAGCGCATCTCCATTTTCTACACTAAACTACTGACTATTTATTCTTTCACGCTCCGGCCTTGATTGTGTTGGAGGAATAGTTGCACCACAAGTGATTTTTTTGGAAACCTTTGGAGGGCAACAATGGGCAGCATGACCTCTTGCTTAAATAACACTCATTCTTGGAACTCTAACACAGGCAGGAACCCTAATCAACTTGAGAGCTCTCAATCAAGCAACGAAAGGCGTGATGGAAATTACACGATCCTGGTTGATCCTGTGGGGAATGAGACAGAAGTTTGGCAAGAAAATCACCCTGAAATTGAACAAATTTTCATATCACACGGGGATAAAATTTATTCTCTCCAATTCCAGTATGTTGAGAATAGAAATTCCAAAAAGTTATCAAAGAGACACGGTGGGTCATCCGGAGACAAGTTTGATGTTGTGAGTATATTTCTCTCACTCTTTTTTTCTTTTTCTTTTTTTCTGCTAGCGAAGTAAATCATTATATTTTTTTTTACTAGACAAGTAAATTATTATATATTTGTACATATTATCGATAGATATTCTTTTACTTTTCTATTAATAACATAATGGGATAACCCTAAAAGCTATACTATTACAATTCAAGGGGATTTGTGACCCCTCTTGTTCGACTCTAAGAGGAATCAAATCATTTGGTCCACAAGATAATGATCAACAGAAACCAAGAGGCTGTAACATGTCACAGTTTGTCAATTAATTTGCACATTTTTTTCCACCACAATAAACATGATGTCGGTGAAGGATTTGGACACTCTTCTAACTGAGAGTTATTCTAACTTTCTAACATTGTATCTCGGCCATTTATTCATTTAACAAAAGCATTTTTCTTCCAATTTTTATAGTTTAAAATTCAAATAAATGGTCGTAAAAAGTTAGAATAACTCTCAGTTAGAAGAGGATCCAAAGAAGTCCAAACATGATGTAGGTGGATGTCCTAATGTTGCCGGAAAATAGCCTTGTAATTTATCACGCTTGAAAATTATACTTCATTTGGTTTAAATCTGTCAAAGGTGATTAGACTACAAAAACTGAAATCAAGGTTTCTTATGTCAATAAAATTTTATATTGGTATCAATTGTATGAAAAGCTAATTGAAGTATGATTTTTGGGTCATTTTGTTAAGTATATTATCCCAATGCATTTTATGGCTCCGTTTGTTTGCCGTAAGATAACTTGATGATGTTTCCTGAAAAACATAATATTTCATAGTGTTTAGTTGTCACATTGGAAAATATTTTTTGGTGTTTGGATGTAACAGTAAAAAATTTATCAAAATTATTACTTTTTTAATTTTTTTGAAAATATTGATAATTGATCACTATTAATTAATTTGTTTATTAATATAAATTTAAACTAAATTAAAAATAATTAATTAATAAGAATCTTAATTAATACATAATAGATAAATTAAATAAATAATTCCATACATCAATAATAGCTATACAATTAATTATTATTACTTTATTAACTTCTTAATTTAAAACTAAGTTAGTTGAATAATCAATTAATAGCTAATAAATGAATAAAACATCTTAAATTAAATAAATCAATATTATTGGATAATATTAATTTATTAAATATTATTGTATTAATTATTAATTTAATTAGTTCATTAGTCACTTAATTTGAAACTAATTAATATTTTATTATTAAATTAATTAAGTTTATTTTTATTTTTAAATTAATTAACTTTTTTATTATTAAATTAGTTAATGTTTTATTATTGATTTATTTAATTTTATTTTATTGAATTTTTAAGTTTTATTATTTTATTAATAAATTTTATATTATTTTATATTATTTTAATTATTAAACTAATTAATTTTAATATAAATTACTTAATTTTTTATTATTAAATTAATTATTTTTATTGTTAAATTACTTAATTTTTGTTTTATTAATATTTAATTAAAAATATGACGGAAGGGATACGGGGTCGGGGGTGGATGTGGGGTGGGTGAATGTGGGGGTAGAATGAGTGAAAAATATTTTCTTCTCCCAAAGGACATGAAAATATTTTTCACTCTTTTAACTAAACATTTTCGGTTGGCCAAGTTTTCAGTATTACCAAACACCGGAATGTTGGGAAAACATTTTTCAGGAAATATTTTATGACAAACAAACGAAGCCTAGGAGTCCTATTATTTTATGAATGGAAGATCAATTCTTTTCTTTTTTTAATCAGAGAAACGAAGATCAATTCGCTCTAAAGTTTAGGATCTTTACCAACACTTTAGTTAAAAAATAAAAAAAGTTATTGCAAAAGATGAAAAAAATCATTATAATAGGTGTCTAGTTTAGAACAGTTTTAACTTTTGTATAAAAGTAAATCTTATTAAAATTTGTTTAGTAATTTTTTGTTAATAATTGCTCATGAAATTACTTTTTGGAAACGATTTTAAAATATTATTTATCTATTATAAAAAAAAAACCTGTTGCAATGGAGAATTTACAACGAGACCATATGCAACGACACCATATGGAACGGCTTAAGTTATTTGTAACGAATTTTTTTTTTTTTTTTTTGCAATAGTCTTAAATATCTTTAAATGTTGTAATATATATAAAACAAGTGGGAGTAATTTGTGCCATTACTTCGTTGAATATTGAAGTTCGTGACTAGCGGGATTTAACTGACTTTTATTTTGTTTTGGTTTACTAATGTGATGAATGTGCAAAGCAAGTGAAGTTGAAACGCCCAGATGAGTATCTTACTAGCATAAGGGGTTGGAGAGACAAACGTTTTATAAAATCTATCACATTTCATACAAATTTGGGTAAATATGGACCCTTTGTTGAACAGTCCAAATACAATAAGGCGTTTTACATGGTAGTAGGAGGAGACGGTCAATTCGGTGGCTTCCATGGCTCTGTAATGAATGGTATAACTTCCATTGGAGTGTATGTCAATGCAATCCCTCCCTTGCCTGCAAATAGCCTGACTACTAACTCGGGTGCGACTACTAGCTCGAGTGCGACTAGCCAGCTCGGGTACAACTAGCAGTCTAGCATGACTACCTCAAATGCATCTAGCACGAGTAGCTTAGGTGCCAATGGCGCGACTACCTCAAGGTGCAAATAGCACGCCTCCTCAATTGATGATAAATTAATTAAAAAGAAAAAGGTGTATTTTTCGTTCAATGTGTTAGATCTCTGGTTGTCTATCTAACTTAAGTTTGTGGATGAATGTTTATGTCTTTAACTGATGTCTTTGGGATCTAGATTAGCTTTCTTTCTGAACTATTTTATCTGTTCATGAAGAAAGAGCGCTCTTAGCCTGAAAAGTCGGTCTAGCCGCGAGGAATCAAGAGATCTTTGCCGGGTTGTGTGTCACTGGGAGTGAAGAAGTATCAATAAATCTCAGCATGTTTATAATTAACAATTTATATGTTTAGTACAATTGCAGTAGGACTTTTGTTAATTTATTTCATATAAATGCAATCATAGATGATGCGGACAAACTCTATGTATTCACTTATGAACTCCAAATCAAATAAGTAATCATATTTTAAGACATTGATCACTCTTTACGTCTTACGTTTTAGGGGTCTATGTGGCTAGACTGCTGATTTTAGATTGTTCGAGATAATAAATAAATTTAATAAATTTTTCTAGCTCAAAATTTAGTGTTCATGGTTTGAAGATCCCTGCACCCCTTCTACCTAGAGTTTAGTATGTAGTTCATGCATGGGCGGATCTAAAAGTTCATAGGAGTAAAATACACAATTTTTTAACTATAATTTTATTTTCCAGTGGGGGTTAATTAGTTTTATAACAAAAAACACAAAAATTTTAACGTTCTTTTTGGGTCAGTAAAGACTGTAGCCTTCGCTGGCCCCCTGTTACATCCACCTCTGAGTCCATGGCTCATTAATGAGGGCAGAGTATGAGTTCTAATGGAGTCATGTTATAAGTATCTGAAAGATTCTTCTATTCTGTTACGGAAATGACCGGCTCTGAGTGTGCATATGGATCTTACATGTACTATGTGTCATAATTAAATCATCTAGTAACAGCGAGAGGCTCGCCTTTAAAGTATCTAGACAAGAAAAGATACATAGCTTTAGTATTGCAAATGATTTGTGATACGAGATGCTATCACAGACATAAAAACGTTGTGATAATGGATGTCTGAAGAAGCGTAAAGGTATAATTTAGTCTATTATTTTTTATATAATTTTCACTTTCATCCATTATCTTTTAAAATGAACTTTTTTAGTCCATTATTTTTGGTGTAATGACACTATCATCCATTATCTTTCGAAATGAACTTTTTAGTCCAATATGTTTCACATCAATGACGCCGTTAGTCCAACTTCAAAACATATTGGAGGAAACATATTGGACTAACGGCATCACTGATGTGAAACATATTGGACTAAAAAGCTCATTTCAAAATATAATAGATGAAAGTGTCATTTACACTAAAGATAATACACTAAAAGATTCATTTTGAAAGATAATGAATAAAAGTAAAAATTAAATCAAAGATAATGAACTAAATTATACATTTACCCTCTGAAGAATATTTTCTCTTTTCCCGGCTTCTAATGTGCTCCTAGGAGTACTATTCTTAGGAATGCATGCCAAAATGCCCGTCTATGAAAATCAAATCCAGCCTGTAGGGCATGTAATTTTGGATGAGATTGTGGTATGCACACATAGAGACGAATCTAGAATATTTTATCTGTGGGACTAAGTGTTGGTTAAATTAGTTACTTAAGTAATTCTAGGAACAAAATTAACAAGATTAAATTATTTTACATGTTAAAAATAACAAGAAATTTAAAGAATTTTGTGGATCCAGTGTAGCCCCCATACCTCATTGTGTAGATTCACCCATGGGTGCACATCTGCACCTTGATATACAATGGAGGTCGATGCTATTTTTCGTATTTGAAACTTTTAATTATAAACGGATCGCTATCTAACCATTTCAGTCAACTCTTAAGTGTAGCACTTCGATCTTTAGAAACAAAAGAACCTGCCTCATTGGTTTCATAGTTTGAATAGGTGAAGCTCAAATCCACACTTAACTTTTAACCCTTGAAGATTTTGTCCTTCACTTCACTACTATCTGACATGTAATCTGGTGCTGCAATAAAAGTTTAAGCTCTAAGTACCTGACATGTAATCTGGTGCTGCAATCAAAGTTTAAGCTCTAAGAGAGTTGTTTGCTCCATTAGTTTGATTGTTCAAATACGTCTCATCACATGCAAGCGTGATTTTTTTGAGTTGTTCATGTAGTAAACAGAATCATAATTACAAGACTTGTATCTCCAACATCAATCACATTACAAAGATGTTGCAAGAGCTTATACTTTAGCCAGGAAGAGGATCACTGGCAGTTCTGTTAACATGTACTCTGGCTCTGGGTTGTAGACTATTCTATAGTACTGATGATAAAGTAGTTCGTGTTCTTTTAAGAAGAAACCATATTGCTGATACTGACCATTCTTATCTTTAGATTCAGTGTAATGCCACCGAAATGCAAAAGTGAAAAAAAATGCTAATCAATCTGAAACACATTAAAGACATGTTACTTGCCTTCCAGAAACTTCTTGATGCTGCAAACTAGCATATGAGGAGCACAATCTTGCAGAAATCGACCATGGTTATCTAACAATCCGTAATTCGGTGAAATGGATTCTGCTCTTTTTCTTTTTTCTGTAGGACTTCCACATGATATGAGAGTGAAAGGGGTTCAAGAATCCGTTTTCTTTTGATAAGGTTTAAAATCGCTTATTTTGGTTTTACCCATATTTGTAGGGTGGACCTTGAAAAAATATGAAAAATCTCCCTCTAAACGGTACATAGGATTATAATCGAATATGACTTTATGGAGAATTTTACATGCATCTGTGCAATGAAGTATGAAATTATGTTTACTTACTTTAAACTCAGTATCCATTTCCCTCCCTTTCCTATTAGGATTGGAAATCCTGAAAATTTACTAAGTGCTCAAATCTTTTCTCTTCCCCTTCTAAAAAGCAGACCATAACTATCTAATTTACTTTACCATTTTGAAGCACAGAAGCAATCATGCATCAAAACATCAAACTCAATTACATCTTTACATGGAAGCTATACATGTATATACATACACAAATATGCATATCATGAATGAAGAAATAGAAAAGAAAAACACAAAGAATACTTGAAAAATCACTTTACAACATCCAATCTAGTGTGTTTGACAGAAGGGTTATGGGAAGTTTTGAATATCAAAACCAGAGATTTCCATTCTACTATGTGGTAATTTCCACATCAACCTCACTTGCCTCCATGTCTGCATCCTTGTTCTCAACCATGTCAGGTCCTGGAATTGTAGAACAATGCAGTTCATCATAATTCCGACGAAAACCATTCATCATTGCGCGATATAATCAGTCACCTACCCACCACAAGTGTGCTCGACCAAGAAAGTGACATTGAAGATGACAAGCCTTCCTTGATCTCTTCAAATGTTGGATGTGAACCATGGCTAAAGCTGTGGGAACTACTAGACCATAGCTCTCTTGATTTCATCTTCGTGAGGAGGTAGATATCCATATCCTCGCTTTCTGATTCATCGATCTCTGTCTTGCCATCAAAAAGTTTCACTACTTGTCTCATTGTTGGTCTACTACCAGGCTCTGGATGAGTGCATAACAGGCCTACTTGAAGGACTCTTTCCACTTCCTCTTCATTGAATCCTCTTCTAGCTCTTAGTCTCTCATCAAGCGCATTGAGTAGTTCCCTTCGGCTCATAAATTCCAATATCCGATCTACTAAAGGTGGCTGGCCTTCTTCAATTGGTCTCCTACCACACATGACCTCCAGAATCAAGACTCCAAAACCATAAACATCTGTTTGTGTCGATACTCGCCCACTCCTTATGACTTCTAGTGCCAAGTAACCTATTGTTCCCACAATGCAAGTTGTGGCAGCCGCGAGATTATGGTCGTGCATTCGTGCTAAACCAAAGTCACCTAGTCTAGCATTCATATTTTTGTCAATTAAGACATTGCTGGCCTTAATATCCCTATGCAGAACTTTGGATTCCCATCCCTCATATAAGTATAAAACTGTAGAAGCTACATTTTTCAAGATTCTTATTTTGTCTTCACAATTCAACATCTTGTTCTCATCACATTCAAACACCTTCTTTTCTAAACTTCCATTTTCCATATATTCATACACCAAAATGAGGCTACCTCTCTCTTTCTTGCACCAACCTATCAACCCCACCAAATTTCTGTGCTTTAATCTTCCAAGACTCGAAATTTCAGCCACGAATTCTCTCATCCCTTCGCGATTTTCATGTGAAATTTGCTTCACTGCCACCTCTACTCTCCCTGGCAAGACTCCCTTATAGACCTTACCATTACTTCCAATTCTAATCACAAATTCATATGAGAAACTCTTTGTTGCTGCATCAATTTCTTGATAAGAAATCCTATATGGCCAATGAAAACTCTTATGGGTCTGAAAACTCTATTGTGGTTGTATATTTTGACTGATTGCTTGGTACATATTTATATACATTAAGAAGGATGTCTCCCATGTACAAAAGAATTACAATAACCCAGCATATATTTAGTCCCTTTGATCGTGGATCTGCTCTTGAATTTTGTAGCAAAATACGTGCTATGTCTGATCTTGAATATTTGCTTGATATTGACAGTTTGCTATGTCTGCTCCTGATTGTTTGTGTGATTGATCATCACACAATTTTTTCTTTATTAAGAAACCTTCCTTATCATGCCCCCCTCAAGTTGGAGGCAGAATGTGAATGAAATCCCAACTTGTTTCGGAGAAGAATAAAGGATGCTCGTGGTAGAAACATGGTGAAGAGGTCAGCAAGCTGGAGAGAGGAAGGCACATAACGAGTGATAAGGGTACCCATAGCCATCTTTTCATGTACAAAATGATAATCTAGTTTAATATGTTTGGTTCAAGCATGAAATAAGGGGTTGACAGACATGTGCAAAGCACTAAGATTATCATAAAATAATTGAAGAGGCTTGAGTAAAGGAACCGCAATGTCATGAAGAAAGAAGGCGAGATAAGTTAGCTCAGCAGTTGTTGAAGCCATAGAACGGTACTCAGCTTCGGAGCTAGAGCGAGCAACTGTAGGTTGCGTTTTAGAACACCATGAGATACAATTTGCTCCAAGAAATGCGCAAAAACCGGTGTTACGCCTTCGTGTCAATGGACAACCTGCCCAATCGGCATCAGAAAACCCACAGAGAGACAGAGGACTCTTAGAGACAAAGCGCAAACCATAGTCTTGTGTGCCCTTGAGATAACAAATGATCCGTTTAACAACTTTAAGATGTGACATGGTAGGATTATTTAAAAATTGATAGACCCGATTGACAACATAAGTGATATCAGGCCGAGTGAATGTCAAGTATTGAAGAGCACCGACAACACTCCGATAGGAGGTAGCGTCCACAAGTGTATCATCTGAAGCATGAGGCTTGTCCTTGAGAGCCATTGGAGTTGCATTGGACGTGCTTTCTATCATTCATGTCCGTGAGAGCAAATCTTTGATGTACTTCACTTGTGAGAGAAATACTCCTCCATGAAATGGTTTGATTTCAACACCCATAAAATAGCGCAATGCTCCAAGATCTTTAATAGCAAACTCTGAGCTCAATTGTTGAATGAGAGTGGTGACAAAGCGCACATTATTTCTCGTTACTAATATATCTGGTGGGGTCTAGCCCCATCTAGAATGGCCAAGTGGCCAAGTGGCCAAGTTGCCAAAGAAAGAAAAACAAAAAAAAAGAATGTTGTCAAATTGCTTTTGACAACATTCACAGCTTGATAGCCGTGATTGTTATCAAATTGATAACCTTCCAGGTTATCAATTTGATAACAATCTCTTACCACCCATGCTTCTATAAATAAGGGGTGGTGAGGAGTTGAAAGATTGCACAGACAGAGAGGAAAAATATAGAGAGAAAAGAGTGAGAAAAATAGAAAGATTATTGTGAGGAATTAATCTCCGGGTTATTTCACAACTAGGATACAGTTGTGACATATTTTTCTATAAGGGTCTTTTCTCTTATATTACTCAAATATGGGTAGTTCTAGAAATAGGACTAGGTTCACTTTAAAGAGAAAGTGAGAAATTTTTGTATCTGAGGGAACTCTCAAGTTTGGACAAAAACTTGAGTATCAATTCTTGTATTATTTTATAGTGGATTTTCTGTCGGTTTGTCCCGTGATTTTTTACCTTCTTAATTGAAGGTTTTCCACGTTAAATATATGTGTCCCATATTTCCTTTTATCTACTGTTATTATCGGATATTTCAAATTGATCATGTGGGAGGTTCGGGCCCAACAACTGGTATCAAGAGCAAGGTTAGTATTGAACAGTAATATTTTTTGTACATATTGATACTATTCATATAAACGGTATTATTCATACTTTTTATACTACTGTTATATATAATATTATCTGTACGTACAGTACTTTTGATAATTACTATATTATTGGTATATATGGTATTGTCCGTATATACAACATAGTTACTGTTTATACAGAATTTCAGAGGGAAAAATCATGGAGTCCGGTTCTAGCTCCATGTTGAAATTAATAGCTACAAATTATGAAATTTGGAGGACGATGATGGAAGATCTTGTATACCGCAAAGATCTATACGATCTTTTCAAATAAGATACAAAGAAGCCATCGTCCATGACAGAGGAAGAATGGGAAAAACTCAACAGAAAAACTGTTGGTACCATCAAACAGTGGATAGATATGAGTGTCTTTCACCACATCTCTGCAGAGAAGAAAGCTGATAAAATCTGGACAATTCTGGAAAATATTTATCAAAGAAAATCTTATCGGAACAAAGTTTTCCTCATAAGAAGGCTGGTGAATCTCAAATTAAATGAGTGACAATCTGTTGCCGATCATCTCAACAGTTTTCAAAATTTTATAAATCAACTTATAATGCTGGAGCAAACAATTGATGATGAGCTACAGGCATTATTTCTTCTGAGTTCATTACCAGACAGTTGGGAAACATTGGTGGTAACACTCAGTCATTCATCTCAAGATAACAAGCTGAAATTGAACATGGTGAAAGATAGCATGTCTAATGAGGAGATGAGGAGGAAGGATTCTGGATCAGACCAGGCATAAGCCCTTGTTACTGAAAACCGGGGAAGGAGTGTCGGAAAAAATTCCAAAGGACAAGGTAACTCCAGAGGGAAATCCAAGTCTCGAGAAAATTTAAGGTGTTACTATTGCAAGAAAATTGGTCACCTTAAGAGAAATTGTAATCTGTTGAAAAACAAAGGAGATCAAAATAAGGCAGAGAAAAACTCTACAGTTGCAGCAGTTTCTACATCAAATGATGAGTTGACACTACTTTGCTCACAAAATGACTGTAATCATGTTGCTGATCCTCAAATCGAATGGATTGTTGATTCAGCAACATCTTATCATTGTACTCCCAATAGGGATTTTTTCACTATCTACAATGCAAGAGACTTTGGCATGGTAAAAATGGGGAATAATAGTGAAACAAAAATAGTGGGAGTTGGAGACATTTGTGTTCAAACAAATGTTGGTTGCAGAATGATGTTAAGGGATGTCTTACACATCCCAGATCTCCACCTTAATTTGATCTCGGCAGGTGTTCTTGACAAAGAAGGATACGAGCACCAGATAGGCAACAGTCAATGGAAGCTCACCAAATGAACTTTGGTGGTTGCAGGAGGTAAACTTTGTTGCTTGTTGTACAAGACACAAATAAAAATGTACAGTGGACAACTGAATGCTGTGGAGGATGATGCTTCTCCAAATGTGTGGCATAAAAGCCTGGCGCACGTGAGCGATAAAGGGTTACAAATTTTGGCTAAGAAGTCCCTCATTCCCTTAGCCAAAGGTACATCATTAGACTCTTGTGATTATTATTTATTTGGAAAGCATCATAGAATTTCTTTCCAAGGAAAATCAAGTCGGAAAGAAAATAAATTAGAGTTAGTATTCACTGATGTTTGTGGTCCCATGGAGGTAGAGTCATTAGGTGGTAATAGATATTTTGTTACTTTTATTGATGATGCTACACGAAAAATCTGGGTGTATTTGTTGAAAAGAAAAGACCAGATATTTGAATACTTCAAGCATTTTCATGCTATGATAGAACGGGAGACTAAAAAACCTTTGAAGTGTCTCAGTTTAGATAATGGTGGAGAATACACATCCCGGGAATTTAATTAGGCGTATTGTTCCACACATGGCATCAGGCATCAAAAGATGGTACCTGGCACCCCACAACATAATGGTGTAGCTGAAATGATGAATCACACCATTATGGAGAGAGTTTGTTGTTTGCTGAAATTGGCTAACTTACCAAAACCATTTTGGGGAGAAGCAATCAATACAACATGCTACCTAATCAACAGGACTCCTTCGGTACCTTTGAACTTCGACTTACCAGAAAGAGTATGGTCAGGAAAGGATGCCTCTTATTCCCACTTGAAGGTGTTTGGATACAAAGCCTTCATGCATGTACTAAAGGAGCAAAGATCCAAACTTGATGATAAGGTGACTCTAGTCATATTTGTAGGATATGGCGATGAAGAGTTTGGATATAGAGTATGGGATACGGAGAAGAAAAAGGTCGTCATAAGTAGAGACCTTATCTTCTATGAGCATGAGATCACTAGAGAATGGCAGAAAGTTAAACCAAACACTCATGCAGATAGAGGTGTTTCAGATACAATACCTGTATCTTCCCTAACAAATCATGCCACAAGGAGGGAAGATGTTGAACAAATAGAACCTGGACAAATTGTAGAGCCAGCAATGGTTGATGATGCATCTGACATCAATGATGATGCTGAAAATGCAGATGGTATTGAACAGGGGGAGCAAATTGCTCAACCAGAAAATGCATAATCTTAATTGAGAAGGTCTTCACGTGAAAGACGACCATCAACAAGGTACTCAAGTTCTAATTATATTTTAGTCACTGATGAGGGGGGAGCCAGAGGACTTCCAAGAAGTTTTAACTCACAGTGAAAAAACCCAATGGCTGGATGCAATGAAAGATGAGATGAGTTCATTGTTGAAAAACAAGACGTACGAGCTGATTAAACTTCATGAAGGAAAGAGAGCCCTGAAAAATAAATGGGTGTTCAGGTTGAAGAAAGATGGAGACAAAATAATCAAATACAAAGCTTGTCTTGTAGTGAAAGGATTCAGCCAAAAGAAAGGTATAGACTTTGATAAAAAAATTTCTCCCATTGTTAAAATGTTCTCTATAAGAACTGTCTTAGGTTTAGCTGCAAGTCAAAATTTGGAACTGGAACAGCTTGATATAAAATCAGCATTCTTGCGTGGAGATTTGTAAGAGGAAATTTACATGGAGCAACGAGAAGGTTTCAATGTAAAAAATAGACAGCACATGGTTTATAAATTAAACAAAAGTCTATACGGCTTGAAACAAGCTCCAAGGCAATGGTACAAGAAATTTGACTCATTCATGGTGAGTCAAAGATACAAGAGGATGAAAGCATATCCTTGTGTATACATCAAACAATTCACCGGTGGTAACTTTATCATCTTACTACTTTATGTTGATGATATGTTAATTGTGGGACAAGATCCAGGGATAATTCAAAAGCTCAACGAGGAATCGTTTAAATCCTTTGACATGAAGGATTTAGGACCAGCAAAATAGATATTGGGCATAGAGATTATCCGTGATCGAAAGGCTGGTAAGGTGTGGCTATCACAAAAAAAAGTATATTGAGCAGGTGCTGGAGAGATTCAGTATGAAAGACGCTAAGCCAGTTAGCACACCTCTTGCTAGTCACTTCAAATTGACAAAGCAATCTTGTCTATCCACTGAGGAAGAAAAAAAGACATATGGTAAAAATCTCTTATTCTTCAGCAGTAGGGAGCTTGATGTATGCAATGATTTGTACCAAGCCTGATATTGCTCACGCAGTTAGAGTCGTGAGTAGATTCCTGTCAAATCCAGGAAAGTCTCATTGGGAAATAGTGAAATGGATCTTCAAGTATCTCAGAGGAACCTTAAAGTCATGCTTAACTTTTGGGGGCAAAGAACCAATTCTTGAAGGATACACTAATGTTGACATGGCAGGAGATCTTGATGGTAGAAAATCTACATCCGGATATATCTTCACTTTTGCATGGGGAACAGTCTCATGGCAGTCCAAGCTGCAGAAGTGTGTTACATTATCCACCACAGAAGCTTAATACATTGTTGCTACAGAAGCAGGCAAGGAGATGTTGTGGATAAAGTGGTTTCTTCAAGAGTTAGGTTTCAAACAAGATAAGTATATGGTATTTTGTGATAGTCAAAGTGCACTTGACCTTAGCAAAAATACCATGTACCATGCACGCACTAAACATAATAATGTACGATATCACTGGCTGAGATCGGTGATAGTAGAGAGCTGTTGAAGTTGCAGAAGATCCATACAGATAAAAATGTTGCTGATGTGCTGACCAAAGCACTTCCTAGAAATAAATTCGAGTCCTGTGCCAAGCAAGCAGGGCTGAACTTGTGAAGTTGTTATTCTTCTCCTTTGGGTCTGGAGGGGGAGATTGGTGGGGTCCAGGCCCATCTAGAATAGCCAAGTGGCCAAGTTGCCAAAGAAAGAAAAAAAAAAGGAAAAATATTGTCAAATTGCTTTTGACAACATTCACGGCTTGATAGCCGTGATTGTTATCAAATTGATAACCTTCCAAGTTATCAATTTGATAACAATCTCTAACCACCCCTGCTTCTATAAATAGGGGATGGTGAGGAGTTGAAAGATTGCACAAACAGAAAGGAAAAATAGAGAGAGAAAAGAGTGAGAAAAATAGAGAGATTATTGTGAGGAATTAATCTCCAGGTTATTTCACAACCAGGATAGAGTTGTGAGATATTTTTCTATAAGGGTCTTTTCTCTTATATTACTCAAATACGGGTAGTACTAGAAATAGGACTAGGTTCACTTCAAAGAGAAAGTGAGATATTTTTGTATTTGAGGGAACTTAAGTTTGGACAAAAACTTGAGTATTAATTCTTGTATTATTTTATAGTGGATTTTCTGTCGGTTTGTCCCGTGGTTTTTTACCTTCTTAATTGAGGGTTTTCCACGTTCAATATATGTGTCCCATTTTTTCTTTTATCTGTCATTATTATCTGATATTTTAAATTGATCCTGTGGGAGGTTCGGGCCCAACAATATCATCAACATAAATAAGAAGTAACATAGTGGTAGAATGTTGATGATAAACAAATTTGAGAAGAATCTGCCTTACTACAAAAAATCCAAGGTGCAGTAAAAATTGGGAAAGCCAATCGAACCATGTGCGAGGAGCTTGTTTGAGGCCATAAAGAGATTTGTGAAGTAGACATACATAATCTGGCTTGTGAGGATTAACAAACCGATGAGGTTGTTCCATATACACTATTTCCTTAAGGTTGCCATGCAAAAAGGCATTTTTCACGTCAAGTTGTCGCATGCACCAATTAAGAGGTGTAGAAAGAGCAATGACCAAGCGAATAGTGGTATGTCGAATAACGGGACTGTAAGTCTCATCATAATCAATACCAGAAACTTGAGTGAAACCACGAGCAACAAGGCGAGCCTTAAAACAATCAATAGAGCCGTCTTTGCACTACTTTATTCGATAAACCCACTTGGATCCAACCACATTTGCATTAGACGGGTGAGGCACCAAAGACCACGTGTTATTGATTTGAAGAGCTTCAAGTTCTTCGTTCATGGCATCTACCCAACGAGGATCTTTGAGAGCAAAATGAAGGGTCCGAGGCTCAACGGGAATTTCATGTTGAGCAAGATTGCAGACATAGTCATTCAAGTATGTTGGAAGTCTTCTGGCTCACGAAGGATGTAATGAGGTGACATTATCACTGTTGATTTGGTCATGTGCAATTTCAGCTTCATCTTTGTTCTCGCTGGTGACTATTGATGTGTTATTTGAAGGCCCAAGAACACTAGATGGGTGATTGGTTAATTAAGTAGCTGGTTGTTTGAATATTATGAGAAGGAGCCGCTACATTATTCAACAATGGAGTGTCATGTGCAGCAAGTGGTATGTCATTGATTGGTGGATCGTCATGGTGTGTTGGCTGGACAAAATCATTCTAAGGCTGGTGAAAATTGCCTGGATCTACATCACAACAATAATTAGTTTGTAAAATAGATTGTGGAGGCTCAGGCTAAGCATCTAAATTTTTTGTTGAAGAAGTGATCTCCTTTGATGTCCTAATCCACTAATCTAAAGAAGGAAATTCCATAAGCTCCGAAAAACTTGTTGGTGGCTCTAATGGGTTTAGCTTGAAAGGAAATTTTCCCTCATCAAAGACAACGTGCCTGGATATATAAACCAGTTTAGTTTTGGGGTCTAAGCACCGATAGCCTTTATGAATTGGGCTATAGCCAACAAAAACACATGGATAAGTTTTCTTTACAAACTTATTCCCTCCCTGGTGCCGAAGTGAAGGAAAGCATAAACATCCGAACACTCGCAAGCCATTATAATCCGGTTCCTTCTGATATAATTTTGAGTATGGAGTATTGTTGTGCAAGACCGAGCAAGGCATCCTATTGATTAGGTAAGTAGTTGCAAGAAATGATTCAGTCCACAAGGATAAAGGCAAATTTGCATGAAATATCATGGTAAGACCTATTTCGACTATATGACGATGTTTTCACACGGTAACTCAATTTTGTTCGGGCGTACCAGGACAAGAAATTTGTAATTGAATCCCATAATTTTCAACACGATTTAAAAAGGCAGAAGAATTGAATTCGCCACCACCATCACATTGGAAAATCTTAATTTTCCTATCAAATTGATTTTCTACAAGCCTTTGAAACTTGATGAAGAAAGAGTAAAATTTTGACTTTTTTCTCAAAGGGTAAAACCAAGTGAATTGCAAAAAATCATCAATAAAACAACATAAAATCTGAATTCTTGATTTGAGACAACTGGGGATGGTCCCCAATGGTCACAGTGCACTTTTTCAAGAGGCGAATCTAAAGTTGTTTTATTCAAATTAAATGGTAGCTTACAACTTTTCCCCAATTGGCAACTAACACAAATGGATTGTGTAGTTTTCCAATTAGTGACATCAATAACTTTTCTTCCTTTCTAAAAGGATAAAATCCTTGTGCTTGGATGTCCAAGTCGTTGGTACCACAATGAGGATGAACCACTACTCTTTATTGTTGTTAACCCTTCTTGAAAACTTGGATCTAGTGCATAGAGTTGTCCTCGTTTATGCCCTCTTACTACTATTTTCTGATCCTGGTCCTTAACAACAAAATCAGAGGATGTGAACTCAACGGTACAAGTATTATCTGAAGTAAACTTGCTGACTTACATTAAATTCTTTTTCTACTGAGGAACTACAAGAACATCCTTTAAGTCCAATTTCCCGACATAAGCATCTCCAACATGTGTAATAGGTATTTTATTTCCATTTCCAACATAAATAACATCATCTCCTCTATAAGGCTTTAGGCGAGATAATATACTTGCATTATTTGTCATATGCGCAGTTGCACCTGAATCCACAAAAAACAAAGGATCTTCCTTATTCAAATTAAAGGCCGCTAATGATTTTGGAAAATCCTCTAATTGATGAGAATAATCAAACATGTACCAACAGTCAAGAACAATATGATTCATCTTACCACAAATTTGACTGGCTACCTTATCATTTTTTTCGGACACTTGATGCTTTGCAATTTCATTCCCTTCTTTTGTAGGATTGTTTGAAAAGGATCCCAAGTTGTTGTTGGCATTGTTTCTAGTGTTATAGCGACCTACTGGAGTGAAACCTCTTCCCTTAGAATTGAAACTATTGCGACCTCATCTGCTACCACGTCCACGACCTCGTTGACTAAAGTAGGCCTAAGCATGTTTAATATAGATTCTTTCTTCTTCCTTCTAGGCAGCAAGAGTTTGTTCATGCCCTTGAAGAGCAAGAAAAAATTGATTAAAAGTAGGATATAATGGTTTTGTCACCATGGCTAGCCGAAAGTTCTCATATTTTAGGCCTAGACCACAAGCAAATTGGAACACTTTGTCAAGGTCAGAGACTGGCTTCTTTATCGCAGTGAGGTTATCACAAATTGATTTGAATTCCCGTACATATTCTTCTAAGGAAGGTGACCCTTTCTTGATGGTCATGAGCATGTTTTTTAGTTGGCCTTCATTCTCAATAGTTGTTGGAAGCAGTTGTTCTTCCAATGAACTCCACAGAAGATAGGCAGTTGCATCTTCATCAATGGATGGTTGAGCTTCTTCTTTAATTGTACCAAGAAGCCATTAGATGAGTAATTCATCATTGATTACCCACAAAGCATAGGCTGGATTCACACTCTTATCTTCCAAAAAGGGTTTCAGGTTTTCCACCATCTTTTTCGAGATGATGGAGAACTCCAAGACTGCGAGCAAGATGAAGAATTTGTGAACGCCACATGAGGTAATTATTGGAGCTTAGTTTTATTGACACCAAACTGGCACATTGGTGGAATGACTGGATTGTAAGTTTGGGTTCTTCCACTTTTGTCATAGTGATGGATGAGGATTCTTCCATTTTTGACTTACCGAGAGATGAAAAAGGAAGAAAAAAACTAGTGTTTAAATGGGGGTTCTAGCTTGCAAGTTTAATGGCTCTAATACCATGAAAACTCTTATGGGTCTAAAGACTCTATGGTGGTTGGATATTTTGACTGAGTGGTTGGTACAGATTTATATACATTAAGAAATATATATCCCGTGTACAAAATAATTACAATAACTCAGCATATATTTAATCCCTTTGATCGTGGATCTGCTCTTGAATTTTGCAGCAAAATACGTGCCATGTCTGATCTTGAATATTTGCTTGATATTGACAGCTTGCTATGTCTGCTCCTGATTGTTTGTGTGATTGATCATCACACAATTTTTTCTTTGCTGAGAAACCTTCCTTATTAGCCAATACTCCAATTCCCAATCTTCTATCTCTTCTCTCTCCCATTTTCTTCTCCTATTCCCCTTGATCAATAACAAAGAAGCTACAATCCCAGCAACAACAGCACAGAGAAGTCCAACTGTCATGCCTGTAATAAACCATTTCGATCGATAAATTGGATCCTTAGGAACCTCAAAGGATGGCAAATCCCTTGTATGTAATGCCTCACTCAGATTAAAATTATCATTGCTGTAGCTCCAAGCCAGTATTTTGTGACTTTCAACCAGATCTCCTGTAGATGCAGTGAAGCCAACATACATTTCATCCTCTAAAACTTGGGAAAGATTAATGGAAAATGGCTTCCTAGGCCTTACCATCCTTGCCACTGCCATGGTAACATTGATATGAAAATCTGCATAGTCAATCCAAACTTGATAATTCTTACCATTGTTTAGCTTCAACCTCTTAAAAGACTTCTCATCGTTGCATATCAAAGATTAATCACAACCCAAAGTCCTAACACTCTTCACAGTTGCGAAAGAGCCCTCCTGCACCTTGGGAAGGTTTAGACCATCCGATGTTGATCATATGCCATGGATAAAGAGTGGTTTTCAAGTGGGCTTGCCATGCATCAGCATACTCTCTAGCCTGTTGAGTGATCTTCCCTACCATGACTGAGGCACCCTGTTGTCTAATGCCCTTGTGACTAAATTCATTTTGACGTTTCCAAATATTCCAAGGGCCGCTGCAATAGTACTATTCCAAGTAAATCCACAATTAAGTGTGTTGTGCATCAAGTTCTCATTGAGCCAGTTTTACTATATCATTTTTTCAACAATCAATTATGGGTTACATACAAAGAGGTCACTAAATCTAATTTGTATCACATGAACATAATAAAATGTTCAAAATGAATATATAACATATTCGACTACTCTAATTACTAGTAACTTAGTTTTATCACGGAATTCCATATTTCTTATCATGGGCTTTGTGTTTGGCGATAGTCCAGTTTATCTATTGATATTCCACGCATTCTTATTTTGGGCATTAAATATTGTTAGCAGAATTTCTAAATTTGCTGACAATCATCAAACATTAATGACTTTGAGCGCAACTCGAATGTGTTGCTTCTCGTGCCATGCTGCTGTCAACAACTATTAGGCATTGTTTTAATAAGTGGGGCTGGAATTCACTGCTTCTTCTATCACATGTAAAAAAGGTGTTGGATAACCCAAATCGGATAAATTAGACTTCTAAAACCTATGTATGATGAGATCTCATGTTTCCTGTCACATCGAACTTTATAATAAACCTCTTGCCGTTGACCCAAATCTTTTCAAAATATATAATAATAAGTTTTAATTTATGCAAGTATTTTTTGTGGCACCAATACATCACAATAAACTAATAAGAAGGTATTGATATTTCGGCTAATAGAGAAAACATAATATATGAATAATTATATTTCATTTCCACACGAAGGTGAAGGGCCTTTAATTTAGAATCTAAAGATCATACAACCTTCAAGGGGCACACTCTAAACAAAACTAATTTACATATCAGCAACGAAACAATATCCTTCATAAATTCATTTAGAGATCAACCGTTGCCGTGACCGAAACATACGTTTGGTTGCAGAGATCGACCTAATGATGTCTGTCAAGAGGCGATACTTCAGTATAACAAACATTATCGGGACACAAGCAAAGACACCCAATAGAGTAAGAACTTTTGCGGAAGCATGTTGATCATACAAAATCAAACTTGCGCAAAACGCCACCATCATTCCAGCTAGAGAGATAAAAAGGGTCATAATTCCGATTACTAACGAAGTGGGCAACAACTCCAGAAAATCTTCTTCTGCATAACGAGAGGTCAAGATGACCAAGAACATTATAACTGAAGTAATAGAAGATAGCATAGCTATTGCATCTACTGTGGTGAAGACCGTGAACAACCTCTCATGTAGTAAAATTGGCTCTCCTATGTTTCTGCTACCACCTGAGTTTTCAACAACCATGCAAGACTGAGCAGTTTTCTTCTTCCATTTTTCTCCTTCCTCCATCATAAATTTGTGCTTCTCAATGAATAACTCATGTGGTGTTTCGTTTTCTTTATTTTTCATGTTTCTATATGTTGGTGGAACTACCTTCTCGACTTCCTGTCATCAGGGAACAATATTAAACAAAAAAATAATCTAAAAGATGGGCCTTTTTCGGGAGATAACAAAAAGAGCAAAAGCAATATTTTACCCTCCCTACACAACAGCCATCGCGCTCCTTTTATTTAAAGAGTAATAGTAGATGTTACTATATTTTTATTACCCAAATATTATCTCTTATGTATGCCGAGTTGGCATGCTAATTTAATCAACTTTTTTAATTCTCTCTTTTCTTTTAATATGTCAACTAAGCATATACATAGATACGAAATGATAGTTGGGTGATAAGAATATGGTGATATGTAGAGTTACTCTTGGTGGTGTGAACTCCAGGTGTATAGAAGATGAACAAAAAGAATTCAGAAATCATGCACATGATAATGCTAACAAAAGTTTACCTTATACCATAGCAATTCGTGATGCATCTGAAGAGCGGCCCCTGGTAAAGTTTTGGACTGGGATTTAGCCGCTAAGTTTGCAGCTAAATGCAGCATGGTATTGTCTTCCTCATCTCTATAGGTTGCAATGAAATCCTTGAGTTTGCCGATTTCATAAATTAAACTGAAGATGGACTCATGACGATGCTTAACTGCAATGTGAAATATAGTATAATCACAGGGATCTAATATATATAGGAATTCAGGACGTTGACGAAGAAGCTCCACCAAAAAATCGTTCTTTCCCAACTCTGCAGCGGCAAATACAGGGCGTGCAATATCTTCACATATGATTGGTTTTCAATGTCCATTTGTGGAACTTGCAGGATCCGCTTTAGCAACCGAAAGACGTCTGAACTTTCTTCTTTGGCGACTTTCTTAGGAGACACTGTTAGAGAAGTCATATCAGTTCAATTTATGTTCGAGGTCCAGCTTTAGGCTCCTCCGTTTGTTTGCCGTACAAAATGTTTTTAGAAAATATTTTCTTAAGGTCCTGTATTTTGATAATACTGAAAAATTAATTAATTAGAATATATTTTTTGATTGAAAGGAAATATTTTGTTAAAAAAAGTAAAAATATCTTTTTTAGGAGAAGAAAATATTTCACACTCACTCCACCCCCAGCTTCGCCTACCCCTAACCCCAACCTCGAACCTATGCCATTCACATCACTTTTTTAGTTAATTATGGTTAAATAAAAATTAGTTAATTTAATAATAAAAATTTAATTCCTTTAAATTTAATCACAAGTTAATTAATAAAATTATATCTAAAAAATTAACATTAGTTAACAATAATTAATTAACTAATTATTTAATCATTTAACTAATTTATGATTTTTATTCATTTATTAACTATTTGTTAATTATTCAATTAATTTAATTTTAAATTAATAATTCTATATAATTAACCGAATAATTATTATTAATTAATAAAAATTATTTATTTATTACGTATTAATTAAAATTTCTACTAATTAATTATTTTTTATTAATAAAATAATAATGTTAATCATTTTTCTCTGTTAAATTCAAACACCAGAAAATATTTTTCAGTGTGCCAACTAAATATCAAAAAATATTTTATTTTTTAAAAAAAAATATATATTTTTTTGTATATATTTTCTACCAGCAAGTTATTTTAGGGCAAACAAATGGAGCCTTAGTAAGAAAATTTGGAAGCGGGGCATTTCTCTGACTCTTATTCCTGATATTCCTATTAGCTGGGAAAGAATTCATAATTAGGGAGCTATGCACTGCAAAGGAAGGGACCTCCAGGACACGCTCCTCAATATCTTATTTTATGTCACTAATTATTCTATTTGGGGAGAGAAATCGTAGGGTGCTTGATGCTAGGATCGCTACTGAAAATCAAGATTTTTATCAAAAAATTTGATATGGTTAGAATGAAAATTTCTTACTGTAAAAAAATTTAACCATTGCTTTTTGACATGGTTAGGTCTCCTTTGTTTTTCTTATACGTATGCAATGTAAAGATGTTTGTTGAGTTTAATGAAATCCCTTGCCAATTTAGCAAAATATATATATATATAATCCAAGCTAAAAATATATACTTTATAAAGAATTATAAACATATGTGTTGTATCATTTGTAAGAACATAAGTGCTCCATATCTAGGAAGTCTTAAGAGCTCCTTAACATGTTCAAAACTAAGGAGACAACAAGAGCTCCAAATCTAAAAGTGCTACAACAATAGAGTCATGATCTCCAAAATCCTACACAATAAAGTCATGATCTTCAAAAAGGTAAATTTCACATTTAATCCCTACTATTTACAAAATTTTTCAATGTCATTCCTAATATCCTAAAAGATTCATAGAAGTCCTCAATGTTTATAAAAGTGACTCAAAATGATCCATATTGTTCAATACTAACCAAGTTGGTCGTTATTGTTTTTCATAAAATTCAATTTAGTCTCTATTATTTTTTTTATAAAGATGAATTTAGTCCCTCATACGACCCATGTTTAGGGACTAATTTAAGATTTTTCAAAAAAAATAGGAACTAAATTGGTTAGTTTTTAACAATAGAGATTATTTTGTATCAATTTTATAAACATTAACGACTAGTATGATTTTTTTGAAACATTAAGGGCCGACTTAAAAAAATGTGTAAACAATACAGATTATTTGCACAATTTACCCATCTTCAAATCCTGTTGGAGAGAAGGTGCTCCCACAACAACCACTCTTACTTCTAACGAATGGAAAATCTTCACAAATATCTTGTGTCTAAATTTTCAAATGCACGGCACCATAATAGATTGTTTTGTTTTTCCCATGTTATAGAGGAAATATATTCCAATATATAGTTATATATAGCATTTCGTTAACATTCCTAGCAATGTTGAATGTGCAAAATATTCTTAAGAACCTACGCATTAAATTGAAGACAAAATTATTCCTGCATCATACCTCTAAATGTGACACAATACTCTGAACGTGATGTAACTGAGTTAATAAATATTATGATTGAGAGGGCAACTTTAACAAAATAAAAATGAAGAGAAAGAGAAAGACTAACATGCATAAATTGTTCTCGTCCACCATCCCGGCTGATTTATTGAAGAAAATGTTGAGGATTTCCGTACTAGCACATCTAATGATGTCTCTCTATTCTCATACTTCGCCAAAGCTAATGTAGGGTTGCTCTCTATAATTTTTTGTGCCACACCTGGAAAAGAATTTTTTTTAGTGTTGATTACGCAAAATAAAATCTTATATGCATGAAGGTATCATAAGCACATATGCAAATTAAAATCCATCTTCATTCACACAATTGAAAGTGAATTGCTGTGAACTGCTGTGAGCAGAAACAAGGAATCTCTTTCCTGTATAAAATACGCAAATAAATTTTCTACTCCTACTTGAACTTGAAATAAATTGTACACTGCATTTATTTTCTGGGGTACAAACAAATTATCTTCTCCATCTTGTTTACAAATAATTGCTCTAATTGATCTAATTGTGAAATTTTAGCTTTTAAATTGTAGACTTTTTAGTAGTAGAGTTTTGGTTAAAAATATTGTTGAACAAAATACATTGACTGTTTGGCCTATATTAGTTAGTATATGTTGAGCTTTTAAAAATTTTAAGGGTAATATTGGACTTTAAAAAATATAAAGGGGTATATTTGAAAAAGTAAAATGATGTTAAGTGATCACCGCATTTAAAAGTTTAAATTGTTAGAAAGGTTTTTATTATATTCATTTATTGTCTTTAACACGTCCTCACACGTGAATGTGTGATTTGTTTTTGAGCCTTACACATAAATAGTTTTAACATTATTAAATAGGTGACAAAGTGATTTGTTTTTTAGCCTTACACATTGACAGTTTTAACATCATTAAAAATGGTGACAAAAGACTGAACCCGGGACCTTTTGGTACTTAGACTCTAACACCATGTTAAGTGACAACCTCATCTAAAAGTTTAAACTATCAGAAAAATGTTTATTATATTCATGTATTATCTTCAACAAAGGAAAAAAACTTCTTAAATTATGTAAAAACAGCTTCCAAAAAGCCCTTTTTGAAATGTTTCAATTTAGAGCTTCTTATGTTTTTAGTTTTTTTTCAACTTCAGCTTTAATTTTATCTAAACACTTCCAAAAATGGACAAAATAGATTGGTTTCAATTTTCAAACTCACAAGAAGTACTTTTCAGTGTCAAAAACTTAAGTCAAAGCGAGTCTTACTCCATCCAGACAGAAGCACACATCAATAAGTTGCATCAGTGTTGCCCAAAGCCTATCCACAGCCATCCATACTGGACTTTTGAAACACCCTCCTTTGATCCCATCTCACTTGAGTGTGAAACCCTCCTCCTAGGAGTGGCCTTATGCAAACTTATCGATCTATTTTGTAGGAGCAGACATCCTTCATCAAGGAAAAAGAGTTCCTCATATGTAGTGGCGGACCTACCCTTTAAGTAGTGTATGCACAGTCTTACACTCATCAAAAATTGATATAGTTTAGTGGTTAAGTAATTACCTTTAAAATCGGTGTGTGCTACACCTTCTAGGTTTGAATCTTGTTGGAGTGCTTAATGGGTTTTTTTATTTTGCCAATTTGTTAGCTTGTAAAGGAAAAAAGAAAGATTGTGTGCTAGAAGAATCAAACCTACATGGTAAGATTCATTATTTCATATGCTAAACCAGCAGAGCTACCTTGGATGTTATTCATTTCTATCATTACTAATAATTTAAAACATTCAACTGGGTTTGATTGAAAATAGAAATGTTTCATCTTGATTTTGCTTATTTCAACGGAATATTTTCAAAATAATGAAAAATTTTATATGTATTAGGGAAAATTTAAATATATTCATATGCTAGTATATGATTTTTTTTCAACTTTGGAGGTAGTTACTTTTTTATACTTTAAAGTTACTTTTTTTTCTCTTTTTTGTATTTAAAATGTGTTTGATATGTATTTGTTTACGTATCTATAAATTTACTTAAATATTTGATTATTCAATATATTTTTGTAGTGCATGTACTGACTCCCGTAACTTGGGTCTGCCACTGCTCAATAGAACTGAGCTTATGAAACATGTAAAGAGCCCGAAATGGACACATCAGTTGCCATCATTTCTGGAAATGCAACAACAAACTGTTGCTCCAGAATGCATTACTATTCCTACAAAAAGGTGCATGGTGTCCTCTTTTTGGGGCAATAAGAGGAATGGGCCAATTTGTTCGCTCACATAAGAAATTTCAACAAGCTTTAGATGACCTCCATAAACTACGACTAGGCTTCATTTAATCAAAGACTTATTAAAAGGATCACCAAGATCTTGTGCTAAATGTATCAAAAGTGATTACCTCGGTAATGAGCTTGCTCTTCCGATAGTGGACAAGGGGTAGGGAGTCAGCTTGATACCATACCTCTCCTATTAGGGAATAGTAAACTTACTCTGAAATAGTACTTAACTAGGGATGTAGAAGTGCTTAGAAAGGCCTAGGCCCGTTTGTACTCTCAAAGGAAATAAAAGACATTTTGACCGATAAGTTTATTTCTAAATCCCAAATTCCCCCCACCAACTTTTACAATTATTTAGATTCCCCCATAAAAATAAACATTATGAGGTTTCACCTAACGGTCAATGCATTGACCTTGTGCAAAGACAAAACTACCCACATCTTTTATTTTTATTTTATTTTTATTTTTCCCTCTCTTTTCTTCCTCTACTTTTCTAGTCTCCTTCTTCACCAACGCCACAACATCATCAACCTCATTTCTCGAGAAATAAATGCAACTACAAGTGCATATGCATAAGAAAAAGGAGTTGGGATTATTAAGATGTTCGTGGAAATAATTGAGATGTACTTGTTAGAATTTTTTGTGAGAATTATTAAGATGATCATTATGTAAACCTAAATGTTATGATTCTTTAATTATCGTTTTAACAGTGAGCTGGAAAAACTCGACTCCTGCATCACTCAACTTATGCTTGGCACGGGCCGGGGCCGGGACCGTATCTAGAAATTCTTTTTAGTGTGAGCTAAACATATAATTTTTTAACTATACGAGTATATTTTTTTTAATGGGGGCTAATTAATTTTTATATCTAAAAAACATAAATCTTGTAATTTTTTTTTAAAAAATACATAAATTATTTTTTTATCGTTCTTCTGGACCAGTAGGAGTACATTATACATCCACCAAGCCAATAAGAGTAGGGATGACGATGACTAATACTTCTACTCATGTTAGGTTCAGTTGTCATCAAGCTAATAAGATTAGGACAACTGCTCCATTGCCTCGCTAAAACAAAGCTTGCAATTAGAGGCGGTGTTCTTTCGAGCTTACATCTTTTACAGTGATAAATTAGTGTGGTTAATGTTAGGTTCAGCTGTCAGCAAACTTTATCTTTTTCTTTTGTATTTTTTTTAATTCTCAAAAAAGACAATTATACCCTTAATGATTAACTTAACTTGAACACTATTTATTTTCATGGGGGAATCTGGACATTTGAAAAAGCTCAGAGGGGTGTTTGGGATTTACTAATAAATTCATGGTGCAAAATGCCTTTATCTCTACCCCAAAGGCACTTCTTACACCTTAGGACAAGTTCAATGGAGTCTCTAAATTTAGAGATTTTTTAAATTTGGGTGTTCCAAACTTGTTTTAAGAGCTCCCAAACCTAAAAAAGCAACACTATTCATGACAAAAGTACGTAGGGTCCACTACTTTTGACTTAAAAGATGCCAAAATAAAACCCCAATCTAAATTTTAGGCTCTAAATTTGTTGAACAAAATAGAGCTTAGACTCTATTTTGGCATCTTTTAAGCCAAAAGTGGTGGATCTCACGTACTTTTGTCATGAATAGTATTACTTTTTAGGCTTGGGGGCTCTAAAAATAGACTTTGAACACCCAAATTTAAAATATCTTTAAATTAAGAACCTCAATTGAGAATAGCCTTAGTGTGTAGGGAACTATTCAACATTGGTATCTGATCCTTGAAAATGCGTATTGGGGGTACAAGCTGACCAACCTAAATAGGTAGTCCCTACGCTAAAGAATGGCTTCCTATTGACACAAGTTCCACGTTTCCTTAAGGAAATGATATTTGGGAAAGTGCAAGAGATTAGTTATCTGGCTTTGCCTCTACCTTAGACGAGGAAATTGAGAGAGTTCATTTTTACATATAGGTATGCCTAATGATGTAGGACTACTCCAAATGCTTTTGAAAGAAAAGAGTAAATATGGTTGTGTATGGCTCCTTCCACCAAGACTTTGGACATAGTACTAAGTGAGCATTATTCTCAAGGATGCAATCGAGTATGACATATGTGAGAGATGGCCTCAGCCGTTCATCGAAGGCCTCGAAGATGTACAAACCCACCTGGTAGTTGAAGAAAAACGACCAACCATCACGTTAGGTTTCTATTGGCAAAGGCCATGGACCCTATCATTGCGGTCACTTATAGCTATATAAATAGCCAAGGCTCCTAAAATTAAAATTTATCAAATAGAAAAGAACCCCAAAGTAATTCTCTATATTATCCTTGAGGCATACCTGTTGTGGAATAAAAAATCATTGTATTAGCGACATTGATGCCTAAATTATTAGAAATGAAATTCAATTAGAAAAATAGTATTTCTTCTTTACAATACTCCATATTAGTTGCAAGTTAAAGACCTTGCAGGTAATGGCACCATAAGCAGCTGAAGGTGGAAGAAGGCCATACTAGTTAAATTAATACAAGACAAGATCTCATCATGCACATAGCATAAAAACATGAAACCACTCACAAAAACTCACTTGAGGAAGATAAAACCTTCCCAACAAAGTGGAAATTTCCTCTAAAAAGATAATAGAGTGCTAATTGATGCCAAGTTTTCTTCTCATATAAGAGGAATTTCCTAGAAAATACCTTGAACTTGTATTCAACCATTTTGCAAAGCCTCGAATGACAATCATAACCAAAAGGTGTCAAATAGGAACTAATGTTCTTACTACATATTAGGACTCCTCCTGATGGCCCCACAATCTAGCTGAAAGAAAATCTTCTGTTATTTATGCATTAACTTAAAATTAGCACCTTTATAGTGTCCCTTATTGTGATAAGAAAAATAAATTGATATAGTTCTTTAAGTAAAGGATAAAATGATAGAACCTACCAAAGCCTCTATGAGTGTTTCCAATGAAGGATAAAAGCGGTGAAACATTCCCACATATTACATCAAAGTATTTCGGTTTTGCCTTCACGGAATATAGAAAATATAAAGAATCATTAGTGACTACAGGCTAATAGGTTGAGCAGGACGACATCTAACAAAGAAATGCAACATGAGAAGAGGCAAAGTAGCTAAAATGGTTTTAACAAACCTTAGACATATTCCATCTAGTTGTTCATTTTACGGCTCAAAGTCCAAACCCAAGCGTATAGAAACAAGTAGAAACAAAATTCAAATTAAAGAAGGGTTAAGAGTGCTAGCCCATAAACAAGACTTTCTAGCTTGTAGCAATTTGCACAAGGCCACACACCATGGGGTGTTTGGGAGAATGAGCCTGTGTGATGAAAGTTTCTCATGTATTTTCTAGAAAAAAACTGATTGGGGAAGATTTAGGATTCTTCAAGCATAGCGCCATGTGAGGAGGGTTTTTATAGTTTTTTCCATGCAATATCCATTATAGCTATTATTGAGTGATAGTGGATTATCCCAGAGATGGGAGCGTGGATGTAGACGAAGGGCCAAACTATGTTAAATTTGTGCATGGATTTTATATCTCTTATTCCATTGCATGTGTATGTATGGTCCAATTCCCAAAAAAATTGGTATTAAACCTCGGGTAACTACACACACCTCGTGGATAAGATTCGGTTGCCTGAGTTACTACTACAATAAGGGACCAAACAATTATGCACACACAAACATACAGACACACGAATACACATGCACACACATATATATATATATTTGATTATTTATGAACTTCAAACTAAAAGAGAGAATCTCATAATTACTAGATTGACCGTTAATTAATATTAACGCAATGTTTAATAAAATTTGTTAAGTTCGATTGCAATGATTAATGAATGCTTATGAGATTTTTCTATCAAAATGCACATAGTCGTGAAATACGAACCAAGTTTGTTATTATTTGGAACCTATCAAGGCACATAACATTGTCCTCTATTGTAGGTGAAATCATACTTCTATAATTTAAGTAGAAAACAATCTACTTTGTTTTTATTTAAAAATCCATAGTGATTCTGTGGCAATGGCGACGAAATGGCTATGGACACATAAAATTGTGTAGCCTTTCTGTGGCCAATTGCAACAGGATGGCTACGGAATTCAATTGTATCTATATTGTAATTATTAATAAATAGGAAAAAAGTATAAAAATATGTTAATATATAGATATTTTGGTTCCTTATAAAGTTCAAACCCAAAGAGAGACTTTCAAAATTACTAGAATAGCTGTTAATTAATATTAATGCAATGTTTAATAAAATTTGTTAAGTTCGATTGGAATGAATAATGAATGCTTATGAGATGTTTCTATCAAAATGCACATGGTTGTCAAATACAAACTAACTTTGTTATTATTTGGAAACCTATCAAGCCACATAACATTGTCCTCTATTGTAGGTGAAATCACACTTTTATAATTCAACTAAACGTGATCTACTTTGTTTTTATTAAAATATCGTAGCCATTTTGTGAGCAATAGTGACAGAATGGCTACGAATATGTTAATTTGGTATATTTTTTTAAAAATATTTATATTGGTGTTAAAATATTTTTTTTATTACTCTTAAAAATAGCCACAGAAAGACGTCAAATATTTTACTAAATCAACAACAAAAAATTCGTGATAATCCGTAGCTATTCTATCGCACATTAGCGATGGTGTGACGATAGAAATTTCTGACTTATTTTTTAATCATATTAGTATTTTATTTCCGATCAATTATAAAATATAAATATAAATGAAAAATATTCCATAGCTATTCTATGACTAATTTGTGACGGAATGGCCATGGACTATAAAATTTTATTTTTTCTGATTTAATAGAAATATTCATAGTCATTCCGTCATAATTTAGCCACAGAATGGCTACATAATTTTACATTTTAATTTTTTTAGAATAATAAAAAGTTTCTATTTCTAATCTGTGGCTATTTTGACATCGTGTGGCCACAAAAGCTTATATTTCATTTACTTTTTGTAATTAAAACCATAGTCCATAGCTAATCCATAGCCAAATTTTGGTGTCACCCAACTTGGCCACGGAAAGGCCCCGGATTGCACTTTCGTTGCCAAATTCGTCGCCCATCTTCGGTTTTCTTGTAGTCTATGTATTAGTTTGGTGAATTTTCATCTGGTAGATTCTCCAAAAGAGAATGTTGTTGGAGGTTGTTGGTGGAGTTGATTGATGGAAATGAACTAGTGGTAGTTGTGCTACAGTTTTTCTAGACAATTTCAATTATAAGGCTCCATTTATTTGCCGTAAAATATTTTCTTGATTTTTCAGTGTATGGTAATATTGAAAAATTAGTCAACTGAAAAATATTTTTCGATCAAAAGAAATGTTTAGTTTAAATGAGTGTAAAATGTTTTCATATCCTTTGAGAAAAGAAAACATTTTCTGCTCATTCCTCTACACCTTCACCCACCCAACCCAAACCCTCGACCCCACCCTACTCCTGTTACATTTTTAATTAACTATTATTAAATAAAAATTATTAATTAAAAACCAAAAAAATATATTTTTTTAATAATAAAAATTAATTAATTTTAATTTCATGACAAATAGATTAATTAAACTAGTAATTAATAATTTTATTTTTAATATTATTTATTTAATAGAAAATTAATTAATTATCTAATTAATTTATGATTTTATTTATTTAATAACTATTAATTATTTATGTATCTAATTTTATAAATTAATGATAATTAATTTAATTTCATTATTAATAATCAAAGAAATTTAATAAGTAATAAAAAATATTTATTTCATAATAAAAATTAATTTAATTTAATTTAATTAATAAATTTACATTAATATTATTTATTTAATTACTAATTAATTAATTATTTGATTAATACAAAAAAAATTATTCATTTAATAAATATTAATCATTTATTTATCTAATTTCATAAATTAATACTAAATAAATACAAATTAATTAATTTATTATCAAAATTAATTAATTAAATAATAAAAATTAATTATTTAATTATAATATATTACTTTAATTAATTTAATGATAATTAAAAATAATTAATTATTTAATTAATTTAAGATTTTATTTATTTTTAACTATTAATTAGTTATTTATTAATAAATAATAATTAATCGATCAATTATTATTAATTTAGTTTTCTGCAATGACAAAATCTTGAGTCTTGGTGGCATTTGTCGCATGTCACTATTGTTTCAGTCAATGTTTAAGATAGAACAACGATGTTGTTGTATGTCATCTTTAACCTGATGACTGTAAAGAACTTTAACAGACTATTTGAAACAAATGAATTCCACAAATTTTGTATAATTCATTTGCAAATCCAACTTTTTTTGTTTGGTTGCACCTTTTTAAAAATTTACAAATCCAAAATTTGCAATTCTTGGATTTCTATAAGCCTTACTCAAATTCGAGTCCAAGAAGTAGAATTTGCAAATCCATGTTTTCTAATCCTATAGCTAATATTTTGATGACAAAACTACCCTTAGATTTAAGTGACTGATTTTACTAGGAATAGTCAAAGCCCAAAAAAATAAATGTCTTCTCCACTCTTCTTTCTTTGATGACAAAAAAAGAAAAAAAATCAACATCTTCCATTCACTACTCTTTCAGGTTTTCATTTGATTTTCCTTGTAATTGTTTTTACAAATTTGCTTTTGGGCAATATGTATCTTACCTGATTGACTTGTATGTAGAATCTTGTTCCAAACTAGGCCTTAAAATAAAAAATAATCATCTGGAAAGAAGCCAAGTTTGTACATCGAATCATGACTCTATATACATGATGCCTAATTAATTATTTGTTTATATTTAATACATTATAGAGTTGATTAATAAACAATTAAATAAAAGTAGTACGTAGAGTCATCCTCTACATAAGCCAAGCCTGTATATAGAAGCATGACTCCATATATATGATATTTCTTTATATATATATATATATATATATATATATATATATATATATATATATATATATATAATATAATATAACACTTATATTATAGCATAATTTCAATTGTTGAATAAGAAAAAAAGGACATTTAAGTAAAATATAATTATTAATTCTAATTTCACATGTGTTCCAAACACAATTTAGATTTACAAATAAGATAATTGATTTAATATTGTTTTACGTTTCCAAACAAGAGAATTCATTTGTAAATGAATTTCTCATAGAATTCATTTATAAATCAAATAAATTCTACACATGAATTGCTTCCAAACGCTATGTAAAAATTGGTATTTTTTATTTTATTTTTTGTCCAAATTGTATGAAACTTGAACCATTGAATTCGTAATTTTAAAAAGAATGACGAGAAGTGAAAACTATATGAAATTTTGTTATCAAATTTTCGTCAATGTGGTCCACATTATGAAGAGAAAACAACATGTGATGAAAAAATTCAGAGAAGCTAAATAAACATACACGGTTATTTCGTCTTTTAGACCTTAAATTAATTGAGTTTAACAGAAAGGCGAGGATGTGCAACATTCTAAATAGTACACAAGACATTGTACGACTTTGAAAACACGAGATTTTAAATATAAATTTAATAAAATATAAGGGGGTATCATACATTTTACTCTATAAATACGCCATTGACAAGCCAAATTGTTTATGAGCCTCTCCGTTCATTCGCTTTGATTTGACGAGAGAAAGGCATAGGGAACCGGCGATAAAGATAGTGAAGAATTTATTTACCGTATAATCCAGCCTCGATACAAGTGGTCAGCAATTCGCTTTTCTTGACATCAATCCAATATCCAAAATCGGACAATGGGAGAAGATACTCCACCATTTCACCATTGCCTGCCATACCTACTAAGAGGAGTGGACTCACTTCTGCCTCGTTGAATATCCTTGGTTGTTCTGCCTCAAGTTGTGCAATTTTTTTACATATTAATTTCCAGATATGGCCGCAAAATGAAGCGCCGTACTGCCAGCTTTATTTCTAATCATTATCTCATTTTTATGAATCTTCTTCAATAACTTCTTGACAAAATACTCATGCTTTAATTCAGCAACTAAAGCAGCTATGTGCAGGGCAGTTTCACCACTTGGTGTTATACAAGCTGTTATTAAGTTTGGATAGCTCTCAAGAATTTCATCAGCCTCTTCCCAATCACCAGTTAGTGCGGCGTTAAGCATCCAGGTGGACAAGAAAATTTCTGCTACGGAAAAAATGCACAGAAACCAATGCAAAAGTTAGCCCAATCGCAACATTAGGTGTCTTCTATATGTGTGCGGCCTATTTTTTCACTCAGCCGTCGAATGGTTGTTGGTTAGATTGAAAATTTTTCATCGTCTATTTTTCCATTTTCCATTCAGGAAGAGTTTTCATTATAAGTTACTTATCGAATCATTATATATTCTAAGAGAACAATTATCTTGTCATGTGTTACTTCATGAGCATCTCTATAGGAACAACCATATCATGTCACGTGTAAACATTATTTAAAATATTGAAAAAAAAATTCCATAAAATATTTGGTGAATTTAGTTGATTTCTTATATAATTCATTTGGTTTATTTAAGTTTGTTGTATATCATAAACTTGTATCCTATGTATCTATCCTATCTTTATTTAAACTTTTTTTTTATGTCTATCTCCTTACTTCGTTCATTTCTGAAGAGTCAGATAAATAAAATAGTATTAGTGTGAATTTTTATGAGTTAATAGTTTTTTTAATCGTTGTTGTGCTTTCATCTCAAAATCAAGGTTTTTTATCCTTCTTCTTTTTTTTTTTTTGTCCGATTTGATCATTGTTTTTCATGAAGTTCTTGAAGTGTTTAGTTCAAAGTTGACAATTGTTGACTTTCAAAAATATTCAAGAAGGAATTATCTAAAATTTGGCTATTTCATTATTTTCATTCACACACTTAGTTTGATATCATCCTCAGTTTTTCTATTACAGTTGATCAATTTTTATATGTTAATACTGTGAGATTTGTCTGGTGGTAAAATGCTAAAAAGAAAAATAAAGATTTTAACTTGAAAGTGATTTTCTCTTATTAATTAAAAATTTTATTTATCAATTTTTACTCTTCTATTTGTGACATTAGTCGAATACTACTGAGTAGCTTATATATTTATCATACAGCCTTCTGCAAACAAGTGCAACCTTCTTTCTCACAATCATTACTGGATAGCCAGCAAGCGAATTAGCCACCATATTTGGTACAAGTTTGTTTGATACATTTACTTTAAATAAGACTCTGACACTTTGTTTTTTCTAAAGTGATTTATGTGCACAAAAAGACATGTGAAGCGGAGAAGTCAATACAAATCTAACTGATTCACCGAAAATGATTTTGTTTTGGTTGGTTGAAAATATAACTAAACAGTATTATTGAAAATTGTACTGAAATGAAAGTAATGTAACTTTAGATGTCATGTAACAGATTTGTCATAACTCCTAATATTATGAAAATTTCTCTTAAGAAACAAAATAATCTTTTATTTAATCACACAATACAATACAAGTATCGTTATATGTACATTGGATATTATTACTCCTATCCCTCTTCTCAATTCCTACGAAGCAGATGGTTTCTAAAGAGAAAATCACCAACGTTGCCTAGCATCTCCACCTACTCAAAATATGGCAAGCAGAACAAGAACGACAACCAACAACGTTTTAATAGATATCTCGTGTGAAGCAACCCATGTTGGGTCTTCTTCACACTCCCCCAGCACCCACCCCCCCCCCCCCCCCCCCCCCCCCCCTCCTCCCATTTTTTTCTTCTATCTTGAAAATCAATTGGTTTCCATCTCCCTTGGTTTCTTCTTGAGTTGGCGATGGCCTCTCCCACCACCTTGTTCCTCTTCATTCCAGATTCAAGTGATGATGATGACTTTCCCACAGATATTTTTATTTCACATAGGAGGAGTGCTTCCAGGTGTTTTGAGAAAAAATATATAGCTTTCGCGAGATCTGAAATGAATAGCTTTACCTTTTTTTTGTTAAAAATCAACAGCTTTGTTGGCCGTCTGTATGCCTCTTTGACCACCTTCAGTGGTGGTGTTATTTTATGGAGGTTTTCAGGTGTCTTTAATTACCACCCTTGTCAGCTTGGGGCCCTGCTCTTCCTTCGCGGGATCTGTAGGTATAGAACTTCTCCAGCTTGGGTTATCTCAAGGGCTAGTGCGTCCCTTATTTCGCACTTTTCAACTTGTTGCAGTCATGTTTCTTGCTAGATTTGTGGTGCTGGCGAGCTCAGATGGTGTCGCCGTCATTGTGGTGATTCGAACAATGTTAGTGGTGGCTCTTTGTTGGCAGATCCATGTGAAACTAATTTTTTTCTCCATTTTGTTAGTTTATTTTTCCTTGTTGGCTTTTGCATTGTTGTTATTCGGGTCGGGTTAATCCGCCCTCCCTAGTTACTACTGTTTATTGATTTTTCGGGCTAGGTTAGTCCGCCCTCCTTATTTGTAACCGTTTGATTTCAATGAAATCATTTTTCGATCAAAAAAAAGAAGATAATATTAGACTTTGCGTTGAATGTCGGAGGAGATACATGATTTTCATTGTCAATTTTGTTGTCATTAACTGATTATCAAAAAAGTTGCAAGATTTATTTATTTTTGGTCAAAGAAAAGTTTCAAGATTAAAATGTCATTCCATCTATAGTGTTAAATTCTGCCTGCAGTCCAATGGATATGTTTTTACTTCTGCCAGCCTATGCCCTGTTTGCATCGCATTGGTAAAGTAATAATCTAATGAACTTCACATCATTTCATGGTATGAAGAGATGTATTATTTTGGTTCACGTGTCTGTGACTGGAATTTTTGCCAAGATCTTACAAAGTACAAATTATAACGGATTATTAGATATTTATGTCACAATGATAGTTGATTTAATATGGGTATTACAATGTTATTATCATACTACAGGGTATTAGTTGTACTTTGGCCGAAACACAGACGAGCTTTTTATAGTTTATTTTTTTTTATGAAATTGCACAAGTGGTTGTTAATATATTGCTTATCTTTACTTTTTGATATATGAAGCTTTTCTACTTAACTTTGTTTTGTTTTTGACTACTTGGAACTGACGGTGATAAGTTTTTTAATAGGTCAGGAGTAGTTGTGAAAGCACAAGATTTGAATGTGATGTTGCACAATTTTGGAAAGGTAAATAGATTACAGGTACTTGCTCAGATTCATCATTTAGTATTTCTTTAAACTTTTAATTCTTTGTTAAGATTTTGCATATGAACTTGGGGAAAAGGTGAAAGCAAATTGTCTCATTTTAGAAGAACAGAAAAACAAAGAACATTTAAGATGCTTGAGGTTGATAGCGAATCTGTTCTTTGCCATGGGAAAATGCTTTTGCAAATACATACTATAATTGCATAATTGATAATGTACGCAACGTAATTGTATATGAACCCTTTTTTGCCATCCGAATCACGAAACCCAATATTATTAACAAAGAGGAAGACAGGTCATAAATGATAGCGGATAACAATTGTAAGCCTTATTATAATTTGATTATATATACACAGTCCACTTGCAGTAACACACTTACATAGGTTACTTCATGATATTGAAGAATGGTTTTGCAAGTCTAATTGAGGAGTCTGTCAATTAATAGTTATTATGCCTTCCAGTTTCTCTTTTTTGTGTTTTTTGTTTTGTTTTGCTATGCAAGCAAGGTAATTCCATTAAACTTAACAAAAGATGTCCTCAACAACAATCAACACAACCTCAACTAAGTATGTTCTCTAAATTCTATTTCCTACACAGTATTCTATTTTTATGCTATATTTAAATTTTTTACACGTATAATTTTTCAGTCTTATATTTTGTGATATTGAACGAATTTATTTATTTAATGAAGTATGGAAAATAAAAAAACGCGTCAAAATCTTAGATAAGCAATTTGGTTTTCTTTTGTTGATTGAGGTGCCTAAAGAAGCACATTGACTGGGTGGATCTGTCAATTTGCTTAGTTTTTTTTTATCCAATTATGTTTCTGGATTTATATATAATTTTTAATGAATTGATGTGATTATGAAAAAAGCTTCCACATAATATTTGTATTCCCAACTTTAGAAGCTACAATAATGTCCTTTTGGATGTGATTTATGAGAATACTATACAATTTTGATTTTAGCCTCTTGATTATCATTAGGAATATTACGCTAGAGATACAATAATGGAACTGAAACTTTTAAACCATTTTTTATTTGCATTCACCGTGAAATAAAAGCTTTATTTCAACCTAGGGAGTTTAAGTTTGCAATGTTGTGAGATGATCTTATTTTGCTCATAGGCAAGATATTGCCATATCATTCTCATTTATTATTACTTATTGTTCTACCTTTACATGGGCAATTCATATGACGACTTTGATTGTCTCACTCTAATTGTTGTTTTTCTTCGTTATGGTTAATATCCATTGGGTTTCCATTGAGGCTAATGTATAAAATGGAAAACTGATACCCATGATTTGATCTATGTTTTATCTAGCACTACGTCACCCCATAATAGAATGTCCATATAGAACGTGTCCAACATATAAATTAGAAAGATAAACCCTTAATCTACTATACAAAAATATTTTCTTTGTATTTATGATTCTTTCCTAATTTATCTCTTTTCCAGAACAAGCCCTCATTGATCTCTTCTCTAGAGTATATGTGGTGCCCCGAATTTGATTAATATGCGTAAATATGCATTTATTTAATTTTTATGTACAAATTACATGTTTAATAAATTTTTATGAGCAAAGTTATGTATTATTTATTTTAGTAAATGATATATGTGCATTCATATGTTTTTCATAAAGATTTTTGATGAAAATAGTATTAGCACAACCCAGCAGATCAACATGATTTGTGGGAATCAATGGAGTGATAAGGAGACCCAAAACTATCGGAGAAATAAAGATTGTAATTCCCACAAATCATGCCATGTGAGTAGAGTGACGTTGGAGGATGAAAGAAGAAAAATAGGAAAAAAAACAATGGAGATGTTTTGATAAGAACTGATTTCATATATTTTTTCACATAACAAACGTGAACACCGGCAGTGTATATAAAGCTAATACAAAGGATTTTAACTTTGGAAACATAGTAACAAATTGCATTAAATCCATACGCAATATTCTCAATGATATGCTCTGCTTCTCATCTGTCTGATTTGATTTAAATCCTTGATATGCTCTCTTACCATCTTTGGTGAAGTTTCCTTATCATGTTGCACTATCATCTTGGGTTGACTTTGTTGCCATTGAAGCTCCTTCATCCTCCAACGTCACTCTACTCACATGGCATGATTTGTGGGAATTACAATCTTTACTTCTCCAATAGTTTTGGGTCTCCTTATCACTCCATTGATTCCCACAAATCATGTTGATCTGTTGGGTTATGCTAATATTCCCCCGCAAACTATGCCGAGGTTGAAGGCAGAGTTGGGTCTGAAAATAATTGAGAGCAGCCTTTGACATTGGTTTAGTGAAGAGATATGCTACTTGATCATTAATGGAAATATGTTGAGTGATAAGAAGTCCAAGTGCAACTCGTTCGCGCACAAAATGATAATCCAACTCAATATGTTTACTACGAGCATAAAGCACAGGATTGACTGTCATATGAAGAGCACTAAGGTTGTCGCAATAGATGATCAGAGGAGAGACAAATGGAATGCGAAGTTCTTTTAGAATGAATGTCATCCATGTGAGTTCGGCTGCAATGTTAGCCATGGCTCGATACTCCGCTTTAGTGCTAGATCGAGAGATTGTATGTTGTTTCTTTGCACACCAAGAGGTGAGATTTCTTCCAAGAAATGTGCAATACCCAGTGGTTGAACGCCTTGTGGTAGGACAGCCTACCCAATCTGCATTTGAGTAAGCACATAGATCAAGTGTAGTGTTGGAAGTGAAATGTACGCCTATGTCAATAGTTCCTTTGATGTATCGTAAAATACGATGAACCATTTTTAAGTGCACAATAGTAGGAGCGTTCATGAATTGAGAGACATAGTTAACACCGTATGAAAGATTTGGATGTGTGAGTGTGAGATACTGTAAAGCACCAACAAGTCCTCGAAAGTAACATGGATCTTCCAGTAAGGTGTCATTTGATGAGGTCTTGGTCTTCGCTTCAACAGGAGTGCTCATGGGCTTGCAATCGACCATGTTGGCTCGTTCAAGGATTGTAAGGGCATAATGTGACTGGGATAGGTGGAGACAATCTGGTGTTTGAGAGATCTCGATCCCAAGGAAGTGATGAATTTGTCCCAAGTCCTTCATCGCAAATTCTGAGCTAAGAAGCCGAATGAAAGTTGTAACTAGAGCAGTAGAAGATCCTATAAGAAGTATATCATCTACATAAAGTAAAAGGATGAGTGTACCAAAATCAGAATGAAAAATAAATAATGATGGGTCTGCTAGGCTACAAAAGAAACCATATTTAAGAAGAAAAGCACTAAACCGATCAAACCAAGCACGTGGTGCTTGTTTGAGTCCATAGAGAGCCTTTTGAAGCTTGCAAACGTGTATTAGATATTGAGGATCAGTCATTCCCGGAGGTTGCTCCAGGTATAAATCCTTTGAGATTAAACCATGCAAGAAAGCATTTCTTACGTCAAGTTGACGTATGGACCATTTCTGAACAAGTGCTATAGTGAGGACCATGCGAATAGTTCCAAGTTTGATGACTGGATAAAAAGTATCGGTGAAATCCAATCCATCAATTTGGTGATACCTCTTTGCTACAACTCTAGCTTTAAGCCGAGCTAGTGAGCCGTCGGGTTTGAGTTTTGGTTTGATCACCCATTTAGAGCCAATAACATGCATGTCTGAAGTGCGAGGCACAAGTTGCCAAGTCTTATTTTTACGAAGTACCTCAAGTTCTCCATCCATTGCTGCCTTCCAACCGGGATGAGCTAGGACATATCGAATATTATGAGGTTCATGAGGGATATTGGCTGAAAGTTTGGAAGAAGTTAAAGTATATTTTGGATTGGGTTTTACAATTCCTCTTTGTGACTGTGTAACTATGGAATGTGAGCGGGCTACTTGTGGTGGTTGAATTTATTAGATTTGTGGCTTTGAGGTTGTTTGAGAAGGCTCAGACTCAGGCTGTGAGAAATGTGTAGGTTGCTCCGTGTATGTCAGGCACGAGATAGGATAACTCGCGCTCAAGTTGTGGTAGTTGCATTTCAATCTCAGATTCAAATCCGAGTTGCTGGGCTTCATGCTGACTAGTAGTTTCAGAAGGTTGCGAAGCTGGAGTAAATATTGGCACTATCGGTAAAGGACTCACGCATGGTGGTGCAAGTATTGGCAACTGGTTCTCCACAATAAAATTAGAGTTAGTATGAGGTAACCATGAATCAAATATGCTAATGACATTTGATGTAGGAGGAGTAATGCGTTGATGTCGAGTATTTTTATAAGGAAAAAATAACTTATCAAAAACCACATGGCGGGAAATAAAAATTTTTTTGCAAGAGGGATGAAAACACTTATATCCTTTATGTTTATCACTATAGCCTACAAAGACGCAAAGTATAGTCTTTGGATCAAACTTGTGCCGCCGTGTATCCCAGGTATAAGGAAAACATTTAGAACCAAAGATGCGAAGTGACGAATAATTAGGATGTGTCCCATGCAGTGTAAAGTATAGAGTTTCAAAATTAAGAGCAGATGAAGGCAACTGATTAATAAGATAGACAGCGGTAGTAAAAGCTTCTACCCATAAAAATATAGGGGCACCACTGTGAAATAACATAGTCATACCAAGTTCCCGTATTATCCTGTGTCGCCTTTCAACCATACCTGTTTGCTCTGGAGTATATGGGCACGATGCCTGATGAATGATACCAGTAGAAAGAAAGTGAGATGATAGCTTGGAGTTTATGAATTCTCCTCCTCCATCAGAGTGAAAGATTTTGATTTGTTTGTTGAATTTCCTGCTAACGTACTGTTCAAAGGCTAAATAAGCATTTGCAAAATCAGATTTATGTTTTAAGGGAATGATCCAAGTATACTTGGAAAAATCATCTACCAAACATGCATAATATCTGAATTTTTCAATGGATAAAACAAGATTAGGTCCCCACAAGTCACAATGTATTTTTTCAAAAACATCATAACTCGAATGTTCAGAACTAGAAAATGGTAACCTATTAAGCTCCCCCAACTGACAACTATCACAAATCTGTTCAGGTTTTACAGCGCCTATAACATCGATCAAGCCTTTACTTTTTAATAACTTTAAAGCAGAAGATTGAGGATGTCCTAAGCGTTGATGCCAAATATCTGTTGAGCCGAATTTGAATCGATGAGAGAAAAAGAGCTTCGGCGAATCGGGAAGGGCATAGAGATCACCCTTGCATCTCCCTGTGATCACTGGTTGTCCTGTTTGTCGCTCCTTAACACAAAGTCAACATTAGAGAATTCACAATTAACAGGGAATTGAGTTGTTAGCTGACTTACAGAGAGCAAATTTTTTTTTAAGTATGGAACTAGCAGGACATCGTGAAGAGGCAATGTATTATTTTTTTGCTTAATGCTAGAATCTCCAATACCAAGGATTGGTAGAGAAGATCCATCACCAATAAGAACTGAATCTGTACCAAAGTAGTTGCGAATATTTGTTAACATACCTGGCTTACTTGTCATGTGGTTGGAGGCTCCTATGTCTGAGATCCATTCCGTTTCAGTGATGGTATTGTCCAAGGTGAGGGCTGCAAGAGCTTGTGGTATATCATCATGTTGAGTTGGTTTTTTGGGAACCTAGCAGCATATTTTTGCGATATGTCCCATCGTGCCACAGTACTGACATTTTTCTCCGCGGTAGAGATCTCGTTCTGCAGGGTTCATACGACGTTCACCAGGTGGTGGAGGACGTCTTTGTTGAGGGCCTGAAGTGGGGCTGGCAAAATAAGAATGGTTTCGTTCTTTTGGTTGTTGTGCCTGAAATCCTTTCCCAGTTGATATGAATGTTTGTTTGTTGCTATGATATCCTGAGGAGATTTGTTGGCATTGTTGTTGTTGCCCATAGAACGCCATTTGAGGTGTAAATGAGTTTGGGTCATTTGTATGGTTAGAGAACCAATTGCGTCGCTGATCAAGGCTTTGGAGTTGTGAAATCAACTCAGAGTGTGACGGTCTTGGTGGCTTCAACATAGTAGTGGTGAAGGTTTCATATTGAGGGCCAAGGCTAGTGAGTAGAGAGAAAACTTTTTCTTTTTTTGAAACAAGTTTCCCGATAGCAGCAAGACTATCGCATAATCCCTTGAAGGTGCGAACGTGTTCTCCAATGGTTTTGTCATCTTCTTTGCGAAGATATGTTATCTGTTGTCTAAGTGTAAATTCACGTTCCTGTGAATCTTCTGCATATTCATTCTTGAGTGTATCCCAAATAGCATGGGTTGTATCCAAGCCAATAACAAGGCCTAGCATTTCTTCGAAGAGTGTTCCAATTATCCACCCACGCAAAAGACGATCCGCCTTTCGCCAAGCGATGTACGCTTCGGTTAATTTTGGTGCAGAATTTTCTGCATTTGTGGTGTTTGTGACACCCCGACCTGTGCATATAATTATTTTATTAATGTACATATATTTATATGTCTACTTTAATTATTTATATATATATTTGTTTGCATAAAATATCATATTTTTGGATTACGTGCATCTATTTCATTTAACGTGCATTTATGTGCATTCACGTGCATTTAAGAGTTTTAAGTAACGTAGACATTATTTAAGTGTTATCAATTTGCAAATAGAAACTAGATTTTTTAGATTTCAACAAAATGTCAAACTAGTAAATATCAAATTAGTTAAAGGGGCAAGATAGACTTTTGAGTGTTTATAAAAAAATCCTACCTAATTTTGACCTTAATTAAAACAAATAAACAACACAAAACACACACACACAACACGTTTCAGCACACATACACACAATTCAGCATACACACACGCAGGGAGAGAAGGAAAAGAAAGAAACAAGGAAGAAGAAGGAGAAGTCAGCTATGTAAGATCAATTTTCATGCCATTCTTCATGTCTAGGTGAGGGAATTCATATTATTTGCATTCTATTTGGATTATTCAGCAATATGTATGCATGCTATGTTTTATGTAAGTGTTCAAAGATGTTGGAAATGTATGTTTAGCTAAAGTATTAGTATGCTAAAGGTTGTAGGAACTCATTAGTGCTCATAGAATGAACTCTTGCATGCTATCTTTAGTTGTAGAGTTGCTTTGTTAACTAAGTGTAATTATGTAGTTTAGGTGTTTGTTAAATATCCTAAATGAAGTGTAGGAATGTTATATAGGCTAAAGTAATGGTTATTGTTGGCTTAAATGCAAGAAATAACAAGAAGATGATAAGTAAGCAAAATTCGGATTTGGACACTACACTGCCCCTGACTTCCGAAGTAGTTTTGGTATAGCAAACGTACTTAGAATTGAACGAAATTTATATGACAACTAGATTAGACAGTTTAGAACAAATATTGATTCTAGATCTAAGGCAAATTCTAACGTTTTGACCCCGCAATTTAGCTATTTCCAAAATGTGTCTGAAAATCGCTGGTGCAGGGGGCACTTTGCGCAGTTGCACGGAAAAGGTCATAACTTGTGGAATTTAGATCGGAATTGAGTTCCGCTTGAGGCTAAAGTCATATACACTCAAAGAGATACGTTTATAAATAAAAATCAGTCAGTTTGGAGGACTATAGCATAGGTAACTGAATAAATAAAATTAAGCATATGCAAGAAATTGAAAGATGTTTTAGCTAGTTGATAATTGACATTAATGATTGTGATTGCTAGATAGTAAAATTATGGATTCACATTGTGTAGATGTGTATATTGGAGTTAAATGATGGTTATAAGATATTCAATATGATTTATTAGGTGTTATGTTAACAATGTAGTATTTTGGTGTTGATTGTTAGTTAAATGAGAATTCTAGTGTTGTGGTTGTTGTTGTGTTAGGAGTGGGAGATAATAGATATTGCATGTTCAATGCTTGAAAGAATGCTTGTAAGAAGATTGTGGGAGCTCAAGAAGAAATTAGCTAGCATGTATGTTCATAAATATACAAGATTGGAGTTTTAGTTAGCTCTCACTATATATATTGGAATTTCGAGTAAATGAACTAACTACACCATGTGTACGTGTATGTGTGTTAAATTGAGGCTTCAATTAGGTGCTTTAGACGTTAGTGGAACTAGTCATAGGCTCACGTGGGATTGAATTACTCGAAAATGTGCTAAAATTCAAATTTAGTAATCTTTAAAGAGGGGATATTTCCCGAAATGCAATCCGGGCACATTTGGGTTTGGTTTGGATATATTTGGGGCATAGAAGCACTTATGGTGCTTTTATTGCGTGAAATTGGGGTCCGGATAGGGTAGTCGTAGTTAAAATCCACTCAGGGCCTTTCCGAGCTTTTGCTTCCAAAGTGGATTTTCATGGCTTTAATAGGTGTCATTTGATATCGTTAGAGATGTAGTATGGTTGATTTATAGAATTGGAGTTTTGAATTTCGCATGGAAGTAGAATTGCCTAGTTGAAAAAGGGGACTTTGGAACGAAGGTTTGAATTTGTCATGTTTGAATAGCTAGATGACCTTAGACGTGTTAGGAAGCCTCTAAAATGTATTTATGACGTGGTTTAGTTAATCGAATTAGGTAACTGTAGTTCAAATCATTTAAAGAGCTTTTTGGTATTTTTGTGTAATCGTGCTTAGAAATGTAGTTTCATGGTATTTAGGTGTATCATAATGTGGCTAAATGAGATTGGTAAAGTTAGATTTGAAGTTCCATATCGTACGTGAAGTTTAGAAACTAATTTGTAAGCAATTGGAAAAGAGTTTTAGTAGAATTTATATGAATTGGTTGAACTTGTTGCTTAGTTAGTTATTTGGACTACTTAATTGCTATATTTGATTTTTAATTGAGTTATATGTGTTGTATTAAGTAGATAAGTATGATAATGACTCTTAAAACATGTTATAGTTGAATCATGTTTAAGTGTTAAAGTAGTTGTCTTGATTGGAAGTTGAACATGATATTCCTTGTGGTATAAACAAAGTTAAGTTAGTTAAGGAGTTTAACTTGTTAGATGGTAACGTAGCTAATGCCCTTACAAGACTAAGGAAATGCTTTAGAGTCATTTGTGTGATTTCTTGGGCTATGTGGCAATATGATATAAAGGTGATTATATATAACTTCTATTGTTGTGGATTGAGTTAAGCAAAAGTTAAGTTAAGTTAGAAATTAATATAGATAATTGCTAAAGTGCTAAACTCATATGAACACACTAGGGTACATGTCCAAGCTAGTTCGAGGAGGTTGGGGTAATCGAAGCTATTTTCTTGCATATTTAGTCGGATCCAAGGGGAGGAAGTCTTCATCCTTTTTTGTACGTCTTAAATTATTTTATTGGTTATAGATTGTATGATTAATAATTGAAATAATTTATATGTACTATTTACTCGCTATCATGTATTTTCTCGTGTTATTTGTGTTTAATTGCGAGGGCGGCCTACTTTGTCGACATTCTTATGTATTATTTGATATCTTGAATGCTTGTGGACTTGTCTCGGGGTTGCACAACCTTTTCGGACATGGTAACGTCGAGAAACACGGGCGGCGTCGGGCTTGCCGTGCTTCCTCGACTACCATGGTGCCTATTCCCTTCTCGCTGAGGCATACTCCACTACCCCAGAGGCGTGGTTCACCTATTGGGCATGGACCTACCTCAGGAGAAAGGGTCGTAGGATCAAGATACATCCGGAGTATCCCAACTTGTTGGAGTAAGGGTTTGCCGGCAATTGCGTGAAGTTCGTGGTTCGTGGCTCGTGATTGAAGATAGAGTGAAACCGTATCCTTTTTAATGTGGTTAATTACTTGGTTATTTGGTCTTATTGTTTATGTTATATATGTATATGACTTATTGTGTTTGCATATCATAATGCACGTCCGGTATGTTGCATCACCTCCCTCACTGAGTAACTTGGTTACTCATTCCTCTTTTCAACATATTTCAAGAAACGCTAAAGATTGAATTGCCTCCTGTGTGATCTGCTTACTCTATCAGTATGTAAAGCATGGAAGAATATGATCATGATATGCTTGTATTGTATTTGAGACTTTGTGCCCATGTATGTATTTATGTTATATTAAGGAATGTAATATTAAAGTTTTAGTTTTGTTGGATGATTAGGTACTAGTGGGCTTGTAATATCTTCTATTTGTTTTACTTTATTACTTAATAGTGCATGCTTGTATGGACAATGAAAACTAGTTAGTTAGTTGGACACAAATTATAAGAAAGCTTGATTGATAATATAGAGTGGTATGATAAGTGGATTAAAAAGATAGAACTTCAATGAATTTAATTTTGCATGCTTGTGTGACATGATATTGGGTTCTAAGGCTCGGATGGCGTTGAGGAATTGGTTGACTTTATGAATCTTGAAAGCTAGATTGTATGAATGGCTAATTGTGATTCAGGTTTTGTATGTGACTGTTGGCAGGTTTCTAGATAGACCTATATATAGGGGAAACTCCGTCCGTTTTTTTCTAAATTTCGTGCCCGGGGTTTGGATTTGGGTTGAGTATAGCGTGATAAATATGAGTCCTGATCTCGTGAGGGATCAGGGCGTTACAGAAGTGGTATCAGAGCTTAGATAGCTCACAGCCGGGAAACGGTCTTCGGCCTATTGGGTAGTAACCTTGATCATGTGTTTGTAAAGTGTGTTACATGGATAAAGTACCATATGTGACTTGTGTGCTAAGTAGGTTAATATGTCATGTCCTCAGAATATGTAAAATGTGTATTGATGTGGGCTTATGCCTGCTTGAGTTAAATGTGCTCCTATGTGTTATATTTGCATGAAATATGAAGATTGTGTGATACGTATAACTATGTGATCATGTGTGACTTGAATGAGAAATGTATGTTACGTGATTTGCCTATGTGAAATATGAATAATGTGTTAGCTGAACAATTATGTGACCTTGTGTACTTTTATATGGTATATTTATTAATACTAGTATCTTATAAATTCATCATTGTATGTATACATGCATTACCCCTCACGTATGGTAAGTAAACTCGCCCCTATAAAGAGATGATCAGTAGCGGTACATTTGGAGGTGAGAACCAACAAGAAGAGGGACCATCTAGCATTATCAACATATATATATATATATATATATATATATATATATATATATATATATATATATATATATATAAATACAGCTTATGTCTTGTGGAGAAATGTTGTTCACTGCTGAGCTTCTGATGGGGTATTCTCTTTGGCCTTCTAGTTGGGAGTTAATTGGTGACATTTGATCTTTAAACAACAATTTTCATAGGTAACATCTCCTGTGGATCTTGGATGCATCTCTTATTTGGTATCGTACATGGAATACTCATATAATACTTCTATTGGAGGAATTGCACTCAAAGATACTCCATCGGTATTCTTTATACTGTTTCTTGTTGGAATTATTATTTGGGGCCTCACCTATGGCATGGTATTATCTTGGTGTTTACATACAAATTTCTTATTATTAACTTCCGATACTAATAGATGAGATTCTTATATGGTGCTTCTATTTGGTTTTCTAAACGGTACTTCCAAAAAAAGCCTTTATTTGGCTATATTAATCGGGATTCCTTCTGAAGAGCTTTTGGTATTCTCAGTGGAATTATCGGTGGCAATGGTACGGGTATTTCTCTTGGTAAACTTGTTAGTACACTTAGTCTGACTAGGGTTGCTATAGCTATTAAGGATTATTCTGGAGCCTAAGAAATTGCCAAGACGCAATTTGTTTGAAGGAGGGAAGAGTGTGATAACCCGACCTGTGCATATAATTATTTTATTAATGTGCATATATTTATATGTCTACTTTAATTATTTATATATATATTTGTTTGCATAAAATATCATATTTTTGGATTACGTGCATTTATGTGCATTCACGTGCATTTAAGAGTTTTAAGTAACGTAGATAATATTTAAGTGTTATCTTTTTGCAAATAGAAACTAGATTTGTTAGATTTCAACTAAATGTCAAACTAGTAAATATCAAATTAGTTAAAGGGGCAAGATAGACTTTTGAGTGTTTATAAAAAAATCCTACCTAATTTTGACCTTAATTAAAACAAATAAACTACACAAAACACACACACACACAACACGTTTCAACACACACACACACAATTCAGCATACACACACGCAGGGAGAGAAGGAAAAGAAGAAAACAAGGAAGAAGAATAAGAAGTCAGCTATGTAAGATCAATTTTCATGCCATTCTTCATGTCTAGGTGGGGGAATTCATATTATTTGCATTCTATTTGGATTATTCAGCAATATGTATGCATGCTATGTTTTATGTAAGTGTTCAAAGATGTTGGAAATGTATGTTTAGCTAAAGTATTAATATGCTAAAGGTTGTAGGAACTCATTAGTGCTCATAGAATGAACTCTTGCATGCTATATTTAGTTGTAGAGTTGCTTTGTTAACTAAGTGTAATTGTGTAGTTTAAGTGTTTGTTAAATATCCTAAATGAAGTGTAGGAATATTATATAGGCTAAAGTAATGGTTATTGTTGGGTCAAATGCAAGAAATAACAAGAAGATGATAAGTAAGCAAAATTCGGACTTGGACACTGCACTGCCCCTGACTTCCGAAGTAGTTTTGGTATAGCAAACATACTTAGAATTGAACTAAATTTATATGGCAGCTAGATTAGACAGTTTAGAACAAATGTTGATTTCTAGAGCTAAGACAAATTCTAAAGTTTTGACCCCGCGATTTAGCTATTTCCAAAATGTGTCTGAAAATCGCTGGTGCAGGGGGCACTTTGTGCAGTGGCACGGAAAAGGTCATAACTTGTGGAATTTAGATCGGAATTGAGTTCCTCTTGAGGCTAAAGTCATATAGACTCAAAGAGCTACGTTTATAAATAAAAATCAGTCAGTTTGGAGGACTATAGCATAGGTAACTGAATAAATAAAGTTAAGCATCTGCAAGAAATTGAAAGATGTTTTAGCTAGTTGATAATTGACATTAATGATTGTGATTGCTAGATAGTAAAATTATTGATTCCCATTGTGTAGATGTGTATATTGGAGTTAAATGATGGTTATAAGATATTCAATATGATTTATTAGGTGTTATGTTAACAATGTAGTATTTTGGTGTTGATTGTTAGTTAAATGAGAATTCTAGTGTTGTGGTTGTTGTTGTGTTAGGAGTGGGAGATAATAGATATTGCATGTTCAATGTTTGAAAGAATGCTTGTAAGAAGATTGTGGGAGCTCAAGAAGAAATTAGCTAGCATGTATGTTCATAAATATACAAGATTGGAGTTTTAGTTAGCTCTCACTATATATATTGAAATTTCGAGTAAATGAACTAACTACACCATGTATACGTGTATGTGTGTTAAATTGAGGCTTCAATTAGGTGCTTTAGACGTTAGTGGAACTAGTCATAGGCTCACGTGGGATTGAATTGCTCGGAAATGTGCTAAAATACAAATTTAGCAATCTTTAAAAAGGGGATATTTCCCGAAATGCAATCCGGGCATGTTTGGGTTTTGATTTAGGTATATTTGGGGTATGGAAGCACTTTTGGTACTTTCGTTACGTGAATTTGGGGTCCAGATAGGGTAGTCGTAGTTAAAATCCACTCGGGGCCTTTCCGAGCTTTTGCCTCCAAAGCGGGTTTTCATGGCTTTAATAGGTGTCCTTTGATATCCTTAGAGATGTAGTATGGTTGATTTATAGAATTGGAGTTTTGAATTTCGTATGGAAGTAGAATTGCCTAGTTGAAAAAGGGAACTTTGGAACGAAGGTTTGAATTTGTCATGTTTGAATAGCTAGTTGACCTTAGACGTGTTAGGAAGCCTCTAAAATGTATTTATGACATGGTTTGGTTAATCGAATTAGGTAACTGTAGTTCAAATAATTTAAGAAGCTTTTTGGTATTTTTGTGTAATCATGCTTGGAAATGTGGTTTCATGGTATTTAGGTGTATCATAATGTGGCTAAATGGGATTGGTAAAGTTAGATTTGAAGTTCCATATCGTACGTGAAGTTTAGAAACTAATTTGTAAGCAATTGGAAAAGAGTTTTAGTAGAATTTATATGAATTGGTTGAACTTGTTGCTTAGTTAGTTATTTGGACTACTTAATTGCTATATTTTATTTTTAATTGAGTTATATATGTTGTATTGAGTAGAGAAGCATGATAATGACTCTTAGAACATGTTATAGTTGAATCATGTTTAAGTGTTAAAGTAGTTGTCTTGATTGGAAGTTGAACTTGATATTCCTTGTGGTATAAACAAAGTTAAGTTAGTTAGGGAATTTAACTTGTTAGATGGTAACGTAGCTAATGCCCTTGCAAGACTAAGGAAAAGCTTTAGAGTCATTTGTGTGATTTCTTGGGCTATGTGGCAATATGATATAAAGGTGATTATATATAACTTCTATTGTTATGGATTGAGTTAAGCAAAAGTTAAGTTAAGTTAGAAATTAATATAGATAATTGCTAAAGTGCTAAACTCATATGAACACACTAGGGTACATGTCCAAGCTAGTTCGAGGAGGTTGGGGTAATCAGAGCTATTTTCTTGCATATAGTCGGATCCAAGGTGAGGGAGTCTTCATCCTTTTTTGTACATCTTAACTTATTTTATTGGTTATAGATTGTATGATTAGTAATTGAAATAGTTTATAGGTACTATTTACTCGCTATCATGTGTTTCCTCGTGTTATTTGTGTTTAATTACGAGGGCGGCCTACTTTGTCGACATTCTTATGTATTATTTGATATCTTGAATGCTTGTGGACTTGTCTCGGGGTTGCGCAACCTTTTCGAACATGGTAGCGTCGAGAAACACGGGTGGCGTCGGGCTTGTCGTGCTCTCTTGACTACCATGGTGCCTATTCCCTTCTCGCTGAGGCATACTCCACTACCCTAGAGGCGTGGTTCACCTGCTGGGCATGGACCTACCTCAGGAGAAAGCGTCGTAGGATCGGGATACATCCGGAGTATCCCAACTTGTTGGAGTAAGGGTTTGCCGGTAATTGCGTGAAGTTCGTGGTTCGTGGCTCGTGATTGAAGACAGAGTGAAGCCGTATCCTTTTTAATGTGGTTAATTACTTGGTTATTTGGTCTTATTGTTTTATGTTATATATATATGAATTCTTGTGATTACATATCATAATACACGCCCGGTATGTTGCATCACCTCCCCTACTGAATAACTTGGTTACTCATTCCTCTTTTCAATATATTTCAGGAAAAACTGAAGATTGGATTGCCTCCTGCGTGACCTGCTTGCTCTATTAGTGTGTAAAACATGGAAGAATGTGATCATGATATACTTGTATTGTATTTGAGACTTTGTGCCCATGTATGTATTTATGTTATATCAAGGAATGTAATATTAAAGTTTTAGTTTTGTTTGATGATTAGGTACTAATGGGCTTGTAATATATTCTATTTGTTTTACTTTATTACTTAATAGTGCATGCTTGTGTGGACAATGAAAACTAGTTAGTTGGTTGGACTTAAATTATAAGAAAGCTTGAATGATAATATAGAGTTGTATGATAAGTGGATTAAAAAGATAGATCTTCAATGGATTTAATTTCGCATGCTTGTGTGATATGTTATTGGATTCCAAGGCTCGGATGGCCTTGAGGAGCTGGTTGACTTTATGAATCTTGAAAGCTAAGTTGTATGAATGGTTGATTGTGATTCAGGTCTTGTATGTGACTGTTGGCAGGTTTCTATATAGTCCTATAAATAGGAAAAACTCCGTCCGTTTTCCTCTAAATTTCGTGCCCAGGGTTTGGATTTGGGTTAAGAATAGCGTGATAAATAGGAGTCCTGATCTCGTGAGGGATTTGGGCGTTACAGTGTTATTTGAATCTGGTGTGGTGTATTTGGTGGGAGCAGGATCTTCATTAGTAAGATGGCCTACCAGATCTTGACTTTCTGCAAGAGCCAAGGCTTGTTCATGCCACAGGGGATAATTTACAGGATTGAGTTTAAGGGTGATAAAGTTGCCAACATTGAGAGACAGTGTAGTCATGTTTGCAGAGAGATGTTTGATGGGTTGTGCCATGTGTTCACACTGGCTCTGAATACCAAGAAGAAAAATAAGAAAAAAAACAATGGAGATGTTTTGATAAGAACTGATTTCATATATTTTTTCACATAACAAACGTGACCACCGGTAGTGTATATAAAGCTAATATAAAGGATTTTAACTTTGGAAACATAGTAACAAACTGCATTAAATCCATAGGCAATATTCTCAATGATATGCACTGCTTCTCGTCTGTCTGATTTGATTTAAATCCTTGATATGCTCTGTTACCATCTTTGCTGAAGTTACCTTATCATGTTGCACTATCATCTTGGGTTGACTTTGTTGCCATTGAAGCTCCTTCATCCTCCAACATCACTCTACTCACATGGCATGATTTGTGGGAATTACAATCTTTATTTCTTCAATAGTTTTGGGTCTCCTTATCACTCCATTGATTCCCACAAATCATGTTGATCTGCTGGGTTATGCTAATAAATAGCATTTAAAGGACTTTTAAATTTCATTTGAGGACTATTCCTTTAAATTTTTAAAAATAGTCATTTAAATATTTTAGAATTTAGTCTATCGTTATTTATTGACCCGTGACTTTGTAAAATTATTTTAGAAACAAACCGGAAAGTTTTAGTCTTTTCACGCGAAAAAGTAGCGTTTTAAAGCGAAACAATGAAAAATCCCCAACTAAGTCTTGCATTGACTTTTGTTGACTTACTTAATAATATAAATACCCAAAAAAATGCTCAAAATCAGCCAAAAACCCTTCATGCGGGAATAGTATTTTCAATGCCATTTTTGCTATTTGTAGGTGAACGAGGTGCTTCCAAATGCCAACCCTGATATTTTTTAACTTGTCTCAACTTCTACTTCGCATCTACCGTTCGTTTTTTATCTTTCAGGGCGAGAAATTTGTGAGGACTCTTTTCAAAATTGCTTTAAAATGTATCGTTTATGTGTTTTATCATTAATTTTACATTTTATACTTGCTATTTAGGTGTTATGGCACATGTTTACCATTTTAGAATTTATTTGTAATGTATTTTATTTTTATGATGAATAGTAGTTGAGTTTTGTGTTGAAATGCTAAAATTGAAGCCTAAACTTGATTATTAGCCTAGTTTTGTTGCTCGTAAATGTTTATATGCCATCTTAGTGTAGTAGATTAGCTTAGAAATATGTAAATGTGCAAAAACTAATGGGGTGCATTTACTGAATTTTCGGGAATAATGGGTTTTAAGAGCTTTTTGGGTTATTTTTATGGTATTTAAATGCTTGCTAGCTTAGGTTGATGTTAGGCGATGATTGGAGTAAAATAAAAATGCGTTATGATGCAAATGTTGTTGATTTAGCTTGCATTTTTGTGCTAAAGGTTAGTTAGAATGTGATTTAGTATGTTTTTTTTGTGATTAATGTGTTGGTAAGTACTAATTGGTGTCAATTGCACGTGGTTTAGTTGAAAGGTAAATGTGGGTGTCAAGTGTAGCTTAAGTGATTGAGTGGTTGGTTAAGTTTTTAATAAATGTGTTAATTAAAGTGTGTTGTAATTTAACTTATGATAATGCATGAATGTGTGTTGAGGTAATGTGTTGTAGAATTAGGATTATATCCTTATGAGTATGGTGTAATATGTGTTAGAGTCTTTATGTTAGAAATGTATGCTTAACTTGAGTTAGAGTCTTAATGTGGCTTAAGTGCTTAGTTATTGATTACTTAGCTTGTTAGAGTTTCTTGTGAGTTAAGTATTGTTTAAAATAGTATGTTATATAGTTGCATGATTAGTTAGCTTGCTAATTGCATAATTATGTTATGATAAGATTGGGTAACCTACTTTGTTACCTAGTCTATATGTGAATATGAAATATGAAATGTTATATGATATTAAAGTGATGCAATACGATGCGATGTGTGGCTGCAACCAAAACAACTGTGGTTGGTTCGTGTCATCCTGGGCAGCATCGGGCATGCTAGGCAATGACATGACTACCGATGTGCTAATCTCTATCCTGAATGGACTAGTCGGAGTAAATCCATGAGGGTCTAGGTTGTAGGTTGAATCAGCATACCCGATGGTACTACTTGGTATAGAGGGGAAGATGTTCGTGATGGTGTATAGAGGAACGGCATCAACAGAACGAGAATATCCTTTTTAAATGTGTTTATTTTATTAATGCATACTTATTTTATTATTCAACCATTACTTACTTAACACGATTGATGTGCATAACATGATTTCAAATGAGATTTTCAAAGGATAAAATAAGTTTCAAAACTCCCTGCATGTATTTCCTCCCTCACTAAACTAGATGATGGTTAGCTTACCCTTTTTTTCCACCTTTCAGGTGAACTAGATTTAGTTTATGTGCCATATATGGCTCCAGATGATGTAGACAAACCCGAGGCTTGACTTGCTTGATGATATGGTTATATGACTTGTAAATATGTTTAGTAATTTATTTTATATGTTAGAGGACTTGATTGTATATTCATAAGCCTCCTTTTGTATTGTATAAAATGCTAGACTTATGTTGTTATTTTGAATTTTTGTAATGCTTTTGTAATGTTTAAGAAGTGTGACGGACGACAGAGTGCTTGGAATGCATGTGAATGACTTAAATGTGATATGCTTGGGATTATATACTGTTGTGTAAAATTTCTATGTGCATGTTTATATTGGGCTAGTGTCTAGTTACAGATGGTACCATGCCAAAATTTCATCGCGTCTTGACTTGGATCCTAGGAAAGGTCAGGTTGGGGTGTTACAGTGTAGCTGTAAGATCATAGTCTATGACTATCATTTGATATGCTTATGCGAATACGGGTTTCAAAGAACTAGAAATAATATATTTTGTAAGAATTTTTGCATTTTTACTGTTGTTTTTTATTAAATAATTATTTTTACTAAAAACCTATATTCTCTGTCTAGGTATATATATTCTTGATACTTGCGAGTCTGACGTCGGCTATTCCTTTTCCAAGGCGTGACGGTGAAAGATTAAGCAGGGGCACTATTAATAAAAATTGTGACTCCTGATGATTTGTGGTGCACCTGTTCTCCCTTAGGACTATTCACTTTCTCACTTTTTGGGATTTTCCTTTTCTTTAATTTTACTTCTTTTTAAAAAATTTTTTTTGGCTCTTTTACTACATAAATTCCTCCAGCGAAATTTACTCCATCAAGATCCTTATCATGATTGGACGGATTGAATTTCAATCTAAAATAAGAGTTCAAAATTAGCTTTATACATATGAATAAATTGAAAAGTTTAGCTTATTTGATTTTTAACTCAATTTTGACCAAAATTGTAACTTTTTAGACTACTTGCAAACACGTTATCACAAGAATGCCAACGACCAAGTGATACAAATATTGGACATCTATGCACTTGAATTTTTTTTTTTTTTGGGTCAGGCATGCAACTGAATTTATTTATACCTTAACATCTTAATCAACAATACTATCATCCTCCATAACCTGTAAGACTTTACTCATCACACATCTATTTGTAAAAGAATGAGAGAAATGGATTTTTTTCCCTTCTTGACTACACCTTTATCACAATATATCTTTCTTATATTAGTATAGCCATCTCTTATAACCAACCAACTATAAAGTCACACTAGCATAACAACTTACAATTGCATACTTTAATTACTGGAAGAAAAGCTGCAATGATGAATAGATGATCAATTTTGTAAACATGTTATAGATCTTTTAATCCAACGTACAAAGCTCATTGTCAAGGATGACAAAAAGGATAAAGAAAATATGGGGAGTGGGAACTAAAAAGTAGAACAAACGTAGACTAAAAGTTAGTGGTATTCTCATAAAGTGACAAATTAGGTGAAGACAATTTATCTTATTTGAAACTTTAAATCACGTTATCTTGATTTATTTGAGAGTTTTGACGATTTTCTGTTTAATCTAATTTAAACCAAAACTTAAAAATAGATGTTAGAGGACATTTTAGGTTTACCTAAATGAAGCATTGAAACTATCTATATTTTGACGTTGGATGGGCTATTGATTTTAGTATATTGTCTTAGATATATCAATCCAAGCTCTTTAACACAAAAACAATAATTTTTTTCCAAACCTATTACTATATTTTAATCAAGACAAGAGAACATAATACTAATCATATCAAGAAAAATTTTAGGTTATGTACTTCATTCCAAACCATGAATTCAATTTTTTTTTCATGGGAATGCATTGAAAGAAGTTAATAACCTATTAAATGTACGAGACTTGAAAAATTAAAATTTGTTCCTTTAGTTAGAAAATATGGTTTAAAGGTCGTAACATTTGTGATTGATCTTACAAAATGTATATAATTTACTTTAAATTAGTACGACATAAGTGAATTTTGTAAGTATCAAAATATTCACCATTTCAAATTCAAAGAGTATAGTATTATACATCTACTTCAGATACTTTTAATGTATTTCAAACTAATAAAATATGTTTGTGAAGTGAAAGCTATAACAAATCTATTAGATCCGTAAATTCCTGGTGATAAATTAAAAATGGATTTACAAGCAGGTCATATGAGTAAGGAGTAAGAATGATGTCAAACTAGGAAGACATGACGTGAAGAAGATATATACATATATCTTTTGGAATGCCTAATCTATGTAAAATAGTGGTTACTATCTCATTTTTAAGAAAATAGATGTCTATATTTAATTCTTATTTGTTTAATTATTTATTTGAAATGATATATCAAAGTAGTTATATATTATAATTTCTCAATAATGTGATTAAAAATTTCAGTAAATCGATTTTATATTTCATATTTTTAAAGCATTCCCATTTTACCCATGCGACACCCGTGCATTGCATGGGTATAAAACTAGTTTATGTATAATATGAAAGTAATAAAAATATCAATTTGTTGCTTCAATCAGTGTTCTAATTCACTGGAAGAACTTTATGATCAAATGGAATAGAAAAATACAACAATGATGGATTCTGAGTTTTTTTGTTCAATGGGGGTTAAAACACATATTTTAAAACTATAAATGGATAATTCTTTTAGCAGGGACAATACAATATGTAAAATTATGAAAAATTAGTACTTGCTTTGGTCAGTGTTCATCAATACCGGAAAAAGTTACATGCAGCTTTACGCATGGTCTATCATTCCTTATTAGATAAATATTGCAAGAATTAACTTACAAAACTTCTTCAATAAGAAATGTTTCTTTCGAATTAATTAGAATACCAAATATGAGTCTAATTGAACTTAATTAACTAAGAAATAAATGAAAGCATTTGCAAACTCTGAGAAATATATATTGTATTCTAATGAATACTAAAAGATTCTGATATACTCAATCTTCCCACGAGTGAAGCCTCTAAAAGTATTCACTTGAAGCTCTCAAATTAATCAGCTAAATCCCCTACTAAAGATTTTAAAGAAAAAGAGAACCTTTATAACAAACTGATTTTTGTGCTAACTTTTTAGGTTTGTCATAGCCTCATATATATAGGAATCACTTGGCTAATTAGGTCTGACTTTTGGGCCAATCCCAAACACTGGCCTTGGATTATAAAACTTATCAAACTAGAACCCAATTCTAGTTAGTCTTATAATCAAACTAAATAAATCGGACACTCCGATTTAATTAATTTCTTTTCTCGCTGATTAGTTATCAAACTTTTATATGTGTGACCTTCTGGGTTTATGATTAATCGATAGCAAAAATTCATTAATCTAATTAATCATTTAAATTAGAACCTTTCTAATTTAACTATTTTTGCAAATTGCGAGTGATACCTAGCAGTATATCGTAATTGCCCAATTAACAATGAAATGGATATACGAACCCAAGATGTATAATTAATTCCTTCCGCCAGTCTTGTCCCAGTTAAGTATGAGCCATGGAAGGGAAGTCAAACTCATGGTCTTAACTACACGACTTGATTTAATTAATTCAGCAATCCACAAATAACACATGGAACAGTTTCCACTACTTTACCTCGAGCAAGGATTTCTGGTTGCTCAATTAATTAGATCCCATAGACCCCTTAGTCGACGGGTCCTTTAAGGGATAATCATACGCCTCTATGCAAGGACGAAACACAACCACTAATTACTTAATTTCACCCATGAATAGAATCAGATTATTACGCAACTGCAAGTCGTGGCATCACATCCCTGAGACGACCACCACGCCTCAAGTCTAAGGAACCCCATACGTACTCGTTATATATATATATAAATCATTGCCTAACCATGTGATCTTATATATGACAGCGGCCAAGTCCAGTGGCCTATTCATCAATAGTACTTCCACACTTACTAAAACAACATGAGTCTTATTGTCCTTTCTTCTTATTGCTATCACATATCAATTAAGGTAGTAACGTGTGGACTTATCTATCTGAATGAGTCAACGCCCAATTAAGTTATTCCACGATCAGGGACATTTTCTAGAATATACCAATTAATTGTGAATTTCAACTATCATATTTTGAACCACTTTAAGAATGAAATTCACTTGATAATTCTATAGATTTTATTTAACAATTAATACTTTAATAATGAAACTATCCATTCATTAAATAAAATAAATGAATAAGTAATTAATACAATAAGCATGTCCTAAAATTAATTGGGTCTTATGGAATAAACTTTAACAAACCCCACTTGCACTAAAGCCAATTATTATGGTATCTTATACCCATCTTCTCAAGATACCGCTCTAGGGATTATAACGTCAAGGCTTTAGTTAGTGGGTTAGCCGTGTTGTCAGTTGATACTATTTTATGCACTATAATGTCGTCTCTTCCCACTATCTCACGAATGATGTAGTATTGCCTTTCAACATGCTTGGACTTTTGGTGAGACCTCGGTTCCTTAGCTTGTGCTATGGCTCCATTGTTATCACAATATAAGGGTAATGTCTACTCAATGGAAGGAACCACTTCAAGTTCTGTTATGAACTTTTTTATCCAGACAACTTACTTTGTAGCATCCGATGCTGCAATATATTCAGCTTCTATAGTAGAGTCAGCAATGATACTTTGCTTTGAGCTTTTCCAATTGACTGCCCCTCCATTACATGTGAAGATGAATCCTGACTTGGACTTCCGATCATCCACGTCAGACTAGAAGTCTAAGCCCGTGAAACCCTCCAACTTCAATTCTCCTCCTTCATATACCAAGACCATATCTCTTGTTCTTTTCAAGTACTTGAATATGTTCTTGACTGCTATCCAGTGTTTTTCACCTAGATCTGACTAATATATGCTGGTAATACTTACAGCATGTGCGATATCAAGTCTTGTATACAATATGGCATACATAAGACTCCTAATTGCTGAGGCATATGGGACCTTATTCATCATTTCTTTTTCTTTATGAGATTTAGGGCTCATAGCCCGAGAAAGATGAATGTCATATCTAAAAGGTAATAATCCCCTTTTAGAGTCTTGCATGTTGAACCTTTTCAACACCTTATCTATGTACGTACCTTGAGAGAGACCTATTACCTTTTTGATCTATCTCTATAGATTCGTATTCCTAGGATAGAGGTAGCTTCTCCGAAATCTTTCATGGATAAAGTGTTTGATAACCAGACCTTTACAATTGACATCATGCCGACATCATTTCCTATTAGCAATATGTCATCCATATCAAGCACAACAAAAGCGATTGCCTTTTCGTTGACCTTTTTATATATACAAGGTTCATCTTCATTCTTAATAAATCTGAACGATTTTATCACTTTATCAAATCGAATGTCCCAGTTCCTTGATACTTGTTTTAGTCCATAAATGGATCTTCTAAGCTTACACACTTTATGGCTCTCATCCTAGATTTAAAACCTTTGGGTTGTTCCATATAAATGTCCTCTTCAATGAAGCCATTCAAGATATCTATCTGCCATATTTCATAGTCGTAGTGTGTAGCTATGGCCAATAAAACTCTAATGGATTTAAGCATGGATATCGACAAGAAGGTCTCCTCATAGTCAATCCCTTGTCTTTGACAATAACCTTTCGCTACCAGTTTTGCCTTGTAAGTCTTAATTTTCCCATCTACACCTCTCTTTCTCTTGTATACCCATTTGCACCTAATAGGTACAATACCTTCAGGAGGGTCTACAGATTCCAGACTTGGTTGATGTACATGGAATCCATTTTTGATTTCATGGCTTCAATCCATTCTCATGATTCAACATCTAACATATATTCCTCATAGTTGATCGGATAATCCATATGATCACTATCACCCATAATGAACAACTCTTATGTTGAATCATGAAGAGAACTATATCGGGCTGGAGGATGAAGAGTCCTCACTAACGTCTAAATTGGTACTAAAACATCTGGTTTTTCTTGAACGGGTTCACTATCCTGGAGTTGTTTGGTTGGTGATTCAGTGACCTCTTCATTGAGCCCTATTTTTCTTCCCATTCATTCGTCTTGGATGAACTGTTCTTCCAAGAACAAGGCATGTCTACTTACAAATACCCTTTGATCAATAGGGGAGTAAAAGTTGTAACCTAACAAATCTTTAGGATAACTAATGAATTTGACCTAGTCGGATCTTGCATATAGCTTATCGGATTTTAGTTTCTTGACGAATGTGGGACAACCCCATATCCTAACATGCTTAAGACTAGGTTTCCTATTGTACCATATCTCATATGGTATGCATAAAACTGATTTAAAGGTAACCCTGTTCAAGATGTGTAGTGCTGTAAAATGGGCATGTCCCCACAAATTAATAGGGAGATCCGTATAACTTATCATAGATCGAACTATGTCCAACAAAGTTTGATTTCTCCTTTTGGATACTCCATTGAGTTCTGGTATTGCAGAAGGAGTTAATTGAGTAATAATATCATTATCTTTGAGATAGTTTTGGAATCCATCACTGAGGTATTTGCCTCCACGATCTGATTGCAGATTTTTAATCCTCTTGCCAGTTTGATTTTAACTTCTGCTTTGAACTCCTTAAACTTTTCAAAGGACTCAAACTTGTGTTTTATCAGATACATGTACCTATACCTTGATAAATCATCGGTAAATGTAATAAAGTAATTAAAGCCTCCTTAATCTGTTTCACTAAATGGACCACACACATTGGTGTGTATCAATTCTAAAAGATTTGTGACTCTCTAACCTTGTCCTTCAAAAGGAGTTTTGGTTATTTTTCCAAGAATAAAGGACTCAAACGTTGGGAATGGATCTGACCCCTAATTGTTGATCAAACCCTCTTTTACCAATTGGTCAATCCTCTTTTCTCCTATGTGGCCTAGCCTCAAATGCCACAATCTTTTAGGATTAACAGGGTCTCTGTGTCTTTTAATAGTATTCCACATTCATATATTGCTCATTAAACTTGTCATCATGCTTGACATCAAGTATGTAATGCTCATTCACTAGTTTACCAATCCCAACACACTTATTTCTAAACTAAATCATGCATCCATTTATTGTAAAGTCAAAATGATAACCATTCAAAACTAATACAGAAATAGAAATAATTTTCCTCATAATAATCGATAAAATCAAAAAAATGTTCAATAGTAATGAAAAACTAGATGGCATAGTAAGACTATATGTCCCAATAGCTTGTGTAGTAACTGTTGCTCTATTACCTACTTTCAAGACAACGTCGGCCTCTTCTAGAATTCTACTTCTCTCGAGATCCTGTATCGAAGTACAAATATGAGAAGTCGCACCGGTGTCCAACACCCACGATGTCACAACCCCAATTTTTCAATCACTAATATAGACTCTAATACCACAATAATTTCTAAAACATTCCAAGGATCGTGATACCACGGGCTTAAAAAGATCACTTCTTCTAAGTTCACTAAGGCACACTATAATAGCTCGAGCACTATTATCCAAAAACCATACAATTAAAAATCATCTCAATACTAAAATCCAAGTTTACAAAATTACATTTACGTTATGACTATTAAATCCGAAATGACCTAAATACAACATCTAACTATTACATTAATTCAAATATTGCAAATTATACAAACTATATCACTAATGACTAATGTTACAACATATCTCTCTCGCATACAACTATCATATACACAGTCCGTTTGCATAGATTACTGTTAATCTTCTATCTTGAGCAACATGTAATGGTAGGAAAACGGGGTGAGCTACACCTAGCTCAGTGAGGAGAAAAACAGGAAGGGTTTTCACAAACATTTTATTACAAGAAAACATTTTATGAAACCATGCCATGCATATATAAACATAACTTACGAGTAGGAACACATAATCTTGAATATTTGATAAGAAACAGGAACTCACCATAAATCCTACTCTCCAAGGAAAGATACCAAGTGAGAGTCGGTAACATGTAATATTAAAAAGAATACGTTTATATTTGTATTTTGCTGAAGACGGCTGACCTGAATCATGTATTAATATCCCCATACATGCCAACAACCGAGGATTAAAGTCCTCAAACACGCTAACAATTGGGGGTTTCGGATATTATCCCTAAAGAATCCTACGATCCAACTCTACAAGGAAACATACCAAGCAAGAGAGAGAATAGGATCATGGTAGTCGAGGCTATGATCGACAAGCCCAATGCTGCACGGTGGCCGTCGAACGCTACCATGCCAATAGAAGGTTGCAACCTTGAACCAATGAACGAGTACGAGCAAGATATGTGCAAGACTCTAGAAGTGGCTCATACAGGCTTAAGATGTGGCTCCCACCATTTTGGTGTAACACTTTACCCCGTATAGCACTTAGTTTTCGCACATATGAACAATTATACATATTCAACTTGTACATATAATGGCATATAAACATATCAATTCACATATAAACATATTCCATATTACGAGTCATTTTGGGAGGTCAACAAAGTAGGTTGCCTCCGTCATACAAACATGTGTATAAATTCAACATGTAACAATAATGGCATATCATGTAGGCATAAAGAAAGTCAAGACTTATCAAGTGATTCTCAATGAAATATGACTCCATGTATAATGCAAGAATACAATTATAGACACACAAACATGACACTTATAACACATATAGAGTCACACATAAGTATGCGTTGAAAAGCAATCGAAAACGAAGCTCAAATGGTTAAAATAGGGTATCCGATCGAGTGACTCGACCAGATTTACTCATTCGAATGAGAGGTAATGGGTGTTCGGATAAATCATTTGATCGAGTGACTCGATGGGATCCTCTCGTCTGGATGGAAGGCAACCTTGGTCATACCCTGACAACTTGTTCTTTTGCACTTCTTTGTCCATGCTTACTTATACTCTCCAAAACCAAACATACATCACCCTTAAATGACATTTAACATAACATCTTTAGCTCCAATTCAAGTTAAAAACACCTTTGAATCTAACAATCAACTCTTAAGAACTCACTATATCACATTTAAATTCAAATAACTTAGATTCATATCCTTTATCTTCATTCGCAACAAATTCACACATTACCCAACTGATATTCCAACTCCTTATCATCTCAAAGCCATTTCATATCCTTAAGACTCAACACTAGTTCAATTGAAGTCATTACCCAAGCAATGGTACTAAATTCATGTCAAAACTTAACCTACTACAATTACCCACAGTTTTCAGTTCATTTAGCTTATCTAAAAACCTCCAAAAATTTTGACATTTTGTCATAACATATTTCTTCGAGTGTAGATAATAATAGAATCAAGTAGAGCTTAATTTCGTGTCAAATTCACCAAGTTATGGCTTCTAGTACATTATTGCGCAAAACTGCCCTGTACCAGCGAGAGGAACTGAACCTCACTAAAATGACATTAAACAAGCCTTTTAAATTCAAAATCTGAACAAACCTTAAGCACAAAATTTGTTCTCCTATAAGTTATGCACATCATATCAAAAATCAGACCTAAACAACATCGTTTGGCCCCTCGAATCTATCATGAACTGATAGTGCGCAAAATTGAGTTTTAGCTTACTTATTTACTGTAGCCTCATGGAAATGAGTTAAAACAAGCTTTATAACCACTTAATCTCAACAAACTCCCATCACAAATCTTGTTCCATTACATCTTAGCTATAACATATCCAAAATTCAAACTTATTCATCCATGTTTACTATAGCAAATTGACCATACACAAATAGTGCACAAAACAGTAATCAAATCACATTTCTAGTAAGTTCCATCATGTATCTTCTCATATATGACAATATAAGCAAATAGAATGCTATGTGCTTTGAAAAAAAACTTGAAAATAGTTTAACCCCTCACCTCAAATGCAACAACAATTGCTAAAAAATCGTGTAGATGCAAGACAAGGCTTGAAAATGACTTGAAATGGTACTAACTCCCTTTTTTTCTCCTTCTTCCTTCTTCTTTCATCTTCTTTTTTCTCTCTTCTTCCTTCTTCTTCCTTGCTTCAGCCATGTGTGTGTGTGTTTAGTGTTCCAGTCGTGTGTGTGTATGTTTATATGTATTTGTTTCGTTTTATTAGTTATAAGGTAGGTAAGATATTTTTAGAAAGCCCAATTGACCAACTTGCCCCTCCAACTAATTACTTTATTACTAGTTTTCCATTTAGTTGTCTCCTAACTAATCTAGTCACTTAATTGCTAATTGGTAAAGTTTAATTATTTGCATGTACCCAAATCTACTTGAATGCACGTAAGTGCATGTTAAATTAGGCAAATGCATATAAAATGATGTAATGGCACTTTAAACAACGTAAATACACATTAAATGACATAATTAAATATGGGGTTTTGTACGGGGCCTTACACATGAACTAGAATTAGTACTAATCGAAACATTAGTTTCAAATATGAGCAAATATGACATATCTGATGAAGCCTTTCCCTTTCCTTTCAAACTCTTGAGGCACTCAAGACAGTTCCTTTTCCAATGTCCCTCATTTTCATAATGGAAACACTTTTCTTGCTTTCATGTTCCCTTACTTTTCTTGGACATACCTCTAGTAGGCTTGCCCCGAGGGGCCTTCTTGTTTTTCTTCTTTTTCGACTTCTTAGCTGAGGAAGAAGCTACTACAAGAATTATATCCTTTCATTTCCCCTCGTTATGCCCCTGATATACAACCAGCATATTTAGGAGTTGGGGCAGAGTACGTTCGATATCATGGAAGTTGATGATAAAAGGGTAGAATGATTCCGGTAAAGACTGGAGTATCAAATCAGTCTGTAAGTTTGAATCCATTTGGAATTCCAAGGATTCAAGATGCTCGATTAAACCGATCATCTTAAGAACATGCGCATTCATATCTGATCCTTCAGTCATTCTCATCCAGAATAATTCCCTAGATATCTCATATCTAGCCATTTTATTTTTCACACCATACAACTCTTGCAAGTGCATGATGATGGCAGTGATATCCTCTATGTCCTCATATTGGCGTTGAAGCTCATTTGTCATAAAAGCCAAGACATAGCTCCTAGTCTTCAATGCATCATCACACCATTTCTTGAATGTTTCAATTTTTTCCTCAGTTACCTTTTCAGGCAACTCAGCAAGAAGTGGACCATCAAGAACATACTCAATTTTCTCGGAGCCTAAAATGATTTTCAAATTGCGGAACCAGTCAACGAAATTAGGTCCAGTCAAATAGTTCTTATCGAGTATGCTAGCAAGTGGATTCATACTGAATAATATAGCTGCAGAGAATATTTAAAGATTTATTAAAAACTTTGTATTATTAATAACTATTTGATTTTAGGGATTTAAATCAAATAGTGCTCCTACTAAATTTTTCGAATATCATACTTCCCTTAGTACGGAAGAATACGTCTAGTTTTCTTAGTGGAATTTGGGGCCCATCTATTTTAGGTTTACCTCACTCAACTGATTATTGGCAAAACTAAAATAGACAGTTGAATAACACTTATCCAATGTATCTCATATAAATTCCAATTATTATTGGCTCTAACATACTTGTCCTCACATAATAGATTATTGGCCTAGTGAGATTGGTTAAGTCATACCCATTATCATGGAAAACCAAGATCAATGCAGCATTAATCCCTCATACAACAGATTATTGGGACTAATGAGGATCGCGGTTTGTCACATCATATATATTAATAGATCAATTATCATACCATAATAAGAAAGTGCCCCTATGTATCCATAGCTAACAGCCTACTTCTATGGCATAATGATTGATCTACGACAATGGAAGGCTATAGTATAGATTTCTAAAATTATACTATTATAGACTTAATATTAAATTTGGGAAGTCTTTCCTTTCGTGACTTATTATAGTCTTACTTTTCACATGCTTCTGATTTAGAATTTATCAAATAAAGGAAATAAGAAACAATCATACATCCATCTATCTATCCATCGCACAAGCAAATAAATAAATAAATACAGATAAGGATGATCATGGACTAGAAGCATACTCAACCCGAGCCACTGGGTTGACATATATATAAAACAATTATAGGCCCAAAAAAGAATGAACTACTTTTAGCTTTTCTTCATGAAACTTCATTTCATGTATTGGGCCCATCAATGCTTGATGTCTTCGTCTTGTTCTTCAATTACATTTATGTAGTTAGATTCCTAATCTAAGGGAATACATAAATTGTAATAGGGGTTTTACTTTTCAAAACGGGGATAAGAGGCATGCAAGCCCCATTGAAATTTACATAAAACCTAAAATGGGTAAATAAATGTAAGCATCCATTCAATGATTCATACATACAAGACTAGTCCATGATCATCCATATGCAATATTATAATAATCAATTCACGAGTATAGCACAATTAGTCATATTAAAAAATCCAATTAATAACTTTTATTAATTTTATAATCTGACAATAAAATCTAATTTCATTGTCTCTTAATAAACAATTTATTAATTCATAATGTCAAAACTAATGTTGGGCCTACTAATTAAATAACCTATAATTTAAAATATTTTTAAATAAAATATTATAAGCCCAAAACCATGTTCATAAGCCCAACTAAAATTATTTTAAGCAGCCCAAAAGGAAATAAAGAAAACTTTTAGACCCAGATCCATCAAATATGGTCCCTGGATCTAGGGTTCAGATTTAGACACAAACCCTAATTGGGTCTGAATTTGAATCAGAGTTGGGTTTGCAAACCTTACCCAGAAAATCCCAATTTTTTTTTCCTTTCCTTCTCCCCACCGCCACCCCACCTCTATAGCTGCTAGCGACCATGCTGTCGCGGCCAGCATAGGCTGTCGTGGCTACTACAACCCCTATGGCCGTAAATAGCTTAAGCTTCTCACAGCCATGGCGGTTTGACGTCTCGCAAACGCGAGGGCCACAAGGCTCCTCACGGCTGCCACCCTCGTGGCCGCGAGGAGTCACAACTACTCGTAGCCGCTTGAGGCGGTATTGCAAGAGCCCAGTGGTTCTCGTAATGGCCACAACTGTAAGAAGCCATTCTCGTGGCTATGGTTTGTAAGAAACCTACCTAGAGGACCTTTCCTCGTGACCCTGGCTCAAAACGGCAGTGCACCACCGTCGTGGTTAGCCACTACCATGGCTGGGAAGATGAGGGTTTTTCAATTTTTTTTTGTTGAAACTTGTTTTGCAAAAAAATTTCAATTTCAAAAAAATATATATTTTGTTTTTTGTTGTAGATTCAAAACGGGAAGACAATAGGGTTTTTAATCTCATTAAAATATAAACATATTGCAAAAACAATATTTGATCTATTGACACATAATGATTAAATTGCATATAAGGTGTGAACGACGGCTTTGATACCACTGTTAGGATTCATACTAGGTATTTAAAATTTTAATAATAATGCAGCGGAATTAAAACTAATTAAGTACTAGTATCCATTCACGGCTTAATATGCAAATTTAAACAACATAATTATCACATAATTAGTAGAGATAGATGATTTGAATACCTCTACGAAGTCGGGTCTGATGCAGATTCTGATATGCTCAAGCTTCCTACGAGTGAAACCTCCAAAAGTATCCGCACGAAACTCTCCAATTAATTAGCTAAATCCCCCACTAAAGATTTTAGAGAAAAGAGAACTTTTATGACAAACTAATTTTAGTGCTATCTTTTCAGATTTGTCATAGCCTCATATATATAGGAATCACCTGGCCAGTTAGGTCTGGCTTTTGGGCGAATCCCAAACACTGGTCTTGGATTATAAAACTTATCAGACTAGAACCCAATTATAGTTAGTCTCATAAACCAACTAAATATAGAGGACACTCCGATTTAATTAATTTTTTTTCTTGCTGATTAATTATCAAACTTCTATGTGTGTGACCTTTTGGGTTCATGATTAATCGGTAGAGGAAATTTATTAATCTAATGAATCATTTAAATTAGAATCTTTCTAATTTATCTATTTCCACAAATTACGAGTGACACCTAGCAGTATATTGTAATTGTCCAATTAACAATGAAGTGGATATATGAACCCGAGATGTATAATTAATTCCTTCCATCAGTCTTGTCCCGGTTAAGTATGAGCCATGGAAGGGAAGTCAAACTCATAGTCTTAACTAAATGACTATATTTAATTCATTCAACAATCTACAAATAACTCATGGAACAGTTTCCATTACTTCACCTCAACCAAGGATTTCTGATTACTCAATTAATTAAATCTCATAGAACCCCTTAGTCGACGGATCCCTTAATAGATAATCGCACGCCTCCATGCACAGACGAAACACAACCACTAATTACTTAATCTCACCCATGAATAAAATCAAATTATTACACAACTGCAAGTCGTGGCATCACATGCATGAGGCGACCATGATGCCTCAGGTCTAAGGAATTACTATACGTACTCGTTGTATGTGTGTGTGTATGTATATATATATATATATATATATATATATAGATCATTGACTAACCATGTGATCTCATATATGATAGCGGTCAAGTCTAGTGGCCTATTCATCAATAGTACTTCCACACTTACTAAAACAACATGAGTCTCATTGTCATTTTTTCTCATTGCCATCATATGTCAATTAAGGTAGTAACGTATGGACTGATCTATCCGAATGAGTCAACGCCCAATTAAGTCATTCCACGGTTAGGGACATTTTCTAGAATATACCAATTAATTGTCAATTTCGACTCTCATATTATTAACCACTTTAAGAATGAAATCCAATTGATAATTCTATGGACTTTATTTAACAATTAATACTTTAATAATGAAACTGTCCATTCATTAAATAAAATAAATTAATAAGTAATTAATACAATAAGCATGTCCTAAAATTAATTGACTCTTAGGGCATAAACTCTAACAGAAAGTACTATATCCTTTTGTTGATGATTTGGAGAATGTCGATATCGTTACAAAATCTAATATTGTTACTAATGATCTTGCCCAACCATGCATGCCTTCATGAACATCAAATGTCTCTGTTAAGCCTACTGGTTGCATACTACTATAGTTGGATATGAAACTAAAATAATAAAAATAAGGGTAAATTGCATACAACCCTCTGTGTTAGATTGAAAGTTTGCATAAAACCCTGTGTTATGAAAAGTAGTAGTTACCCCCCTGTGTTTTACCCAAATATTGCATATTACACCCCACCATTTAAAAATCCGTTATAGTTAACAAAAATGTAATACACGCGCGTGGCTCTCGTCTATCATAGATTTGATGGACAAAAATATCCTTAAGTGAAATATAGTTTACCCCCTTGTGTTTTGCGAAATGTGCACAATAGACCCTGTGTTATGAAAAAGTAGCATCTATCCCCCTGTGTTATGACAAAACGTTGCATACTCGCCCAGGGGGTTATAAACTATATAAGGGCAAAATAGTCTTTCGACAAAATCTATTAATCAAAGTTGACGGAAATAAACTTTGGGCGAGTATGCAATGTTTGGTATTAACACAGGGGGTTATATGCTATTTTCCATAACACAGAGACTATGATGCAATTTCTGTAAAACACAGGAGAGTAAACTATATTTCACTCTAAAAATAATAGTTCTTCCTTCCAGCATCCATTTGCTGCCATCTTGGTCAAATAATACTTATGCCTATGCTGAGCTATTTCTTCACATCCAGTACATGATTAGGATATAGATATATAAATGAATTAATAGTCAAACCACCTATGGTCCAGCTCTTATAATTTACAAACCTGTCTAGAACTGATCTCTTAAGCTACTGCATCTAATTCTTTTGACATCTTCAGTAACATCTTCATTCTGTGAAAACCCTTATCGGAGGGCCATAATATCCGTCTTTGCTACCTTGGACGGTGGGAAATAATATTCGTCAATATTGTTATGTGCTGATAATTGATAATACCAGTCAACATTGTTATTGTTGATTATATTGGTGATGTTCATAGCTAGTCCTTGTATCTTGTGGTAGTCATTGGCAATTACTCATTGAAGTTGTATAGTCTTCATATTTCGACTCTTGTTTTCCTTGTAGTTGTTCCTTTTATTGTCCACTACTTAGTAGCTATTGATTAATGAATCATTGATATAACTTTTTGCGCAGAAATTATTGATGTTGTTTATTAGAATCGTCCTCAAAATTTCTTTTAGAGTATCTATTTACTGAGTATGATTCCGCTTACTCTTCCTCTTTATCTCTTTGCAGATAACAGAGTTTAGATTGGATTATAATGGGCTAGATTTCATGACAAGAAAAGGAAAAATCAGAACGGATTAAGAATATTTGTGTTTATATTTTATTTTGGATATTCATTTATTCTTTTTGGAGTTTTGTCTTGTAATTGAAAGATTAGTGGTTATGGCATTTAATTCAATTAAGGATTAGTATTCCTCTGAATTGACGCATTGTTTATTTTATTGAAGATAATAGCCTTGTGATCTGGTCCTTGAATTTGCTCGGCAAATTTGAGTGCGTGACATATTGTAGCTTTTTAGTCGTGATAAGTAACAATGTATGTGCCTAAGGAACACCAATGATGTACGAATTGATAAGGGTAAATATCACTCCGCCTCCTTGTGAAATCCATATATATCAGCTCGCCCCCCTGTGTTCATAAAACTATCAAACACCTCCCTGTATTTTTTGAAACCAGACACACCGCCCCCTTCCGTCTATTTTAAACTAACATAGTTAATTTTTTTTGTTAAAATGACATTTTTACCCTTATATTATACATTTTTTTCCTTTTCTTTATTCTCTCTTCCCATTCTTTTCACCCAAAAAAAAAAATTATCATCATCTTCATCCCACCCCCTACCCAACTTCAAGCCCTTCACACCACTGTCGTGAATCTCATTGTTTATATATCTTCTCAAAGGCTGCAACTATATACACCTATATTTCGTGAAGAGTTTAAGTTGGAAGAAGGAGCAATGTCGTTTCGGGCCTCGGAGAATCTGGTTTTGCAAGAGAGGCTTTTGCAGTACTTGGATATGGTAGAGCTTCATTTGGTTAAGGAGATCTCGTTGCGTTCCAGCTCATTCTTCGAAGCACAAGGGCAGTTAGAGGAGTTGAATTCCATGATCCTGCAAGGATATAGTAGGATTCGTGAGTTGAAGGAGACCATAAGGCTGTCGAGCAATGAAAATTGAAACTCTAGTGCAACTCAGCACCAAATTTTCAGTTCAAATTTTCCTTTCCATTGAACATGCTTGTCCTTGACTTTCTTATGGACTGCATCACCTACCTTTGTGTGGTAAAGTTGTAACAGTATATGTTATTACTTTAAATTTCCAAAACTCAAATAGAAAGAAGGAAGCCATGAGTATTTTGGGTGCTCTTTCCTTTGTGCTCAAAGGCTGCAACTTTAACTAGATTGAATCGAGGGTTTTGCTTATCATAGATGGCTTTGGTTTCTGCTTTGTTAAAGAGCTGACGGGGGACGGAAAGCTAGGGACGGGAAGGGGAGGTGGAGGGCTGACGAGGGTGGGGGTGGTGACGGGTAGGAAGATGATGAAATTTTATTTTTGGGTAAAGTGCACCAAACTCCTTTATACTTTAGCGAAAGTGCACAACATCCCCTTATAGTTCAAAAACTCCCTTAACTAGTCTTTATATTTTTTAAAAGTGCACAACATCCCCTTACAGTTATAAAATTCGTCATATTTAACGAATTTTATAAAAAAGACGTAAATACCCTCATTTTTTTTCATTTCTGTCTTTTGCCATTTCCTCTTTTGTTTAGGCCAAAAAAATGGTAATTTGGTCAATTCATATAATTATTTAATGAATAAATTCGTTAAAAATCAAAAAAAAATCTCACTTAACGTGTGTGAAGTACACTCTCCTTTAAATTTAATGAATTTTTTAACGGTAGGGGGTGTTGTGCACTTTTGAAAAACTATAAGGACTAACTCAGGGGATTTTTAAACTATAAGGAGGTGTTGTGTACTTTCGCTAAAGTACAAGGAGGTCTGATGCACTTTACCCTTTATTTTTTAATTTTAATTTTTTTTGATAAAGATAGATACAAGGGTATTTTAGTCAATAGCTTAACTCATATAAAGTCAAAAAGCATACATAGCCGCACAAATGGCGCGTAGGATGCACTTTGGATGGAAAACCAAACAGACAACAAACGGAGGGGGGTAACGTGATGTTTTTTACAAATCATAGAGGGTATTTGATAGTTTTATGAACACAAGGGGGCGGGTTGATATATATAAATTTCACAGAGGGGCGGAGTGATATTTACCCAATTAATAATGTATATAATAGTTAAGTATCAATGTCAACAACAATACTAAACTCCTATATAATTTGTCGAAAGTGCAAAACAATCCATTGTATTTTTAAACCCATAACAATTTCCTCATAGTTTTTGAAACGAATTGAAAATCTAAGATCTGGGGACATAAGAGTCGATTCAGAAATCACAAGGAAATTTGAAGGATCAAAAATGATTTTTTTTTTCATTCACCCATAAATATTTTTCACTCCCCAGTCTTTTGTCAAAACATAAAAAAATGTCAACTCTGAAAAAGTACGTTGACGAAAAAGAATAAAAGAAAATACCTTAAAGAAAAAAAAAAGAGTAGCCCCAATCCATTTGTTGGCACGATATTAACCCTCATCCACTATGTGGGAGTTGTGAAGCGAAGCTTAATATACCGGTGATCACAACGAATGATCCAAGAATGATGAAGGTGGGCCCCGGGGGCAGTGAGGGAATAAGAGTTTAGGATGAGAAGGGATGCTCAGAGCTTGTTCAGATCTTCATATCACCCGGGGATACGATTAATTCTTTTCAATTCCAGTATGATAAGAGTGGAGATTTGCTCTTGTCCGACAGATACGGCAAGTTGACCGGAGAATTCTTTCATGTTGTGAGTATATAGCTCTGTTACTAATTAAATACTGAGAAATATTTTATACTAGTTTATTTTTATTATTTATTCATCACATTATTTAGTTTACATGCTAAAATAATAAGTTTGTTATTTTTTAATATTAATATCTTTTTAACATATTAATTAAGTATTAACATGATAAATGGATTATTGAAAAAAGGTAGTATATAGTAATATTTTTTTTTGTTTTTAATTTATTCAAAAGAAGATCTAAGTGAATTTTACATCACTTCAAACTGTTTGGAACAAATGAATTCCACAAAATTTTACATAATTCATTTGCAAATTCAATTTTTTAATGTTTGGAAGCAGCACTTTAAAAAATTAAAAATTCAAGATTTGCAAATTTTGAATTTCTTCAAACTTTATCCAAATTCTTGCTCAAAATGTGAAATTTATAAATCCACATTTCTTAAGTTAGTTCCTATCTTTTGAGGATAAAATTACCCTCTAAATTTTTCTTTATACTTAAGTTTAACTTTAGCTCAAATCTAAAGATAAGAAAATAAAAAATATTTCAAACCCTCTCCCTCACCTTTCTTCTTTCAATAAAACACAAAAAATAACTTTTTAGCCCTTGAAATTTAGCAAAATTCTCAAATTAGTCCTTGAGATCTGCAAAATAACTATTTTAGTTCCTGAAGTTAACTTCTGTTAGGTCAAAATTAACGGTCGAAGCATTGACTATGTTTAAAGTCTGAAATACCTTTAAAAAATTAAATGAAACCCTCTTGTGCCGATGACCCCGACCCCCTAACCCCCCAACCCGATGACCCCTAATGCAACCCCTTGCGTCATATGCACTATCGCGTGAAAATAAAAGCCCTTTTCTTTATGATACTCTTTTGCTACAACCACCAACGTACTCCTGAATTTATTGCAATAAGTAATTCATTTCTTCTAGTTTTGTAATGATCGCATAAATTATTTAAATGTTGTTTACTCATCCCAAATATGACTTAACTTTAATGGGTCACAACAAAGATGAAATGATGATAATGTCGTTCATTTTTTTTTTTATATATATCCTTCATTTAACTGACTTTTTTATTTTGGTTTATTAATGTGCTGAATACGCTAAGCAAGTGAAGTTGGATTGTCCATCAGAGTATCTCATTGGCATAAGTGGTTCGTGGGATAGTCATCTATCTCATTTCATACCAATTTGCGTACACATGAACCCTTCGGTGGACCAGTGGGTTATTATCGAAATGATTTTAGCTTTGGACTGGGAGAAGATCATCAATTCGGTGGCTTCCATGGCACTGCAAGCCTCAAATTAACTTCCATTGGACTTTATCTCAAGCCAATCACTACCTTGAATGAAATGGTTAGCATGTTAAGCCGGAAAGTCAAATAAAATTCACCTAAAGGTGTACTTTTGGGTTTTAAGCTGTCTGGTCTCTTTGAGTTGCCAACTAGGACGGATTCAGAAGCACCAGTGGGGGCTCCCCAAAATATTTGTAAAATACGTGGTTTTTTTATGTGTATTTTTTTTTGTGAAATCAATTAGTTCTTATTGATAAGAAAATGTTATTTGTATAATCATCAAATTGTATATCATAGTTTTTATAGGTAAAAATTATTGACGTGTCCTTAATTCTCGATGTAGCTTTTGGGTAAGCGTGTCACTCATGTATTTGACATCTGAGTGTAATGAAATTGCTGGCATGGTAGAGTGCCATCGGAAGAAAAGTCAATTTGCTTGGAGTTGGCTAATTTCGACAGCATTCCTGTGAATTTGTTTGATTTAATGTAATGTACATGGCATAGCCAACTCTGAAAATTTCCTTACGGACTTTATCGTCTAGCTGCTCAATCTAGGGCAATGGTAAGACAAAAAATTGGATTTGGTTGATCTTGAACTTTTGACTGACTTTTGATAGACTTCCGAGTTCTATCTGCAATTAGAAATAAATTGTGGGTTCTTTTGGCATGAGTATTTCGATACTTAATTTAACAATTTGATTTGATTTTATGATTGTTTGTAAACAAAAAGTGTTTAAAGGGAAAATGATTTTCCTTTTTGGTAGCAAGTAAGATATCTATACTATTTTAAGGAATATATTATCGGATTTTGCAAAATCTTGTTTGATTCTGCCTAACAGTTTTCTCGAGATCCAAGATGTGTTCGGGCAACTGGTAATCGGGCATTGGCCACTTTGGGTCGGGTATTGTAGAGTGTCATTGGAAGAGAAAATTTGCCAGGAATTGGCTAATTTCTAGAGCAAATTTCTTATGCACGTTAAACACTAGCATCAAGTGTAGGGTAATATCATATAGAGAAGCATATTTTAAGACGTTAATTACTAGTTAACCTCATACTAAGGCCCTGTTCTATCGCAAGACTACTGGTGCTGGAGCACGAAGAACATCAAGATTTTATACACGTAGGAAGTGTTTGATTCACGAATTGCTTTTTAATTCCCAAGAATAACATTATTGGGAACGTTCTCGGAAATATTATTTTAGAGAATGTTATTAAAACTGTTTAGTAAGATAAAAACATTCTCAAAAATATTTTGTCAAATTCTTAAAATTATTATTTTGTTATGTTTGGTTTAGACTCAATATTCTTAGAAATTTTGAACAATTTTCCAACAATGCCCTTAATATAGAAAAACAAAAATATCATACAATGTATATAAAATTTTGTATACTTTTCTAATATGCAAGCAAAATTTAGAAACTTAAATTTCTTAATTTTAAATATTTTCAAATTTTAAAATCTTAAAATAATTTTTTATTTTTAAATTTGGAATTTAATTTAAAATTTTAAAAATTATAAATTTCATTTTATTTTTTATTTCTATTGTTATTATTTTAGTTTTTATAAACATTTTTATTTTACATTTTTTATTTGATTTTCTCATTTTATCTTATGTTTATTTTATTTTAAATAATTTATATTATTCCTATTTTTATGTTATTTTATTTGTCTTATTTGTATTTTATTTTCTATATTTATTTTTTGTTTTATGTATTATCTTTTTATTTTTTATTTTTTTTATTTATTGATTTTAATTTTTATATTTTTTAAGATGGATATTTGTGTCTATTTTTTTTCCAAAAATATTCTCTCGATTGAAAATTTGAGATTCCCACCCCCTCACATGAGAATAGAAATAAACCAAACCATGAAAATATTGCATTTCCACTAATGTAATATTCCAAAAAATATTTTTTCATTTCGGGAACCAAATATGGAAATATCATATTCATGACTTCAAAGAATCTTGTAACATTTCGAGAACCAAGAATCTTGTAACATTTCCCAAGAATCTTGTAACATTTCGAGAACCGAACGCCCTCGTAGTGTTATCCTTTAAAGATCCTTGAACCCTTTAGCTCTTTCTCATCAAAAAAAGTTATTAAGTTATCACCTCATTTAAGTTTAGATTATTAGAAAGTGATTACTATATATATATATATTAATAATTATTTTAAAATGTTCCTATACGTGCAAGAAAGATTCAATTTTTAGTCTTATTTTGTTGAAGAAAATGTTTTTGAGCTTGCACGTAAACAATTTTAGTGTTTTTAAATAAGAGACAAGATCGACTTGAACCAAGAAGAGTTTGCTAATTGGAACTGTTATATTATTTTAAGTTACCACTTTTTTAAAAAACTTAAGGTTTTAGAAAGTGATTATTATATTTATTTACTATTTTCAACAAAAAATAAAGTACAAAATTCTGCACTATTAAAGTTACAATGACGGGAAAACATGATTATGGTGTTAAAAAATATCAAATATAATTTACAATTATCTCCAATTAGAAAATAAAATTATATTTACACTATCAATGTTTCAAGCATTTAAAATTTTTTTAACTAGAACTGTTACACATGAAAAATTCATGTCGAAAATGAAAAACGTTGTCTGATTATCAAAGTTAAAGCATGTAATTTTCCATATTAATATTCAAAGACATGGAATGCAATGGAAATGTATATCCTCACTTCTTGCCTCTACCCCATTCCTCATTCCAGTAGGCACCAATTAGGCGTGGAGGTGAGACTCGTGGCCTCAAGATCGATATTTAAAAGCCATTTAGAAAGCATAGTGTTTTTTTGATTTAATTTTTAAACATTTAATAGTATTTTTTGTGAATTTCGAAGATAAATTTAATTTATTTGATCCATTTCTATAAGGGGTTTTAGGTGAAACTTGAAGCTGAAAAAAACTAGAATATAAGAAGTTCTAAATTGAAATTTTAAAAAAAAAAATTGTGAATTTATTTTTATATAATGCAATAAGTTTTTTTTCACTCTAAAAAAATATCCTTCACATTTTTGAGAGCCCAACATCACCCTCAATTTTTTAAAAATTTCAATATTGCTTAACATATATCAAACAGTCAATATGTTTTGTTTAATAACATTTCTAACAAAAAACTCTATTATTTAAAAACTAAAATTTTACAGTTAAACTAAATAGAGTCGTAATAAAAAGAAAAAAAAGAAGAAAAAAAAAACAAGATAAGAAAGTCATTTAGAGGGCACTGTAAATGGTGTTACGAGGGAAATGCTGTTTCAGTAAATGGAAGTGTGTCGTGTCATCAGAATGTATTCGAGGCAATAACGTTAAATGATTATACAATTGCACAAGCATTAAAAATATAAAAGTTTTTGTTTTCTCTAAAAATATCTTTCTTGACACATTTCTTGTCAAACCAGCTAGAGCCTAACATTTATATACCCAACACATAATCACTTAATAAATTATATCACCCAAATCAGAATCGGTCCAAGCTATGGGCAGCTTGGGCCTGTGCCCAATGCCCCCTTAGCTTGGGGGCCCCAAGTTAAAAAAAAAATAATAATAATACTAATTTAGTAAAAAAATATCAAACGATTAGCACTTAATCGATTTTTGAACTATTGAAGGCCAGTACTTAAATGATTTTTATTTATTGTGATATTAATTTTGCATATAATATAAGAAAGCAGGATTAACCCAAGAAAGAAAGCATAGAGGTATACATTCATCTATTCTTTTTATTTTTTTATGTGATAAATTTTGATATTGTTTACATACTTATATATATCTTAATTCAAATAATTAATTTTTTTACTTATATTCATTTTTTAATTAATTTTTCTTATATGCAATAGACTTAATAAAGCTTAATTATTAAGGGCCAAGAAATATGCTGAAAAAAGACTTAATAAAGATAAAAGAACATTGGAGAAATGTCCTTTTATTTGTAGTGATTATTTTAGTAGAAAATTTAGAGTTTTTTTTATTGAGAAAAAACCTAATTATTATGGCCCCTATTTAGATGATCGCCCAAGGCCCCCAAATTATTTAAGACGGCCCTGACCCAAATTTATATGATCTTATAAGACAAGAGTTCGTGTAAATGACATTCATTTATGGAAAATATAACTAAATGGTGTGAAGCGAGACTGGTGTTATAAGTATAAGAATTAACTATTTGGACCAGTGTTGTAAGTATAAAAAATTAATTATTTAAATATTTTTTCAACGGGCTCAAAATGATTAACTTGAGTTATTCTTTATATCCACTTATAAATCACACATATACACTATATCTCACCGATGTGAAGAAATTTAATACACAATATGGATTCTTCATAAAATCATAAATCATACTAACCTCATAGTAGATGTGGATGAATTTGTCCGAGGAAGTAATCACGTCCGTTCTACCGTTTAGAAGCCGTGAATCGGAGTTCAAAGCACGAATTCGACTTTGAACTATATGTTAGGAATAATGCCCAAAAGCCAATAAATTGTAATTTAGAATTATGGATAATGTCTAATTTAATTTATTAATTCATTTAATATGGGCTCTTTATTTATTTATTGTAAATATTTTGATTGAATAAATAAAGTCCTTAAAATACTATTTATAGATTTTATCCTTAGGAGTAAGGATATGAGTAACAGAATCTATAATCCTGAATATATTCTAAAAGTTATCCTCGATCATAGGATAAACTAATTGGGCGTTAGTTTATCTAGATAGATCGGATTACAATTTACTAACCAAATTATATGAGATATCAGTTTGGGTGATTTGTCTCATATCGTTATAGTAGATATATAAGTATTTATTGTGAATAAGTAACTGGACTTGACCACCGATACAACGAATTATATGGAATGTCAATAATTCATTGTATCATGTAATTATGCAATTAATCCTCAGACCTGAGACACTACGATTATCTCATTATTAGGAATGCCATGATTTGCTGGTGCAGATAAGCTAGTCCTAATCATGGATTAGATAATGTATTCAGTGGTTGTGATTTATTCCGTCATGAAGAAATGTATGTGTAGACACAGAAACTGTCATTTGGGTGTCCTATGCAATCTGATTAATTGAGTGACTTGAAATCCTTGGCCAAGGTGGAATAGTGAAAGTCGTTTCACGAATTATTTATTAGTCACTAATTAATTGGGTTTTGACATATGGTCAAGTAAGAGAGTTTGACGACTCAATCCATGACTCTGGCTTGATCAGGATAGTTGAGACAGTATGATTTGATTGTATAGAAATTACTATTTGGGTTCGCATACTTGCACTTCATCTTTAATTGGGTAATCGTTATACATTGCTAAGTGTCACTCACGATTTGCGAATTAATTAGAAAGAGTTCTAATTTAATTAATTAGTTGAATTAATTATTCGCTACTGATTAATTATGAACTCGAGAGGTCACACACAAATAGAATTTACAGATTAATTAGATTAGAGAAAATATTAAATTAAATTTAGGATTGTCCTCAATATTAATTTAATTGGGCTCGTAGTAATTAGATGGTGATCTGATTAATATGGAGCCCAAGACTGGTTATTTTAGTCCAGTCCACATATGACCCTAGGTCATTATGTGTCTTCTATATATTGCAGCATTCTGACAGACAATAGCTAGCACAATTTTTCATCAGTCAGAAAAATATATAGGATTTCTCTAGAAACCTAGTGGGGGTAGAAATCCGATTAGCAAGTGCAGATTCTGTGTGGATCAATCTTGGAAACTTCACATGTGGGGAGCTTAATTCAGATTGTTCATTGAATTACGCTTCAAGAGGTAATCCTAAAACTATTGCAGATTTAATTTAATTAGATTAAATTGTTATCTGATTTAAATCTGCATAATTAAACTTGGACGGATACATGATTTATTTTCTGCTGCGCAATTATTTTAATTGTCATGTATTTTCTCGACAGTGGTATCAGACCCACCGTTTATGGTTGTTATGCGATTTAACGTTTATGACACAATTTCTTGTATCTCTTATCTTTAAAATTAAAGTTGTTTAATTTTATAATAGCCTAATAAAAGTTATTCTTCCCTTATTTTATGAAGAAAAAAAAATTGGATTTTATTATAGAAAATTTGTTTTCTGTAATCTGGTTTTATTTTATTTTTTTAGATTTTTAATTATGATAAAAGCTGTTTTATTATTCAAAAAAAAAAAATTTGGTCCTCTCCCTCTGCAGCAACGCCGCCGCTGCCGGCAGCGGCACCGCCACTGCCAGATATGGCTAGGCCACTGCCGGCAGCAGCTCATGGCGTCGTCGCAGCAGCAGCGCTACTGCACCTAGCGACGCTGTGTGGCTCTACTAGGAACAGCAGTGCTACGGCGCTGCTGCCATAGCAGCGCCGCAAGGCTACTGCTGAGGCAGCAGGGTGCTGCCTTGGCAGCAGTGTGAGACCCGAGCATTTCATTATATATGCATTTATTTGTTTTAAACATTATTTAATAGTATTTTGTGTTAATTATGTGTTTAACAATTTTACTACAATGAATTTGCATTTAAATTGTATACGTATGAATATATATAGTCATATTTTTACTAAGACCACCGTATTTGACTTAGTCTTACTTTTATATACATATAATACATACATGAATACATATAAATCTATTAGAATAAACTTAGTATGATAACTTTGACTTTTTGACTTTTCGTATTTGACTTCATTTAATCACTAAATTATTTTATACATTATACTTATATAATACATATATGTATACATATTTGAATATGTATAAATACATTAGATATTTTTATTACATACATGTATGCATACTAAAATACATACAAATACATAAAACATTTTGTAAAACACCAACTTTGACTTGGTCTTTAAATATCAATCTAACATCATTCTTGCAAGATAAAACATATTCACTGCATAATTTGGAAAGAGTTAGGTGGCAAATTATATATGGTTAGAAAGCTCTACGAGTCTATTTTCTAACGCTTCAAACCGTTCACAAATCGGAGTTCTCTAGCATAAGTTATGATCGTTTTAGTAAAATGTGTTAAAACTGATTTGTATAAACGGGTTTGACCAAACAAGTGTTATTTGACTTTTCTTATTTAGTTAGTTGACCATTGGACTTAGCCTATTTATTACAACCAAGTTTCATTTTGCAGAAAAAAACACACACAACACCTAGATCACCTACAAAATTCTGCCATAAGAGAAAAGAGAAGAAAAAATTCATTTCAAGCTTGATTCTTCATTTCTTGGTGGATTTGAGCAAAGTTTGATCCATAGAAAAGTTGCTCCTTGCTATTTCATCTTCATTTCTTGCCTTAGTTGCTAATTTAAGGTGAGGGAGGTTATGTACTTGCATGATTTAAATTCTGAAATTAAATTTAGTTTGAAGAAATGTTGTTATCTTGATTCATAATGCTAGATATATATGTTAGGAGTAGACTTTTGGGTTTGTTGTGTTCTTGTTGTTATATCTTGTATTTATTTTGTATTTTTGAAGATAAATGCTAGAGTTTATAGATCTAGGTTGTTGTAGTATTGTGTGATCTTGTTTATGCTTGTATTTGAGGTTTGTGATGTTGTAGAAGCAAGATAGGAAGTGAATTTGCCATGAAAGCTATCATCATTTATTGGACAGCTCACTGCCTCTAACTTCTTTTATGTTTTAAAAATAGTAAACGATCTCAGAATCAAACAAAATTTTTATAGTATCTAGATTAGGCAGTTGGGAACAAACTTTGTGATTTACAAAAAGTCAGATTCCAACATTTAGACCTTATGAATTTTCCATTTTTGAGATGTGGCAAAAAAACATTGTAACTAGACAGTTGATAGTACTTGTACTAAAACGGGGTAGTTAACTCGGAATTGAGTTCTGTTTGAACCTAGAACTATTTACATTCAATAATCTACGTTTCTAGATAGAAAACAGGGTATTTAGAGATTATTAACATGGACATAAAATTTGATTAATTTAAGCTTCTGCTGAATTAGGAATTAGAAGTGCTTTAGCTAAAGGTGGAGATTTTAAGTTTTTTGTTTGTATATGCTTACTTTGATCTGTGAAAATCATGTATAAGTTTGTTATAAATTCTTGTATGGATGATTATATGTTGTAGTAGTATTTGAGAGCTTAATACATATATATGAATTTATTGGAGATGAAATACGTAAATATGTGTTAACTCTATTATTTAGAAGTTGAGAATATGAGTTAGATTTGGTGTTTATGGTTATATATATGTGATTGGTATATGATTCATGACTTTAGTGAGAGTTTGGTGAATTTAGGAGTTTATTTTGATTAATTTCATAAAATTCCAGCAACTATGTAATTTTATAGATTTGTTTGTTTAGCTTGTTTAATGCTTGGTTTTGTTGTTGTAATGTGTTCATAATGCATTATAGTTAGTTGCTATATTGATTGTGTTGAAGTTATGTGTTGTAGAGATTCATAGGAAGGTTTAATCTTGTTACAAATAGTTGATTTGTAATGATTATATTCTTTCTAAGGTTTAATTGGTCTTAATGTGTAAAGGTCATGTTTTTATGTACTTAGGTGATGTTAATATGTTGTAAAGATCATGTTCTTTGATAGTTGAATGTTGGTACTAATGTGTTGGATATATGTTTAATGATGTTTGGTTGAATTAAAGAATGTGTTGTCTTTAAATGTGAGTGTTTTGATGCATGTTAAATGTGGCATGATTGCTCGGATATTTGGTTGGGAGTTTGTCAAATGAACATGATACGTGAATATGCTCGGGAATTCAACCTACTTTGTTGATCTCCTTTATTGGTCATGAATATGTGTTAAATGGTTAATGCGAATGTATGAATGTCTTTGATGCTATGTGATGCAAAGCGTTAGGTGAATACCCTTATATTGTTGGGCGTAGTCCCTTATATGAAAGCGTTGGGCATAGTCCCTTATGTGAAAGCGTTGGGCGTAGTCCCTTATGTGAAAGCGTTGGGCGTAGTCCCTTATGTGAAAGCGTTGGGAGTAGTCCCTTATGTGAAAGCGTTAGGTGTATTCCCTTATACGAATGCGTTGAATGCGTTGGGTGTATTCCCTTATACGAATGTGTTGAATGCGTTGGGTGTATTCCCTTATACGAATGTGTTGAATGTGTTGGGTGGATACCCTTATGCGAATGTGAATGTGTTGGGTGGATACCCTTATGCGAATATGAATGCGATCGGGTGAATACCCTTATGTGATATTATGCGATCGGGTGGATACCCATATGTGATATTATGTGGATACCCTTATGTGATATTATGCGATCGGGTGGATACCCATATGCGAAGGTCAACCTTATGTGGGGCTTGGTAGCGTCGTGTCGTGCCAGGCGGCAAAGGGCTTGCAGGTAATTGCACGACTACCATAGTCTGGCACCATTCTCACGTGGTCGGAATTGGACCATGAGGACTGGGGTGTCTAGATGGGTACATCCGAAGCTTGGTAGGTTGTGTCGTGCCGGGCGGCATAGGGCTTGCGGGTAATTGCACGACTACCACAGTCTGACACTATTCCCACATGGTTGGAGTAAGGCCATGAGGAGTGGGGTGTCTAGGTGGGTACATCCGGAGTACCAATATGCGGGAGTGACAAGGAAATGTGAAAAGTGAACGTGATGAGTTCGTGAATGGGCTATAAGTGACGGCTTCAACAAACAATAAACAGTATCCTTATAACGTGGTGTATGGCTTTAATGCTCAAGTTATATGTTGTTTCTAACATGATTAACTGATTTACAGGTTATGGCTTTAAAATTCCCTTTAACTGTTTCCCCTTCCCACTGAGCTTTGTTATAAATAAGCTCACCCCTCTGTCATGCATGCTACAGGTGTACATGACGATGATTATGTGCATGAGAAAACTGTTGGAGAACCGTGGAATGAAATCCGTGCTTAGCTTGTGTTTGAGTTAAAACATTGTTTAATGGTTTTAGTAGTTTGTTGTAAGAGGTTATGTTTAGTTTACATTTGGAATACTTAATAACTTGTCTATTTTGAAGTCTAGCTTCTTTTGATTGTATATGTAAGTGATCATGGTTGGATTCATGATCACGTTTGGATTTTATGTATGCTCGTTGAGAACCTGGTTTGAGTATTGTGTCTACTTGGATATAGACTTTATATAAATATGTCTAGGTATTTTCTGTTTCTTATTGGATGTTCATATTACAACTGTTATAATATCAATGTGTCGTTACGTTCTGAACTGGTTTACCTAAGACCGAATTTGGGGCGTGACAAGCAGCCACGCTGCCTATGCAGCGCTGCTGCTAGGCAGCAGTGCTGCACAAGGAGGCAGCGGCTTTGCCTTGGAGGCAGCCACCATGGCTGCAAGGTACATCCATGGTGGAAAAGGGAAAAGGGGGGAGGGGGGGGGGGGGGGGGGGAGGGGCGCAGGGAAGAGGAAAGAGAAAAAAAAATGTTTTTTTTTTTAGATCTAAGGTTTTGACCCAGATCCGAATGCAAGTAGGATTCGGATTCAAGTCCAAACCCATGATCCAAGGGTTGGGGTTCTTAGGTATGGGCTTGTTTTTGTTTCTTTTCTAAATTGGGAGATTAAAGTTTTGGGCCTTATTGAGTTGTTTTAAAATAGTATTTTTAAATGATTGGGCTGAGTGTTTTTAATAAAAGGATTGTTTTATTAATTTAGCCCAAAAATCTTATTTTGATAAAACTCTATTTTATTTGAAGCCCAAAAAGGATATTAAGAGATTTAATTAATAAATTGTTTATTAATTATATTATATAAATAAAAGGTGTTTTATTTATTTTAAAATATGAGATATATTGTTTATTTAATAAATAGTTTATTAAATTTAGACAACTAGATATAATGAGATTATATCAAGGACATTAATTGTCTCATATGCGTGGATTACCTATTATATTTATGATTATGTGCTTGGATGATCATGGACTAAAATGGATGGAATGAATGGATGTATGTTTATTTATTTATTTGGGTTTTATGTAATTATTTAAATAGGGCTTGCATGCCTCTTACCCATTTTGATTATGTAAAACCCATATTCCCATTTATGTGTCCCATTAGATTAAAAATCTATGTACATAAATGTAACAAGAAGATCAAGCAGGACGCTTCAAGGAGTTGGTAGACCCGGTTCGCAGAAGGAGTTTTGTGAAGCCCAACAAGGAGTAGCCCAACTATTGGGCCCTAATTTTATTTTAGGAATTCAACCCAGTGATTCGGGTTGATAGTGCTCCTAGTCCATGATCATCCTATTTATTTACATGTATTTATTTATTAAGCGATATATATTAAATGCGTGAATGTTTCTAGTTTAGTTTATGAGATAAATTGAAATTAGAAGCATGTGAAAAGTGAGACCTTAATTAAAGGCCGCCAAATCTACCCACTCCAAATATTAAGTTAATAATGATGTAGTCTAAGAGTAGATTATATCATTGCCTTCCATTATTGTAGATTACTTTATGTGTTAGGCAAGTGAGTAGCTGACTGTGGACACATAGGGGCTATTTATTTGTATTAATATGTAAACTAAGTCTATAAAACATGAGATGTAGGAGAAATTGGATTCTTACTAGCTACCAAAAATCTATCAAGTGAAGGGTTAGTATTGCATTAATCCAAATTCCCTAAGATAATGGGTTTGACTTAAACAATTCTTAGAGACCAAAAATCTATAATGTGAGGTCAAGAGAATTGTAGGCAAGTAAATTGGGTTTTGTATGTGATGTATTGAATAAGGTGTTATTCACCTATTAGTTTTTTGATTTACCAAAAATCTATAATGTAAGGTGAAACAAAAATTTAATGGGCCCCCTAATCCACTAAGAAACTCATTTATTTGATTTTCCGTTTTCTACTAGGGAAGTGTGGAATTCAAAAAATTTAGTGGGGGTACTATTTGATTTAAAGACCCAAGTCAAGTAGTTAATAATACATTATCTAATTTCAATTAATTATTTTATGCAGTTACATGTCAAAAATGAATCCTCTTGCAACTATCGTAGATAAGAACTGGTTAACCGGCATCATTTTGCTGACTGGTCCCACAACATAAAAAGATTTTGTGTCCTAATAAAGATTGTAGCATGGAAGAACTGCTTTCTTCAGAGGTACCTGAAAAGGCCACATTAGAAGAAAGGGAAACAGTTCAGAAATGGCGTGATTCTGCACTGAAAGTTAAAGACTACATTTTTGTTTCAAAGGAACTTTTCAGTATTCGAATGGTAGAAGGATCAGACGTTAGATCACAAATTATCAAAATGTTTGGTATGATCAAACTTATTGAAACCCTAGGCTTCGAAAGAGGTTCAAGTTTTTGGGTGAGTGTGATTCTTCAATCATTGCCAAAATAATTTAAGCCATTTGTAATAGATGTTTATGAGAATAACATCAAATATTCCATGCCTCAGCTCTTGAATATGCTTGAAATATTTCAAGGGCAACTTGTGGAAAATGAAGGCAATAAGGCCCCTCAGGGCAAGCCTACTGGAGGCGTGTCCAAGTAGAAGGGGAAGGTAGCAAAGTTAGGAACTTGCTTTCACAGTGAGAATGAAGGACATTGGAAGAGGATTTGTCCAGAGTACCTCAAGAGTTTGAAGGGAAAGGGCAAGGCCTCTGCAGGTACGTCTCGATTGCTCATGTTTGAGATTAGTCTTTCGATTAATCATGATTCTACTTCATGGGTGCTAGACTCTGGCGCCACTTCTCATATTTGTACTTCTGTACAGGAACTAAGGAGAAGTAGAGTTTTGGGAAAAGGTGACGTGGTCCTGAAGGTGGGAAATGGAGCAATGGTTGCTGCGTTAGCTATTGGGACATATTGTCTTACTTTGTCGTCTGAATTTACTTTAGTTTTGGATAATTGTTTATTTTTGCCAAATGCTTTGAAAAACATCATTTCCGTTTCAGTATTAGTTCAAAATGGTTTTGAATTTAAATTTATGAATAATGGATGTTTTATTTATTTACGAAATAAATGTATTGGCACTGGCAAATTAGTAAATGGTCTTTATATACTTGATATAAAGAAAGACGACAATAAAAATGAGCAATGCATGAATATACAGACCTTTAAAAGGTCTAGAGATACCATTAATTCTAAATATTTATGGCACTTAAGATTAGGTCACATAGGGGAAGCTAGAATCACGAAGTTGCAGAAAGAAGGACTTATAAGCCCATGTGGCCCGAGTCAATTCCCAGCATGTGAATTTTGCATCCTAGGTAAAATGACCAAATCACCTTTTGTGGGACAAAGGCAAAGAGCTACAAACATTTTAGAATTAATACACACTGATGTGTGTGGGCCTTTTGATGAATTGGCCCGATGTGGTTTTGCCTATTTCATTACTTTTACTGATGATGTGTCTCGATATAGGTATGTGTATCTTATGAAACACAAATCTGAATCCTTTGAAAGGTTCAAAGAGTATAGAGCAGAAGTAGAAAACCAAACTGGAAAAAGGATTAAGGCTCTTCGGTCTGATCGAGGAGGGGAATACCTTAGTACTAAATTGCAGGAGTATTTCAAAGAAAATGGTATAATTGTATCATTGACTCCACCTGGAACACTTGAGCTTAATGGTGTGTCAGAAAGGAGAAATAGGACTTTGTTGGACATGGTCAGATCAATGATGAGTTATACTGATTTACCTATTGGCCTTTGGGGCCATGCTCTTCTCACTGCGGCATACATCTTGAATAGGGTTACTTCCAAATCAGTTATAAGCACTCCTTATGAGATCTGGAGAAATAAGAAGCCCAACTTTAATCATATTAGAGTATGGGGCTGTCCTACTTATATTAAAAGACTTAAAACTGAGAAATTGGAAGCGAGATCTGACAAAGTTAGATTCGTTGGGATACAAATTTTATTCCCCTACTGATCAGAAAGTCTTCGTCAGTAGACATGTCATATTCTTGGAAGAAGAGTTCATCCAAGGAGGTGGTTTGGGAAGAAAAGTAGAGCTTAATGAGGGAAACATTAAGCAACCAATTGACCAGGTAGAAAACCAGAATTTGATCCAGGATGAAACTATTCAAGAAGAACCAGCTGCTTTACCATAGATACGCAAATCTTTAAGGACTATTCGTCCCCCTACAAGATATAACTACATTCGTAGCCAAGGACAAGAGTTGTTCACATTGGATGATGGTGATCATATTGATGATCCCCTAACCTATGAAGAAGCTATTTCTGATAGGGACTCAAGAAAATGGCTTGAAGCCACGAAATCTGAAATGGATTCGATGCACACCAATCAAGTCTGAAATCTTATAGACCCACTTGAAGGTATTGTACCTATAGGATGCAAATGGGTTTATAAGAGAAAGAAGGGTGCAGATGGGAAGGTTGAGACCTTCAAGGCAAGGTTAGTGGCGAAAGGTTACCGCCAGAGACAAGGAGTTGATTATGAGGAAATCTTCTCACCATTAGCAATGCTCAAATCCATTAGGATCTTATTGGCTATAGCTACACACTACGATTATGAGATATGACAGATGGATGTCAAAATGGCTTTCCTTAATGGCTTCATTGAAGAAGACATTTATATGGAACAACCAATGGGTTTTGAATCTGTGGGTGAAAGTCACAAAGTGTGCAAGCTAAAGAGATCTATCTATGGACTCAAACAAGCCTCAAGGAGTTGGAACAAACGTTTTGACGAGGTCGTCAAAACTTTTGGCTTCACTAAGAATGAAGATGAGTCTTGCGTTTACAAGAAAGTCAGCAATAAAGCAGTTACATTCCTCATCTTGTATCTAGATGACATACTACTGATTGGGAATGACATTAGTATGATGACATCTGTCAAGGTCTGGTTATCAGGAACATTCTGCATGAAAGACTGGGGAGAAGCAACCTATATTCTAGGAATTCGAATCTATAGAGATAGATCGAAATGATTGATAGGTCTCTCTCAGAGTATGTACATAGATAAGATGTTAAAGAGGTTTAACATGTAGGATTCTAAAAGGGGGCTATTACCTTTTAGACATGGCATTTATCTCTTTAGAGCTATGAGTCCTAAGACAGCTGAAGAAAGACAGAGGATGAATAGGATTCCATACGCTTCAGCAATTGGAAGCCTTATGTATGCTATGCTATGTACTAGGCCTGATATCGCTCATGCTGTAAGTGTTACTAGCAGATATTAGTCAGATCCAGGTGAGGAACACTGGATAGCAGTCAAGAATATCTTGAAGTACTTGAATAGGACTAAGGATATAGTCTTGGTATATGGAGGAGGGGAATTGAAAATCGAAGGTTTCACTGGCTCGGATTTTCAGTCTGATGTGGATGATCGTAAATCTATATCTGGATTCATTTTCATTTGTAATGGAGGAACGGTCAGTTGGAAGAGTTCCAAACAGAGTACGACTGCAGATTCCACTACAGAAGCCGAGTACATCGTAGCATCAGATGCAGCAAAAGAGGCAGTTTGGATTAAGAAGTTCGTCTCGGAACTCGGAGTGGTTCCTTTCATTGAGGTTGTAGTGCCTTTGCATTGTGATAATAATGGAGCAATAGCGCAAGCTAAGGAACCAAGGTCTCACCAGAAATCCAAACATGTAGAGAGGCGTTACCACATTATCCAAGAAATTGTGGGAAGAAGCGACATAGTGATGCAGAAAGTAGTTTCAGCAGATAACACTGCTAACCCGTTGACCAATGCTCTGACTAAGCAATCTTTGGATCAACACTTAAAGGGGATGGGTATGAGATACCATTCTAATTGGCTTTAGTGCAAGTGGGGGATTGTTAGGAATAATGCCCAAAAGCCAATTAATTGTATTTTGGAATAATGGATAATGTGTTATTTAATTTATTAATTCATTTAATATGGACAGTTTATTTATTTATTATAAATGTTTTGATTGAATAAATAAAGTCCTTAGAATACTATTTATAGATTCTATCCTTAGAAGTAAGGATATGAGTAACATAATCTATAATCTTGAATATATTCTAAAAGTTATCCCCGATCATAGGATAAACTAATTGGGCGTTAGTTTATCCGGATAGATTGGATTACAGTCAACTAACCAAATTATATGAGATATCAGTTTGGGCGATTTGTCGCATATCGTTATAGTAGATATATAAGTACTTATTGTGAATAAGTAACTGGTCTTGACCACCGATACAACGATTACATGAAATGTCAATAATTTGTTGTATCATGTAATTATGCAATTAATCCTCAGACCTGAGACACTACGATTATCTCATGATTAGGAATGCCATGATTTGCTGGTGCAGATAAGCTAGTCCTAATCATGGATTAGACAATATATTCAGTAGTTGTGATTTATTCCGTCATGAAGAAATGTATGTGTAGACACGAAAACTGTCATTTGGGTGTCCTATGCAATCTGATTAATTGAGTGACTTGAAATCCTTAGCCAAGGTGGAATAGTGAAAGTCGTTTCACAAATTATTCATTAGTCACTAATTAATTGAGTTTTGACATATGGTCAAGTAAGAGTGTTTGACTACCCAATCCATGACTCTGGCTTGATCGGGATAGTTGAGACAGTAGGATTTGATTGTATAGAAATTACTATTTGGGTTCGCATGCTTGCACTTTATCTTTAATTGGGTAATCGTGATACACTGCTAGGTGTCACTCATGATTTGCGAATTAATTAGAAAGAGTTCTAATTTAATTAATTACTTGAATTAATTATTTGCCACCGATTAATTATGAACCTGAGAGGTCACACACAAATAAAATTTACAGATTAATTGGATTAGAGAAAAGATTAAATTAAATTTAGGATTATCCTAAATATTAATTTAATTGAGCTCGTAGTAATTAGATGGTGATCTGATTAATATGGAGCCCAAGACTGGTTATTTTAGTCCAGTCCACATATGACCCTAGGTCATGATGTGTCTTCTATATATTGCAGCATTCTGACAGACAATAGCTAGCACAATTTTTCATCAGTCAGAAAAATATATAGAATTTCTCTAGAAACCTAGTGGGGGTAGAAATCCGATTAGCAAGTGCAGATTATGTGTGGATCAATCTTGGAGGCTTCACACGTGGGGATCTTGATTTAGATTGTACATTGAATTACGCTTCAAGAGGTAATCCTAAAACTATTGCAGATTTAATTTAATTAGATTAAATTGCTATCTGATTTAAATCTACATAATTAAACATGGACGGATACATGATTTATTTTCCATTGCGCAATTATTTTAATTGTCATATATTTTCTTGATACTACTATAAGCCACAACTTAAGAGCCCCTTTGGTTTAATTATTTGTACACAATAAACTGGTAAAGAGAGTTTGAGAGAGAGAAGAGAAGAAGAGAACAAAAGACTGTACTTCTGCCTTCTGACATCACCCAAGAAAAAAGAATGTTTTCTTTTTCTTTTAACTTCTGTTTGACCCACACAAAATGAGTCGGGTCGGGTCAACTCATATTGGACGGCCCAATCCAAAATCTAACAAAAAGTAAAAAAATGATTTTGTTACACAAACAATAACATATATGACTGCACTTAAAATAGTGTCACAAGAAACTGAGTATTCAAAATCCCTCTGCACAGGCAAATATTGAAGCCTTTTTTCCAATGAAAGTACAGAAATTTGAAAGACTCATTCAAGGTTAGGCAAAGCAAATTGTCGTATTCTATGAAATTGAGATTATTTATTAGTATCTATGATTTTCTGAGAAAATATATATTTCTTTTCTTAACTTTGGAAAACACCGCTACATAACTACACATTACATGGGGATAGATAAGTACTATACAAGAGTTAATGTGCCTTTACGAGAGCCATAATCACCTTACTAGCATCAATGACCGTGAGATATGTTTTGTCAATCTCCAAAACGTAACATGTATTTAAATACATGCATTAAATCAGTTAAAAATTTAATATCAAGGCAACACAAAGAGTTTTGAACCCATACCATTAGTTTTATGTCATCCAAGCAATCCTTTGAGGGCGATTTGACGTAAAATCTTATAAAATTTGAGGGTTCATTTGTTTGTCGTAAAATAATTTATTTGTGTAAAAAAAATTTGTGAAAAATGTTTTCTTGAAAAATAAAATATTTTATAGGGCTCCATTTGTTTGCCGTAAAATAACATGTTGGAGAAAAATATTTTTCTGAAAAATAGAATACTGAAAAATATTTTATGGTATTTGAATGTACTGTGAGTTCTTTAAAATGTTTTCTTCTCCCAAAAGAAATGAAAACATTTTACAAAATTTTGTACTAGCCATAATTGTTGACCGAAAAATATTCTATAATTGACCAATTTTCCAGTGTTACCAAACACTGTAAAATTAAGAAAAAATAGCTGTAATTGTTGACCGTAAAATATTTTATAGTTGACTAATTTTTCAGTATTACCAAATGTCATAAAATCCGAAAAAAAAAATTCTAAAAAAATATTTTACAGCAAACAAACAGAGCCTTGAGAGGCCCTTAATAAATTTCCAACGTCCCCTTATTTAATAATTGAATAAAAACATATTTGCTTTCAACATGCGTTTTTGAAAAGTTGGGCCAGGGGCATAGGAAATCTATGCTTTTAACATGTTTTTTGAAAGTTGGACCAGGGGTATAGGAATCTGGCATTTTCCGTGTGTGATGGCAATACAATTATTTTATTTTATTTTTTTTAAAATCTTGAAAATATTTTCACTTCAATTAATCCCGATGCATAGATCAGATTATACATCATTATCACGGGAACTTTCGATCTCTAGATAGGTTACGCTGACATCCTAATGACTGAATGTGAATAAACATTCGAGAATATACTGACTCGATTTAAAACATGTATTAATTCAATAAAGAGTATAATCTAAGGCACCAGGAGGGATCAAATCGGTATCTCTGTAGTTCAGTCAAAAAGTTCAATGTCTACAATGGCCACATGACCTTTTGCCTTATTTATCCTCATTTACCCTCTGGAAGCTGTGACTTAAGTAACAGAAATGGGTGATACACCAAACCGAAGAAATAAAAAAAAGGTGATACAAGCATGATCAAGGTCAGTCCAGTTGGCAATAATGCAGGAATAATTGTCTGGGAAAAGAAGGGGCGCTCTGAAATAGTTCCAATTTTTTTTTATCACACGGCGATAAAGTTTATTCTCTCCAATTCCAGTATGTTGAGAATGAAACACTGGTCTTATCGGAAAGATACGGCCAGTTGACTGGAGACAACTTTTACATTGTGAGTATATTCCCCATTCACTCTAGATATATATTACATAAATTAGTGTAATGTCCACATTGGTAAGAATAGTATTAAATTAGTGGTTTATAAGCAAGTGTTATAAATTTAAGTAATAATTTGAATTAATCATTTTTAAGTCACTTGATTTATATAAGCCCCAATTAGTTACTTTTTATGCCCATAATACCAGCGTACTTGGATTCAAAACTCTTTGACTGCATATTAAATTCACACTACTGACTAGCTTGGTGCATGTGTTGCGGCGCATTGATGCACCTGGAATTTACCAGTTGATGGTTTGGATCCATCGAACCCAACCGATGGTTGGGTTTGCTAGTTGGATTCCCATGTTAGCCAATAAAAAAAATTGTCAATTACCAGTCAAATGACACTAATTTCACTTACGAATCTAAAGTTTTTCGCTCGAGGCGTGACATATAATCTACACTAAAGAATTCTCAATCCACCTTTAAGGTGATCAAGTTACTAAAATTGAAATCAAATTTAGTTATGCCCACAAAACTATATACCTAATGGATAATAGCTTTATCTGGTGGACAATGAGCTTGGGCAGGCTTGAACAGTACCGGGTAGCACTAAGCATTAATTGCTACCCGTAATAAGTGTTAGTATAAATAGTCCACTCACCAACCATTACTAGGTAACTGGTGCATATTAGTTGCTCTCAACTACCTACCATTTAGCTCAGACATACTAATCATTCTTGCACCTGAGGAGAAACATAGGCCTCTACCCCCGCAGTTCCTTCCCTTCTTTTGCAGGTCAGGTAGCTTGAGGTCAGATTACTGAGCTCGAGCAGATCAAAACTTTTCACCCTCGTTAGTTGGCGCTGCCTGTGGGAAATATCTTCCTAGGTTTCCCAACAACCCACTGAGTGAAACCACCATAGTAAACACAAGAAGCCATATTTATGCGGCCGATGACCCTTTACCCTCGGAAGGGATACCTAAAACAGCCCCTAACAAAAGCCTAACCCAAGCCTGCATTGGATCGAGTTAGTGTATCCTCTTAGCCACAAGCACTTTCCAGCTTGAAGTAGTAGATCTAACGGCTTCTATGAGTCCCAAGGTGAAGCTGCTGTTCCAGATGTTGAGAGAGCTCCAAGACAGAGTGAGTCGCCTTTTTGCAAATCAGTCTGCTCTACTGCAACACCAACCCCAGGTTCAGTTAGCCGACCTAGGGTATAGAGGAGCTATTTTAGAACAAGCGCAAAGGGCTCGAAACAAAGCTGACGATTAGGGATCCTCAAGGCCTGTTAATCGTCATGAGGTGATGAAGGGGAAGAGAGTAGTCTATGTTGAGCCCGAACCAACTAAGACTACGGTAGCGATTGTTGAAGTCATCCATCAGCTTGGGGTTAATCCATTGACCTTAGACATTTTGGCCACTCCAATACCTGCGGGTAACCGCATGCCCAACCTAGTCATGTACAACAGAGAAGAAGATCTGACCAACCACCTCAGGAACTTTGACCATCACATGACTCTTCATAACATGACCGATGTAGTGAAGTGTAAGGCATTCCCGACCACATTAGTGGGGAACGCGTTGACTTGGTATCAGAAGTTCCTATCGGGATCGATCTACACATTCACCGAGATGGCAGAGGTATTCTTGGCTTAGTTCGCAGGGAATCGACGCCCAACAAGATATACTTCTTAATTGTTGATAGTTCAATAGCAGAAAGGGGAGACCCTAAGGTCATACATGGCTCGATTCAACAAGGAGTCTCTTAGGATTCCTTACCTCGAGGATTCTATGGTATTGATAGCTTACAAAAGTGGGCTTAGGTCGGGAGCTCTTATATCATCATTGGCTATCAACCCGGTGGATACCATTGCTGATCTGATGGTCAGGGCTTAGGGATATATCCATGTTGAAGAATTCCACCAGACAAATAGACATGATGATAAAGAGAAGGAGTCAGCGAAGAATGAGGAGTCCTCTGCACCGAAGAGTCAGCCCGGGAATAAAGCCCAGGGTGACAAAGGAAAACAGCAACAGTAGTAGCGGAGGCAAGAGCCGAGGTTTATAGTGTTTACACCCCTTAATGCTCTATGGGAACAAATCTTAATGGAGGTATAGACCTAGTACAACATACCTCCTCCACCCAAGATGGGTGGTCGGCTTGAGAGGAGGTTAGAGAACAAGTTCTACTGATTTTACAATGATTTCGGGCATAATACTGAAGATTATAAGGAGCCGAAGTAGGAGATAGAAGCTGTGATTGCCTGAGACTATTTGAGGAGATACATTGCGAGTCAGCCGCCTTGAAATCTAGATCAGAAGAGAGAGAGAGAGAGTTGCCCGAGGCGAGCTGAAGGTGGTGTTCACTAGGCTGTGATTGAGACCATTGCAAGAGGCCTTATTTCTGGTGGAGAGACCTCAACAGGTCAAAAATGATACGTTGGGGTTGAGCATGAGCAATAGCCTGTGTCAAGAGTGACCAAAGGCTTGGAGAGGATGATCTTATCCTCGGACGACTTAGAAGGGGTACTGCTCCCGTATGATGGCCCCTTGATGATCAGTGCAACCATTTCTAACCACATAGTCAGGAGGATTATGGTGGACACAGGGAGCTCGACAAAGGTAATGTTCCTGAAGGATTTCGAGTAGTTAGGGTTGGACCGAAGTAGGTTGAGGCCGTTGAAAGGAACTTCGGTTGGGTTCACTTGGCATAGATACAAGATTGAGGGGATAATCAATCTCCCACTAACTTTGAAGGAGAAGTGCGCCACCATACATGCTAACTTTATTGTGATGGACTGCAACTCTGCCTAAAATGGGATCTTGGGTTGAGTTGCCATGAACTACTTCAGAGTGGTTCCTTCCACCTTCTACCAGATGATGAAGTTTCCAATACCCATGGGTATTGCAAAGCTCAAAGGTGCACAACTTTTAGCTTGGAAGTGTTATGAAATTTCCCTACACCTGAAGTACCAAGTGAATTGGAACTCAAACCTACTCGAGAAGAAGAGGGATGCCAAGCGAGGAAACCCCGCTGAGGATTTGCAGGAGATTCAGTTGTCCAACGACAAGAAGAAAGCTAGGATTGGGAGTGAGCTTCCTGACCACCTCAAGAAAAGTATAAGCCAATTCTTTTTGAAAAATGAAAGTATATTTGCTTGGTCTGCTACTGGTATGACAAGTATCGACTTGAGTATAATTGAACATCATTTGAATGTTGAGCTCGATTACCAACCGGTATGACAAAGGCGTAGATATTTTCATTATGATAAATAGAAGGTTATTTATGAGGAAGTGGATAAGTTGATCGATGTGGGCCATATCCGAGAGAGTGTGTATCCAACTTGATTGTCAAATGTGGTTTTGGTTCTAAAGACCCCAGACAAGTGAAGATTGTGTATTAACTTCACCGACCTGAACAAAACATGCTTTAAGGGTTATTTTTCTTTGCCTCAGATCGACCAGATGGTCGACGCCACCTCGAGGTACGAGCTGCTCACCTTTATGTATGCTTTCAAAGGTTACAACCAGATCAAGATGACTCCCGAGAACAGAGAGAAGACTGCTTTTATCACTGAAAAATGGCTTTACTATTACAAGGTTATGCCATTTGGCCTCAAGAATGTAGGGGCCACTTACTAGTTGATGGTGAACAAAGTCTTTAAGTCCCAAATCGGACACAATATGGAGATCTATGTTGATGACATGTTGGTCAAGAGTAAGAAGGATGAGGATCATATTGTCGACCTGGGGAAAACCTTTGCTACTATGGAAAAGTTTGATATCAAATTGACTCTAGAGAAGTGTGCCTTTGGAGTTAAGGCCGAAAAGTTCTTGGGTTTCATGGTCACTGCTGGGGGAATTGAGGCCAACCTGGAAAAGATTCAAGCTATATTGGATCTAACACTATCGAGTTGCGTGAATGACGTGCAAGAGTTAATAGACAGAGTGGCTGCATTGAGTCAGTTCATGTCTAAGTTAGCGAATAAGTATGCACCTCTCTTCAAAGTTCTTAGAAATCCCAAAAACTTTGAGTCGAATGTGGAATATCAGAAGTCATTTGATTATCTGAAAAAATACCTCTCTTCGTCACTTCTACTCTCCCAACCGGAGGAGGGAGAAAATCTGGTACTATATTTCAATGGTCTGGGAAGAAAGCAAGGATTAAAAACTCGTCTACTATGTTAACAAAACCCGTAAGAGTGTCGAGACGAGGTACTCCTCCTTGGAGAAGATTTCTTTGGATCTGGTCATGGCGTCCAAAAAATTAAGGCCCTATTTTGATGTACATTCTGTCAAGGTGATGACTAATGCACCACTCAAGTCCATTTTGCATAAGTCAGAAGCCTCGGGCAAACTTCTCAAATGGGCAGTAGAGGTGAGTCAATTCGACATATTGTATCAGTCAAGAACGGTTATTAAAGCTCAAGCAGTTGCTGATTTTGTAGTGGAATGCACTGGCTAAACTAAGTATAATCCATAAGAAGTCTGGAAGATCCAGGTCGATAGGGCATCAGGTAAATCAATGAGCGGAGATGGAGTTGTGATTCTTGACCTGATGGACCATAAGCACCAGTATTTTTTGAAATTTTCATTCTTGACCTCGAATAATGAGGCTGTGTATGAGGCGTTGTTGGTAGGACTGAAGATAGTGGCTCAACTTGGGGCCCAGATGATAGAGATGTACACCGATTCCCAATCGATCGCTAATCAAGTGTCAAGATAATTTGAGGCTAGGGATGTTGTGATACTTGCTTACCTTGGCAAGGTTAAGGATTTGGTCTCATGATTTCAAAGATTTTCGGTGCAACAGATCCCAAGAAAAGAGAATGTTAAAGCTAATACTTTGTCCAAGTTAGCAGTTGGAAAGAACCATCTCGCGTTAGTCCATGTAGAGAAGATCTCCGAGCTGAATATTCAGATTAGTGGGAAAACAATTGTGGAGTTGAATGTGCGTCCAGATTGAACCAAGCCGATCCTTGACTTCTTCGAGAGGGTATGGTCCCAGATGATGAAAAGACATCTTGGAAGATTGAGAGGCAGACTTCTCATTTTGTCATTGTGGCTAGGTAGTTATATAAGAGGCCTTATACTTGACCTTTTTTGAAGTGTGTAGGGCACGAGGAGGGAAACTATAAACTAAGAGAAATTCATAAAGACATATGTGGGAACCACCTTGGAGGAAAAGCTTTGGCTCAGAAGGCCTTAACGCAGGGTTACTTCTAGCCAACCCTAGAGTAGGATACCAAGGAATTTGTAAAGCAGTATGATACTAGCCAGCGATTTACCAATGTTCAGAGAAAACCCGCGGTGGACTTGAGAGTAATGCTAAGTCCGTGGCCATTTTATCAGTGGGGTTTGGATATTATTGGGCCGCTTCCAATCAGTGTGGGTCAGAAGAAGCATGCCTTCGTGGCTGTTAATTACTTCATCAAGTAGCCCGAGGCTGAGGCTGTAGCGAGAATCACCAACAAGTTGGCTTGGAACTTCGTGTAGAGGTTCATTATCTGCCGATTTAGTGTGCCCAAAGTAATGGTGACCTACCATAGCAAATAGTTTGATAGTGCGTACGTCTAACGAAAATGTATCGAGATTGGGATTGATCTTAGATTCTCGTCTATTGCTTATCCTCAATATAATGACCAAGTCGAGATAACTAATAGATCTATTTTGCAGGGCTTAAAACCAAGCTAGGAGAGACAAAGGGACAATGGGCAGTAATACTCCTTGAGGTCCTATGGGCCTATCGCACCACACCCAGCTCGATGATAGAGAGTCGCCCTTCAATTTGGCTTTTGCATGAAAGTAGTTCTGCCCCACCAATAGGACCCTCTTCCATGACGAAGAAATAAACGGAGCCAAGATCCAAGAAGAGTTGGACTTGGCTGAAAAGTTGTGGGCTAAGGCTCAGGTCCAAATACTAGCTAACAAGTCGGCCACAGAGATAGTCTTCACAAAGTAGGTCAAGCCCAAGTCAATCAAAGAAGGGATTTGGTCATGAGAAGAACCATCTTTGAGCCGGCCTCAAGTGGCAAGCTTTCCCGCTCAGGGAAGGTCCGTACTAAGTAGTGAATGAACTCTGACCTGGGACCTTCTATCTTGTTGATAAATATGGAAAGCAGCTGAGAAATGCTTAGAATGCTGAGCATTTAAAGCACTATTTTGTATAATTACCGAGCTACAAAGAGATATTTCTGTGCTTTGAACAAAATGTACTAAATCCTTTTTTGAATGCCAAGTCTATGTTCTTAAGCATACTTGTGAATTTAGTACATCTTTGTGAGGTTGGTATATTTTATGAGTCTAAAGCTATAACGAGGTCGCGATTGTTAACATAGTTATTGAAGGATCTCATATATTTAGAGCTATGAATATCATCTAGCTAAGAATCAAGCGGAAGCAAAAAATAAAGTTCAAAACTTTCTGGAATTTCAAAGCATAATGTTCATATAAACTCTAATATTGATATCATGTGATTAACATATGAAAAACATATATATAGCAAGTATATATATATATTGACAAGAGATAGTAGAAGAGTATACCTCTTGTAGACAACTCATGGAAGTCAAAGATCTGAATTTTTGCACACTTGATGGAAGACACCTCCCCTTGAAAATACAAGAGCTCTAGTCCGTCCACACGAACAAAGAATGGCTTCTCCATTTCCATGGTTGTTTTATGCTAGATAACCATTGAAGATTTATGAGCTTGTTTGTGAAGAAGAAAGCAAAACCATTTCCTTCTTCTTCCTTGTTCATGGCTACGTTTTTGGTGAAGAAGAAGATAAGACAACTTCATCACTTTTGCTTCATTTTTCAGCCATGTATGATGAAGAAGATGAAGAAAAGAAGACTTCTTCTTCTCATTTTTTTGCTGCGTTTTTCTCTAGTTTTTTTTCAGCCATGGAGGCTTGAGGAGAGAGAGATTGATGACAACTTCATCCTATCAAAAGAAGAAGAAGACAATTCTCCTTCATCTTTTTCTTTCTCCAACGTATGGAAAGAAGAGAAAGGAAGACAACTTGTCTTTTTTTCTCTTATTCCTCATTGTTGTCCCCTCTTTGAAAGAAAAGAGAAGACAACTTTTGTCTTCTTTTATTTCTTTTTGTCCAATTATGCATATGTGGTCCATGGCAAGTTGACTTTCTTGGAAGACAAAGAATATACATATATATATATACATCATATGTATATTGTGTAGTATTTATTCACTAAGTCATTTAAATATTCAACCTAATCATCATTAGTTGAAATTATGAAAATAACATTTTCATATTTTCATATTAGTCTCAACACTTAATAATAATTGTATATTAGCTCCAATAACTTTTAAAGGTCAATTACAACATTGTTAACTCCTTAATAATTCAAGAGAAACAAAATATAATTGTTAACACTTTAACAATTTAAGAGAAAACTAAATGCAATTGTTAACACTTTAATAACTCAAGAGAAACAAAATCAAGCTCAATATAAAAACCATTCACCGTGCTCTATTGTGTGTGACTTTCTAGATTCACTGCTATATAGCAATGAAGAAACGTTGAACACTTTCGATGTTAATCAAACTATTTGATTTGTTTAGAGAATATCTTCTGTCATTCTCAAAACACCTTCAGAGTTCTTGAGTGATATTCTAGCTACCAACGTATCAAGACAATTTATAAAGCAATAAAGTCTTATTCAAGTGAATCTATTTATGATCGCCGATTATTGTGCAATTCAATTCTTCCATTAATTGTCCCGTCGAGCAAGAACCATGATACGATTAAGTTCATAAACTTGATACTATGCATAAATTTAATTGGTGCAATGAGAGATGACACATGGAAAACCCATTTTCCATCATTCATGTCTTAGCCAAGGACTTCCTCATTCAACAACCAAACTTGGATCGCATAGGATATCGCTTCACGCCAGAGACTAATGGATCCTATCTTGACCACTACCTGTCAATCACTATACCAAACAAATGAAACTGCGAGATGACGTATCTCATCTTGTTTGTCGAGACAAGCATTATCCAAATGTTAGAATCAAACCCCAATACATATGACAACCGTAATATCTGAAGTCTAAGGATTACATGCACAATCACAATGAATAACAAATTATTAATCTGAAGTCATATAATTTGTTATTCACGTCACATTCAGTGATCTATTAAACTAATAGTCACCTACATGTTTGTTAATCGCATCCGTATACTGTTATGACATGTGCCTCGGCATCCTTTATCATTAACATCCATATGTTAATGAGAGATAACAATACATGTGATAGTCCGTAATAGATTATTAAAGTTTCGATCAAATAATCTAAGGACTATGAATACTTTAAGTATTTATCATATTAAGGATATACACCAACATATTTTAAAAGCTTTTAGAATACATTCCTATGATAAAATTACTATAGACTCATTCATGTACATAAAGAAGGAGAATATGAATGTGCTAATCATGTCAATATGAAAACACACATATAGACATAAATGCCATAATATACAAATTAATGTCAAAATGTCCCAATATATGTCATCCAAATATATAGCATTAGGGCATATCTCTAACACTTATTACTTAATAAAGACTAACTCAGTTGATTAGCTAAATGCGTACGAGTCACACTAATGGTCCCAGGCAAGACGAGGTCATGGGTAAACACACTGATAAGCTTAGACTACTGAGGCCAATTCAATCCCAAAACTAATAGAGGATGTTATGAGAAAACACTCAATAAATACTTAGCTCGAGAGTAATATCAATATAAGGTTGTGAACTCACTTATTTATTGATGACTATCGAAGGCCCAGCTCGGTTCAGATATCAATTCGGTTTGATTAAGCTTTATGGTTACAACTCATTTTATGGTTTAAATAGAGTTTGCCTTTAAAATCAAGTGGATTTACTTAAGAGATAGCCTAGAGGCTTGACCTAAGAGCATAAGTAAGTTGCCGACCCATTTACTTTGGAAGATTGAATGAACAAATATTAGTGCTCGGCTCGAGGGATATGTTGTATTCAAATAAACAAAGTAAAAACAAAGGGCAAAAAGTGACTATAGATTTCTTTATTGAATTCAAAAATAGTACATGGGTGGCCAGCTCGGGGCCGAAGTACATTATAAAAAAAAACCAAGCAAACCCTAAGCTTTGGGAAGGGCAACCGAGCTCGAGGCAACAACAACATTAGTAGTAGATTATGTGACGAGCGTGTCTTCCTTCTTGTCTTTTTCCTCATTTCTAGTTGAGTGTTTGCGAGCTCAATCCTGACACGTTGAGAGTGGCATTCCAGCTCGGTGAAGAAGCTCTGTATCTTCGTAAATAGGGCTAGCACCACGAGGAAGTAAGATTCAGCCTGTTAAGACAAACAAGGGAAGGATAGTTAAATATGGCTGCACTCGAGCCAAAAATGAATAAGGGGAGAGTCAGAGACTTACAGTGGCGGTAGTAGTATACATCTCATCGACAACTTGGTTGTCGGGCCACTTGCTTATCCGAGGATCGAGTAGAGTTAGGGTGGTCGCTGCGACCACTTGGCTCAGGGCCTAGACCTTTTCTTTTGTGGAGAGGCCTCCATTAGCTCGGGCCCCCGTCGGCTCATTAATAGAGACCCTTTGAGAAGATCTCTTTTTGGTTGGAGAGAAGGCCTTCTTGGACCTGTGCTCTGACGTCGTATCCCTGGAAGGATCAGCACTCCCTTTCGCCTGATCATCGATGGTAGGTCTCTTTCTTGACCTGTGTGATGTTTGGGAAGCACTGGTTCCCGTGCCCAACTCCTTGGGCACTGAATGATCCTAGCCCTGGCCCGAGCCTACGAGTTTATTCATAGAGAAAATTCTAGCAGCTCTGCTCATCTTTGTATATATAAGGAAAAAGAGTTTAGAATGGCGATAATAGCTACATAACAAAGTATAGAGGGTTTGGGAATGCAGATAAGTTGCATCCGGATTCTCAAGGCAATGACTAACCCTTCTACTCTTTCGGAGGTCCATCATCGAGTAGACCTGGGTATGGTTTGTCTGACCTAGGCAGTTCCGACCTAAATAACTTAGACTCCCTTATCATTTCCTAGTCCAAGTGTCAGTCAACGTTAATCAGATTCTCTGGCTCGAGAAGCATTTTCAGGTCAGCCGTCTCGTGCTCGAAGAGCTTTGGGGCCTTGTTGACCTTCTTAGGGAGCCTGTGGATCCAAGCTCAGGGAACCCCTCAGTTGGTGCTCGACTTGATAAAGTAGTACTTGTTGTGCCAACCCTTGTTGGAGGATTCCCACTCCATGATGTGCTTACTCCGAGTGCATAAGTGGAACCACCCTCGTCCATTCAGATTCGGTTTACATACGAAGTACCTTCTAAATAAAGTCAAGGTCAAGACTATTCCCTTCTTGTCCACATACATGAAGAAGGCCACTATCGTGGCCCAACTATTAGGTTCTACTTGCCCCGGGGTAAGTTGATAATAGTTAAGAATGTCCATGAGGTAGCTGGGCAAGGGCAGCTTGATGACCTGGAAGACAAAGTCGTATACGATGTATTCATCAAGATTCGGATGACAAGTAGGATCTTTTCGACCTAGAAGCTTGATTTTGATGTCCTCGGGGATGGCCTATTCACTCATTCTTTTGTTTGCCTTGATCATTGTTGATTTGCAATCCATTTGGTAGTAGGAAAAAAATTACTTCCCCTGACTTGAAGAGATAGGAGTCTCACCGTTTGTTTTGGTTCTTGAGCTTGGCGGAAGTTCCATGGCCAGCGATTCGGCATCTATGATGTTTTAGCTTGAGGTCGGTTATGGAGTTGAGAAAAGATTTTATATCTTCCCAGCTGGGATTTCTAGCCCCTCTAATTTGTTCCAAGGAGATCCCCCGCTACCCTCAATCTCCTCAACGTCATAGAAACCTCTCACTTGATCTACCTCGTCCTCGTCAGGGTTCCGTTTGACTTCAATGATCTCGCATTCATTGTCCCTCTCTTCTCCCGAGTTCTTCCTGTGGAAGCGAGGTTCCCGAAGTCGAGGGACTCTCTTCATTACCACCATATGATCGAGCTGAATGTGCTTGTGAATCCTCGGACTCTGACCTCTCCATTTATGGGGATAAGAGAATTAAAAAAAAACTTATAAACTCTAAGGAGAAGGGGTTGGGAACGTACCTAGTTGTCGAGCTAAGAAATTTCGAACTGAAGAGTTTTGGTTAAGTACTCCAAGCTAGAAATCCCGACCTGAACGGTAATGCTAGAGAGGATTCTTTGGCTTTGATTTGTAAATGCGTGAAAGGTAAATCTTAGAGTGGCTCAATCCTATTTATAGGCATGGAAAAGCTACCTCGGGAAGGCCAACTGTCACGCCTTGTCTAATGGACTTGTTGCATACTGGCATGCAGATCGAGGGTAAGATGACGTGACAGTTACCAATTGAAATTTGGAGGTCCTGGCAACTTGGGCTCGTACGCCAATATTCTAGAACCCCTACGGTGCTCTAGACTTGGGGGAATGGGAATGATATGGGTATAAATCCAAGCCAAAGCGATCCTTCCCGACTTGAGGTTAGGCGACCCAACCCGAATATGACCCACACCATTTCCCCAGCTTAGCAGTCATGTCAAATATGACATAAATGCATTACCCCCTATTACTCATTGGATAATAGCTTTATCCGTTGGGCACTGAGCTCGGGCAGGCTCGAACAGTGCTGGGCAATATTAAGCATTAATTGCTGCCCGTAATCAATGTTAGTAGAAATAGTCCACTCATCAACTATTCATTTCTTTTGTAGGTCAGGTAGTTTGAGGTAGAATTACTAAGCTCGGGCATATCAGAACTTTCCACCCTCGTCAAGTACCAAGGAATTTCGCTTTAAACTTGGAAACGATCGTCAATTTGTGGCTTCCATGGTACTGCAGAAAGTGTTATTACTTTTATTGGAGTTTACATCAAGCCAATCACTACCTTAAACCCTGTTAAGGTGGAAGATGAAGAATCTTCAAGGAAAAGTAGAGGGAAAGGTTAAACCTCTCTCTTATGCGCGCTTATAGGACCTAAATCAAGGTTCAAAACGTGTTTTTTTTTTCAAGCAATGCCCTCAAGGTGTCTCGTCTCTCTGGGTTGTTGATGTTTTTTTTCAGTTGAGCATTTAAGTTTTAATTCATGTCTTTGAAATCTAGAGTGGCTTTTGAGTGAACTATTCACCCGTGTTGTTGGAGTTTAAAAAGTATTTGAATTTTACTATGTTGGTAATTTCTAGCTTATGTCTCTCTTCTGGCCTATTTAGTTAGTCCACACCCCACCCCACAACCCCCACCCATTCCTTCATCAACCTACACATACCCCACCCACTTTAATGATCCTATATCACGATTTCACTCTTATAAGTGGTGGTTTTTAAGTGCAAGGAGTTCTTCTTTCTAATAAACTAGTGTTTTGAGTTAGGTTCTCCCCTTGGGTTTGAGTAATTACAATAGACTTTTCATTGAGTGGACTCTACAAAGAGGAGACTATAAGCTTGATTAAGATGTAGTAAGTTGAATACTGATAGTCTAGTACCTCTGTTAGGAGGAAAAGATTAACGGTTGGCCAGTGTCTATAGGTTAGCCCGACGTGAGTATCGATTCTTAACAGGATAGAATGTAATAAGCCGACATTAGAATCTCACCCTTACAAAGCAGTAGTTTTTAAATGTAAAGGCTTCTTGCTTCTAATATATTGATATTTTCAGTTCGTCTCTTGCCTTCAACTTGAGTTGTTACACCCATCCCACCCTAAACCACCACCTATCACACCATAATATATGTTTTTGTAATATACCAATCAAACAATATATAAATTCTTTTATTTTTGACACAAAATATTGCCCCACAAATTTTTTTCACTATCAAATTATTTAACGGCAAACAAACGGAGCCTATATGTTAAACGAAATTATTGATATTTTAGAGTGTCAGTTGAAGAGAAGCCAATATGTTAAACGAGTTTCCTCAATCCGCGAGGACTTTAATTGCTGTAATGATCAAGTAACAAAGTAACCTTTGAACAAAAGAGTATCTTAATTGTTGAGTACCGATAACCAACCCATGTTACAACTACTCATGGTGAAAGCGAAAAATGAAATGTGTAAACGCAAGGAGTAAAGGAAAGTAGGAAATTCTAAATTACAATCACTCCTAAAGATAAAAGGTTATACTTTAGCATCATGTTTTTAGCATTGCTTGTGTTGTTTTTTCCTCGTTTCTTGTTGCTCCTTTTACATATAAAGTGGTTTAATAATCATCAAATGGTTCTCTTACTTCTTACCTTTGTTCCTTTATTTTATCAGTTATCACCACATGTCCTCCATATCTGAACAAAGTCGATCCATAATTGTCATCTTCGATGCTTAAATATTACATACTCAAAATCGTGCCCCACACTTTACAACATCATAGATCCCACGATCAACCTCACGATTGTGCACTTAGACATTTGAATACTCTTGTGGGTATATATATATATATATATGTGTGTGTGTGTGTATATATATATATATATATATAAAACAAAATCTCTAGGGCTAAATCCAGATGTGGTTATAATGGATTAGTGAGGTTAATAATCTCATGAAGTATGTATTTATTATGGTAAGCGACTAAGGAGACTTGGGCGAGTAATTGATGGAGGATGGTGAGGGTGAATAGTGTTAGATATTAATAGAAAGATTATATCTAGATATTTCGTATAGACTCTAGGATCCTTCCCAACTAATGGTCGATATTTCTTTTGTTGAAAAATAGGCTCCTATAGAAAACTAAAATTGAGTTTGAATATCATCATTTATTAGTTTAAATCCAAAAGTTCAACGATTCCCATAGGAAAATTGACATCTTGTCAAATTAAAAAATCATAATCAAGTTAAGATATTATAGCTCACATATTTTTTTGCTCGGCAATTATAGCTCACATATTATAATCCTCATGAAATGGAGTGGATACTTGTCTTGTCCATGTACTTCACGACAAGTATTAAAAGAATAATAAAAATTCTTTAAACCACTCTAACTCCTATCCGATCTAAAATATCGAAATGGACCTTACATCTAAAAATATGAAAATAAATCTCACATGTTATACAGTTCACTTGTGCATGCCTGGACCACTGTAATCAGAATCGTACGATTCGTGATTCGAATCGTACGATTCGATACGATTCATTAAAAAAATGATACGAACCGAATAGGAGAATCGTGAATTGCAAGTGAATCGGTACCGAATCGTGTGAATCGTTAGTGAGTCGTACGATTCATTGATTCCTTCGCGATTCGGGTCAATTTTTTTTTTTTTAAAGCCCAAAATATTTCAAAGTAGCTAACAAAATAAGCCCACTTTAGTAAAAAAATGGGACACAAAACTCGTAGCCGATTGGACCACTTGTGTTTACAACAACTTTTGGGCATTAGTTTGGACACTTGTAAAATGTGATATTGTTCCGACCAAAAAAAATAGTGTGATATTGTGATGCAGAAATTGTTTAGGCTACTAGGAACAAGTGAAGTAGTGAACAATCTAGAAAACTAACAAAAATATTATTAATATTAATTCAAATAAAGAATCTCAACTAAAAACTGTTAATAGAAACATAATATGTCAAATATCAACTAATTTCAAATTTATGACTGAATCGGTACGATTCACGATTCGATTCGATTCACAATTTAAAAAAATGACATTTCGATTCATGATACGATTCATGATTCGACAACTATGGTCTGGACGGTTGAGTGGTTTAAATTGCAACCCAAGAAACATACCACCCATGTTTACTTCTCAAAGGACGTGTTAGTTGTATGATCCTTTTCATGCTGTAGAATCACAATCTTGAACTCATGAATGACGTATTAGCAAAGACGTAAAGAATGCTACAGTACTGATGGAAATCATTGCTAGACAGGATAGATTTAAGAATTTTTTTAATAAAAACTAAAAAATATTAATTTTTAATTATGAATATATTTTTTTAAGTGGAAATTAATTATTTTTTAATTAAAAATATATAAATATTTAAAAAAATTTATAAGAAAATTTACATAAATTTTTTAATATTCTTTTAAATTAGTGAAAACTATAATCCCTACTAATTTATTAATATAATATCTTGGAAATTAGACGACGATATACAACAAAAATTCATGACACACCACGCAAATTATACAGTAGATCTTCAACCTAGTGACGCATTTTGATGCAACTGTCACAAGGCACCAGCAGTCAAGATCGTTGGTTGGCTCTGCTTAACATCGAAAAATTAATGAAATTTAATTAATTATATTTGTTGATTTTGTATAATTTATTGTTTAAATGCTTTGCTGTTTTTAATATATATATTTGTGCTGATGTGGTCAAGCACTATGTTGAAGGTGTATCATTTGATTAATCCATTATAGTTGACAAAAACAAAAAGTATTAATCCATTATAAGTAGCCGACTTTTCTTAAATGGTTACTTCTTACACTGATTATGAGTAGCGAAATTCATGTTGTAAGAGTAGGATAACTCAATTGTACGTAAATGGAGGAGGCCTTAACGCCCCTGGCTGCAAACTCGTGCTTTTCTTGACTGTTAGTTTAATTTATGCACGGCCGTTTCGCATCATATTCAAGAGATTCCCTAGTACGGGCCTAATAGTCTTGTGATTTGAGAGAAACTAAACAGATCAGAGAATGAAGTTATTTTTATGATTGATCTTCAAAATAACTTAATTATATATAGGATAATCATGGCATAAACAAATAAAATAGATTTGGAATAAGATAAATAGAAATTTATAGCTATAAAGATGCTTCTCTCTTATTAAAAGAAAAACCCTCCCCTACGGAGAGCCGGAGCTCGGCCCCAACTTTTTTTTTTTTCATATTTATCTTGCATGAAATTTCTGGAATCTATGAAGATATTATAGTAGTACGAATTTACAACTTGTTTATATCAAGTATCCTAAAAAACAACACGTATATAGAATTACTACTATATGTTCAAACATTCAAAATTCAAGATTGTGATGTCGTAAATTATAAAAACCATAAATAAGTTAGGGTTCTACATAACAGCTCAAATATCATCTTACTCAAATGGAATTAATACGTATAGGACAAACAATTTCCATATGAAAATGCGATCTCATTATTCGAAAAATATATCATAATCCATTATCAATAATTGGATCATAATGTAATACACCCGTGTAATGTGATTATGGCCTACAAATGAACTTTTTTGTCGAGTGGTTTTCACTTGCAAAAGTAAAGACTCATCAATATTTTGCCTAACTAATGGTTGATATTATTTCTTAGACATGCATTAAATCAAAAAATGATAAAATGTTAATTCTTAAGAGAAAATTTTGCTGAATGAAACTAATATGGGCTCTCATAGAAAAATAAAATTAACATAGAAAACTATCGTTTTAGTTTAGCACTAAAAGTTCAACTGTTCACAACTTAAAATTGTGATCTAAATAGTCAGATCTAAAAATCATAATCATGTTAAGATATAATGACAGCTTACATGCTATCCTCATGAAATGGACTGAATATTTCTCCTCTGTTTACTTCAGAATCAGTATGGGAAAGATATATACACATTTTAAGTTGATCTTACAATTGGACAAATATATCTTACTCCATTCTCACTAATTGGGTCATAATATAATGCTTAAGTATTCACGCCATGTTTTGCAGTAGGGGGGTCTTGCACATTGAAGGTGTAATTAAAACAACATTCATCTATGAAATACTTAGTGTTGAAAATAATAAGGGAGTGATTAGTATGCTGAAATGATTTTGGACATGAATGGAATGAGTTATGTAATAGAATGACCCTAGAATTAGAATGAACTTGTGAAAGGATATGTCATGCTTGGTATGCTCTAGGAATAAATATAAGAACGATTCTAAGTCTATATTTGGTAGTTAGTATAATAGAGCACTAATGAGAATAATTTACATAAAACGACATGAATGCCATTTTTTTTGTTATGGATATATTATAGTTTTAAGAATAAAAATAAGCGTCATAATAATGGTTAGTAATTTGAGGCATATTATCATTATTATATTTATTTATTGTTTTTCTTATTGTTATTTATTTTAATATATTTTGATATAATATTTTTTATTATATTTACATTATTTTCATTTTTTTATATCATTTAATTTATTATTTGAAATTTATATTTATATTTAAAGCATATATTATTAATATACTTATTTTATTATCTAATAATAATATCAATTATCATTATTTGTATTGATTATTATTATTATTTATTATTAAATTACATATTTCTATTAAGTTTTACTATAAATATATGTTTTATGTTATTATTATCGTATTATATATTTATTGTTATATATTATTTCATTTTTACATTTATTTTATTATATTGATGTATTTGGTTGATATTTATTGTTATTGTTATTTATTTGTTCTATTATGTTATAAATTTTTATATTAAAATAATAAATAACACTAAGAACTAAAAGTAATAATAATTATATTAGTAATAATGTTATTTTTATAGTATGTAATACATTATTTTAAGGGTATTTTGGCCACTTGAGTTATAAGTTAATCTAAAGTATATGAGAATGGGTTAATCCCATATTTTTTGGCAAGAATGGGTATACCCATGTTCATAGAAATGGGATTATCGAGGGAATAAGATTTTTGAGTTCGTTCATTTATACCAAACATGGGAATTAGAAATATCATTTTATTACTAACTCATTCTCACATATCAATCGCTACCTAAGTAATGTAACAAAACCACTTAATATGATATCAGAGTCTAAGACATAGGTTCAAATTTCGTTGTTACCCATTTAAAACATTAAAGCTTTTCACGTGTTAGGCTAAAAAACAAATCTCGTCTGCACGTGCAGGAGATTTTTACAAACATCTCAATGAATTCTAGTAGGGGAAACAAATCTCGCATGTACGTGTAGGAGATTTTAACAAACGTCTCAATGAATTCTAGTAGGGGATTTTACACTTGCACGTGCAGGAGATTTTAACAAACATCTCAACAAATTCTAGTAGGGGATTTTACACTTGCACGTGCAAAGGATTTTAACGAACATCTCTAACACTTTAACTTTTTAGATAAATTGGTCACTTAATAGTTAGTGACTCAAATTTAAGTAGTTTTATTCAACAAGTGTAAACATGAGACTACTAGAAATATCACGCAAGACAAACTTCAATTACAACCATTGAAATAATTTTGAATTTGAATGGCAATGTGAACTGTATAGCTTATGTGTTGCGTCTTGTCAAATAAGTTAGAGATTTAAGATCGTGTTTATTTTAATAATTATCAGAAGAAAGAAAGCTTTGAAGCTCTACCCACGAGTAGGGTATAATGTAAATATGTAGTGATTCATCGTGATTAAATGTCTTGAGTTCGAATTAGACTTTGACTTACAATTTGAAAAAGAAAAAATAAAAGCTTTTTAAGCTCTGCCATATACACTTGATTTTGGAAATCAACGAACATGTGAGTTGTATAATCTCTTTCATGAAGTATCAGAATATCACAATTACTCTGATCCTCTCGATATATGTTCTACCGTTTGCCCTTTATGATCTGGTGGCCTGCACCTAAATATTTTCTATAGTATTGCCCAGACCTCTCCGTTTCCCTGTCACCCAAAGTAAGAAAGTCAGAGTGTTACCCACAACTGTTTACAAATTGGACTTTTAAAGTCCCTACGACTTCTAGAAAGACTTCTTGGATGAGTTGGAGAACTAAAAGAAAAGGATGGGTTTTCTTTTTTTCTTTTTATTTTTTATTTGCATTTACGCTAGCTAATAATACTGTAAAGCTTCTGCATAAGTTCTTTCGGTTTTAACTTACGTACCCACATGTATCAGTTTCGTGTACAGATATAAGATACTTGTTTGTTCAAAATTCTTCACTTTTTTTTAGAGTATGACATGGGTTAATTCTCTCCATATATGTTCTAATGTATAGATCGTTGGTCCTTAAAAAGAACACGTATATGAAATTTAGTAGAACTAGTTGAGCTCTAAAGACCAAATATTCACAATTCAAAATTTTACTCTTGATAAATATCATAATTATGTTAGGATTCTAGATTACAGCATACAAGTTGTCTAGTGAAAGAGAATTAATACTTATTGGACAAAAAATTGTCAAATATTAATCGGGTCTCACTATTGTCCAAATATATCTTAATCCATTCTCATTATTGGATCATTGTATAAGGTACTAGAGCTATAAATTAAGATTCTACGTTACAATTGACATGTTGTCTAGCGAAATAGACTGAATACTACTAGCTTTCCAATTTTTTTTCTTTATTATCGATTACCAAGCCCAAGGTTAAGGAAAGAAATGTGGTATTCTAATTAGATGAATTTTTTCGATGTCTATTGGAGCGGGGCCCTTTACCTTCTTTTTTGGCATAGACCGGGGAACTCGAGCCGTAGAAACTTTTGTTAAAATAATGAAGAAACCAGCATTCCCTACACTCTCTCTTAGGCTTGTGCGGTTACTTTCGGGTGTTGAAAAAGTCATTGATTCCTGATGCTGAGTTATTATTGATATAGTTTTCAATCCCAACCATGGTGCACGTAAACTTAGAAAATTGGACAAACATTTTTCATATACTAATCCAATCTCACTATTGTACAAATATATCTTAATCCGTTGTCATTATTGAATCATAATATATTGTACTAGAGTTGAATATATCTTCAAAATATCAAAAATAAGAACAAATGTTGAATTTACTAATTGTTCTTAGCATCAAAACAAATCACTTGATGGTGATTAATTTCTTTTTATATATAATGACAAGGTTGGCATAAAAAGTATGAAAAAGGGAGACTTAAGCGCGTATTAACCAAGAGCATGTATGTGTTCACTAAGAATGCCAACATATTAGGGTTAAAATGATATTAGAGAGAAGTGCCCAAATATTTTAGATATAAAACTTTTGAGAAAAGTGCTCCAAGTCTAAATGTTTGCCTATTTTCAGGTATTTAACGTACTCCAATTCTAATGCTATCAAGCCCACATATTTTGTTCTTCTAAGATTTCTCTTCTTTCCAGAGAGGTGATTCTTCTTTAACGGAACGGAGGTGGCTAACTTGGTTGTTTAACGAATGGATATATTTATATGTGTGTATATGTATATAGGTAATAAGGCAGATTCTTTTGTTGTAATAGTGGAAACCACAAAAGAGAAATGTAAAAAAAAAAAATGCCCACCTCTTGAAGATAACATTAGAATGAATCACACATAATTTACGACTAAACCACACAAGCTACAATGTGATTATGGCACACAAATGACATTTTCGAGGGGTTCACACAAGTTGAAGTGAAGGCTCATAATTGATATTCTTCTTGTAAAGTAATGTTGATAATTATTTACAGCCAAAATATTAAACAAAAAAAATTGACAATAATTTTTCAAAATAATAGTTTCTTGAATCATGTGTGCTTTCGTAGAAAAATAAAAATTAAAGTTGAAAATCATCATTCATTCATTCAAAAAATAAAAAAATAATTAAATACAATAGGATAATAAGATCAAAGAAGTAAAAATGTATGAATAAAATTTTTCCTAGAATTAGTGAGCTATAAAAAGTAAAATCCTTAGTGCCATTCTCACTCATGAGAGATAAGTTGTGGACTATTAAACTATGAATTGATTGAATAACTTATGGAGGAGTTTTAAAAAAATGAATAAAAACCTAGACAACATGATCAAACATAAAATTAAGTATATTTAAAAATGTCTTGAGTCCAATCTCCTATCCAATGTGGATATATTGGCTTTTCCTCAAACTATGTGATGATTCTCATCCATCATATAAGTTATTAGCTGTATATCATCAGCCCTTAGAAAGAGAATATTAAAATTAATTATAATTAGTTCAAATATGTTGAATTTAAAATTGTAAATCATAATCAAGTTAAGATATTAAGCTTAAATGTTGCCCGAATGAAATGGACTGAATACTTTTTTTCTTTTAACTTCGCAATCAGTACGAAACATTATGCATATGGTAGTCCGATCTTCACAATTGGACAAATATATCATACTCCATTCCACTAAATGTGGACCGTAATATAATGCATGCGTCTTGACTTTATATTAAAAATAGGCAAAAACGAAATGTTAGTAATTTAATGTATAATCGCCACAGTGAATAAGTTGATGGTCTTTCTTTCTTTCTTCCTTTTTTTTCTTATTCTTTTGATATCATGCAAGCCAAAGTCGTGGTGAACTCAGAACTTATATGTTATGACCCCAATAGCTTGAGACTTCTCTACGGATGATATTAGCCCAACTTCGTCTATCGAGCCCAACGCAGTGGTGAATCACGCTATTAGAAGGCACACATGAACCAGGACCATACCTCAGCAACTAAATGAATACGTGTTCCATTAGCTATAACTATATTATGTTAGGCATTGGGCATGTGAGCTAAGGGGAATGCTATAAAAGCTAGAGAATAGGCAGAGGAGAGCTAAGCTATCAACTATCATCTTATTTACTTTTCTTTACTATAATTGCTTTCTTGTTTTTCTGTAATTCAATACATAGCTCTCAATTTCTGCACTTTTTTCTTTAATTCTCATTCACTCTCTCTCCCTAAAAAACAAAAGTTCGTTACTTTGGTGGTTTCGTTGAGTGTCGAACATGGCGAACGAAACAACACTTGATGCTATGAAGGAGACGGTGAAGAAACTTGAGCAAATTGCAACCAAGCATTCTCAATGGCTCGATGACCATCAACAAACTCTTGGCACTCTCAACTCTACACTCACAATTCTTGATGCCAAATTTGACCGATATATTGCGCTCTTAATTGACAAATTTGGAGCTCTACCATCTCCGGCACCCACTTTGTCAACGGTGATGATGACATCTTCTACACCATCATCGGCGACAACACCTACTACCCTTCCGGGTTATGTCCACATAGATAGCTCTGGCAATTCTGCCTTTTTAATCTGTGAGTTCTCCAATCACCACTATCATGGGTACTCTAGTTTAATTTTTCACCAACTGTTGTTACATCGGAAGACCATACCTCATGCAACGACATTGTAATGAAATCTGACGAAGATACTTCGGTACAGATGATCGACGATGATATCTCTTCAAATGGCGGTTGTAAGGCCCGACACGTGACCTCATGTGTATTTGGTTCATATGATATATAAATAAATTATTTTATGTGCATTTGCATCGTTTAATGTGCATTGGAGTATTTTAGTTAACATAGGCTATAATTAAACCCAATTAGATGACATTGGCTAACTAAACTACTAAAAATTGGACCAAATGGCAAACTAGCAAAACATATTAAGTTAGAGGGGTAACTTGGTAATTGGCCTTAGCCAAATAATATCCTACCTAACATTTTCCACTAACTAAAACAAAACACATACATACACTATACCACACACACACACACACACACACTACAAGATCCAGCTAAGGCGGAAGAAGAAAGGAGAAAATAAGAAGGGAATAAGAAGGAAAAAGGAGAGGAGAAGGAGTTAAGCCATTTCAAGCATTATCAAGCCATTCTTGAGCTTTCTTTTGTATCTTACAACATTTTCTTGCATTTTTAACTCTTGTAAAGGTGAGAGATTCTTTCAAAAGCTTTTCTCAAAGTTCATACAAGGTTACATGGTGTATATATATGTTGTTTTCTTGCTTATGGTGCATAAACTAAAGGCTTATGGTGTGGGTTGTTGCATCATGGATTGGTTGAGCTAGGGCATTATCTTGTTTGTGCAAATAATGATTTTGTTGAGTTGGGAAGTGTTAGCATGGTTTAGATGATGATATTACTTATGTTGGAGAGTGTATAAGTGGTATGCAATCGTAAAAATAAAAGTTAAACATATTAGAGTTTGATGGGTGTTTTTGGGTGTTCTTGAGTTAAGGTAGATTCATGATTGTTTTGATTCTAATTGATGTTTCAAGGATGTTATGGTATGATTATTGAACTTGTATATATTGGTTGACAGCCCCTTTTGAGGATATTAGATGTTTGGATAAGTATTAGAAGTAAGAAATCATATTAGGAGCAAAATGGCCAACTACGCGTTTTGGCATCGCAGGGGGAAGGTCGTGTACCCGGTCATGTTTAATAAAATCGGGTACACTCCCGTATTTTTGGCATACATTCTAATGATCGTGTATTCGATAGTAATCAACCCAACCGGGTACACAACCGAACTTTTGACATACATTCTGACGGTCGTGTACACAATTATGATCAACACAACTGGGTACACGACCGAACTTCTCAATTAGGTTCATTCCATTGTTTTCGGTTATGGTATGTTACGAACAAGCGTGTTGAGTAGGTTGTCCAATATTATAGGTTATAGACCATGTAAATATGTTGAGAAGTGTCGTACATGTAGTTATTCAAGCATACTTGTGATATTACTTATGGTACTGCAATTGGTATACATACTAATTGCTTTCATGCTCATCTGTTATGCCATTGACAATTGTTCTTGTAACGGAGGCAACCTACTTTGTTGCCTCCTTCCTGTTATCTACTTGTGTTATGTGTAATTGTGGCTGGAATATATGTGTGTGTGGCAAGGATGCAGCCATTCTACGGGTATGGTAGCGTTCATTTCCCATGGGCAGCATCAGGCTTACCAGTAGGTCTCGACTACTATGGTCCCTAATCTCACTCTTGCTTGGATTTAACCCTTGGAGAGGTAGGTCGTAGGAACTTTGGTTTATCCGGATTACCCTATGGTATGGAGTAAGAGGTTGATATTGATGACTATTACTAGGCCGGTCGTCTCCAGTTACTGCAAGACAACTGTATCTTTTTAATCTTATCTTACCACTCTTGCTTGGGCCCTAGCCCTTGGAGAGTCGGGTTATATGTTGTTGTTATTTTGTTAATTGTTGTTGTTATTTTGTTAATTGATCTTGTATGCATGACATGACGTTCTAAGTGATTTCGAAAGGAAGGATAAAACACTTGTGAAAATCCCTACCCCGGTATTCTTCACTGAGCTAAGTGGTGTAGCTCACCCTTTTTTCTAATAATTTCAGGTGAGCTCGAGGCCGAGCCAATTGTACAGGTCGAGAGCGAAATTGAATTGTATGATGAGGCAGATTTCTATCTATTGTGATTCTGTTTGTATCTGTTGGATAACTCTTGTTATAATAGAATTAATCTTGTAGTTGTATAACTTGATGGATTGAATTATTCTTTTGGACAGTTGGGTTGTAATTTAACTTAGTATTTTATTCTTTTGAGACCTAGAAGTCTTTGATGGAATTGTGTCATGAAAGCTTGGAGGAACTAGGTCTTGTATATATACATATATTGATTAGGTTAATCAAGTCATGATGTGCCCCAGGAGTTGGGCCATCTTTTGAAGTTACTTGTGGTACATAAGTGAATGTTAGGCTATTAATTCATGATCTTATAGGTATTAGGGTATTCGACACGTCACGTTCCGTCCTTAACCTCTGCGGGTTCAGGGCTGGGACGTGACAGCGGCGGTAACGAGCAACGCAAGTCAATCATAAGCAATTTGAACATTCTCTGGATTTAACGTTTCGGCAAATAGTTTTTAGGCATGAATGACATGAAACAGGGTTCAAATGTTAACATAAGTGATAGTACTTTCTTCTTATTCATCGAATGTTATGCGAAATTCAAATTTTATAATGAAACTATTTGTATACTTGATGTTATGGAAAACGAATTTGGGTTTAAACCCGGGATGTTTAGTTATAATTTGTTGTTGAATTTTCTTATTGATGAGAATCACGCGATTGTTTTGTCATCAGTTGGGCGGGAGTACTTCGTTAGGATCTTATTGTTTGTTGGTGACAGAGTCGCTCTTGATGCCGTCAGCCGTAGCCTCCGTGTTGGCCTCGTAAAGTGTGAAGACTTTGCCTCTGGGACTTCTTCTAGGTCCACGAAGTTACTTCATGGATGAGTTCATTATTTGGAGAAAGTTGTATTTAACTTGGACTATGGGTAGTTAAAGTTGGGTTTTCATGCCTTAGAGGAACATAAACAAGTTATTGACAATGCTCCATACCTCTGCCATGCTTTGCCATGCATGGCACCATGTTTTGGCTGGTTTGAGGTGGTCTACTACTGGGTTGGCTTGAAATTTTATGATCTGGTTGTAGGACGACAACTACTGCACTTGTCCAGATACTATTCTGCACAAGAATCAGCTGAGCTCTTTCCCACTCTTGCCAGAAAGGGCAAGAATAAAAGCATGAAGGAAAAGATCTTGGCTGCCGAAAAACTAGTTGTATTTGGATTTTTGAACGCAATTGTGGGTTCAAAGAGCAATGAACTTGCTGCTGCTTCAAATTGGAAGATGATGTCGACTTTTATCAGACTACCAGTTCAGATGTGGCAAAACTCTTCCACATTGATCCAGATGTCAAAAGACTTGTTGTAGTAGTCATCAAGAAAGAAGTTGAAAAGATTCGCCATTTTGGTGGTGAATTCACTAAATCAACCATAGCTGATTTTGTATTTACCAACAAGTTTCCTCCGGTTATCAATCTTACACAAGAAACTGCCTCTCATGCTTTTGAGAATCCAATCAAGAAACTGTTGATACTTTTTGCAACTTCCAAAGATTCTGAGAAGTTTCTACTGGTGTTCAGAGAAGCGGCAAAAGCTTTTAAGGGGAATTTTATCTCTGTTTATGTGGAATTATATAATGAAAAAGTTGGAAAACCAGTCTCAGGATACTTTGGTGTCAATGAAAAAGCTACAAATGTTCTTGCATATACAGGAAATGAGGATACAAGGAAATTTTTATTGGATGGTGAAATATCCGAGAGCAATATTAAGTAATTCAAGGAGAAATTTCTACAAGATAATCTCAAACCTTTCTATAAATCCGATCCTATTCTAGAGAATAATCAATCTTGTTATTTCCTTTATGTTATTTTCTTTTCCTTCAAGCTCTCGATGAGCAAAGTTGGCAATACAATCTCAATTGCTCAATTATTGTTCTATTTCTATTTGGATCGTTACAATTGGTGCTCTACATATCAAGGTCTGTGGCAGGATCATATGATAAAAAGGGAATTGAGAAAGGAAAGATGGTGGCGATTGGCGAATGTGGATTGGATTATGACAGGCTTCATTTATGCCTGTATGAGATTCAAAAGAAGTATTTTGAGAAACAATTTGAGTTAATTAGCATATGCCACAAAGCTGCCTGATTTTTCCTTGAACCTTGAGGACAAGGTTCTTTCAAAAAGGTAAGGTAATGTTATAACCCCAATAGTTCGGGACTTCTCTATGAATGGTATTAGCTCAACCTCATCTATCGAAGACATACATGAACCAAGACCATGTCTCAGCAACTAAATGAATACGTGTCTTATTAGCTACAATCATATTCTATTAGGCATTGTGCATGTGAGCTAAGAGGAATGCTATATAAGCTAGAGAATAGGCAGAGGAAAGCTAAGCTATCAACTATCATATTATTTACTTTTCTATACTGTAATTGCTTTCTTATTTTTCTGCAATTCAATACAGAGCTCTCAATTTATACACTTTTTCCTTTAATTCCCGTTTACTCTCTCTCCCTAAAGTTCAAGTTCGTTACATTATAATTATTCGGATCTCTAGTTAACCATTTAACTCGACTCTTGAAACAAGGGAGCCAGTTCATATTGGAGACGTAACATAAAACAATATTATCCATAAAATAAAATGCATTTCATATAATTAACATGAATTTGTGGCAACTTAGATTTATATAATCTTTTAGGGAATATTTTCGTAACTCAAATGTAAACCAATTTGTCTCAACACATGTAAAATGAAATTATCAGAAGTATCACAAAAGAGAGACTTTAATTTCTGCACTGAAGTAATGCTCATGAAGTTCTTAGCTATTACCTATAAAACACATTAACTGATAATATTTCAGTCGTATATATATTAATTATTTTAAAACCTAACACCAACCAATTAAGTGGCGTGCATTCAACCAAATAAATGAGAAACAGTGCAAACTGTTTCATGCATGAGTTACGGATTTGTCAATAAAAGACATTAACTGATAATATTTACGCGTCCTCACTAAACGTCTTCTTATATATCATCACAGGCGGATCGGAGAACTGGAGATATCTATACTTTTGGAAACTAAGAAATTGAACCCTAATGGATTCCCCTTCTCCTCCCCCCCTTCCAACTGCTGCCCCGAATGTCCGTCCTGCTAGCGGTCCAAACAATCTGCAAAAGAATGATGATCAGAACTCGACTGGAGCATCGGCGCCAAGTAAACCTTCCTCTGCAGCAAAGATCATTAATAACAACAAGTGTTGTGGTGGCAACTCAAGTGATGCACCAGAGGATGAATATCAGGACTCAAGTGGAGCATTGCCTCCAACTACACCTGTTGTTGCACGAAAGGATGATGATCAGAAGTCAACTGGTGCATCGACGCCAAGTAATATTACAACGGGCCCTGCAGCTAAGGCGACTAAAGACAACAAGTATGATGGCAAGTCAAGGAATGAACATCAAAAGTCAACTGGAGCATTCACGGCACCACCACATGCCGCTGCAGCTATGACAACTAAAGGCAACCAGTTTGATAGTGAAGCCAAGTCAAGTGGCGCACGCGAGGATGAACATCAGAAGCCAACTGAACCTGCCGCTGCATCTAGGGCCACTGAAGGCAACAAGGTTCTTGGTGGAAACTCAACGGATGGAGGAACAGATGATGATCAGAGTCTTATCAAAAAGAAATTGGAAAAGGAAAGCAAGTAAAGCTGGAGGACTCCGGGCAATTTTTCTTCCTTTCAACGCTAGGTAAATGTGTTATAGATGCAATAAAATGAGAAAGGGGTATCTCGGTAGCTACGTTTCTTTTTTTGGGCATCAAAGAGCCCTAAGTATCCATTAGGGTTTGATTTTTACAAGTAATTATATATGGATAATCCGATATGGTTTGATAATAACAATTTAAAAAAATTCAAAAGTCGAAAATCCGATTAGTAATTTAGTTAAAAAAATTAATAAAAATGTTTATATATTTACTTACATATACAAATAATACATTATTTAAGAAAATCTAATTTTTTTAATATTGGTTCAAGATTAATAGTTGTGGGCTATAGTTCAACTCTTATTATAAATTGTTAACCCTCATAATTTAATTTTATTTATTCTTTTATATAATTTAACTAATACAACCGCTCAATTACTCAATAATTCAAACGAGAATGATAATTTATAATTGTGACAAGTACTTTATATTTTTTTTTCTTCAGGTTAGTCCATATTATTGTGGAAGGATGATAGTTTCTCAGTATAAAGATTTCACTGAATGTTTCTATTTAGTTTAAATTTGTTTATAGACAAGAAATATAATTTATTCTTTTCTAATCCATTGCGATTTGTTATTATTTTAGTACTTCTTTTAATTTCTTTTAAAAACCTTTTAACTTTTTCTTTAAAAAAAATCTTTTTTCTATTCATTAACAGGTCGGGTTGGATATCCGCGAGTTTTTAAATATTTAACGGGTTTGAGTTTGGTAAGCAAAATCTAAACCCGACGAGTTTCCGTCATGGGTTTGGTAAAATATAATTTAAACGGGTTCGGATTTGGTTTTATAAATTTTAGTGGGTATCTGACCCGTTGTGTATATATATATATGTATATGTATTAAAACTGTCTAAATACAGGGCCCAAACACTAACTCGGCCTACATTTGCATGGAGTATGTTAAAGATAATAATTAAATAATACATTAAACTCCACTCTAATAATTTAAACTTTCAAATAAGATGCTCACTTGACACATATTAAGATGCAACCACCAAGACCTGTGCTTACAACCACAGACAAAAGTGAGTAACATACTGCCAAACAAAAGCCTTGGTGGTAGCTATGTTTTTTGCCTCAAACTCAATTTCTTTTTCAATTTCTCGCACTCAAATCAAGTAACATACCGCCAAACCAAAGCCTCGGTGGTAGCTACGTTTTTTGCCTTAGATAAAAAAGGTCCCTCAATTTTTTTTTCTCCTCTTAGGTGCTTTCATTTAATAAAAAATAGGTTGATCATGAGAATTGACTATTTTGCCCAATGAGTGCTGTTACAGGTTTCGTGGTCATGTCATCATTAAAACAAATTAAAAAAATGTAGGGTTAGTAGCTTTTATGTAAATCCACCTAACACCCAATCTCACCATCCATCACCCTACCCTATATATATATATATCTAAAGAGCCTTACGTTATCTAGGGTGGATCTAGATTATTATTTCAGTGGGAGCTATAATTCTAGTATTTTTTATAGTTGGAGTAATTTTATTTTTTGTAAAAAAAATAGTCATATTTTTAAAAGATTAGTGGTAAATACACATATTTTTTTTATAAATAAAAATGTAGGGTTAGTAGCTTTTATGTAAATCCACCTTACATCCAATCTCACCATCCATCACCCCACCCTAACCGCATCTCCAACGATGCTTCCTACTTTGAATTTTTAGCCAAAATAGAGTGTCAAACCCGAAATATACACTCCAACAAATTAGCTATCAAGCTTGCCAAATTTGTAAGCTCTCCATTTTTTATCCCTTTGCTCGCTAAAAGCAGTGAGTGAAAGTTGCACGCTACAAGCAGCGAGTGAAAGTTGCTCGCTGTTTTTAATTTTTGCTATTCAAGCTCTTAAGTTTAAGCAGCGAGCTTTAAGTTTTGTTTTGTTTTGTTTTTTGTTGTCAAGCTACAAGCGGTGAGCTATTAAGTTGTTAAATGTTTTTTTTTTCTCCTTAACATTAAGTGGAGGTAATGATATATCAAATAAATTTATTTATAATCAAGAATAATAAGTAATAAGTAATAATAATAATAATAATAATAGTAATAATAATAATAATAATAACATTTAACAACTTAAATTATATTAATCTTACAATTTTAGTTAGAACATAGTCAATAATAATTAAACATAAATTGTTAAGTAACAAATTTAGATAAAATTTGAAGAGTTTATTGGAGTGAAATTAAATAAAGAGCCTAAAATAGAGAGTTTGTAAAAGTAGAGAATCATTAATTTGACTCTCTATTATGGAAAAAAAAATAGAGGGATTATTATTATTTTAATCAATATTATTATTATTTTTTTTATTGTTATTATTTTATTTATTTATTTATTTATTATTATTATTATTTTTTTTAATTTTTAATTTAGGTTGCTAACTAAAAATCCGTATAGGAAATGATATTTAGGTGATAAAAATCTTAATATCTTCTTCTTAATTAGTTTATTATGACCATTGACTAATATAAATAATACAAGGAAGGCAAGACAGCTGAAAATTTGTCCGAACTCTTTCCATTACTGGAATATCGATTAGAACCAATCGTCTTTCTTTTGTTATGTGACTATTATAATCATACTATGTGTTAAACGAGGAAGCATGTTGTTTTCAGTTAGGGTTCTGGCTTTTCTTCAATACATGCATCTCTCTTCTCGATCTCCCTTCTCGCATGTGCATGACCAATCCACGCAAAAACTCTTTAATGGAAGTGATAAACCTATTGGGTTTTAAATTAGAAAGTTGAACAACCAAGCTAAACAATCGGCAAATTCTTGCTTTTCGTCAACAAGTCACCAGCGTACAGTCCCATATGTTAAAAGTTAGAGTGATGACAAACATTGAATCTCATCTAGTAATGAGGAAGACGAATCTGTGATTTTACAGATGAAGTTGCTGTAAGCTTTATTTCAACGAAGTAGAATCTAGTCGAACTAATGACAATCAACAGTGAACAAGTCAGACCTAAGAGTTGGTATGATAGTCAAGTAATGGGCTGTTGCAATAAGAAGCCTGATAGCACTCCACGGCAAAACCGGCGGAAAATTCAGTATATATATATATATATATATATATATATATATATATATATAGTGTCGGACTCAAACACTCATACTCAGAGGGTATTATTCGTATAGTAAGAGAGTTAAGGATGCGTACAATGTGTTAAATATAATAATAATTTTTTTTAAAAAAATATTAAAAAATAAAAAAAAATATTTTTTCTAAGGAAAGGTAGGTCCGCCACTATGTGTATATATATATATACACATATATATATACATACAAGTGGAGCTGCAGTCGGTTGCTTCGGTCAATTTCTGGGGTTTTTTTCTCCGTCGTAATAAAGGTGAGGACTGTGTTGTGAATGTAATTTGCCGGCACGGGTCCACCACTCCAAGGCAAATTTTCTACACAAAGATCCCAACTTTTCCTGCGTGTCCATCACAAATAATACCATGATGAAGAGTCTTTTTTTTATTTTTATTTTTATTTTTATGTCTCGGTGTTTGATTTAAAGGAAAGCTAAGGCGAATTTTATCACTTTAAACGTAATTGTAAATTAATTTCAGTAGCTATCGCATTTATAGCGAAACTCACACCACTGGAGCAAGCACCCTGCAAAGTCAACAAAAAAATTGTCCCAACTTAGGGCAGCGTAGAGCTGATGAGATGATGGTGACTTTGGGTTTGGTTTATCGTAAATATCTTTCTTTTCGTATTTGATTGCTATTCTCGTTGTTACAATCATCATTAATGAAACCAACAACAAACATAGATGAGATATATTCTACGGGAACTAAATTTCTCCCTTGAAGTTTCATTGAGTGATATATATAGTGAAACCTTACCAAATCGAGATGAGAAAGAAGGGGTAAGTAGTGGACAATAAAATGAACAATTGTAAGGAGAATAAGACCCAAGATATGAAGACTATACAACTTCAATGAGTAATTGCCAACATTTATCACGGGATACAAGAACTAATTGTGAACATTATCGTCATAAACAACATCAACATAATCAACGATAACAACATCAACATCAATTATCAACACATAACAATGATAACGGGTATTATTTTCCATCGTTTAGGATAACAAAGATGGATATTATAACCCTCTGATAGGGGTTTTCACAGCTTTTAGAAGATAGTCGATGCAACAAAGGACTATCTCGGCTTCGGCAAGATTAATTAATTGGAAGTAGTAATATCAGCAACAAAGAAGCAGGTTTGGAAACTTAGAAAAGAAGACAAGGTAAGGAGTTGATTAGATGAACAAGCAACAAATGCATTCAAGGTTTAGGGAACTTGCAAACACTAGCCATCATTTTATCGTTGTTCTAAGTGGAATATGTAAGACCATTCCAAAAGAATTCCAAAGGGGCTTACAAAGAAATGAGTTTACAGTAGCATCAAGCCATGCAAATTAGAGTTCAAAAAGTGTTTATTATGGCCTGCTTGTGAAATCCTCTTATTACGATAAAATCATTGGAACCTTTATCATTTTATTGTGAGTGAAGTATTATAAGTATCAGTAGTAGAAGGGGGACAATAGATTAACAAGAAACATATGAAGAATTTCAGAGAACAACTTACAAAGTGCTAACTCGCTGAAAACAGATTCGAGAATGATAAAAGACAATTACTTACGTGGACTTGTTTAACTTAGGCATATGAATTAAAATATAGAATTGACATCTTAATGGCTGCCTTTGTACTATAATACTAAAGACCAACAACTATTATTTTATGTAGATTCATATTCATCCATGTAGGTACAAGGTATAGTTTAGTAAATGATGGCACTCGAAACAGTAAAAGCGTGGCCGTAGTTGCATTGTTTTGATTAATAATTATTTCTCCTTCTGATGTTATTCCTAAACTATGCGAATTGGAGGAGTTCAACAAGACTGGTTTGAAAACAATAGAGTATTAAGAAAGGAGCAACAACATTCAAGGAGTACTATCAGTAACCGGAAGTAATATAATTTATGAGCAGAATATTGGAAGCAATCAATAGTTTAATCTTCAACGAAGAATAGGGGAATTGACTATACGGAAGGGTATCTACTTACCTTGTTTCTAAAATTGCAAAGCCACAATTCTGAAATGTAAACAAATTATTCGAAACCCAAATCCTTGAACACCAAATACACAAGATATTTTCCACGAACATCATTGCTAAATATCAATGTGGTCTGCCAAGTTACAAAAATAAAGATGCAATTTTTTCTTTCCTTTTTCTCCTTTCGTTCTTTTCTACATCTGCACTTCTTTGTTTTATAAATAACTAAGCAGCGGTACCTAAACCACGTTCTCCCTCTTTTCCACATAAGTAGGTAAAAAAAAAAAACCCCACTAAGTTAGTTGGCCAAGTTTTTAGGCTTCAAATCACCCAAAATCTTCAATTAAAATCTACATTAATTATCTAAACTTACTCAGTCAAAGGGTCAAAGTTTTAAAATAAAAGAAAAGTCAACCCCTAAAATTTTGGGATGTTACATCCTTTGCCCCTTAACAAAAGTTTCGTCCTCGAAACTTAATCTCTAAGATAAGAAATCTAGAAAAACACAATTCAAAAATAAAAATCTATGCATTTCTTGTACTCAAAGTAATAAATTTAAGCCTAAGCACGATTATACTCAAGCAGTAAATCTAAATTTAAGCATTCTAATACGCAACAAAAACTTAGGTACCCAATCCACAAGTTCTTAAATGATCATAACCTATTACTCTGATACCACTTGTTACATCTCCAAATTGCTTATAGGGCAGATCCAAGGACTGGGAAATTCTATGCCTATGCGGTAGAAGGAGACAATGATGGTGTGCGTGTGATAAAGAGTAGGGTCAATGATGTCAATATATTTATAAGTGAACAGGACTTGGCTAACATGCTTGGTATTCCAAATAGTGGACTCAAGATTTACTCTTCTGCCAACCTACCAAAAGGGCTACACGACAATGCCCCAACGGAGATAATTGCTACACTATGGGAAGGCTCGGAAAGGTCAGAAACTTTTATGCCTAAAAGAGATCACATTTGTGTTGAAAAACGACTGCTTCTCTATATCTTGAATTAAGTCATCATGCCTCGGAGTGTGAAAGACGAGTCTATTCTATTCTTCACGGGCTATGTGATGCATCTCATTTACAAGAAGGTAAAAATCAACCTCCCACACATTAAGCTTAGTCACATATTGGCTTTCAAAAAAAAGTCCTTGCTTTATGGGTGATCTTGTGTCATTTTTTCCGTCTAAAAGATATTTCTCGTGTTGGTCCGTGTGAACCTCTGAATGTTTCTACCTACGCTCTTGATAAATATTGCCATTATAGACGATATATGGCTCGTGTCAATAACGAGATAGTCTATATTGAGCAACCTCAATTCCTTAAGAATCAAACTGCAACAGTTGATGATCTTGAAAATTATGACCTTGAGGAGGAGGGAGATAAAGGTGACGCAGCAAGCGAGAGTGATGAAAGAGGTGACGAAGGACAAGATGCTGACATTAGGGCTTCCCGGGTTGATATTGAAGGTGCAGGTTCTTCTACAAGAAGAAGATCTCGCCAAGCTACTCTTGAAGAAGTCAATACCAAGCTTGACAATTTGACTTCACGAGTTAATCAATTATCATTGGATGTTGAAACTGGCTTTGCTCAAGTAAATACTGAGAGGAAGGGCATGAAGACGATGATTGAGAAGCTCTATGAGAAGTTTAAGAACTAGGAAGGATGTCTTGAGATTCCTAGGATTTTCTTTCTTTCCCCTATCCCCTAGATATTGCACTTTTCCTTTCAAAAACATCTTTTCATGCATTTTTAATGTTTTTCAACTCTCTATGTTCTTCCAATATATGCTTCTAATTTCTTGTTTGTTCTACTTTGCTTTACATTTTTGACTTTACTCTTATTTTACCTTGTTTGCTAATGACAAAAAGGGGGAGAAAAAAAAATGTATGTAAATGTAATACAAAAGCTAACATGACAAATGAGTAAATGAGTAGGACTTGAGTTAAAAAGAAGACTCATACATTAAGAGGGAGTATGAATTCAACTTTAGTTAAAGTATGCACAAGTTGAGGGGGAGTTTTATACAAACTTATATCTTACAAATTTTTAGGTTCAAGCAAACTTAAAGTGTACAAATTGTTCTCTCAAACTCATTATGCTTACATTGTTATTACTATTTGAGGATGGTTTTGTCATCATAAAAAATGGGGAGATTGTTAGCCTAAAAAGCTTCTAATCTTGTTTTTTATGATAACAAACCACGGTTATGTCTAATGAATTTGTTTAAGTGTGCATGAATGAGATGAATCAAGGTTGTCTCCGAATTCCAAGTCCATCAAGCTATAGAAGAAAAAAGATCATCCATCAACTCAAGAAAATATAGAGAATCAAAGAAATGAAGATGGAGCTATAAGGATGGAGATGAAAGTCATAAGGGGTACTGGTTGGGACTTGATTGGGATTTGGGTCTTGCAAATGGTACATGCTCAATGATGATTCTCAAAAGTCATTTTTGAAACATTTGAAAAAAAGGTTTTACAAAAGACGCTTAAAAGAAACATTTCAAAAAATAATAAAAACCAATTTCCTAGCAGCCTTGAGCAAACCGAACGACCTGAGGCAACCGGTCGACTGGTGTGGCAGGGGTCGTCTGCCCGAGACCTCTCCACCGGACGAGGGTCTCTCCACCAGTCGACCGGTGGAGTAGGGGTCGACCAATCAGGCCAAAATGCTCTTTTAAAATAGAGCCGTTTTATGAACGTTGAAGAGCATTAAATGCACACATTTCAGCCTCTATTAAACTCTCTCAATTGCAAACTTTCAAAGCATTGATTCAAAGCAATTTCTCTTATTTTCTAACACTATATTCATCTTTGAATCATCATTGTGTAATACTTGAGCAAGAATTTGTGAGCAATATTGAGAAATGCATGCATTGTATTCATCTACCCTAAAAGAAGGCTTTTATTGTTGATTTCAAACACTTATCAAAAAGAGAGAGTTAAACACTTTGAAATGAATGAATTCCTTGTCAAAGGTGTTGGGGTTGAAGCTTTGTATTGAGAAGAAAATTTTCTATTGTAAAAGCTTGAACTATCATTGTAGTTGGTTTGTGGACTCACAAACATTTGAAGATTTACCATAGTGAAGATTGTTGAAATCCTAAGAGTGGACTTAGACGGGGGCCGAACCACGCTAAATCGTGATTTGCAATCTCTTTCTCTCAACTCTCTTTTTGCATTATTTTTTGCACACTAAGTGTTTGATAAATTATGTCACTTACAATTTTTATTGCTAGAGTGCATATTTGTTTTAGATTGTTTTTATTAATCATTGCTAGTATATTGCCTAATCAAAAAAGTAGTAGTATTACCTATATAACCTAATTCACCCCCCTCTTATGTTCAATTAAGGGACAACAAAGATGGATCAAATCGGTATCTCTGTAGATCAGTAAAAAAGTTCAATCTCTACAATGGCCACATGACCTTTTGCCTTATTTATCCTCATTTACCCCCTGGAAGCTATGACTTAAGTAACAGAAATGGGTGATACACCAAACCGAAGAAACAAAAAAAAAGGTGATACAAGCATGATCAAGGTCAGTCCAGTTGGCAATAATGCAGGAATAATTGTCTGGGATGAGAAGAGGCACTCTGAAATCATTCAAATTTTTGTATCACACAGCAATAGTGTTTACTATCTCCAATTCCAGTATGTTGAGAATTAAGATCTAGTCTTATTGAAAAGATACGGCCAGCCGACCGGAGACAAATTCCACGTTATGAGTATATTCCCCATTCACTCTAGATATATATTACATAAATTAGTGTAATGTCCACATTGGTAAGAATAGTATTAAATTAGTAGGTTTATAAGCGGGCGTTATAAATTTAAGTGATAATTTGAATTAACTATTTTTAAGTCATTTGATCTATATAAGCCCCAATTAGTTGTTTTTTATGCCCATAATACCAGCGTACTTGGATTCGAAACTCTTTGACTATATATTAAGTTCACACTCGTAACTAGCTTGGTGCATGTGTTGGGGCGCATTGCTGCACCCGAGATTTACGAGTTAATGGTTAGGCTACATTGAACCCAACTGATGGTTGGGTTTAAAAAAGTCAATTACCAATCCAATGACATTAATTTTACTTAAGAATCTAAAGTTTTTCGCTCGAGGCATGACATATAATCTACTCTAAAGAATCCTCAATCCACCTTTAAGGTGATCAAGTTACTAAAATTGAAATCAAGTTTAGTTATGCCCATAAAACTATATACTCACTAGACAATAGCTTTATCTGCTAGCAATGAGCTCAGGCAGGCTTGAATAGTGTCAGACAACACTAAGCATTAATTGCTACCCGTAATTAGTGTTAATATAAATAGTCCACTCACCAACCATTACTAGGTAACTGGTGCATATTAATTGTTCTCAACTACCTACCATTTAGATTGAACATATTAATTATTCTTACACCCAAGGGGAAACACAGGCCTCCACCCCTGTGGTTCCTTCCCTTTTTTTACAGGTCAGGTAGCTTGAGGTCGGATTACTAAGCTCGGGCATATTAAAACTTTCCATCCTCGTCAGTTGGTGCCATTTGTGAGAAAGCTCTTCCCAGGTTTCCCACCAACCCACTGAGTAAAACCACCATGGTAAACACAAGAAGCCATAGTTATGTGGCCGAGGACCCTCCATATTCGGAAGGGATACCTAAAACGGCCCCCAACACAAACCTAACCTAAGCCCGCGTTGGACCGAGTTAGCGTATACTCTTAGCCACAAACACTTTCCAGCTTGAAGCGGTGGATCCAACGGCTTTTATGAGTCCCGAGGTAAAGTTTTTGTTCCAGATGTTCAAAAAGCTCCAAGACAGGGTGAGTCTCCTTTCTGTAAATCAACCGACTCCACCGAAGCACCAAACCTGGGTTTAGTTAACCTACCCGAGGTATGAAAGAGGTGTTCTGGAGCAAGCGCGAGGGGCTCGAAACGAAGCTGACGATTGGGGATCCACAGGGCCTGTTCATCGTCCCGAGGTGATAAAGGGGAAGATAGTAGCCTATACTGAGCCCGAACCAACTAAGACTGCGGTAGCGATTGTTAAAGTCATCTATCAGCTCAGGGTTAGTCCATTGACCCTGGATATTTTGGCCACTCCAATACCTGCGGGTAACTGTATGCCTAACCTAGCCATGTACAATAGAGAGGGAGAACTGACCAGCTACCTCAGGAACTTTGACCATCACATGACTCTCCATGACATGATCGATGCAGTGAAGTGTAAGGCATTCCCGACCACATTAGTGGGGAACGCGCTAACTTGGTATCAAGAATTCCCGTCGGGATCGATCGATACATTCACCGAGATAGCAGAGGCATTCTTGGCTTGGTTCGTAGGGAGTTGACGCCCGACGTGACATACTTCTTCACTGTTGACAGTTCGACAGCAAAAAAAAGAGACCCTGAGGTCATACACAACTCGGCTCAACGAGGAGTCTCTTAGGATTCCTTACCTCGAGGATTCCATGGTGTTGATAGCTTACCAAAGTGGGCTTAGTCGGGAGCTCTCATATTATCATTGGCTATCAACCCAGTGGATACCATTGCCGATCTGATGGTCAGGACTTAGGGATATATCCATGTTGAAGAGATCCACCAGGCAAATAGAGATGATGATAAGGAGGATGAGTTGACAAAGAAGGAGGAGTTCTCTGCACCGAAGAGTCAGCCCGGGAATAAAGCCCAAGCTGACAAAGGAAAATAGCAGCAGTAATAATGGAGGCAAAAGTCGAGGTTTATAATGTTTACACCCCTTAATGCTCTAAGGAAACGAAACTTGATGGAGGTGCAAACCTAGTACAACATACCTCCCCCACCCAGGATGGGTGGTCGGCTTGAGAGGAGGTTAAAGAACAAGTTCTGCTGATTTTACAACGATTTTGGGCATAATACTAAGGATTGTAAGGAGTTGAAGTAGGAGATACAGGTCTTGATTGCCCGAGGCTATTTGAGGAGATACATTGTGAGTCAGTCACCTCGGAATCTAGATCAGAAGAGATGGAGATAGTCCCCCGAGGTGAGCTCTAGGTGGTGTTCACCAAGCCGTGATTGAGACAATTGCGGGAGGCCATGCTTCTGGTGAAGAGACCTCAGCAGGTCAAAAATGATATGTCGGGGCTGGGCATGAGTGAGAGCCGGTGGCAAGAGTGACCCGAGGCCTAAAGATGATGATCTTTTCTTCGGACAACTTAGAGGGGGGGTACTGCTCCCACATGATAACCCCTTGATGATTAGTGCAACCATCGCTAACCACATAATCAGAAGAATTATGGTGGACATAGGGAGCTTGGTAGAAGTAATCTTCTTGAAGGATTTTGAGTAGTTGGGGCTGGACCGGAGTCGGCTGAGGCTATTGAGAGGAACTTTAGTGGGGTTCACTGAGCACATATACAAGATTGAGGGGATAATCAATCTCCTACTAACTTTGGAGGCGAGAGACAAGCGTGCCACCATGCAGGCTAACTTTATTGTGATGGATTGCAACTCTGCCTATAATGGGATCTTGGGCTAAGTGGCCCTAAACTAGTTCAGAGCGGTTCCTTAAATCTTCCACCAGATGATAAAGTTTTCAACTATCATGGGTATTGCAGAGCTCAGAGGTGCACAAATTTCAGCTCAGGAATGTTATGAAACTTTCTTACGCCCGAAGTACTAGGTGAGTTGGAACCCAGAACTACCCGAGGAGAAGAGAGATGCCAAGCGAGAAAGCCCTACCGATGATTTGAAGGATATTCAGCTATCTAACGACAGCAAAAAAGTTAAGATTGTAAGTGAGCTTCCCAACCACCTCAAGAAAGGTATAAGCCAATTCTTTTTGCAAAATGAAAGTATATTTGCTTGGTTTGCTACTGGTATAACAAGTATCGACCCAAGTATAATTGAGCATCATTTGAATGTTGAGCCCAATCACCAACCGGTACAACAGAGACACATACATTTTTATTATGATAATTAGAAGGTTATTTATAAGGAAGTGGATAAGTTGATCGATGTGGGCCATATCCGAGAAATTGTGTATTCGACTTGGTTGTCAAATGTGGTTCTAGTTCCGAAGACCCCATGCAAGTAAAAATTCTATATTGACTTCACTGACCTAAATAAGACATGCCCTAAAGATTCCCTTTGCCTCGGATCAACCAAATAGTCGACGCCACCTCGGGGTGGAAGCTATTCATCTTTATGTATGTTTTCAAAGGTTACAACCAGATCGAGATGGCTCTCGGGAACCGAGAGAAGACTGCTTTTATCACTAACAAAGGGATTTACTATGACAAGGTCATGCCATTTGGCCTCAAGAATGCAGGGGCCGCTTATTGGTGGATGGTGAACAAAGTCTTCAAGTCCCAAATCGGACGCAATGTGGAGATCTATGTTGATGACATGTTGGTCAAGAATAAGAAGGCTGAGGATCACATTTTCAACCTGGGAAGAACCTTTGCTACCATGAAAAAGTTTGGGATCAAGTTGAATCCAGAGAAGTGTGCTTTTGGTGTTAAGGCCGAAAAGTTCTTGGGTTTCATGGTCACGACTCGGGGAATTGAGTCAAACCTGGAAAAGATTTAGGCTATGTTGGATTTGACACCGCTGAGTTGCATGAATGACATACAAGAGCTAATAGGCAGAGTGGCTGCCTTGAGCTGGTTCATGTCTAGGTCAGCGAATAAGTGTGCACTTCTCTTCAAAGTCCTTGGAAATCCTTGAAACTTTGAGTGAATGGTGGAATGTCAGAAGGCGTTTGAAGATCTGAAAAAGTCCTATCTATGTCGCCTCCACTATCCCGACTCTAGGAAGGGGAAAAGTTGGTACTATATTTGGCATGCTTAGGTACAACAGTGGCAACTACGATGGTCCAAGAAGAAGGCAAGGATCAGAAACTCGTCCACTATGTTAGCAAATCCCTCAAGGGAGCCGATTCGAGGTACTCCTCCTTAGAGAAAATTGCTTTGGATCTGGTCACAGCGTCTACAAAATTGAGGCCCTATTTTGATGTACATTCTGTCAAGGTAATGACTGATGCGCCACTCAAGTCCATTTTGTACAAGTCAGAAGCCTTAAGCAGACTTCTCAAATGGGCAGTAGAGCTTAGTCAATTCGACATAGCGTATCAGTCAAGAATGGTTATTAAAGCTCAAGTAGTTGCTGATTTTGTAGTGGAATGCACCGGCCGAACTAAGTATAATCCAGAAGAGGTCTAGAAGATCTAGGTTGACGGGGCATTAGGTAAATCAAGCAACGAAGCTGGAGTTGTGATTCTTGACCCGATGGAGCATGAGCACCAGTATTCTTTAAAATTTGCATTCCTGACCTTGAACAATGAGGCCGAATAAGAGGCATTGTTGGTAGGACTGAAAATAATGGCTCAACTTGGGGCTCGGACTGTAGAGATGTACACCGATTCCTAGCTGATCACTAATCAAGTGTCATGATAATTTGAGGATAGGGATATTGTGATGTTTGCTTACCTTGGCAAGGTTAAGGATTTGGTCTCGGGATTTCAAAGATTTTCGATGTAGTAAATCCCAAGAAAAGAGAATGTTAAAGTTGATACTTTTCCAAGTTAGCAACTAGAGAGAACCATCCTGCATTGGTCCATGTAGAGGAGATCTCTGAGCCAAGTGTTTAGATTGGTGGGAAAATTATTGCGAAGTTAAATGTGCGTCCGGATTGGACTAGGCTGATCCTGGACTTCCTCGAGGGGGTATGGTCCCAGATGATGAAAATGCATCTTAGAAGATTGAGATGTAGGCTTCTCGGTTTGTCATCGTGGTCGGGTAATTATATAAAAGGGCTTATACTTGGCCTCTTTTGAAGTGTGTAGAGCACAAGGAGGGAAACTACATACTAAAAGAAATTCATGAAGGCATAAGTAGAAACCACCTCGGAGGCAAAGCTTTGGCTCGAAAATCCTTAAGGCAGGGTTACTTCTAGCCGACCCTAGAGTAGGATGCCAAGGAATTTGTAAAGCGGTATGATGCTTTCTAGTGATTTGTCAATGTTCAGAGAAAACCCGTGGTGGATTTGACTGTAATGCTGAGCTCATGGCCATTTTATTAGTGGGGTTTGGACACTATTGGGCCATTTCCAAATAGTGTGGATCAGAAGAAGCATGCCTTCGTGACTGTTGATTACTTCACCAAGTGGCCCGAGGCCTAGGCTGTAGCGAGAATCACCAACAAGTTGGCTTGGAACTTCGTGTGAAGGTTCATCATCTGTCGATTTGATGTGCCCAAAGTAATGGTAACCGACCATGAAAAATAGTTTGATAGTGCGTACTTCTGAGGAAAATGTGCCGAGATTGGGATTGATCTTAGATTCTTATCTATTGTTCATCCTCAATGTAATGACCAAGTCAAGGTAATTAATAGATCTATTTTGCAGGGCTTGAAAACCAAGCTAGGAGAGGCAAAGGGACAATGAGCAGTAATACTCCCAGAGGTCCTATGGGCCTATCGCACCACACTCAACTCGACGATAGGAAAGTCGCCCTTCAATTTGTCTTTTGCATGGAAGCCGTTCTGCCAATGGAGATCAGGTCTCCCACCAGTAGGACCTTCTTCTATGTCAAAGAAATAAACAGAACCCGGATCCAAGAAGAGTTAGACTTGGCTGAAGAGTTGTAGGCTAAGGCTCAAGTCTAAATACTAGCTAGCAAGTCGACCATGGAGAGAGTCTTTGCAAAGCAGGTCAAGCCCAAGTCAATCAGAGAAGGGGATTTGGTCCTAAGAAGAGCCATCTTTCAACCAACCTTAAGTGGCAAGCTTTCCCCGCTCTGGGAAGGTCCATACTAAGTAGTGAAGGAGCTTCAACCTAGGACCTTCTATCTTATTGATAAGTATGGAAAGCAGCTAAAAAATGCTTAGAATGCTGAGCATTCTATCTTGTATAATTGCCGAGCTGCGGAAAGATATTTTTGTGCTTTGAACAAAATGTACTAAAATCTTTTTGAATGCCAAGTCAAAAAAAAAAAAAAGTATACTTGTGAATTTTGTACATCTTTGTGAGGTCGGTATATTTTATTACTCTAAAGCTATAACGAGGTCGCGATTGTTAATGCACTTATTACTTGGTAAAGACTAATTCAGCTGATTAGCTAAATGCGTGCGAGTCACACTAATGGTCCAAGGTAAGACGATGTCGTGGGTAAACACACTCATAAGGTTAGACTACTGAGGCCAATTCGAGCCTAAAACTAATAGAGGACATTATGAGAAAACACTCAATAAACGCTTAGCTTGGGAGCAATATCAATATAAGGTTGTGATCTCACTTATTTATTGATGACTATCGAAGGTCCAACTAGGTTCGGGCATCAATTTGGTTTGATTAAGCTTTAAGGTTAAAACTCATTTTAAGTTTTAAATTGAGTTTGCCTTTAAAATCAAGTGGATTCACTTAAGAGATAGGCTAGAGACTTGACCTAAGGGCATAAGTAAGTTGCCGACCCAATTTACTTTGGAAGATTGAATGAACAGACATTAGTGCTCAGCTTGATGGATATGTTGTATTCAAATAAACAAAGTAAAAACAAAGGGCAAAAAGTGACTATAGATTGGTTCATTGAATTCAAAAATAGTACATGGGTGGCTAGCTCGAGCCGAAGTACATTAAAAAAAAAAACCTAGCAAAAACCCTAAGCCTTGAGATGGGCAGCCGAGCTTGAAGGAACAACAACAGTGGTAGTGGATTCTGGGACAAATGTGTCTTCCTCCTCGTTTCTAGCTAAGTGTTTGCGAGCTCAATCCTGACGTGTTGATAGCGGCATTCCAGCTCAGTGAAGGAGCTCTCTATCTTCTCAAACAAGGCTAATACCACAAGGAGGTAAGATTCAGCCTGTTAAGACAAAAAAAGGAAGGACAATTAAATATGGTAGCACTCGAGCTAAAAATGAATAAGGGGAGAGTCAAAGACTTATAGTGGCAGTGGTGGTGTCTATCTCATCGACAACTTGGTTGTTAGGCCACTTGCTAAGACGAGGATCGAGTAGAGTTGGTGTGGTCGTTGCGACCACCTGGCTCGGGGCCTGGACCTTTTCTTTTAGGGGGAAGGCCCTCTCAGCTCAGGCCCCTATCGGCTCATTAATAGAGACCCCTTGAGAAGATCTCTTCTTGGTTGAAGATGAGGCCTTCTTGGACCTGCGCTCTAACGTCGCCTCCCAAGAAGGATCAGCATTCCCCTTCGCCTGATCGTTGATGACAAGTCTCTTTCTCGACCTGTGTGATATTTGGGAAGCACTGGTTCCTGTTGATGTTTCTTTTGGTTGAGCATTTAAGTTTTAACTCATGTCTTTGAAATCTAGAGTGGCTTTCGAGCGAACTGTTCACCTGTGTTGTTGGAGTTTAAAAAGTATTTGAATTTTACTATGTTGGTAATTTCCAACTTATGTCTCTTTTCCGGCCTATTCAGTTAGTCCACACCTCACCCCCACAACCCCCACTTCCTTCATCAACCCACATATACCCCCACCCACTTTAATGATCATACATCACAATTTCACCCTTATAAGTGATGGTTTTTAAGTGCAAGGAGTTCATCCTTCTAATAAACTTGTGTTTTGGGTTGGGTTCTCCCATTAGGTTTGAGTAATTACAATAGACTTTTCATTGAGTGGACTCTACACAGAGGAGACTATAAGCTTGATTAAGATGTGGTAAGTTGAATACTGATAGTTGAGTACCTCTGTCAGGAGGAAAAGGTTAACGTTGGACCAGTGTCGATAGGTTAGACCGATGTGAGCATCGATTCTTAAGAGGGTAGAATACAATGATCGCACATTAAAATCTCACCCTTACAAAGTAGTGATTTTTAAATTCAAGGGGTTCTCCCTCCTAATATACTAATATTTTGGGTTGGTCACTTCCCTTAAACTTGAATTGTTACACCCATCCCACCCCAAACCACCTCCTGTTACACCCATAATATATGTTTTTGTAATATAACATTCAAACAACATATAAATACTTTTATTTTTGAGACAAAATATTGCCCCACAAGTTTTTTTCACTATCAAGTTATTTAACGGCAAACAAACGGAGCCTATATGTTAAACGAAATTATTGATATTTTAGAGTGCCAGTTGAAGAGAAGCCTATATGTTAAACGAATTCCTCAATCCGCGAGGACTTTAATTGCTTTAATGATCAAGAAGTAACAAAGGAACCTTTGTACAAAAGAATATCTTAATTGGTGAGTACCGATAACCATCCCATGTTACAACTACTCATGGTGGAAGCGATAAATGAAATGTGTAAACGAAAGGAGTAAAGGAAAGTAGGAAATTCTAAATTCCCATCCCTCCTAAAGAAAAAAGGTTACACTTTAGCATCATGTTTTTAGCATTGCTTGTGTTGTTTTTTCTTCGTTTCTTGTTGCTACTTTTACATATAAAGTGGTTTAATAATCATCAAATGGTTCTCTTACTTCGCACCTTTGTTCCTTTATTTTATCAGTTATCACCACATGTCCTCCATATCTGAACAAAGTCGATCCATAATTGTCATCGTCGATGCTTAAATATTGCGTACTCAAAATCGTGCCCCACACTTTACAACATCATAGATCCCACGATCAACCTCACGATTGTGCACTTAGACATTTGAATACTCTTGTGGGTATATATATATATATATATATATATATATATATATATATATAAAACATAAAATCTCTAGGGCTAAATCTAGATGTGGTTATAATGGATTAGTGAACTTAATAATCTCATCAAGTATGTATTTATTATGGTAAGCAAATAAGGAGACTTGGGCGAGTAATTGATGGAGGATGGTGAGGGTTAATACTGTTAGATATTAATAGAAAGATTATGTCTAGATATTTCGTATAGACTCTAGGATCCTTCCCAACTAATGATCGATATTTCTTTTGTTGAAAAAGGGGCCCTTGTAGAAAACTAAAATTGAGTTTAAATATCATCATTTATTAGTTTAGATCCAAAAGTTCAACGATTCCCATAGGAAAATTGACATCTTGTCAAATTAAAAAATCATAATCAAGTTAAGATATTATAGCTCACATATTTTTTTGCTCGGCAATTATAGCTCAAATTATAATCCTCACATTTAAAAATATCAGAATAAATCTCACATGTTGTACAGTTCACTTGTGCATGTCTGGACGGTTGAGTTGTTTAAATTGCAACCCAAGAAACAAACGACCCATGTTTACTTCTCAGGGGACGTGTTAGTTGTATGATCCCTTTCATTCTGTAGAATCACAATTAATGCGGCTCCGTCCTTATTGATCATGTTCATCAACCATTTCTGTCTTCTCATGTTGAAGTCTTTACCGAAAAAACTAAAAAGTCCAATCTAGAACTCATGAATTACGTATTAGTAAAGACGTAAAGAATGCTACAGTACTGATGGACATCATTTCGAGTCGGGCAGATTTAAGAATTTTTTTTAATAAGACTTAAAACATATTATTTTTTAAGTATTATGAGCACATTTTTTTTGAGTGGAGATTAATTATTTTTTTAATTAAAAATACATAAATGCTTAAACTTTTTCACAAAAAAAAATATATAAAATTTTTAACGTTCTTTTAAATTAATGGAGGTTATAACTCCTACTAATCTATTGGTAGATCTGCCACTGATTATGAGTAGCGAAATTCTTGATCTAAGAGTAGTATAACTCAATCGTAAGTAAATGGAGGAGGCCTCAACGCCCTTGGCTACTAACTCGTGCTTCTCTTGATTGTTAGGTTAATTTATGCATGGCCGTTTCGCATCATATACTTAAGAGATTCCCTAGTTGGGGCCTAATAGTCTTGTGATTTGAGAGAAACTAAACAGATCAGAGAAGGAAGTTATTTTTATGATTGATCTTCAAAATAACTTAATTATATATAGGATAATCATGGCATAAACAAATAAAATAGATTTGGAATAAGATAAATAGAAATTTATAGCTATAAAGATGCTTCTCTCTTATTAAAAGAAAAACCCTCCCCTACGGGGAGCCAGAGCTCGGCCCCAACTTTTTTTTTTTCATATTTATCTTGCATGAAATTTCTGGAATCTATGAAGATATTATAGTAGTACGAAGAGCAAATTGGACAAATAATCCCCATTGTTTATAAATTTTGGACAAATAGTCCCTATTGTTTCACAAGTCATTTCGTTAGTCCCTATTGTTTGCAAAAGTCCCACAATTAGTCCTCATTGTTTGTAAAAGTCCCACAATTAGTCCCCATTGTTTGCAAAAGTCACTCAATTAGTCCCCATTGTTTGGAAAAGTGACTCAATCAGTCCCCATTGTTTGCAAAAGGTAATCAATCACTCCCCAAAGTGTGGTTGCAAACATTCGGGACTGATTGAGTGAGTTTTGGAAACAATGGGGACTGATTGAGTGACTTTTGCAAACAATGAGGACTAATTGAGTGACTTTTCAAAACAATGTGGACTAATTGTCACACTTTTGCAAACAATGGGGACTAACGGAATGACTTGTGAAACAATAGGGACTATTGGTAAAACTTTTACAAACAATGGGGACTATTTGTCAAAAATTTGTAAACAATAGGGACTATTTGTAAGATTTGCCCTAGTACGAATTTACAACTTGTTTATATCAAGTATCCTAAAAAACAACACGTATATAAAATTACTGCTATATGTTCAAACATTCAAAATTCAAGATTGTGATGTCGTAAATTATAAAAACCATAAATAAGTTAGGGTTCTACATAACAGCTCAAATATCGTCTTACTCAAATGGAATTAATACGTATAGGACAAACAATTTCCATATGAAAATGCGATCTCATTATTCGAAAAATATATCATAATCCATTATCAATAATTGGATCATAATATAATACACCCGTGTAATGTGATTATGGCATACAAATAAACTTTTTTGTCGAGTGATTTTCACTTGCAAAAGTAAAGACTCATCGATATTTTGCCTAACTAATGGTTGATATTATTTCTTAGACATGCATTAAATCAAAAAATGATAAAATGTTAATTCTTAAGAGAAAATTTTGCTGAATGAAACTAATATGGGCTCTCATAGAAAAATAAAATTAACATAGAAAACTATCGTTTTAGTTTAGCACTAAAAGTTCAACTGTTCACAACTTAAAATTGTGATCTAGCTAGTCAGATCTAAAAATCATAATCATGTTAAGATATAATTACAGCTTACATGCTATCCTCATGAAATGGACTGAATATTTATCCTCTGTTTACTTCAGAATCAGTATGGGAAAGATATATACACATTTTAAGTTGATCTTACAATTGGACAAATATATCTTACTCCATTCTCACTAATTGGGTCATAATATAATGCTTAAGTATTCACGCCATGTTTTGCAGTAGGGGGGTCTTGCACATTGAAGGTGTAATTAAAACAACATTCATCTATGAAATACTTAGTGTTGAAAATAATAAGGGAGCGATTAGTATGTTTAAATGATTTTGGACATGAATGGAATGAGTTAAGCAATAGAATGACCCTAGAATTAGAATGAACTTGTGAAAGGATACGTCATGCTTGGTCTACTCTAGGAATAAAAATAAGAATGATTCTAAGCCTATATTTGGTAGTTAGTATAATAGGGCACTACTGAGAATAATTTACATAAAACGACATGAATGCCATTTTTTTTGTTATAGATATATTATAGTTTTAAGAATAAAAATAAGCGTCATAATAATGGTTAGTAATTTGAGGCATATTATCATTATTATATTTATTTATTGTTATTCTTATTGTTATTTATTTTAATATATTATGATATAATATTTTCTATTAAATTTACATTATTTGCATTTTTTAATATCATTAAATTTATTATTTGATATTTATATTTATATTTAAAGCATATATTATTAATATACTTATTTTATTATCTAATAATAATATCAATTATCATTATTTGTATTGATTATTATTATTATTTATTATTAATTTACATATTTCTATTAACTTTTACAGTAAATATATATTTTTTGATCTTATTATCGTATTATATCTTTTTTGTTATATTTTATTTCATTTTTACTTTTATTTTATTATATTGATGTATTTGGTTGATATTTATTGTTATTGTAATTTATTTGATCTATTATGTTATAAATTTTTATATTAAAATAATAAATAATACTAATAACTAAAAGTAATAATAATTATATTAATAATAATGTTATTTTATAGTATGTAATACATTGTTTTAAGGGTATTTTGGCCACTTGAGTAATAAGTTAATCTAAAGTATATGAGAATGGGTTAATCCCATATTTTTTGGCAAGAATGGGTATACCTATGTTCATAGAAATGGGATTATCGAGGGAATAAGATTTTTGAGTTCGTTCATTTATACCAAACATGGGAATTGGAATAAAATTAGAAATATCATTTCATTTCTAACTCATTCTCACATATCAATTGCTACCTAAGTAATGTAACAAAATCACTTAATATGATATCAGAGTCTAGGACATGAGTTCAAAATTCGTTGTTACCCATTTAAAACATTAAAGCCTTTTCACGTGTTAGGCTAAAAAACAAATCTCGTCTGCACGTGCAGGAGATTTTAACAAACATATCAACGAATTCTAGTAGGGGAAACAAATCTCGCCTGTACGTGTAGGAGATTTTAACAAACATCTCAACAAATTCTAGTAGGGGATTTTACACCTGCACGTGCAAAGGATTTTAATGAACATCTCTAACACTTTAACTTTTTAGATAAAGTGGTCACTTAATAGTTAGTGACTCAAATTTAAGTAGTTTTATTCAACAAGTGTAAACATGAGACTACTAGAAATATCACGCAAGACAAACTTCAATTACAACCATTGAAATAATTTTGAATGGCAACGTGAACTATATAGTCTATCTGCGGCGTCTTGTCAAATAAGCCAGTTAGAGATTTAAGATCGTGTTTATTTTAATAATTATCAGAAGAAAGAAAGCTGTGAAGCTCTACCCAGGAGTAGGGTAGAATGTAAATATGTAGTGATTCATCATGATTAAATGTTTTGAGTTCTAATTAGACTTTGACTTACAATTTGAAAAAGAAAAAATAAAAGCTTTTTAAGCTCTGCCATATACACTTGATTTTGGAAATCAACGAACATGTGAGTTGTATAATCTCCTTCATGAAGTATCAGAATATCACAATTACTCTGATCCTCTCAATATATGTTCTACCGTTTGCCCTTTATGATCTGGTGGCCTGCACCTAAATATTTTCTATAGTATTGCCTAGACCTCTCTGTTTCCCTGTCACCCAAAGTAAGAAAGTCACAGTGTCACCCCCAACTCTTTACAAGTTGGACTTTTAAAATCCCTACGACTTCTAGAAAGACTTGTTGGGTGGGTTGGGGGACTAAAAGAAAAGGATGGGTTTTCTTTTTTTCTTTTTATTTTTTATTTGCATTTACACTAGCTAATAATACTGTAAAGCTTCCGCATAAGTTCTTTCGGTTTTAACTGACGTACCCACATCTTCAGTTTTAACTTACGTACCCACATGTATCAGTTTTGTGTACAGATATAAGATACTTGTTTGTTCAAAATTCTTCACTTTTTTTGAGAGTATGACATGGGTTAATCCTCTCTATATATGTTCTAATGTATAGATCGTTGGTCCTTAAAAAAAACACATATATGAAATTTAGTAGAACTGGTTGAGCACTAAAGTCCAAATATTCACAATTCAAAATTTTAATCTTGATAAATATCATAATTATGTTAGGATACTAGATTACAGCATACAAGTTGTCTAGTGAAAGAGAATTAATACTTATTGGACAAAAAATTGTCAAATATTAATCGGGTCTCACTATGATACAAGTATATCTTAATCCATTCTCATTTTTGGATCATAGTATAAGGTACTAGAGCTATAAATTAAGATTCTACGTTACAACTGACATGTCGTCTAGCGAAATAGACTGAATACTACTAGTTTTCCAATTTTTTTTTTCTTTATTATCGATTACCAAGCCCAAGGTTAAGGAAAGGAAGGTGGTATTCTGATTAGATGAATTTTTTCGATGTCTATTGGAGCGGGGCCCCGTACCTTCTTTTTTGGCATAGACCGGGGAGCTCTAGCCGTAGAAACTTTTGTTAAAATAATGAAGAAACCAGCACTCCTTACACTATCTCTTAGGCTTGTGTGGTTACTTTCGGGTGTTGAAAAAGTCATTGATTCCTGGTGTTGAGTTATTATTGATTTAGTTTTCAATCCCAACCATGGTGCACGTAAGCTTAGAAAATTGGACAAACATTTTTCATATACTAATCCGATCTCACTATTGTACAAATATATCTTAATCCATTGTCATTATTGAATCATAATATATTGTAGAGTTGAATATATCTTCAAAATATCAAAAATAAGAACAAATGTTGAATTTACTAATTGTTCTTAGCATCAAAAAAAATCTCTTGATGGTGATTAATTTCTTTTTATATATAATGACAAGGTTGGCATAAAAATTATGAAAAAGGGAGACTTAAGCCCGTATTAACCAAGAGCATGTATGTGTTCACTAAGAATGCCAACATATTAGGGTAAAAATGATATTAGAGAGAAGTGCCCAAATATTTTAGATATAAAACTTTTGAGAAAAGTGCTCCAAGTCTAAATGTTTGCCTATTTTCAGGTATTTAACGTACTCCAATTCTAATGCTATCAAGCCCACATATTTTGTTCTTCTAAGATTTCTCTTCTTTCCAGAGAGGTGATTCTTCTTTAACGGAACGGAGGTGGCTAACTTGGTTGCTTAACGAATGGATATATTTATATGTGTGTATATGTATATAGATAATAAGGCAGATTCTTTTGTTGTAATAGTGGAAACCACAAAAGAGAAATGTAAAAAAAAAAAAAATGCCCACCTCTTGAAGATAACATTAGAATGAATCACACATAATTTATGACTAAACCACACAAGCTACAATGTGATTATGGCACACAAATGACGTTTTCGAGGGGTTCGCACAAGTTGAAGTGAAGGCTCATAATTGATATTCTTCTTGTAAAGTAATGTTGATAATTATTTACAGCCAAAAAATTAAACAAAAAAAATTGACAATAATTTTTCAAAATAATAGTTTCTTGAATCATGTGTGCTTTCGTAGAAAAATAAAAATTAAAGTTGAAAATCATCATTCATTCATTCAAAAAATAAAAAAAATATTTAAATACAATAGGATAATAAGATCAAAGAAGTAAAAATGTATGAATAAATTTTTTCCTAGAATTAGTGAGCTATAAAAAGTAAAATCCTTGGTGCCATTCTCATTCATGAGAGATAAGTTGTGGACTATTAAACTATGAATTGATTGAATAACTTATGGAGGATTTTTTTTTTAAAAAAATGAATAAAAACCTAGACAACATGATCAAACATAAAATTAAGTATATTTAAAAATGTCTTGAGTCCAATCTCCCATCCAATGTGGATATATTGACTTTTCCTCAAACTATGTGATGATTCTCATCCATCATATAAGCTATTAGCTGTATATCATCGGTCCTTAGAAAGAGAATATTAAAATTAATTATAATTAGTTCAAATATGTTGAATTTAAAATTGTAAATCATAATCAAGTTAAGATATTAAGCTTAAATGTTGCCCGAATGAAATGGACTGAATGCTTTTTTTTTCTTTTAACTTCGCAATCAGTATGAAACATTATGCATATGGTAGTCCGATCTTCACAATTGGACAAATGTATCATACTCAATTCCACTAAATGTGGACCGTAATATAATGCATGCGTCTTGACTTTATATTAAAAATATGCAAAAAAGAAACGTTAGTAATTTAATGTATAATCGCCACAGTGAATAAGTTGATGGTCTTTCTTTTTTTCTTCCTTTTTTTCTTATTTCTTTTGATATCATGCAAGCCGAAGTCGTGGTGAACTCAGAACTTATATGTTATGACCCCAATAACTCGAGATTTCTCTACGGATGATATTAGCTCAACCCGGTCTATCGAGCCCAATGCGGTGGTGAATCACGCTATTAGAAGGTGCACATGAACTAGGACCATATCTCAGCAACTAAATAAATACGTGTCTCATTAGCTACAACCATATTATGTTAGGCATTGGGCATGTGAGTTAAGGGGAATGCTATATAAAATAGAGAATAGGTAGAGGAAAGCTAATCTATCAACTATCATCTTATTTACTTTTCTTTACTATAATTGCTTTCTTGTTTTTCTGTAATTCAAAACAAAGCTCTCAATTTTTGCACTTTTTTCTTTAATTCTCATTCACTCTCTCTCCCTAAAATTCAAGTTTGTTACATTGGTGGTTTCGTTGAGTGTCGAACATGGCGGACGAAACAACACTTGATGCTATGGAGGAAACGGTGAAGAAGCTTGAACAAATTGCAACCAAGCATTCTCAATGGCTCGATGACCATCAACAAACTCTTGGCACTCTCAATTCTACACTCACAACTCTTGACGCCAAATTTGACCGATATATTGCGCTCTTAATTGACAAATTTGGAGCTCTACCATCTTCGGTGCCCACTTTGTCAACGGTGATGATGACATCTTCTACACTATCATCGGCGACAACACCTACTACCCTTCCGGGTTTCGTCCACATAGATAGCTCTGACAATTCTGCCTATTTAATCGGTGAGTTCTCCAATCACCACTATCATGGGTACTCCAGTTTAATTTTCCACCAACTGTTGTTACATCGGAAGACCATACCTCATGCAACGACATTGTAATGAAATCCGACGAAGATACTTCGTTACAGATGATCAACGACGATATCTCTTCAAATGGCGGTTGTAAGGCCCGACACGTGACCTCATGTGTATTTGGTTCATATGATATATAAATAAATTATTTTATGTGCATTTGCATCGTTTAATGTGCATTGGAGTATTTTAGTTAACATAGGCTATAATTAAACCCTATTAGATAACATTGGCTAACTAAACTACTAAAAATTGGACCGAATGGCAAACTAGGAAAACACATTAAGTTAAAAGGGCAACTTGGTAATTGGCCTTAGCCAAATAATATCCTACCTAACATTTTCCACTAACTAAAACAAAACACATACATACACTATACCACACACACACACACTACACGATCCAGCTAAGGCGGAAGAAGAAAGGAGAAAATAAGAAGGGAATAAGAAGGAAGAAGGAGAAGAGAAGAAGTTAAGCCATGCCAAGCATCATCAAGCCATTCTTGAGCTTTCTCTTGCATCTTACAACATTTTCTTGCATTTCTAACTCTTGTAAAGGTGAGAGATTCTTTCAAAAGCTTTTCTCAAAGTTCATACAAGGTTACATGGTGTATATATATGTTGTTTTCTTGCTTATGGTGCATAAACTAAAGGCTTATGGGGTGGGTTGTTGCGTTATGGATTGGTTGAGCTAGGGCATTCTCTTGCTTGTGTAAATAATGATCTTGATGAGTTGGGAAGTGTTACCATGGTTTAGATGATGCTATTACTTGTGTTGGAGAGTGTATAAGTGGTATGCAAGAGAAAAAATAAAAGTTAAACATATTAGAGTTTGATGGGTGTTTTTGGGTGTTCTTGAGTTAAGGCAGATTCATGGTTGGTTTGATGCTAATTGATGTTTCAAGGATGTTATGGTATGATTATTGAACTTGTATATATTGGTTGACAGCACCTTTTGAGGATATTAGATGTTTGGATAAGTGTTAGAAGTAAGAAATCATGTTAGGAGCAAAATGGCCAACTACGCGTTTTGGCATCGCAGGGGGAAGGTCGTGTACCCGGTTGTGTTTAATAAAATCGGGTACACTCCCGTATTTTGGCATACATTCTGATGATCATGTACACGGTAGTGATCAACCCAACAGGGTACACGACCGAACTTTTGACATACATTCTGACGGTCGTGTACACAATCATGATCAACACAACTGGGTACACGACCGAACTTCTCAATTGGGTTCATTCCATTGTTTTCGGTTATGGTATGTTATGAAAATGCGTGTTGAGTAGGTTGTCCAATATTATAGGTTATAGACCATGTAAATATGTTGAGAAGTGTAGTACATGTGGTTATTCAAGCATACTTGTGGTGTTACTTATGGTACTGCAATTGGTATACATACTAATTGCTTTCATGCTCATCTGTTATGCCATTGACAATTGTTCTTGTAACAGAGGCAACCTACTTTGTTGCCTCCTTCCTGTCATCTACTTGTGTTATGTGCAATTATGGCTGGAATATGTGTGTGTGTGGCAATGATGCAGCCATTCTACGGGTATGGTAGCGTTCGTTTCCCCTATGCGGCATCGGGCTTGCCAGAAGGTCTCGACTACCATGGTCCCCAATCTCACTCTTGCTTGGATTTAAGCCTTGGAGAAGTGGGTCGTAGGAACTTGGGTTTATCCGGATTACCCTATGGTATGGAGTCAGAGGTTGATATTGATGATTATTACTAGGCCGGTCGTCTCCAGTTACTGCAAGACAACTGTGTCCTTTTAATCTTATCTTACCACTCTTGCTTGGGCCCTAGCCCTTGGAGAGTCGGGTTATATGTTGTTGTTATCTTGTTATATGTTGTTGTTATTTTGTTAATTGATCTTGTATGCATGATATGACTTTCTAAATGATTTCAAAATGAAAGATAAAACACCTGTGAAAATCCCTACCCCGGTATTCCTCACTGAGCTAAGTGGTGTAGCTCACCCTTTTTTCTAATAATTTCAGGTAAGGCCGAGGCCGAGCCGATCGTACAGGTCGAGAGCGAAGTTGAATTGTGTGATGAGGCAGATTTCTATCTGTTGTGATTCTGTTTGTATCTGTTGGATAACTCTTGTTATAATAGAATTAATCTTGTACTTGTATAACTTGATGGATTGAATTATTCTTTTGGACAGCTGGGTTATAATTTAACTTAGTATTTTATTCTTTTGAGACCTAGAAGTCTTTGAATGAATTGTGTCATGAAAGCTTGGAGGAACTATGTCTTGTATATATACATATATTGATCAGGTTAATCAAGTCATGATGTGCCCCAGGAGTTGGGCCATCTTTTGAAGTTACTTGTGGTACATAAGTGAATGTTAGGCTATTAATTCATGATCTTATAGGTATTAGGGTATTCGACACGTCACGTTCCGTCCTTAACCTCTGCGGGTTCGGGGCTGGGGCTGGGGCGTGACAGCGGCGGTAACGAGCAACGCATGTCAATCATAAACAATTCGAACATTCTCTGGATTTAACGTTTCGGCAAACAGTTTTTAGGCATGAATGACATAAAACAGGGTTCAGATGTTAACATAAGTGATAGTACTTTCTTCTTATTCATCGAATGTTATGCGAAATTCAAATTTTATAATGAAACTATTCGTATACTTGATGTTATGGAAAATGAATTTGGGTTTAAACCCGGGACGTTTAGTTATAATTTGTTGTTGAATTTTCTTATTGATGAGAATCACGCGATTGTTTTGTCATCGGTTGGGCGGGAGTACTTCGTTAGGATCTTATCGTTTGTTGGTGACAGAGTCGCTCTTGATGCCGTCAGCCATGGCCTCCGTGTTGGCCTCGTAAAATGTGAAGACTTTGCCTCTAGGACTTCTTCTAGGTCCACAAAGTTACTTCATGGATGAGTTCATTATTTGGAGAAAGTTGTATTTAACCTGGACTATGGGTAGTTAAAGTTGGTTTTTCATGCCTTGGAGGATCATAAACAAGTTATTGACAATGCTTTACACCTCTGCCTTGCTTTGCCATGCATGGCACCATGTTTTGGCTGGTTTGAGGTGGTCTACTACTGGGTTGGCTTGAAATTTTATGATCTGGTTGTAGGACGACAACTACTGCACTTGTCCAGATACTATTCTGCACAAGAATCAGTTGAGCTCTTTCTCACTCTTGCCAGAAAGGGCAAGAATAAAAGCATGAAGGAAAAGATCTTGGCTGCCGGAAAACCAGTTGTATTTGGATTTTTGAACGCAATTGTGGGTTCAGAGAGCAATGAACTTGCTGCTGCTTCAAAATTGGAAGATGATGTCGACTTTTATCAGACTACCAGTTCAGATGTGGCAAAACTCTTTCACATTGATCCAGATGTCAAAAGACCTGCTGTAGTAGTCATCAAGAAAAAAGTTGAAAAGATTAGCCATTTTGGTGGTGAATTCACTAAATCAGCCATTGCTGATTTTGTATTTATCAACAAGTTTCCTCTGGTTATCAATCTTACACGAGAAACTGCCTCTCATGCTTTTGAGAATCCAATCGAGAAACAGTTGATACTTTTTGCAACTTCCAAAGATTCTGAGAAGTTTCTACTGGTGTTCAAAGAAGCGGCAAAAGCTTTTAAGGGGAAGGTTATCTCTGTTTATGTGGAATTATATAATGAAAAAGTTGGAAAACCAGTCTCGGGATACTTTGGTGTCAATGGAAAGGCTACAAATGTTCTTGCATATATAGGAAATTAGGATACAAGGAAATTTTTATTGGATGGTGAAATATCCGAGAGCAATATTAAGTCATTCAGGGAGAAATTTCTACAAGATAATCTCAAACCTTTCTACAAATCCGATTCTATTCCAGAGAAGAATCAATCTTGTTATTTCCTTTCTGTTATTTTCTTTTCCTTCAAGCTCTCGATGAGAAAAGTCGGCAATACAATCTCAATTGCTCAATTATTGTTCTATTTCTATTTGGATCGTTACAATTGGTGCTCTACATATCAAGGTCTGTGGCGGGATCATATGATAAAGAGGGAATTGAGAAAGAAAAGATGGTGGCGATTAGCAAATGTGGATTGGATTATGACAGGCTTCATTTATGCCCGTATGAGATTCAAAAGAAGTATTTTGAGAAACAATTTGAGTTAATTAGCCTATGCCACAAAGCTGCCTGGTTTTTCCTTGAACCTTGAGGACAAGGTTCTTTCAAAAAGGTAAGGTAATGTTATAACCCCAATAGCTCGGGACTTCTCTATGAATGATATTAGCTCAACCTCGTCTATCGAGCCTAATGCAGTGGTGGATCACGCTATTAGAAGGTGCACATGAACCAAGACCACGTCTCAGCAACTAAATGAATACGTGTCTTATTAGCTACAATCATATTCTATTAGGCATTGTGCATGTGAGCTAAGGGGAATGCTATATAAGCTAGAGAATAGGCAGAGGAAAGCTAAGCTATCAACTATCATATTATTTACTTTTCTTTACTGTAATTGCTTTCTTATTTTTCTGCAATTCAATACAAAGCACTCAATTTATACACTTTTTCCTTTAATTCCCGTTTACTCTCTCTCTCTAAAATTCAAGTTCGTTACATTATAATTATTCGGATCTCTAGTTAACCATTTAACTCGACTCTTGAAACAAGGGAGCCAGTTCATATTGGAGACGTAACATAAAACAATATTATCCATAAAATAAAATGCATTTTATATAATTAACATGAATTTGTGGCAACTTCGATTTATATAATCTTTTAGAGAATATTTTCGTAACTCAAATGTAAACCAATTTGACTCAACACATGTAAAATGAAATTGTCAGAAGTATCACAAAAGAGAAACTTTAATTTCTGCCACTGAAGTGATGCTCATGAAGTTCTTAGCTATAACCTATAAAACACATTAACTGATAACATTTACGCGTGCTCACTAAACGTCTTCTCATATATCATCACAGGCGGATCGGAGAACTGGAGAAATCTATTCTAAAGAAATGATTGCACATAAGCCAATTAACAAGAACTTTTTTGTTTTGGAATGATTCTGAAATTATAATTCAAAATTAAAATTTTTAATTACTTTAAATTATTATTCAATTATTTCAGTTGTATATATATTAATTATTTTAAAACCTAACACGAAATTATAATTCAAAATTAAAATTTTTAATTACATTAAATTATTATTCAATTATTTCAGTCATATATATTAATTATTTTAAAACCTAACACCAACCAATTAAGTGGCGTGCATTCAACCAAATAAATGAGAAACACTGCAAACTGTTTCATGCATGAGTTACGAATTTGTCAATAAAAGACATTAACTGATAATATTTACGCGTGCTCACTAAACGTCTTCTTATATATCATCACAGGCGGATCGGAGAACTGGAGATATCTATACTTTTGGAAACTAAGAAATTGAACCCTAATGGATTCCCCTTCTCCTCCTCCCCTTCCAACTACTGCCCCGAATGTCCGTCCTGCTAGCGGTCCAAACAATCTGCAAAAGAATGATGATCAGAACTCGACTGGAGCATCGGCGCCAAGTAAACCTTCCTCTGCAGCAAAGGTCATTAATAACAACAAGTGTTGTGGTGGCAACTCAAGTGATGCACCAGAGGATGAATATCAGGACTCAAGTGGAGCATTGCCTCCAACTACACCTGTTGTTGCAGCTATGGTCACTATAGGCAACAAGTTTGATGGTGAAAAGGCATGGAATGCACGAAAGGGTGATGATCAGAAGTCAACTGGTGCATCGACGCCAAGTAATATTACAACTGGCGCTGCAGCTAAGGCGACTAAAGACAACAAGTATGATGGCAAGTCAAGGAATGAACATCAAAAGTCAACTAAGGAATTCACGGCACCCGCACCTGCCTCTGCAGCTGTGACTATTAAAGGCAACAAGTTTGTACCTGGAGCCAAGTCAAGTGGCGCACGAAAGAATGAACATCAGAAGCCAACTGGAAGATTGACGCTATCTGAACCTGCCGCTGCATCTAGGGCCACTAAAGGCAACCAGTTTGAAGGTGAAGCCAAGTCAAATGGCGCACGCGAGGATGAACATCAGAAGCCAACTGCCGCTGCATCTAGGGCCACTGAAGGCAACAAGGTTTTTGGTGGAAACTCAACGGATGGAGGAACGGATGATGATCAGAGTCCTATCAAAGAGAAATTGGAAAAGGAAAGCAAGTAAAGCTGGAGGACTCCGGGCAATTTTTCTTCCTTTCAACGCTAGGTAAATGTGTTATAGATGCAAGAAAATGAGAAAGGGGTATCTCGGTAGCTACGTTTTTTTTTTGCCATCAAAGATCTCCTAATTATCCATTAGGGTTTGATTTTTACAAGTAGTTACATATGGATAATCCGATAGGGTTTGATAATAACAATTTAAAACAAATTCAAAAGTCGAAAACCCGATTAGTAATTTAGTTTAAAAAATTAATAAAAATGTTTATATATTTACTTACATATACAAATAATACATTATTTAAGAAAATATAAATTTTTAATATTAATTCAAGATTAACAGTTGTGGGCTATAGTTCAACTCTTATTATAAATTGTTAACCCTCATAGTTTAATTTTACTTATTCTTTTATCTAATTTAACTAATACAACCGCTCAATTGCTCAATAACTCAAACGAGAATGATAATTTATAATTGTGACAAGTACTTTATTTTTTTTTTCTTCAGGTTATTTCATATTATTATGGAAGGATGATAGTTTCTCAGTATAAAGATTTCACTGAATGTTTTTTTTTAGTTTATATTTGTTTATAGAAAAGAAATTTAATTTATTCTTTTTTAATCCATTTCGATTTGTTATTATTTTAGTACTTCTTTTAATTTCTTTTAAAAACCTTTTAACTTTTTCTTTAAAAAAAATCTTTTTTCTATTCATTAACAGGTCGGGTTGGATATCCGCGAGTTTTTAAATATTTAACGGGTTTGAGTTTGGTAAGCAAAATCTAAACCCGACGAGTTTCCGTCACGGGTTGGTAAAATATAATTTAAACGGGTTCGGATTTGGTTTTATAAATTTTAGTGGGTATCTGACCCGTTGTGTATATATATATATGTATATGTATTAAAACTGTCTAAATACAGGGCCCAAACACTAACTCGGCTTGCATTTGCATCGAGTATGTTAAAGATAATAATTAAATAATACATTAAACCCCACTCTAATAATTTAAACTTTCAGATAAGGTACTCACTTGACACATATTAAGATGCAACCACCAAGACCTGTGCTTACAACCGCAGACAAAAGCGAGTAACATACCGCCAAACAAAAGCCTTGGTGGTAGTAACGTTTTTTGCCTCAAACTCAATTTTTTTTCAATTTCTCGCACTCAAATCAAGTAACATATCGCCAGACCAAAGCCTCGGTGGTAGCTACGTTTTTTGCCTTAGATAAAAAAAAGATCTCTCAATTTTTTTTTCTCCTCTTAGGTGCTTTCATTTAATAAAAAAATAGGTTGATCATGAGAATTGACTATTTTGCCCTTAATGAGTGCTGTTACAGGTTTCGTGGTCATGTCATCATTAAAACAAATTAAAAAAATGTAGGGTTAGTATAGGTCGAGAGTATCCTGACTGTTATCGAACCCATGTGATGGTCAAAGGTGAGCGGTAGCTCGACTCGACTGATAGGGATAGGGAAACCTCTCGACTGAACCCCAAACTCGGACCTGTGTCAAAATCCATGGGACTAAGTTGACTGCAACCTTTTTTGAATGTCGGACCAACGTCTCAGTCGGAGGGAGGACTACCTAACCAACCTAGACCCCTGAGATACTGAACTGGATTTTCGGTCTCGTTCCCATCCTTTCGTATGCCTGGACCAAGACCATGTTTGATCGAATTGGAGTCACAATATTATTTCCATCCTTCAGCTACCTAAATGCTGATGAGAAAAGAGGATATGATAGAGGCCGACAAATGGATAGCTTTCCAATCCCTATTTGACTATGAATTCCTGAATCTTCAACTGCTTAGCCCAAATTCTCGGCTTCCCTACAAAATGTTGAAATTGGATTGAGGTATCCGCTTGGCTAAATTTGAAAACCATGGTGATTTCAAGCCTTGGCTCAGTTCAAAAGTCTAACTGGCGGGAGCATCACTGCCGAAGCCTACTAGAGTTGTAGCAATTTAGGATTCTACCCCTATTGTACATGACCTTCCCACGTCTTGGTGTTCTGCGTCCTCTCACTCTCCCACAAAGGATCTGTAAAATTCTTTCTCCCTATCTTTCACACCAGATGGTGACGAATGATGATAACTCATTGTAACCCATTCAAGCTTCGATTGTTGTACGAGTCACAACCACCTTGGCAAAATGGAGTGCTATCCGGATGACTGATTGAAGAAGCTGATATGTCTTACCTTTTTTTCTAAGTTCCATAAGGAACGGGCAGAGAAGGCTCGTGGGGGATACGACCGCATAGACAAGTCAGGTGACAAGATACGAGGATAATGCCCTCAAGTCCTTGTGCTTTTTTTCATGTTTGGCCAAGTTTTATGGCGGGGAATAGTCACAATTGTGTTGATTGATTTGTTCATAAGCCCTTTTCCAGGGAAGTGGATGGTGAACCCGAATCTTTTTGACTTCATCATCCCACTCACTCTAGCTAGGAAAGCTTTGGTTACTAAAGCATCGGTGACACTGCTAGTAAATGCTTTGAGGGGCTATTTATTGCTTTCAATCTGATGCAGGATTTCTCTTGATTGGCATTCCTTGGTCTTCAATGGTGGAGATTAGTGGTTCATTTATTGATGTGCTAACCGACTTTCGATTGCCGTAGTAACACTCTCACTCTGTTGGTTTCTTGGAATACCCATCTGAACAAGTCAACTAATAACCCAATGGTCGAACAATTCCACCAGTCAGGGAGGAATGATAGAATCCTAGTCCGACTCTGAACTCGTTTCCAATGTATCACCCTATGCTGATTTAGCTGATTTCACTTTCATTTTTTATTGATGCAGTGAAGTTGCCAATCACGACTTTCTGGGCATCTTAGCCCCCTCCTGCAACATATAGGTAGCCCTCTCCGCCTATGAATCCTACCATTCATTCTGAAACTACCGATCACTAGCACCGAGAATCAAAGCTCTCTCCTTCGTTCGGTATAGCGAAAAGTCAACGTCATACATATTGTCACCCGCTAGCTAGCAGCAAGTGGCCCATTCAGCTAAAGTCTAACCGGAAACGCCAATGGTGCTTACTTGAAATTAACTAGAACTGAAGCAATCATGGTGTAGAGTAGTGATGGTCCCTAAGTTACTAATTGCAACAAACCAACTATTCCGAACCATGTATAAACAACATTGATGGAGAAGTGACGCCTGTAGACAGATGACCTAAGAACTCACAAGGCCGTAACGAGTGAAGTATTCACTTCCTGTACCTTGCAAGCAACATCTTATGTAGGAATCCATGTGGTGTGGGCTTTATGCTTTGGATAATTCCTGCCCTCTAGCAGTTTAAGAAAGTGTTCAGTAATTGTCTGCTCCTAGAGATTATTGATGGCTCCACAATTGAGTCTCGATATTCAAGAGCTTGCTGACGTGGCGGCACTAACATTCATCATGGGCCAATCCGATATCCATATGCGGATGTGATATTATTGGTATAAACATAAACATTAATAATCTCGTTCCCACAGAATAGATTTCTATCCAACCTACGGGAGAGAAAAATCCTATCATTTCTGCTACTCCGCTCAAGCCAACCTCTTCTTTCCCCATAAACCTTGGATGATTATCCCAATAGGGGGGCCCGGGCGGTGGTGAGGTTCGGCTGTGAGTTTCCTTCCGTGATCGGCCCGTGAAAGGCGTTTATAGCTTGGATTTAGTATTGGGTTTTGCTCTTGGACTTTATTGTTTGGCACAGACCATTGTTCACTCGCTTCCCTAGAAAGCAACCCCCAGAAGCAACCTCGTGTACTAGCTTACACAACTACTCCTAGCTCCACCCTCTCCTATCTATCTATTCTATCTTCTCTCTCTCGATCCAAGCCTTCATCACTTTCTCTCACTGCTGCTCTTCATCCTTACCGCCCTCGGATATTGATGCTGGGATCCAGACGTTTCTGAGCTACCATTAACATCCCTCCCAGATTCGCAGCAATTAGCGGTTTGTAGTCTCAGCTTTCTCTTTTCCTTTATCCTGTGCCTGGGTGAATATGAATGTCTTTTTCTCGGCTTACTACGTTTTTCGGGTAGGAAGAAAGTCATTGCTACCTCTTTGAATGAATACGCTCTTGGTCCACAGGAAGAACATATCTCTCTGTCTATTCAAAGATCTAAGACAGCTAGTTAACTTGGTGACATTGGTTCCCCATCCCTACCCTGCTATCTCTCTCACCGTGGTTAAGCTCTGGCTTAGTGTGATTAAACTGTGAATCGAGTCAGGAAGAAGAAGTCCAGCTCCTGGCTTTAAAGAATAGAAGAAAGACATGGCTTCAAGGTAAACTCTTTATTTTAGGAAAGAAAGATCCCAAGCTTATGTTGAATAGAGAGTGGAGTTGCCTTGGTCTTCTGTGAGTTCCAGGGATTCATATCAAGGTAGTTCAATTCCCCGAGGCTAATTCAATTCAGTCTTGTGAAGATATAAAATAAGCTCTTGCCAACCTATGCGGAATATAGTCAGTGTGCTCCAAGTAAAGTAAGGATGATATGAAGGTTGGGGATTCAATTCAGGTACAATAGAGACAACTACAATAGAGAAAAGAATTCGCTCAGGTGAACAGCCGAAAGAATCACAAGAAGAAGAAATTCATATTCTATCTACCATACCATAGAGAAAAGGATATAGAAAAGTAAGGTTTAGAGCCCTTCTTTGTTACGATGGATGTCTTCTCTCTTCTTTCATAAGTTGCATTTTGCATATATAAAAAAGAAATAGGAAAGATCCGAAACCAGCCCAACCTCTTCATGGTCATATCCCCTTTTTTGACATTTTTCGTGTTGTTGCATATGCCTTACGGTATCCAGATCCAGTCATCTCTTCTTCCTATGATTGAATTGAAGATCCGCAATAGACTATCTGTAGGTAAGAAAATAAATAATGAATATCTTTCTAATAGAACTGGGGACTAGTATACCTATCCCATGAAAGAGGTGAAAGAGCAGTTGGATAGGCAGAGTCTTAGTCTCTGTCGAAAGCGGATCAAAGGTCTTTACTCAGCAAAGAGATCAAAGAAGAGATAGGCGTGGTTCAACAACTACATCTTCGCAAGACCAGTCTCGCAAACACGGTTCGTTAGCTTAGTTATGAGGCTACAACCAATGGCTACAATGCCACACTTCCTAAGCAACATTTAGTAACCACATCGATAGCCTGGCATTTTGTCGTATGCTCCCACCCCGAGCTCGCGGTTAATGACCCCTTTTTGGATCCCTTATTTTCATACTTCTTTCTTTTAAGCAATTCTTGATTTCTCGATCATAGGTTTGGAACCCAGGGACTGACAGATCGGAAGTGTTTACTCAAAGAGATATCGACCGAGGAAATACTAACGTATCGTTTCCACGCAGACTTTCCACATTTTCCTCAACGAAACTACACGAGGATCTGGAAGAGACACTAATTACAATTTACACATGCTAGCCTTTTATGGATTAACAGAACCAATACCACAATAAGGCATTCAAAGAATCCACTGATAGGGGGCGTGGGTGGGGTTACGAAAGAAACTACAACAAGCACACATCTCATACCTTTCCATAGGAGATATAAGGCTACGTCCTAAGTCCGATAATAAGGGAATAATAAGACTCTTTCCCACCTTATCCAAAAAAAGACCAAGTTGGTCCGATCGTCGTTTCGTTCCTACTTGACGTAGGGGAGTCTAAAGCAAACAAATCTTTTTTGCCGAAAGGCATACTAAGCTTACTCTGTCTAAGGGAAAGAATCATCTCTTTACAGGCCAAGAGGAAAGAGAAGAACTAGGTATTCCACTCAAAGTCTAAGAAGAGGTATTATGAGTAGGTAAAATACCAATTATATATCACTAGATAAACAAAGAATTACGATCGATGTACGTGAGGGGGAATTCACTACTTAACACTACCACTACTTTTCTCCATACCAAGGCTGGCTGCACAGCTTAAACGCTTTAACTACTTACCTTGCCACTCCTCACCAAACACCTCTCGATGCTTTCTACTCAATGCAACCCGGAACCAAGCAAGCGTAGGGGCGAGAAAACTACAAGCTAAGTTAGCGTGTAGGAGCGAGAAACCGTAATGCGCACTAGCACATTCCAGCTTTTGAGCCCTTCTCCACTTGCTCCGTAACTTGCTGCCTACACTTGCTCCAACACACCTTCTTTATTTTTTATCGCCCGGTCTTTCTTTTGTATGGGGCCTAGGATCTTTCTTTCCTTAATTCATTTTCCTTACTAGCCTAATAAGAGTTATCCTCTCTAACCAAAGGGAACCAACGGAAAGCAAGAAAGCCGAAACCCGTGTCATCTTCAAATAACCCAATCCAATGGGCGTATGAATATCCGCTTCGAAAGGATCAAGGTAGTCTTTTTTTATGTTTACGCTATTCTTCGCATCTCGAGATATGCAGTCGATTAGTGAGCATCCCATCTCATAAGGAATGTTGGCTTGGTTGCACGTGAGAAGAACTAAGGATCAGTCTAAGGTGACCTATAAGAGATAGAAGCTGTAGTTCTTTTTTTAGTTGCCTGCCCTCGGGCTGAACTGCTGACTAAGGAAATGACTTATTAAGTTAAGAGTAGCCTAGCGGGAAGGATTGCTTCTAGATTCTATACCAACAAATGCACTCTCTCCTCTTTATCAAAAAAAGAAAAATCGCAAGGGATTTAGCGACATAGCTATGAAAAAAAATCTACCCAGGCCAATCTCGCTGACAAGTAAGAAAAAACTACCACCTTCCTCAACACTAAAGCCCTTCTTTTTCTATATCCCCTTTCTACCTATTGTAGATGGGATAAGTAATGATTCAGTGTAATTTCTTGTCACACTCTCTCTTTTGAGATTGTCAGAGCCAAGAGTTGAAGAGCTAACCATAGGCAGTCCTTATGTAGACAAGAACGGGGAAGACTGGAATAGCGGGCAAAGTGGAATATGACTCACTAGGAAAGAGGAGATCAGTACTTTGGTTAACAGTGGGCTCGAGAGACCCCGTAAAACAGGCTCTAGTTCGACTAGCTTTTTGCTGGAACGTGGCTAATTTAACCGGAGATCGTAGTCTCAATTCTAATCGCAGTGAACAGAGGATTTGGCCTAATTATCTGCCAGTTGTTTGGCTGATAAGCTGGGCATCTAAAGAACATAAGATCCGAGTTGCCGCCAGGCATAAAAGTAATATTGTCAACTAGGGAAATTGACACAACTAGGCATCTCAAACATTGATAAGGGAAAAATCAGGCTTTCATTAGGATGATATTCCTTTCATCCGAATGGCAAGGCTTGCTAACTAGCAGGATCGGTTATGCCATAAGTAAAAAGACTTTCAAGCACCTTCGAAAGATTAAGGCACAACTCCTAATTCACTAATTTTCACAACAGTTAGTCGATCGGGAACACCTAACTAAGACTTGCACCATTGGGCAACCTATCGGACAGAGTCATTGACGTATGGAAACTACAAGAAAACAATGGTCACTCCTAGTTTGAGTTGTCGAAGGCAAGGTAGCGAGTGAAGGTAGTGGAAGAGAAAAACAAGATACTAAAGGAAGAAAAGCAAGGAGCAGAGCTTTACGAAGCGAGCAGCAGAGTAGTTTACACCTTGCTAATGACATAAGTAAAGACACCAGCTTCAAAGCCCTTAGATAATAATACGTAAGAGGAAGATGACTAAACAACTATGCTACTATTCGCACCCCAACCTAGAACCGATTACTGGAAATCCTACTAAGAGTAGGCATTATGATCAGCAACTCACTCTCTAGATAATTGTATTGCCGCATGAAGGCACTCGCAGCATTGACCGAAAATTTGGTAGACCAAAGAATAAGCTAAATAGACAAGAAAAAAACCCTTCCCTTATACCACATTAGCACTTAAGCTCAGAACATTTTTGGGAGAAGAAAGACTCACAAAGCGGTAGGGCAAGGTGCATAACGAAATGATTTATCACATTTGAAGGGACTACTGGTAATCTATGATAAGGACTTTAACCGTCTTCCTAAAGAAAGAGGCGTCGAGGCGACCACTAATACACACTACACCTCTATGAGGGGGCTTTAACTGGGCTTCTTCTTGAAGATATATTAGGCGTTAAATGATCACAACCTATGAAGACAAATAAACAAGGAGGATAGGCAAGCAGAGATGAAAGTAGAGAGCTAACCTAAACACAAGAAAAGATCCATTAAAAAAAGGGATTCGGGGAGGGAATGAGTACAAATAGTGAGTGTCGCATAGTAAAGAGCGAGAATACATATTTCTGTTTCGAGCAAAAAATTTCCAAGGCTTCGTAGGTTGGACAAGGTTTTTTTAGGATGGGCAAGATTTCGATTGTAAGGAGAAGAGATGAATGGCTGGTTCGTCAGGACGACCACTAGCCACCTGCCTATATGTTTGTCTCTGCTATGCTATGAAACTATTAAGGTAATCTGGTAATCTGTATTTCACATACCCTAGGTTGACTTAGCCTCTATAGAACTTTAGTATGGGAGCGTTTCAATACCTCATCGTCACCAGACCATTGATATAGCCTCTTTGATTAGGCTAGCTATTAGCTAAAGTTGAACATCAAATCGATTCTCGAATGAAGGAAGAGGGCTCTTATATATTCTAGTTGGTGAAAAAGACTCTGCAAATACATCAGCTTAGCCTGAAATAGACTTTTCTTTTTCCGTGGAACTGGGTCCCATTGTTTTTCCAGGTACTTTAATTTAGATTGTATCGCTTTAGCAAAAGATATAAAGTAAAGTAACAATTTCATTATTTAATGCAGTGGTAGAACGGAATCTATCTCCTTCTCAGTTGTTATTCTTGGCCTAGAGACCAAGAACCTCTTTGGGGACCTAGTGGTTCCCGGTAGAGGAACTAATTAAAAATCTAATTTCAGAACAATTTAAAGAGTCTTGAACCCCTATCATTCATCTTTGATGTCATCCAAGCTATCCTTTAGGAACGATTTGACTTAAAATCTTATAAAGATTCAAGAGGGCCCGTAATAAATTTCCAACGTCCTCTTTAATAAGTGAATGCAAACATCTATGCTTTTAACATGCTTTTTTGAAAAATTGGGCCAGGGGGGGCATAGGAATCTTTCTTTTCCTGTGTGATAGCATTACTAGTGTTCAAAAAAAATTTCTTTTGTCAATCTAAATTAATATCAATTCATAAACAAAAAAGTTATTTTATGTATGTGTAGTCCACCTATATAAAAAGATTAATGTGTTCGATGTCTACAATGGCCACACGACTTTTTGCATTTAGCGAGCCTTATCTATCAAAACTCCTCCAACAAAAGGTAATATTTATCCTCATTTGCCCCTTGGAAGCTGTGAATTAAGTAACAGAATGGGTTGATACACCAAAGCAGAAAAACAAAGAAATTGGTGATACAAGCATGATCAAGGTCGGTCCAGTGGGCAATAATGCAGGAATAATTGTTTGGGATGAGAAGGGGCGCTCTGAACTCGTTCAAATTTTTGTATCACACGGCGATAAAGTTTACTCTTTCCAATTCCAGTATGTTGAGAATAGAGCTCTGGTCTTATCGGAAAGATACGGCCAGCTGACCGGAGACAACTTTAAGGCTGTGAGTATATTCCCCACTCACTAGATATGTATTACATAAACCATTATTCAATTAAACACTTGAGATTTGTCACGTTGGTATATTAGACTTCGTTAGGTTTAAATCTGTAGCGTTGATTCAAGGGTCGATGTATGTCCACATTGGTTGGAATAGTGTTAAATTAGTAATTTATAAGCGGTATCATAGATTTAAGTAATTTGGATTAACAATTTTTTGGTCACTTGATGTAAGTTTCAAGTAATTATTTTTTATGCTCGCAACACCAGTATGTTTGATTTCAATACTCATTTGCTACATATTAAATTCACACTTTGACTGGCTTAGTACATGTGTTAGGGCGAACCTTTGCACTCAGGATTTACCAGTGCTCCAAACTAATGGTTGGACTTTGTTAGTTGGATTTCCATGTTAGTCGGGAAAAAAAATTCAATTACCAGTCGAATGACACTAATTTTGCTTAAAAACCTAGAGTTTTTGGCTCGAGACGTAACATATAGTTTACTGGAAAGAATCCTCAATCCACCTCTAAGGTGATCAAGTTACTAAAAATTGAAGTCCAGTTTAGTTATGGCCACAAAACTGTATATTGAGATCAATTTTACAAGCTGATTAAGTTATGAATTTATAAAATTTTGTCCAAGTTTAGAAAGTATATAAATTCCTATGCTTTTTCTATCTGTGTGGATTAATCAAATAAATACTGAAAGTAGGATTTTAGAGGGATTTAAATGATGTTCCTTTTTTGTTTGAATACGTAAATTAAACAGGTGAAGTTGAATTATCCATCAGAGTATCTCACTGGCATAAGAGGTTGGAGGGACAACTTTGGGATAACATCTATCACATTTTATACCAATCTGAGCACACATGGACCCTTTGGTCAACACGGATCCTTTGGTCACCCGCTCAACAATATCAAGGAATTTTGCTTTGAATTTGGAGACGATCGTCAATTTGGTGGCTTCCATGGTACTGCAGAAAGTGTTATTACTTCAATTGGAGTTTATATCAAGCCAATCACAACCTTGAACCCGGTTAAGGCGGAAGCTGAATATATTCACGGAAATGTGTTTATATCAAGCCAATTGAACCTTAAACTCGGTTAAGGCGGAAGCTGAATATATTCACGGAAATGTGTACGTTCCCAAGTTCATGACACATTACCCCCTCTCTTTTGCGCGAGTTGGTAGCACCTACATCCATGAGAGATGGAAGTTTCCAAACGTGTTAATGTTTTGAAGCAATTCCCCCAAGTTGTTTGGTGTCTCTAGATAGTTGATGTTGCTTTCGGTTTGAGCATTTAAGTTTTAACTCATGTCTTTGAAACTTGGCTTTTGAGTGAACTATTCGCTTGTGTTGTTGGAGTTTAAAAGTAACTAAATTTTACTATGTTGGCCAGCTTACGTCTCTCTTCCGGCCTATTTAGTTAGTCCGCACCCCCACCCGCACCTGTACCTATACCCGTCCCCGTCCCTGTCCCTGTCCCTCCCTCAATCCATACATACCCCCACCCCACTGTAATGATTTCACATCACAATTTCACCCTTATAATAGACTAAATTTTTAGGTTGAGTTTTTCCCTTGGTCTTGAGTTGTTATATCAGACATTTCATTGAAAGTGGACTCTGCGGAGGGGAGACTATATATACGCTTGATTAAAGTGTGGTAAATGTCACATTAAATACTGGTCGTCGAGTGTCTCTGTCGTCAGGATGAAAATGTTAACATTAGGTTAGTATCGATAGATTAACTCGATATGAACCCAACGTGGGCCCGACTTTGCAATTTCCCTCCACAGAATATCATTCATCTAGGGTAATATAAAATAGATTAGCATAGTTTAAAACTTGATACGTATTAATTAATTCTTACTTACTGGAGGTCTATTCCACCATTACACCATCGACACTATATAAATTAGTTCGAATGGTTTCATGATCCTCAAAGCTCCTTCAACCGGCCAGAAATTAGTAGTCCATGTAACTAATATATAATATCAAAATATGGATATTTATATATTTTTTATATTATTGAATTATTTTTTTATGTATAAAAGTTAAAGAATAAAATTAATTAAGTTATTTAAGAAAGAACATCAAGCCAATCAAATAAATAGTAACAGTAATAGCAAAACATAAAGTAAGGTTTAGGTACACCTTTATCATATTAAATCCCAATTTTTGCAAAAACTTTCATTTCCTTTTTCATCCCGATAAGCCCTTCTAAACTTTTTCATTCTCATATCTTCCTTCACTTCTCTTCTTTTCCTACCCTCCTAACCTCACAAAAGAATTCTTAAAACTTTGCAATCTTCTTTTTGCAATGAAAAAGGAAAATGAGAGCCATCAATTCAAATATCTCAAATGTAACGATTGATACACTTGAATGAATTTGGGCAAGAATAAAATGAGCTAAGGAATGGAATGAAGCTGGGAATGGAATGAGCTAAGGAATGGAATGAACTTAGGAATATGAATGACATACTTGGTATACTCTAGGAATGGAGATAGCAATAGGTATATTGATTCCAAACTCATGTTTGGTATACAGTATATAGAAGTGGTAATGGGAATAATTTGTATAATATGACATGATTACCCTTTCATTATTATAGTATTAAAAATAAGATTTACATGAATATAAATGTGAACATAATAATAATAATAATAATAATAATAATAATAATAATAATAATAATAAAAATATTGTATTATTATTAATAATAATATTATTATTAATAATAATATTAATAAATTATTATTATCATTATTAATATTAATATTATAATTTAATAATAAATTATTATTATTATTATTATTATTATTATTATTAGACTATTATTGATATAATGTTATTATTATAATTATTAATATTAATATTATAATTTAATAATAAATTATTATTATTATTATTATTATTATTAAACTATTACTATTATTATTATTATTATTATTATTATTATTATTATTATTATTATTATTATTATTATTATTATTAATATTTGACAGGGGTATATTTGTCATTTAAAAAATAAGGTTCATTCCCAACCACATGGGAATGAGCTATTCTCATGTGTTTGGCCTGAAATGACTATTCCCATGTATAGGAGAATGTGATTATCTTGGGAATGAGATTGTCAAGTTCATTCCCTCATACTAAGCATAAGAATCAAAATAAATTTGAAAATATCATTCTATTCTTAACTCATTCTCTCATACCAATCACAACCTAAATGTATGAAACTCTCCAATTATTTTCTATATTGTATTTTCTCTAAAAGGAAAGAAAGTATTATTTGTCACACTTAGGGATGGCAATGGGGATGGATTTTGTGGGCCCCCGCCCCTGCCCCAAATGGGGGTACTATTGGGGTGGGGGACAGGGAATGGGGCAGGGGATGAGAATTGACTTTGAATCCCTGCACATGGGTGGGGCAGGGGATGAGGATAGACATTTCCCACCCCGCATATTAATAAAATTGTTTAAACATTTTATTTATTTATCTATGTTAAAATATTTTAGTTAATTGTATAGTATTAGGAAAGATTATTCTTTCCTAATTTATTAGGCTAATTGTTAATATTAATTAATTCCTCTCTATTTCCTTATTTGTATTAGTGTTAGGGTTACATATTAATATTTTATATTTTACAGCTCAAATTGTGTCAATGAAACTAACCTGTAAACAGTAAACTTTAAAGTTAAATATCTTATTTTGACCAGAAAAAAGAACCTAAACCTCTTAGGATTATAGCTTATAAATATAAAATACGTCTATCAAGACTTACCACTCACCATTAACCCACTTTTTTAGGATTCTATCTCAGATACTCTTTTCAATATTCTTCTCTTTATTAAGTTATTGCAAGGAATATTTATTTTTAATTGCAAAACTAAAACTCAATCTATACTACATATTTGATGTTAATTTAATATCTATATTTATATTTTCATTTAATTTTAGTTTACATCTTGAAGTTTGTGTATTGTAGATTAATGTAAGTGCATAGTTTAAAAAAAACAAAAAAAAAACTCTGTGGGTAATTCCCATACCCCTCGAGGATTTATTAACAAGGGTGGGGCGAGGGACGGGAAGTCCTTTCAGGTGACAGGGAGAGGTGCGGGGATAGGTCCCCCCCATCCCGAACCCGTCCCGAACTCGTCCTATTATCATTCCTAGTCAAATTTTGCAACTACATTATTCGAACATGTTAATGTTTTTCACTTAGTTGCAAGGATTTGGATCCCCTAATAATATTATTTGTATAATAATATTATTAGAGAATAATCTTATCCGTTCATTTACCAAAAAAACATTTAGTTTCTTAATTGAATATCAAACAAAATTAACCAAAAATATTTTCCTAATTTATTTCCCCACCATTTTTTTTCATTGTTTCTTTCGTTATTACAATCCTCGTCCATGATTGGAACTCTGAAACATAAGATTAGAATTGTCGAAAGAACATCCTGAAAGCTTTAATCTTGCAATTGGTATCCAACTGGTTGAGTTGTGATTTATCAATTTAATGCTATATTGACTCATAACAAACACTACTATTTTATTGCAATTGTAAAATTGTGAAGTTGATAGTAATGTTCCATGTGTTCTCTGTTTATCATGCCAAATCATTTGTTTCTTGGTAAATATGGTGTTTGAAAAATGATCTCCCTCTTATCATCCATTCTTTATTTACAAATTATAAGTGTAATTGTCTGAAGAACAATCTCCCTCTTATCATCCATTCTCTATTATATTACATTCTTTTGTGTTTTTTCTTTTTTTGATAGTACTTTTAGTCAGTTCAATTTTACAATTATAATAGAATAATAGTGTTGGCTATGAGTCAATATAGCATTAAATTGATTCAATTTTGTATTTTACTGGTCTCGTGGAAACCAACTGCAAGATTAATGAAAGAAGCAATGGAAAAGAAATGGCGAAAAATAAATTAGAAAAGATTGTGGGTTGATTTTGTTTGATATTCAATTAAGGGTCTAGATATTTTCTTGATAAATGAACAGTTAAGATTATTTCCTAATAACATTATTATACAAACAATATTATTAAGGGATCTAAATCTAGGATAAATAATGTCAAGATGTTAACAGAGAGTATGTCCAAATATTTCCTACATATCATTCCTAACTATGGTTGATATTGTCACCACCCCAATTTTCACCAATATAATCTTTGATACCATAAGAACAAAAATGATAACCGAACTTACAATTTTAGGATCGTGATGCCACGGGTTTAAGAAGATCATGAAGGAAAAAGTGGTTAGGTTACATGATTCATATTCAAAAAATTTCTATGAACATGGCGAAAATAATCATGTAGGATCTTACTGCGATTAAACATGTAATAGTAAAACAAAAAATAGTTTACAATTTAATTTCCAATTGAAACAAGGATCTAGGCATACCTCTTGCGAAAAACGATGCAAGAACACAAAACACCTTGATCTTCAAGCCTAGAAGATGTTACTTCTGCTCCTTTACTTTGATCTTCTCCTCTATGACCAAAATCTTTCTAAAGTATAATCTAGTTGTGGGACTAGATTTTGCTAAACTAAAAGATATAAACTAGAAATGAGTTTCTTCACAAAGGCAAAGCTTACTTAAGAGAGAGAGAAGAGATATATGAGAAGAGATTATGTGTAGAGCCTTTTTCAGAGTTAGAGAAGAGGTTTATTTATAGGCAAAAGATTTAGAGAAAAATTCCTGAAATTCCGATATGGGATTTGGTCAGAGAAAAGTCCAAATCTCTTCCACAAGTAATTTCCTATTTTTTTTCCTTCTCCCTTCTTTTCCACCCTTGGCCGATTTTTCTAAGGTAGGTGGTCCTACTGTGAGCCATGGTCCTAGTTCAGCCAGTTTGCTCCAATTTAATTTAATCCTGACAATAAATAACAAATAGAAATCTCTTTCCATAAAATAGAAAGTCTATTTTTAAATATCTAATTGCCAATAAATTGAACACTCTTTAATTCATTCTAAATCCAAACTACTATTTAAGAATAATCTATTTTTCTAACAGTGAAAAAATTACCTTAAATATCTCAGCAGTCTTCTGGACTTTAATTAATTAATTAATTACATAATTCAATATCTTGACAATTCTCAAAATAGAAACTCCTTCCTAAAATAGAAAGTCTTCTTTGATTCTAATCGTCAAAGGATTATATCCTCTCTTAAAATAATATATCTTAACTAAGTTTAAATATTTTATAAGGTAGATAGCTAGAAGAGGGACCAAAGACATAATTAACCTTTCTTCTGGAAATGAATAGAATATTCTCGCTAGTCCTCTAGCAATACTTGACCATAATGCCCCGCTATACTCACTTATAGCCAAAGACAAGTTCCTGAAGTGTACTATCACCTCTTTGACTACATATTGTCTCCTTAGAACCTCTAATCCACAATCCAACCATCATCCTGAAGTTATCTACTTATCTAAGGAAGCTACCTTTAAGTGTAACATTCAAATCTCCTGTAGTATCCAGCCAAACCGAGAAAACTACATACCTCCGTGACATTCTTCAGTTTCTTCCATGACTACACAACATCAATCTTAGAAGGATCCACAACAATCCCTTCTTGGGATATCACATGACCCAAGAAGGCCACTTGTTTGAGCCAAAACTCACATTTGCTGAACTTGGTAAACAGTTGGTGCTCCTTCAACTTCTGCAATACCAAACGCAAATGCCTCCCATGTTCCTCCTTGGTCTTTGAATACACCAAGATATCATCTATAAAAATCACCATGAGCTAGTCCAAATACGGTTGAAACACCTTGTGCATCAAGTCCATAAAAGCGGCATGAGTATTTGTTAATCCAAATGATATTATAACAAACTCATAATGCCCGTACCTCGTTCTGAAAGCTGACTTAGGTATATCCTCCTGCTTGATACGGAGTTGATAATATCCTTGCCGCAAGTCAAATTTTGAATAAACCTTAGCTCCTTGAAGTTGATTGAACAATTCATCGATCAATGGCAAATGGTACTTGTTTTTTATTGTCACTTGATTCAACCCCCTATAATCAATACAAAGCCTCAACGTTCCATCATTCTTCTTCACAAACAACACCGGGGTATCCCATAGAGATGAACTAGGTTGTATGAAGCCTTTTTCCAACAAGCCTTGTAACTGAACCTTCAACTCTTGCAATTCAGTGGAGCCAAGCGGTAAGGAGCCTTAGAGATTGGCTGTGTACCTGGTAGGGTCTCAATCGCAAACTCAATCTCTCTTTTAGGCGGTAATCCTGACAATTCTTTCAGAAATACATCAGCATACTTTTTAACCACTAGTACTTCCACTAACTTAACTTGATCCGTTGGCTTGTTGATTAAGTAACCCAAATATCCCTTGCAACCTTTTCTCATGTATTTCCCAGCCTTGCCTGAGGATTTCCCAGTATTTCCCGATAAGTCACGTTCTCCTCTCACCTTAAGTACAGGTTGTCCCGGTACTCAGAAGTCAATAACCTTGGTTTGACAATCTAATCGTGCATGATGTCGTGATAGTTAGTCCATCCCCATAATAACCTCATAGTCTCGGAAGATAAGCATTATGAGATCAGCCAAAAATTCCCGATTCCCAACCTATATCTTACATGCTTTACATGCCAGTCTAGTGGCATATCTGGGGCCCATTGGTGTGCTAACTTCTACATTATATGGTAAGTTCTCAACCGGAAACTTAGTACGATATGCATATTTGGGAGTTATGAATGAATACATAGCTCCAGTATCAAAAAGAACCTTAAGCAATTGATTGTGAATCAAGAAGGTACCTTCAACAATACCAGGATCATCTACAATGACTTCTTGATCCACGGCATAAGCTCGGGCTTGAACCATTTGCGCTGGAGCATTCCTTACAGGCTGAACTAGAGCATCATTCCTCTGCCACTTTGGGCAATCTTTAACGAGATGTTGATCACTTCCACACCTTATACACTTGCCACTTTTCCTCCAACATTGGGCTTTAGAGTGCCTTTTCTTGTTACAATATTTGCACACAATAATTTAGGATGTAGTTGCACTTCCCGGTGCTCCACGAACTACCTGAGTGGTTGGGACGTTAGGCGGAGGCCTAATAACTGCTAGTCTAGCCTGATCCTAGGGCTTTTGGGTCTAGAATGCTCTAGACTGACCCTGAGTCTGAAAGGGCCTCTTGTTCTGCTAAGATAGACCAACCTTCATTGATAATTTTATCTCTTCAACCCTCGATGCAACCGTAATAATAGCATTATAAGTGTCGAACTCCGCTATTCTCAGCCTATCCTGAATCTCGAGTCTCATCCCTTGGTTAAACTTCCATATCTTGGTGGCCGGGGTCTAGACCATATACGGTGCATATTGGGAGAGTCTATCAAATTTTGTCCCATACTCCGCCATCGTCATGCTTCCTTGCTTTAAGTACATAAACTTATTCATCTTCCTGTCCCGAGAAACCTTATATATGTATTTACTCTTGAATGCTCTAACAAAGTTCCTCCATGTAAATAGAGTATGTTGAACCTCCCACTGATCTCTCACTATATCCCACCATGTCTCTGCATCACCTTCTAACTGAAAGACTGCATAGGCGACCTTTTTCTCCTCTGCATAGTCCCGTGCAACATAAATCTTCTTCATCCGAGACAGGCAATATTCTGCCTCTTCACTATTTGGTTGGCCCCTGAACTTCGGAGGGCTGTAGAACAAGAAATCCTTGAGGTTATCACCTCCCCTATTACATTCGTTTCCATCACTGCTACCAGCACCATGATTGTTGTTATTGTTATTATTATTATTTGCCGTTGCTGCTTGTTGTTCCATAACTCGACTCATTCTATCTACAGCAATCGCCATCAAATTGAACATCGCCATCCCGAGATTAGCTTGATTCGCATTCCTGCGCTCTTGGGATCCAGTGTTGCTACGAGTGTTATGACCTGCCATCTATAGATATAGAACAGATACCAGTCACGGTTATAGGTTATGCATGAATTATGTGAGTCATGAACACATACACTTATAACACTCCTAATATGCACGTAATAGAACTATATCTAACATGTAAGTTAAACATAAACAAGAAACAATTATAACACGTTAAGTACATATGGTTACACATAAGTACATATAAAAATCACCTAAGACTTTATTCAGGTAAAGACTCTTCCCCAGGGACCACTATTCAAAACTCGGACTACGCTAACTAAAGCTAGCTCAATGCTAACTAAAGCTAGCTCTAATACCACTTAAATAGGTGTCACGCCCCGGGACCAAGGCCTGTGGAGGTTAAGGTCGGAGCACGACGTGTTAACCAGCTTAATACCTGTAAGATCATTTTTTAACAACCTAAACATTCATTAACTTCCACGAGTAACTTCAAAAGAATGCTCATGGCATTTGGCATTAAGAGGCCACAACAACTTGTTTCATAATTACAAGACCTAGCTTCCCTACTTGTACCTCATACATGGCCAAATACAGACATCTAGGCCTTAAAAGAATGGTAATCAAGCTTAGTATATAGTTAATAATCCAAAAGAATATTACATAATATAGGGTTGTTCAAAAGTACATCATCGGTTTCTATTAACAATCTATGTCTTCAACACAAGCATGAAGATCAACAAAAATAGAAGTCAGTCTCATCACATAAAGCCTCATCGCCCTCAACCTATACAGTTAGCTCGACCTCGGTCTCACTTGTAAGTACTAGAAAGATGGGTGAGCTAATCCTGCATATAGCTCAGTGAGGATGAGAAATTAAGGTTTTCACACAGGCTTTATCCTCTCAAAACCAGTTTGATAACTCATGTCGTGCACATAAGAGCAACTAATAATTGAATACCATATATATATAATAACGACAACAAAACAAGTACCTAATTCTACTCTCCAAGGGTTGTACTAAGCGAGAGCAGATAAAAATGATATAGATACGCGAACAGTTGTTGGAGATGGCTAGTCTCGAACTTTCTTGTCAAATCATCTTTATCACGCCAATTAAGAATGGGCACTCTGGAGGCAACCCATAACCATGGTAGCCGAGACTTATACCCGACAACCCGATGCCGCTCAAGGGAATCGGAACTTCTACCATGGGGTTTATAAGCTACTTGTATTATTTAACAATTGGAAAAATGCGTCCCAACTCTTCAAGGAAACACACCAAGCGAGAGTGGGTACTAATCAAGCAAGAACATATTTGGACGACAACAAAGTACGTTGTCTCCGTCATGCAAACATATTGAAGTAATGATATCTAACAAGTTCAAAGCCAATCAATACTTCATCAAGAAAAACTTGAAGTGTAATGAAAGATCAATAAATACATGTTCTTACAATGCCCAAATAATCTCCTCAATGTTCCTTGTTCATGTTAGCTAACTAAGTAAACAACTTCAACTTTTGCATTAATCTAACTTAAGCGGTTAATTTCCCTACTTTCCCATACTCCAAATACTCTTATTTTAGTATAGAATTAAAGTTTATCGAAAGCAGATAGTTTTAGAATCAAACAAAACTCAATTTGGAGTTAAATTGGGTGAGACATAGTCTTCGGAAAATTATTGCGCAAAGTTGTCAAACTGAACAACAGGTAGTCCGGTCGTGTTGATCACGACCGGGTATGACGTCCGGATGTTACTGGAATTTGTCCGGTTGGGTTACCCAGTCGTGATAACACAACTGGGTTTACCCCCGAACAGGCACGATTTTCACCCCAAATTCACAATCAAGCACAAATTCACCCCATTTTTTTTTTTGCCACCACCCTTGCAACTCCTTTACATACACCCTATTCCTCATCCTTCTACCATATTTCCAACATCACACAAGCATACTATAACTTACATATAGATTCAATTCCAACCAAACACATTAGGGCACAACTAGAAACAACAAAATATCAACAACACTCAAGGCTCAAGACTTGTCTTCTAAACGGTCTCCTCACTCAACCAACTTCACTTCAAGAGTAACATCCACACTTAAACATTAATCTAGCATCCTAGAACACCCATAAGCCATAACCACACAATACCAAGTCATGAAATCCTAAATCATCAAATAAAGCTCAAGTGCACAATATAAAACCATGTACATCTTAATCATTCTCAACAACAAGATGAACACATAACCATGAATCATATGGCTTTAGCAAAGCTATTGAAAACATCCCTCACCTTTGCAAGAGTAAGAAATGGAAGAAAATTGATTGAAAATGGTTGAAGAGCTTGAAAATGGCTTGCTTCTATTTTTCTCTTCCTTCATTTCTTCTTCTTCTTCTACTCTCTCTCTTCTCCTTGGCCAAAATCGTGTAGTGTGTTCAGATTATGTGTATGTGTTTGAGTCGTGTGGTGTGAGTGTGTAATGGTGTGTGTTTGTGTGTTTTGACTAGGGTGAGATCAAATAGTATTAGGATATTTTGTAAATTTTAGCCAAGGACAAGAGTACCCTTCAACTTGCTTGCGTATTACTAGTTTGCCATTTTGGTCAATTCCTAAATATTTAGTTACTAATCTTAGCTCTATAGTGTTAATTAATTTCCTACGACACCTAGAATATTCGGTTGCACGTTAAACGATGATATGCATGTAAATTGAGGTAAACATACATAAACCTATTTAACAGCATATAAAAGAAGTCAAATGCATATAAAATAATTTAGTTATGTATAATATGACCTAATGCAGATGTAGTCTCGGGCTGGGTCTTACATTGCGGCTCCGTTCTCTGTTTTGCAGGTTTACGGAAATTGGAAACAAGCTTATTTCCAAAATCCAGCCTCATTAGATTCATACCTTAACATCTGTTTTTACCATAATAAAGCAATGAGTTTTACACATGTACAAGCCGGCCACTCCTCCAATTTCAATTTTACGATTATAAAGTCGACAATTGGGTCCAGTTTGCATGAATTCTTGGAGACTCAAGTCTAACAAAACTATTTTCTTCACTTTATTTCCTTACATGCAAGAACATGAACATGTCATATGTACACTTCAAGAAAACAGCGTTTGGGCAACGGAATTGGGTGACGGATTTTTTCCGTAGTAAATTGGCTACTGCCAGGCTACGGATTTGCTACGGAAACAAATTTCGTACCCTATCTGTAACCAACTTAGGCCCCGTTGAAATGGCAATAAAAATTTACTACCAATTGGCTATAGACAATAATTTTAATTAACAAAATATATATATATATATATATATATATATATATATATATATATATATATATAAAATATTTCGTAGCCTAGCCATGGAAAATTTGCTACGGACTAGCTACGGATTATTTAATTAAATCGACAAAAAATTCTTAAAAACATTCGTAGCCATGCAGTGGCCAAATAGCCATGAATTGGCTACGGACTATATATTATTCAAAAAAAGTTTTAAAAAAATAAAGCACCGTAGCCTAGCCTTGACAAATTTGCTACATCATAAATATAAACATTTTAATTAAATAGGAAAAAATAAAATAATAAAGTCTATAGCCCAACCATAGTCCCTAGCTATGGATGAGCTACGGGGACTTCTCTACGTCCGTAGCCCATCCGTAGCTAATTGACCACTGCTAGGCTATAGATTTTAACAAAAAAATGAGGTTTATCATTTTTAATTTGAATTATGAAATTTTGATTGCACCTATAATGTAGTAAACTTCACTTAAGTTGCAAGTTTTTCAAATAAAAATAAACTTGGTTCGTATTTCATTAACGTGCGTACTTTTATAAAGAAATCTCATAGGAAATCAATAGCTGTTTAAATCGAACTTATCATGTTCTCACTTAACATTGCATTATTGTTAATAAACATTCAATCTAGGAGTCGAAAAACTCTCGCATTGTATCTAAACTTCATAAACAAGAAAAATATGAAGATATTAACACGTTTTAATACGTTATTCTTACCTATTAACAAGTTAGAATACATATTTTTAGTTGTCTGTAGCCCATCCGTAGTTCCTAGCTACGAATGGGCTACGAAATTCGACCATTCCGTAGTCTAGCAGTAGCCAATTGGCTACTACTAGGCTACGGACTTCTTTTTTCCGTAGCCCATCTGTAGCCATTTGGCACTGCTAGGCTAAGGAATTTAACAAAAAAAACGAGGTTTATAACTATTAATTTGAATTATAAAATTTTGATTGCATCTACAATGTAGTAAATTTCACTTGAGTTGCAAGATTTTCAAATAAAAATAAATTTGATCCGTATTTCATTAACGTGCGTACTTTTATAGGGAAATCTCATAGAAAATCAATAGTCGTTTAAATCGAACTTATCATGTTCTCACTTAATATTGTGTTAATATTAATAAACGTTTAATCTATGAATCAAAAAACTCTCACATTGTGTTTAAACTTCATAAACAAGAAAAATATGAAGATATTAACACGTTTTAATACGTTGTTCCTACCTATTAACAAGTTATAATACATATTATTAGTTGTCTGTAGCCTATCCGTAGTCCCTAGCTACAGATGGGCTAGGAATTCGACCCTTCTATAGCCTAATTGGCTACGGAATTCAACCCTTCTGTAGCCTATCCGTAGTTATTTGGCTACTATTAGGCTATGAAATTTAACAAAAAAAGAGGTTTATCACATTTAATTTTAATTATGAAATTTTGATTGCACCTATAATGTAGTAAACTTCACTTGAGTTGCAAGTTTTTCAAATAAAAATAAACTTGGTCCGTATTTCATTAACGTGTGTACTTTTATAGAGAAATCTCATAGGAAATTAATAACCATTTGAATCGAACTTATTATGTTATCACTTAACATTGCGTTAATGTTAATAAATATTCAATCTAGGAGTCAAAAAACTCTCACATTGAGTCTAAACTTCATAAACAAGAAAAATATAAAAATATTAACTTGTTTTAATATGTTGTTCTTACCTATTAACAAGTTAGAATACATATTTTTAGTTGTTCGTAGCCCATCCGTAGTCCCTAGCTACGGATGGGCTACCGAATTTGACCCTTTCGTAGCCCATTCGTAGCCATTTTGCTACTGCTAGGCTACGGAATTCAACAAAAAAAATGAGGTTTATCGCTTTTAATTTGAATTATGGAATTTTTATTGCACCTACAATGTAGTAAACTTCACTTGAGTTGCAAGTTTTTCAAATAAAAATAAACTTGATCCGTATTTCATTAACACGCGTACTTTTATAGAGAAATCTCATAGGAAATCAATAACCGTTTAAATCGAACTTATCATGTTTTCACTTAATATTGCGTTAATGTTAATAAACGTTCAATCTAGAAGTTGAAAACTCTCACATTGTGTTTAAACTTTATAAACAAGAAAAATATGAATATATTAACACGTTTTAATACGTTGTTCCTACCTATTAACAACTTAGAATACATATTATTAGTTGTTTGTAGCCCATCCGTAGTCCCTAACTACGGATGGGATACGAAATTCGACATTTCCGTAGCATAATGGGCTACCGAATTCGACCCATCCGTAGCCCATCCGTAGCCATTTGGCTACTGCTAGGCTACGAAACTTAACAAAAAAATGAGGTTTATCACTTTTAATTTTAATTATGAAATTTTAATTGCACCTATAACGTAGGAAAATTCACTTGAGTTGCAAGTTTTTCAAATAAAAATAAACTTGGTCCGTATTTCATTAACGTGTGTACTTTTATAGAGAAATCTCATAGGAAATTAATAACCATTTGAATCGAACTTATTATGTTATCACTTAACATTGCGTTAATGTTAATAAATATTCAATCTAGGAGTCAAAAAACTCTCACATTGAGTCTAAACTTCATAAACAAGAAAAATATGAAGATATTAACTTGTTTTAATATGTTGTTCTTACCTATTAACAAGTTAGAATACATATTTTTAGTTGTTCGTAGCCCATCCGTAGTCCCTAGCTACGGATGGGCTACCGAATTTGACCCTTTCGTAGCCCATCTATAGCCATTTGGCTACTACTAGGCTACAGAATTTAACAAAAAAATGAGGTTTATCGCTTTTAATTTGAATTATGGAATTTTGATTGCACCTACAATGTAGTAAACTTCACTTGAGTTGCAAGTTTTTCAAATAAAAATAAATTTGGTCCGTATTTCATTAACGTGCGTACTTTTATAGAGAAATCTCATAGGAAATCAATAACCGTTTAAATCGAACTTATCATGTTTTCACTTAATATTGCGTTAATGTTAATAAACGTTCAATCTAGAAGTTGAAAACTCTCACATTGTGTTTAAACTTTATAAACAAGAAAAATATGAATATATTAACACGTTTTAATACGTTGTTCCTACCTATTAACAACTTAGAATACATATTATTAGTTGTTTGTAGCCCATCCGTAGTCCCTAACTACGGATGGGATACGAAATTCGACATTTCCGTAGCATAATGGGCTACCGAATTCGACCCATCCGTAGCCATTTGGCTACTGCTAGGCTACGAAACTTAACAAAAAAATGAGGTTTATCACTTTTAATTTTAATTATGAAATTTTAATTGCACCTACAACGTAGTAAACTTCACTTGAGTTGCAAGTTTTTCAAATAAAAATAAACTTGGTTCGTATTTCATTAACATGCGTACTTTTGTAGAGAAATCTCATAGCAAATCAATAGCCGTTTCAATCGAACTTATCATGTTCTCACTTAATATTGCGTTAATGTTAATAAATGTTCAATCTAAGAGTCGAAAAACTCTCACATTGAGTCTAAACTTCATAAACAAGAAAAACATGAAGATATTAACACGTTTTAATACGTTGTTCCTACCTATTAACAAGTTAGAATACATATTTTTAGTTGTTCGTAGCCCATCCGTAGTCACGAACCCATCCGTAGTCCCTAGCTACAGATGGGCTGCGGAATTCGACCCTTCCACAGCCCATCCGTAGCCATTTGGCTACTGCTAGGCTACAAAATTCAACAAAAAAATGAGGTTTATCACTTTTAATTTGAATTATGGAATTTTGATTACACCTACAAGTAGTAAACTTCACTTGAGTTGCAAAATTTTCAAATAAAAATAAACTTGGTCCATATTTCATTAACGTGCGTACTTTTATAGAGAAATCTCATAGGAAATTAATAACCCTTTAAATCGAACTTATTATGTTCTCACTTAACATTGCGTTAATGTTAATAAATGTTCAATCTAAGAGTCGAAAAACTCTCACATTGAGTCTAAACTTTATAAACAAGAAAAATATGAAGACATTAACACGTTTTAATACGTTGTTACTACTTATTAACCAGTTAGAATACATAGTTTTAGTTGTCTGTTGCCCATCCATAGTCCTTAGCTACAGATGGGCTACAGAATTCAACCCTTCTGTAGCCCATCTATAGCTATTTGGCTACTGCTAGGCTACAGAATTCAACAAAAAAATGAGGTTTATCACTTTTATTTTGAATTATAGAATTTTGATTGCACCTACAACGTAGTAAACTTCACTTGAGTTGCAAGTTTTTCAAATGAAAATAAACTTGATCTGTATTTCATTAACGTGTGTACTTTTATAGAGAAATCTCATACGAAATCAATAGCCGTTTAAATCGAACTTATCATGTTCTCACTTAACATTGCGTTAATATTAATAAACGTTCAATCTAGGAGTCCAAAAACTCTCACATTGAGTCTAAACTTCATAAACAAGAAAATCATGAAGATATTAACACGTTTTAATATCTTGTTCCTACCTATTAACAAGCTAGAATACATATTTTTAGTTGTCTGTAGCCCATCTGTAGTCCCTAGTTACGGATAGGCTACGGAATTCGACCCTTCCATAGTCTAACAGTAGCCAATTGGCTACTGCTAGGCTACAGACTTCTTTTTCCGTAGCCCATCTGTAACTATTTTGAAAAGAGACTCATATTTTTTCAGGCCAATTTGAAAAGAGAAATAGAAAAGTCTAATGTGAATAGAAGATAAAAATCTAATTTAATAGGATTAGAATAAGTTTCTCTAATTCCATAGTCAATTTATTATCTAATTTTTAGCTAATTATTAATTTATGAAATATTTGGGTAGATAAAATATGAAAAAAATATTTTAAATATATTGTCTTATAATTTTATCAAAATTATTAATTTTTTATAATGGTTCTAAGTCAAGACGACTGGACATTTTTATTATTTAAAAGAGATTATTAATTTATCGAGTATTAATTTAAAGAGATTCTATTATTATTATTATTATTATTATTATTATTATTTTGCTTTTATTGTTATTTTATATAAATATATAATAATTAAAAAAATGACCTGCGGATGAGGCCGACGAGTTTGTCTGGCTGGGACAGAGAGTTAGCTAAACTTTGTATCCCAGCCGGTGAGATGAACGAAAGTGTATTGGGATTAGAGTGTAGGTCGCCATTGTATTAGGATGAAGTCAGTGAGATGAAGACAATTGATCCTACTTTGTTGCCGGAGTTAATATAAAAGATTGAGAAAGTGCAAGTGATTAGGAAAAGAATACTCACAGCCCAAAGTAGGCAAAAGAGCTATGCTAACAATTGGAGGCGAGATTTAAAGTTTGCAGTTAGTGATCGAGTGTTCTTGAAATTGTTACCTCGAAGAGGATTGATCAAGCATGGGAAGGGAGGAAAACTAAGCCTGAGTTATATAGGGCCATTTGAAGTCGTGGAACGAATCGATAAATTGGCATATAAGTTGGATTTACCCTCGAATCTATCCAACATTCACAATGTGTTCCATATTTCAATGTCACAGAAGTATCATCCCGATCCCTTTCACATTCTAGAGCCGGAACCTCTAGCGCTTCGGGAGAATTTGTCTTATGAAGAAAGACTCGTGCGGATTCTAGATGAGCAAGACCGAGAGTTGCGCAACAAGAGTATTCCGATGGTGAAGGTGCTTTGGGATCACCATAGGGTTGAGGATGCAACGTGGGAGATACGTGATCAAATGGAGCAACAATATTCGTTCTTGTTTGCAAGGTAATTAGGGAATTGCGAGGGCGCAATTCTTTTAAGGAGGGGAAGTTGTAGGGCCAGCCCGAGACCACATGTGCATATAGATCATATCATATATAATTAAATTATTTTATATTAATTTACCTTGTTTTAGGTGCTTTAAAATTGAGTTATGTGCATTTATCCCTATTTACGTGCATTTCAATGTTTAACGTGTATTTGAGTCATTTATATCGTGTAGCTAGTAATTGGATCCAACTAAGTTCAATAGCTAACTAGAATAATTGAATTAGAACCAAGACAATTAGAATTAACACTAAAATGACAAACTAGTAATACATAAGTCAGTTGAGGGGCACTCTTGTCCTTAAGCTAAAATTGCATAATATCCTAACACTATTCTTGTTCAATCAAAACACACACTACACCACCTACACACACTAAATCTCTACAATACACCCACACCCACAATCACAACACATACACATACTACATAATTTTGCCAAGGAGAAGGGAGAAAGAAGAAGAAATGAAGGAAGAGGAAAGTAGAAGCAAGCCATTTCCAAGATCTTCAACCATTTTCAATCAGCTTTCTTCCATTTCTAATTCTTGCAAAGGTGAAGGAGTTTTCATTCAAAGTTTTAAAGCTCATCCAAGATTGTATAACATAAATATATTGATTAATCTTGCTTATATGTTTGTATAGAGCTCATGGTGAGGATTGAGTGTACTTTGTTGTAGATCTAGGAACTTGTTTAATTTGTGTAGAAGAGTTGAATGAGGGGATAGATGTGGTTCTTATACATGATAGGATGCATTTAGCTTGTATTTGATGTTGAAATTGAAAGACAAGCCTATTGGATTTAGTAGGTGTTCTTGGTGTTCTTGGAGGTTTATTTTGATGTTTTGAGCAATTGATGATTTGGTATTATTGCAAGTTGGATTGCTTCAAGGGTGTTATACCATAATTTGTGAACTTGATTATGTGTTTTAGTAGCCGTTTGAGTGCATTAGGTATTTGGGAAGCATTGGTGGTATGGCAAGCAAGTTAGGGGTCAAATGGAGTGAATTCACGGGTTGATTTTACCCAGGTCGGACGAAGCAAGTCGGATAAGTCACTCGCCCGACTACTCGTCTGACTTTGTGCTTCATTCTCTGGAAAAGTCGGACGAAGCAAGCCGGACGAGCCACTCGTCTAACTATTCATCTGACTTCCTTAACAGCTTTGCGCAATAATTTTTCGAAAGTCCTATCTCACTCAATTCAACTCCGAATTGAGTTCCGTTTGATTCTAGAATTATCTAATTTCGATACGCTTCGATTCTATACCAAAATCCAATTAATTGGAGTTCGGTAAAGTAGGTAAATTAATTGATTAAAATAGGATAATTTAGAAGTGTTTAAATAGCTCTATAGTTTCACTTGTGTTTGCATTTCCTTGTCATTTTAAGTAGTCTATTGATGTCTTTTCACTATCTTATGATACTTGGAAATACTTGAAACACCCTAAATCTATATATGCATAACCATTATATGTTTGCTTGATATGCCATTGGTAATTGTATTGGATTTGAATTGTATTTGTGCGACAGTTGCAACCATTATTGATTGAGGACGTGATGGGACCTTCGGGCAGTGTTGGGCTTGCCGGTATATCTCGACCCTCAAAGTATTGATTATTTCTCTTGTTAGGACCTATTGATCCTACTACAGGTCGGGATTCATTGATATCTTAGAAGAGAAAAGGTACACGATTGAGACCACTTGAACTTGTTATGATTGTTTATGCGTTGTAATGCGCATGACATGTTTATCAAACTGATTTCGAAAAGATAAAACCATTACGAAAACCTTTCTTGTTCACCCTTATTGAGCTATACGTGAAGATCTAGCTCACCCCTCTTTTCACATTTCAGGTGAGGTTGAGCCTGAGCAGGCCACTCAAGATGACGACAGAACTCCTTGGTGTGATCTCAAGGACTTCTGCTTTGTGTGATCACTACTTGTTGATATGCTCGAGATATAAATGATGTATAATTTATTCTTTTGGACAACTCTAATGTAACAAAATACTTCTATTCTTTTAAGACCTAGATACCTGAATGTTGGTTAGACATTATGCTTGAACATGAGGGTTGAGGTCTTATACATACATAACAAGTTATGGAAACCTTTCTAAGGCTGATGACTTGGTTGACTTTTGAACTCTGATGGAATATAAAATGGGTGTACAGGTTGTTAAGCTTTTAATTTGCAGATTTATTGGTTATAAATGTCGTGTTCCGGCCTTAGCCTTTGCAGGTATATGGGTCGGGGTGTTACATAAAGTCTAGCAAACATTCAGGTATCTAGGTCTCAAAGGAATAGATATATTTAGTTACAAAAATAGTTGTCCAAAAGAATAAGTTATACAGTAAGTAGTTCAAGTACATCAACAGGTAGGGATAAGGCAGAAATCCTCGATGTCACACCAATGAGTTTCGCCCACACATTGATGGGCCTACTCAAGCTCTGACTCACCTGAAATGATAGAGAAAAGGGTAAGCTAATCCTGCTTATAGCTCAGTGAGGATGGAATAGGAAGGGTTTTCGCAATCGTTTTCTCTTTTTGCAAACAGTTAGAGAAATCATGTCATGCACTTAAAAATGCACATATAGGTAAGCAGGTAGTAACTCAACCAATGCAATAAGAAGATGAATAAAGATACTTATTGCAAAATGATACAATGATTGTTGATGTTGATGGCTTCTGCCTTGAATCAATTAATGATAACCCGACAGTACAACCGAGGATCAAGTCCTTAAAGAAAACCCGACACCAACTCTATCAACAACTGAGGGTTCCAGATAGCTCCCCTCAAAGATAAAGAATAGGTCCATGGTGGTCGTGGGTATAACCAGCAAGTTCGATGCTGCCCAGGGCCATCGATCACACCAAGGCCTTTAAAAGGTTGCAACCTTGATACATATATACATATATAATACCCAACTCTCCAAGGGACGTCACCAAGAGAGAGAGGGACTAGGATAGCAACAAAGTAGGTTGCTTCCATCACAACAGTAATATCAAAGATATGGCATATCAAACAAGCATATATTGATAATGCATATATAACATTTAGGGTGCTTCAAGTATTTCCAAGTGTCATGAGGTAGTGAAAAGACATCAATAGACTACATAAAATGACGAGAAAATACAAACACAAGTGAAACTATGGAGCCATTTCAATGCTTCTTCATTATCCTATCTTAATCAATAAATTTACCTATATTACTAAACTCCAATTAATCTGATTTTGGTTTATAATCGAAGCTTATCAAAAGTAGATAGTTCTAGAATCAAACAGAACTCAATTGGGAGTTGAATTGGCCGAGTTATGGTTTTCGGAAAATTGTTGCGCAAAGCTGTTAGGAAAGTCAGACGAGTAAGACGGGCAAGTAACTCGACCGGCTTAGTCGACCGGCTTTTACAGAGAATTTGGTCAAATGTTGGTCGAGTAGTCGGAGAGTTTAGTCGACTGGCATAGTCGACCGACCTGGGCATTTAACACCCGTAAATTCACACATTTTATACCTTAACTTGCTACCACTCCTCCTACTTCTTTCAAGCCATCAAGCATACATAATGTGGTTCATTAGGCATCAAATAATGGTTCAACATCAACCAAAAACATCCCACACCAACGATCAATACACAAACTAGCTAGAATTCTCTATAACTCACAACTTCAAGATCAACATCTAAGCTCACAAAAGCTAACTCCAAGCTTCCAACTCTTACACACAAGTTATACATATAATCAATGGGTAAAAACCATTTTAGTCCCTCAGGTTTACTCTAAAGACCAAATTGGTCCCTCAGATTTGCAAAAAGACCAAAGAGGTCCCTCCAGTTGACTTTTGTTAGTCAAATGTTAACAGTCAAAGGGTTGACCGAGTTAAAAGACCATTATATCCTTAGGCAACATATATTAAAAAAAAATTACAATAAAACTCTAAATCAGTCTAAAAAAAACATAATTCATATAATTCGCGTAGGAAAAAAAAAACTAAAACTAAAAAATATCAGTTCAAACATAAACAAATTAAAGTCAGTAATATCTCATTAAAAAATGAACAATCATGATTCATCCTCTTCTCTGGCCAGTACCTCGCTGTTAATTATGTCGATAATGATTGTTCATTTTTTAACAATATATTACTGACTTTATTTTGTTTATGTTTGAACGGATATTTTTTTGTTTTTGGTTTTTTTTTTTCCTGCACAAATGATGTGAATTATATTTTTTTTAGACTCATTTAGACTTTTATTGTAATTTTCTTTTATAATATATGTTGTCTAAGGATATAATGGTCTTTTAACTCAGTTAACCCTTTGACTATTAACATTTGGCTAATAAAAGTTAACTGGAGGGACCTCTTTGGTCTTTTTGCAAACCTAAGGGACCAATTTGGTATTTAGAGCAAACCTCAAGAACTAAAATAGTTTTTGCCCTATAATCAATGCACCTACAAGAGCAATACAAACTCATCTTTCAACTACTCATGAACACCCAACATTGGTTGGCAATTTTCTAGATCTACAACACATGAATACAACCAACTTCACAATGAGGACATATAAGAACTCCATAAGCAATATTAATCAACAATATACAACATACAACCTTGGATGAGCTTTATCAATAAATTTTGAAAGAATCCCTCACATTTGCTTTGAGTTCTAGATGTGAATGAAGCAAGAAAATTTGATGAAAACTAGAGAAAATGCAAGGAAAAATGCTGACTAATGGCTTTAAATCTTCTCATTCCTCTTCTCCTTCTTTCTTCTTCTCTTTCATCTCTTCTTTCTCTCCTTTCTATGGACGAAAATCAGTGGGTGGTGTATGTAGTGTGTTTTAAGATTGGGTGAGTATGTGTTGGTGTGTGTTTGTGTGTTTTTGGTTGAGCAAGAAAAGTAGGATATTTTGTTAAATTACTTTAGGACAAGGGTGCCCTTCAACTTGCTTATGTATTACTAGTTTGCCCTTTTGGTTCCAATCTAAGTGTTCTAGTTAACTAGCCTATGCAATAGAATCACATTATTGTATAGGGTATCTAAAATACTCGAATGCACATTAACCGATACAATGCACACAAATCGAGATAAATGTACATAAATCATTATAAAAAAATATAAAACAAGGTGAATGCATATAAAATGATTTATTTATGCATGATATGACATATATACACGTGAGGTCTTGTGTTGGGCCTTACGACTTCCCCTCCTTAAAAGAATAGCGCCCTCGCAATTCCTTAATTACCTCGCAAACAAGAATGGGTATTGTTGCTTTATTTGATCAAGTCTCTCCCATATTGCATCCTCAACCCCATGGTGATCCCAAAGCACCTTCACCATCTGAATATTCTTGTTGGAACTCCCGGTCTTGCTCATCTAGGATCCGCACGGGTCTCGCCTCATAAGACAAAATCTCCCGAAGCGCTAGCGGTTCCAGTTCCAAAATGTGAGATGAATCAGGGTGATACTTCCTTAGCATTGAAACATGGAACACATTGTGAATGTTGGAGAGATTTGGTGGTAGTTCTAACCGATATGCCAACTTGTCGATTCGATCCACAACTTCAAATAGCCCTACATACCTCGGGCTTAGCTTTCCTCATTTTCCATGCCTAATCAATCCTCTTCGGGGCGACAACATCAAGAACACTCGATCACCCACTGCAAATTCTAAGTCTCACCTCCGCTTGTCCGCATAGCTCTTTTGTCGGCTTTAGTCCGTGAGCATTCTTTTCTAAATCAATTGAACATTCTCAATCTTTTCTATCAATTCCGGCAACAATGTAGGATCAACTGTCTTCATCTCACCAACTTCGTCCCAATATAATGGTGACCTACACTTTCGTCCATATAGAGTCTCATATGGTGCCATACCAATTGTTGTTTGATAACTATTGTTATAAGCAAATTCCGCCAAAGGTAAATGCTTTTCCCACGAACCTCCAAAATCCAATACATACGCCCTCAACATGTCCTCCAAAATCTAGATGGTTATCTCAGATTGCACATCAGTCTGAGGTAGTACGCTGTACTGAACATCAACTTCGTCCCCAAGGCTTCTTGCAAGTTCTGCCAAAACTCATATGTAAACCTTGGATCTCTATCAGACACAATGCTAGCTGGCACTCCATGTAACTTCACAATGTTAGCCACATAAAATTCGACTAACTTTTTTACACTATCTGTCTTGTTCATTGCAATGAAGTGAGCGGTCTTTGTCAATCTATCCACAATGACCCAAACTACATCATTTCCCCAAGGGGACCTCAGTAACTCCATAACAAATTCTATGGTCACATGCTCCTATTTCCATTGCGGAATCTCTAAAGGTTGTAGAAGCCCTGCAGGTCTTTGATGCTCTGCCTTCACCTGTTGACATCTTAAGCATCATGACATAAACTCTGCGATCTCTCATTTCATATTATTCCACCAATAATATTGTTTTAGGTCTCGATACATTTTTGTACCTCCCGGGTGAATGGTGTATCTAGAATGATGAGCTTCTTCACGCACTTTCCTCTTGAACTCTGGATCATTTGGCATACAAATCCAGTTCTTGAACTTCCATAACCTATCTTTATGCAACTTGGAATCCGGATTACCGTCCTTTATCTTTTGAAGTTGAGGATCTTGCTGTTGATACTCCTGGATCTGAGATAATAAGGTAGGCTCCTTGATCTTCAATCTTGCCAAACTTGTCTTCTAGCTCAATGCATCTGCTACAACATTTGCCTTTCCGGGCACATAATTTATGGTACAATTGTAGTCATCCAAAAGTTCCATCCACTTCCTCTACCGCATATTCAACTCATTCTGAGAGAAGATATATCTCAAACTCTTATGATCGGTGAATATCTCAAACTTACTTCCCCACAAGTAATGCCTCCACTTCTTTAATGCAAAGACAATGGCTGTAAGCTCTGAGTCATATGTAGGGTAATTCACCTCGTACGGCTTCAACTTCTGTGATGCATAAGCTATAACTTGATTATTTTGCATCAAAACACACCCAAATACTTCATTCGAGGCATCACTATAGATAACAAACCCTTGACTTCCCTCGGGCAATGCTAATACAGGGGCACTCGTCAATCTCCTCTTCAATTCCCGGAAGCTGTCTTCACATTTATCATTCCACTCAAATTTAATCTTCTTCTGCGTGAGCTTCGTGAGTAGCCCCGCAAACTTTGAAAAATCCTTCACAAATCTTTGGTAGTACCCTGCCAAACCGAGAAAACTACGTACCTCGGTGACATTTTCCAATTTTTTCCATGATTGCACAACATCAATCTTGGTCGGATCCACCGCAATCCCTTCTTGAGATATCATATGACCCAAGAATACTACTTGTTTGAGCCAAAACTTACACTTACTAAACTTGGCAAACAACTGATGCTCTCTCAGCTTCTGCAACACCAAACGCAAATGTCTCTCATGTTCCTCCTCGGTCTTTGAGTACACCAGGATATCATCTATGAAAATCACTACAAAATGGTCCAAATATGGTTAGAACACCTTATGCATCAAGTCCATAAAAGCGGCATGAGCATTGGTTAGTCCAAATGACATCACAACAAACTCATAATGCCCGTACCTTGTTCTGAAAGCTGACTTATGCACATCTTCTTGTTTGATGCGGAGTTGGTAATAGCCCTGCCTTAAGTCAAATTTCAAATACAACTTGGCTCCTTGAAGTTGATCAAACAACTCATCAATCAACGACAATGGGTACTTATTCTTGATAATCACTTGGTTCAACCCCTTGTAGTCAATACACAACCTTAACATTCCGTCTTTCTTCTTTACAAATAGGACGGGTGAACCCCATAGAGACGAACTAGGTTGTATAAATCCTTCTCTAATAGGCCTTGTAATTGAACCTTCAACTCCTGCAATTCGGTCGGAACCATGCGGTACGCAGCCTTAGAGATTGGTTGTGTACCTGGTAGTGTATTAATCATGAACTTAATCTCCCTCGCGGGTGGTAATCCCAGCAACTCTTCCGAAAACACATCAACATACTCCTTAACCACTGGCACTCCCGCTAACTTGCTTTGATCCGTTGGCTTGTTGATCAGGTAAGCCAAATATCCATTATAACCTCTTCTCATGAACTTCACAGCTTTGATTGAGGATATCACCATCGTTTCCGACGAATCATGCTTACCTCTCACCTTAAGCACAGGTTGTCCCGGTACCCAAAATTCTTATAATCTTCATCCGGTCGTGCATGATGTCGTGACAACTAGTCCATTCCCAAAACAACCTCATAATCTTGGAAGATTAACACTATGAGATCGGTTAAAAACTCCCGATCCCCAATCCGTATCTTGCATGCTTTACATGCTAACCTAGTAGCACATTTAGAGCCTATCGGGGTGTTAACTTCTACATGATATGGTAAGTTCTCCACTGGCAACTTAGTGCGATATGCACATTTGGGAGTTATGAATGAATGTGTGGCTCTAGTATCAATAAGCACCTTAACACATTGATTTTGAATCAAGAAAGTACCTTCAACAACCGCTGCATCATTTGGAATTTCTTCTTGATCCATTGCATAGGCTCGAGCTTGAACTTTTTGGCCTAATCATTTCTGGCGAGCTAATTTAGTGCAGCCCTATTCGGTATCTTCGGACAGTCTTCAATCAGGTGTTGACCACTTCCATACCTCACACATTTTCCCGATTTCCTCCAACATTGGGCTTCCACATGCCCTCTTTTCTCGCAATACTTGTACACAATATTCAGGGTAGCGGTAGTAATACCTGCTATACCATGAGTTGGTTGAACAGCTGGGGCATTTGGCTAGGATCTGGTGGCAGCTGGCCTTACTTGATTTTGTCCTTGACCTTGAGCTTGATAAAGCCTTTGCGATGCTTGGCCTAAGAATGACCTCTTGTTAGGTTGACTCGGCCCACCTCGTTACTCAAACTTCCTATTCTCAACCCGTGCCGCCGAATCAACCTTGTCCGCATAAATAGTAAAATAGTGGGATACAATAAAATCCTGAATTTTGGGCCTTAGTCCCCGAATAAAGTGTTTGATCATTCTATTCTCTGTTTGGACCAACTCTGGCAAGTACTTGGAGAGTTTGTTGAATCGGGCTTCGTATTATACCACAGACAAGCTTCCTTGCCTCACAGATAAAAACTCTTCTTCCTTTCTCTCCCGAACCACTTCTGACACATTGTTTTCTTTAAAGGACTCTACAAAGTTAGCCTATGTAGTTGGCATGCCATTATGTTCCCATCGGGTCTTTTTATTTCTCCATCATTCCTCCACATCTTCCTCAAGTAAGAAAGTTATAAATGCCACCTTCTTCTCATCGTTGTAGTCCATGGCAACAAAGATCTTTTCCACCTTGGCAAGCCAAGCCTTCACCTTCTCACTATTAGGCTCCCCCAAGAATTTAGAAGGTCCATACCCTAGGAAGCCTCTCAAGGTATCATCTCCATTACCTCAGTGGTTGTTGTTGTTGTTGACGTCACCACCGTTGTTGTTATTATTATTATCATTATCCGCAACATTGTTTGCTTGTTGTTTTATTACCCTACTCATGCGATCTAACGCATTCGCCATCATATTAAACATAGCTGCCCCCGGATTGCCTTGACTCGCATTCCCGGTTCCTTGAGGTCTAGGGTTATTGCGGGTGTTACGTCCTGCCATCTATAGATATAAAACAGATACTACTCACATTTATAGGTTATATATGCATGATATGAGATGTGAATATGTGCACTAACAATGATCCTAACACATAGGTTACATATAAGCAAAAAGTAGGTATAGCATGTGAAGCACACAAGTTCACATAAGCAAAATAGTACCTAAAAATAAATGCTACAACATATTCTCCCTCCAAGTCTTTCTACCCACTAACCAGGGGTTCAAAATCCAGTTTACGCCTAGCTAATTAGCTAAGCTCTGATACCAACTTAGGTGTCACGCCTCGACCCGAATACCTGTTAAGGCTAAGGCCGGTACGTGACTTTCTGTAAAATCAATAACTTAATAACATGTACATTCATATATTCCATAAAAGTTCAAAAGTCTTACAATTACATCGACCTTAGAAAAGGAAACCATAACTGATTACATATGTACAAGAGCTCGAACCACCTGTCCATACATAAAGTCTAGCCAATATTCAGGTATCTAGGTCTCAAAAGAATAGATATATTTAGTTACAAAATAGTTGTCCAAAAGAATAAGTTATACAGTAAGTAGTTCAAGTACATCAATAGGTAAGGATCACATAAGGCAGAAATCCTCGATGTCACACCAAGGAGTTTCGCCCGTACATTGATGGGCTTGCTCAGGCTCTGCCTCACCTGAAATGATAGAGAAATGGGTGAGCTAATCCTGCTTATAGCTCAGTGAGGATGGAATAGGAAGGGTTTTCGCAATCGTTTTCTCTTTTAGCAAACAGTTTGAGAAATCATGTCATGCACTTAAAAATGCACATGTAGATAAGCAGGTAGTAACTCAACCAATGCAATAAGAAAATGAATAGAGATACTTATTGCAAAAGGATACAGTGATTGCTGATATTGATGGCTTCTGCCTTGAATCAATTAATGATAACCCGATACCACAACCGAGGATCAAGTCCTCAAAGAAAACCCGACACCAACTCCATCAACAACCGAGGGTTCCAGATAGCTCCCTTCAATAATAAATAATAGGTCCATGGTGGTCATGGGTATAACCGGCAAACCCGATGCTGCTCGAGGCTATCAATCACACCAAGGCCTTTAGAAGGTTGCAACCTTGATACATATATACATATATAATACCCAACTCTCCAAGGGACGTCACCAAGAGAGAAAGGGACTAGGATAACAACAAAGTAGGTTGCTTCCGTCACAAAAGTAATATCAAAGATATGGCATATCAAGCAAGCATATATTGATCATGCATATATAACATTTAGGGTGCTTCAAGTATTTCCAAGTGTCATGAGGTAGTGAAAAGACATCAATAGACTACGTAAAACGATGAGAAAATGCAAACACAAGTGAAACTATGGAGCCATTTCAATGTTTTTGCATTAGCCTATCTTAATCAATTAATTTTACCTACCTTACCAAACTCCAATTAATTTTATTTTGGTTCATAATCGAAGCTTATCGAAAGTAGATTGTTCTAGAATTAAATGGAACTCAATTCGGAGTTGAATTGACCGAGTTATGGTCTTCGGAAATTTGTTATGTAAAGTTGTCAGGAAAGTCGGACGAGTAACTTGACCGGCTTAGCAGACCGGATTTTACAGAGAATTTGGTCAAATATCGATCAAGTAGTCGGGCGAGTTTAGTCGACCGGCTTAGTCGACCGACCTGGGCATCCAACACCTGTAAATTCATACATTTTACACCTTAACTTGCTACCACTCATCCCATTTTTTATAAGCCATCAAGCATACATAATGTGGTTCATTAGGCATCAAATAATGGTTCAACATCAACCAAAAACATCCCACACTAACAATCAATACACAAACTAGCTAGACTTCTCTATAACTCACAACTTCAAGATCAACATCTAAGCTCTCAAAAACTAACTCCAAGCTTCCAACTCCTACACACAAGTTATACATATAATCAATACACCTACAAGAGCAATACAAACTCATCTTTCAACTCCTCATGAACACCGAACATTGGTTGACAATTCCTAGATCTATAACACATGAATACAACCAACTTCACAATGAGGACATATATGAACTCCATAAGCAATATTAATCAACAATATACAACATACAACCTTGGATGAGCCTATCAATAAATTTTGAAAGAATCCCTCACCTTTGCTTTTGAGTTCTAGATGTGAATGGAGCAAGAAAACTTGATGAAAGCTAGAGAAAATGCAAGGAAAAATGCTGAGTAATGGCTTGAAATCTTCTCGTTCCTCTTCTCCTTCTTTCTTCTTCTTTTTCCTCTCTTTCCTATGGACGAAAATCAGTGGGTGGTGTGTGTAGTGTGTTTTAAGATTGGGTGAGTGTGTGTTGTGTATGTTTGTATGTTTTTGGTTGAGCAAGAATAGTGTAGGATATTTTGTTAAATTACTTTAGGACAAGAGTGCCCTTCAACTTGCTTATGTAGTAATAGTTTGCCCTTTTGGTTCTAATCTAAGTGTTCTAGTTAGCTAGCCTACGCAATAGAATCCTATTATCGTATAGGGTATCTAAAATACTCAAATGCACATTAACCGATACAATGCACGTAAATCGAGACAAATGTACATAAATCATTATAAAATAAGGTGAATGCATATAAAATGATTTATTTATGCATGATATGACATATATGCACGTGAGGTCTCGTGCTGGACCTTACAATAGCAGCTATAATTTCCAAGAAGCTAAATGTGCTTTTTCCAGGTCATGTATCTGATGGAGCATGGTTAGCATGATTGCCCTCTATAAGGTAGCAAAATTCCTCCATCTTATGCTAGTTGCTTTAAGTCATCACACTTAAGTACATATTGGTATTAGTGTTACTACTCATTTATTCATACAAGCTCCTAACAAGGACTTTTATGTGTCATAATATTGTACAAAAGATTCTCTCAAGAACACATACTAGCATCCAGCGGATCAGAGGTACGTTCGAGACTTGTGCTAGGAATGCCGTGATAGTGTATAAGTGTGGTTTATTTATGTGTATGTGTGTATAGTGACTGAGAGTTTAATTGTATTTGGTGGGTTGGATACATGTGGTGTTAGGAAGAAAGATGTAAAAGAGATAAGAAAAGAAAAGGATAAGGAAAAGTAAAAGTCAACATAAGAAAAATGTGAAGAAATAAAGGGAATAGGAAGCGATATTATGAAAGAGATGATTTTGATAACGAGAAAAGATGATAACTATCTAAATTAATATTTTATGCAAGTATACAATTAAAGAAATATGAAAATAAAAAGGAGATTTAGACATCAGTTTCATGGGGCCTTGAAGTGGTACAATATATTGTCTTCTTTGGAGTTTCAGTTTCTAGTTGCTTGGGTCCATTTAATTGCAATGATATGCTTGTCTGAAGTAGGCTAAGGGCCACCTTTTACTGGGTTATGATAAAGATAAACGCAAAGCAGGCTGTGAAATGTGGTCTGAGTTGCACTTTGTTTGAGGGGCATCTTGTTCAGTAGAGCCATTTTGCATTTCGACATGTAAAGGTTAATAAGTTTAGATGATTTGCTAAACTATGCAACATATTTATAGTTTCATTCTTACTATTTCTTAATAGTCCTTGTTGAAAGTACAATTTATTCTGAACAAGTGATTCATATGGAAACTCTTTATTCTTAACTAGTGCCTGAGATGAAAATTAATCAGATTATCTCATATCTTTTTAGAAATCAAAGATGAAGGAGTTTTATGTACATGAAACAAAAACATTTTGGTTTATATATGTATCTTGGGGTTCAAAGATATGGAATGTGGTTGGAATTTCTAAATGTCATGTAATGTATCTTTGTCTTAGTAACATGAATCTATGGACATTTTGGCATATTTAATGTAAAGGTAGAAACTTTGATATAATTCAGTTTGTTTTGTCTTCAGAGTTCAGAATAGGACAAATTGAGTAATGATATAAAAGATAGGGAAGAAAGGGAGCTGGGTTTCTTCATCAAAGAAGGCTCTTAGCCCAGATTCGAAAGGAAAGAAAGACAAGGTTTGTTGTCAATGTCATACTATTGTGGTTTCGGCTATATCTTTGGTATGATTTAGAGGGGTGTTTGATGTTTGGTTGACTAAGTTTCAGAAAGCTATGAAGGTTTGAGAAAAGAAAGGCAAAGTCAACCTTACTAAAGGAAGTTATGTGATAAATCACAGTGCAAGGAAATGACAACGTACAAGAGTTAAAATACGTGTAGTAATGAATATGCACGAGAAAAAATGTGCAATGCCATACCATTAAGTAATTTAATTAAACACCATGAGTCAAATTATCTTATGATAATGGTAAGATATGTAACTTGTATATAAAAATAGATATATACTAGTGACTAATCCCGAAACATTATAGCGTAGTTCTTATGAAGCTTTTTAGTTAAATTTTTATATTAAAATTGTGGTCTTACTAAATCTATCATTATCATGCAGCAAAAAATTGGCCTCTTCATTCAAGAATTTCCAGTTATGATGGAGGAGGTAAAAATCTTCTTATTATTAGCTTGGGTCTTATAATGCATGTTAAAATTGTGGTCTTACTAAGATCATCTTATTGTCAATCTGGTTGTCTTATTAACATTCTTTGTTATTTGCTAACACAATTAAATCTAATGCAGGTTTTATCGCATATTATTTTTCCAAATCAAAGGTGGCAGAAGAGTGACATTCTAAATACAAATTTGCAACTGTAGTACCTACAATTTCCTCTGTTTTACTGGGTTGTTTTCACTGATCTTCCCTGACATTTCAGGTAACTTCCAACATCATTGTTGTTTTACACTAATCTTCTCTTTTATCATTTGTGGTTGTGATCATAATAATATGAGGTTATGATGATTTCTTCTTTTCCATTAGTTCCTTGAGTAAATGAAGAAGGCATTGAGACTAAAGTTACCCTTTAATATCTTGGCGGGGCAGCCCAGATGGCAAGTGGTTGCCCCTCTCTGAACTTGAGTTAATTCTATTTTGCTCCTATGAGTTTCTTTCAGCCTAATTGCAGGGACAGTGAAAAAGCTAATCTTCTTGTACGTGGGATGGCTGTGATAATGCTTTTCTTTCAAGCAAAATGAAGCAGGCGTTGAGATTAAAGTGACCCGTATCTTAACTTGCTTAGCAATGTGTAGACATGCTGACTTCATTCTTCTTTAACCAAGTGACTACAAAAATCAACAGATATGAACCAAGTGACTTATGGGAAATAATTTCATTACTAGATACTTTTTTCATATCTATTTTCATCTTTTTCCCTTGAGTTTTTGTATTGGTTTTTCTAGAATGTTTTCAGATCCTCTTGCAAGATTGCTTGTTTTTCACCATTTCATCTCCTTAAAATTGATAAAGTGTTCAAGTTATATGCCCTTTACGTGTGAATTTATGCTACCAGTTGAGTTCTTTGTTATGAACTGTTGCACTATTTTATCTTCGATCATATTCTTAGTTTTTCAAAGTTTTGTAAAGTAGACATAAAAATGCCATTTAGAGGTTTGACATGTAGATATGGCTGACAAGAATGATTTCCATTTTTGAAGCTTCATATAAGACTAATTTCTGCAATGATACATGAAAATTGTGATCTGCCCCATAAGCTTGCATTCTGGAAGTTATGTTAATGTCCTTCACTATTGACGAAAATTTTTAGTTGAACTTCAAGTATGTGAAAATTTTGATGCATCTTTAACTTTATAATGATTTTTCTTTAGAATTCGGCCTTTTTGGTTGAAATTTTTCTATATTGTATATTGATGTTTATACTTGTTTATGTTGAGAAAGCAAAGACAATTCAAAGAACCGGGATTTTGATGCTCTCAACATTTCAATGGAAGATGAACCGTGACCCACTTTCATTAACAAGGAGGCTAAGCTTAAAGAAACACATTTCTTTGAGATTTATTAGGAGATGTGTATGCCTTCTTTTGGATTTTTTTTTTAAATATTAATTTGTATATTTAATATTAATTTTTGTTTGTAAATATTAATTTGTATATTTAATTTTAATTTTTGTTTGCAAATAATTTTTTTGAATTTTTATAAATATTAATTTGTACATTTAATTTTAATTTTTTTGTAAATATTAATTTTTTATATTTTAAATTTATAATTTTTTTTTAAAATTAAATAATTAAGTGGCTACAGACTAGCTACGGAAAGTTGGGCTACCAAATAGCTACGGAATGACGATCGTTGTGAATTAATTAATTTAAAATCAAAATTTTAGTTGGCTACGGATGGGCTACGAATTGGCTACGGAAAAAGGGGACTACCGATATTCTACGAATATCAATCCGTAGTCTTGGGCTACGGACGATTTACGACCGAAACGGCTACGGATTTGTTACGGACTTTAATAATTAATAAAAAAAATAAAAATTTTAGTTGGCTACGGATGGATTACGGCTATTTTGCTACAAAAGTTATAAAAAATAAATACAAATTAATTTCAGGAATTGGCTACGGATGAGCTACTGAATATCAATTTGGCAACGGGCCTTTTTTCTACAGACGGAATTCCTTAGCCTAGCGTCGCCCGTCCCAATTTGACTATTACTAGATTACGGATTTTGGCAGTCGCATCAGCCTTTTTTTTCTTGTAATGGTATACATATAATGTAATAGTTTGGTCCTGTATCATCTTGCTTCTCATTCATTGATGTCAATTTGTTTTTCTGCAAACCCAAGATCATGCTGGTCGAATTCTTCAAAACTGAAGCTTTCAAATTATGTCTTTATACGTATTGATCGGTTCATTTTTTATCTGCCTCTCTTTAGTCATTGTTTTTACTTTTTATAATCTCTTTGCTAAATCATTTTTTTTTTACATGCCACAGGTCATGGAGGCATATAACAATACAAATGATTTTGTTTATTGTCTTTGTCCACGTCTTTAGGCTTATCTTATTAAAATGTGTTATACGAAAGTACTGTATCTCTTTGTTGATGATTTGGAGAATGTCGATATCGTTACGAAATCTAATATTGTTACTGATCAGATGATCCTGCCCAACCATGCATGCCTTCATGAACATCAAATGTCCCTGTTAAGCCTGGTTGCATACTACTATAGTTGGATATGTAACTAAAATAATAAAATAATAGTTCTTCCTTCCAGCATCCATTTGTTGCCATCTTGGTCAAATTGTATAGTAATACTTATGCTTATGCTGAACTATTTCTTCACATCCAGTACATGATTAGGATATAGCTATATAAATGAAGTAATAGTCGAACCACCTATGGTCCAGCTCTTATATATAATTTACAAACCTGTCTAGAACTGATCTCTTAAGCTACTGCATCTTATTCTTTTGATGTCTTCAGTAACATCTTCATGTAAATTAGTCGAACTCATACTCCTTTATACGCTATTAACTCATTAGATTGAATTCGAATATATCCCCTGCCTCCTCGATCTTTTTCTAAAAGCTGTGAAACTCCTATCGGAGGGTCATAATATCCATCTTTGTTACCCTGAATATCCGTCAACGTTATTATATGCTGGTAATTGACAATACCAGTCCACGTTGTTATTGTTGATTATATTGGTGATGTTCACAACTAGTCCTTATATCTTGTGGTAATCGTTGGAAATTACTCGTTGAAGTTGTATAATCTTCCTATTTCGACTCTTGCTCTCCTTCTAGTTGTTCCTTTTATTGTCCACTACTTAGTAGCTATTGATTAATAAATCATTGATGCAGCTTTTTGCGTAGAAATTATTAATGTCGTTTGTTAGAATCATCCTCTAAATTTCTCTCAGGGTATCTATTTACAGAGCATGATTCCGCTTATTCTTCCTCTTTTTCTCTTTGCAGATAACAAAGTTTAGATTGGATTATAGTGAGCTAGTTTTCATGACAAGAAGAGGAAAAATCAAAACGGATTAAGAATATTTATGTTCATATTTTAATAGGGATATTCAATTATTCATTTTGGAGTTTTGTCATGTAATTGAAGGATTAGTGGTTTTGGCATTTAATTCAATTAAGGATTAACATTCCTCTAAATTGACGCATTGTTTATTTTATTGAAGATTATAGCCTTCCAGATTTATGAAGATTTATCAAACTTGGTTCGCGGTGGTTTGGTCCTTGAATTTGCCCTACAAATTTGGAGACGTGACATATTGCTAGCTTTTCAGTCGTGGTAAGTAACAATGTATATGCCTAGAGGACACGACGACGACATATCTCACCCTTGTGTGTGTCATAGCTGAGGAACACCAATGATGTACGAATTGATAATGTACATAATAGTTAAGAATCAACGTCAACAACGATACTAAACTCCTATATGATTTGCGAAAGTGCAAAACAATCCATTGTATTTTTGAACCCATCATAATTTCCTCATAGTTTCTTAAACGAATCGAAAATCTAGGATCTTGGGACATAAGAGTCGTTTAAAAAATCACAAAGAAATTTGAAGGAGTTTAAAGAACATTTATACTTTCGACAAATCAAAAATAATTTAAAAAAAAAAAAAATCATTCACCCATAAATATTTTTCATTCCCCAGTCTTTTGTCAAAACAGAAAAAAAAAATTAACTCTAAAATAGTACGTTGACCAAAAAGAATAACAGACTGTTTGGAATAAATGAATTCCATAAAATTTTGTGAAATTCATTTGCAAATTCGAGTTTTTTTGTTTAGTTGCACATTTTTGAAAGAATTACAAATTCAAGATTTGCAATTCTTGAATTTGCACAAGTCTTACTCAAATTCGAGCCTAAGAGGTAGAATTTATAAATTTACGTTTTCTAATTCTATTGCTAATCTTTTGAGGACAAAACTACTCTTAGGCAGTGATTGATATGTGGGAATCAGTTAAGAATTGAATGACATTCTCAATTTTATTTTCATTCTCATGTTTGGTATAAGGGAATGAACTTGGGAATATCATTCCCAAGGGAATCTCATTCTCACATACATGGAAATAGTCAATCCAGACCAAATACATGAGAATAGTCCATTCTCATGTGTTTGGGATTAAATTTGATTATCATACTCCTATATAACATAACTTTTATAAATAATTTATTTATAATAAAAATAATAATAATAATAATTTTTATAAAAACAAAAATAATAATAAAATAATAAAATAATAAAAATAATAAAAACAAAAATAAAATATAATAATAGTGATTAAATAATAATAATATTATTATTTTGAAAAAAAAAATAAAAATAAAAAAATAATAATAACAATAATAATAATAATAATAATAGTAATGGTGATAATAATAATAATAATAATAATAATAATAATAAAAATAATAATAATAATAATAATAATAATAATAATGATAATAATAAAAACAAAAAAAAATATTAGTTATTAAAATAATAATAATAATAATACTAATAATAATAATAAAGTAAAATAATAATGATAGAAAAACAAAAATAAAAATAATAATAATACCAATATAATAATGATAATAACAACAACAACAACAACAACAACAACAATAATAATAATAATAATAATAATAATTGTTGTTATTATTATTTTTAATTTTGTTAATAATAATAATAATAATTGTTATTATTATTATTATTATTATTATTATTGTTATTATTATTATTATTATTATTTATTAATTATTGTTGTTGTTATTATTATTTATTATTTATTATTTTGTTATTATTATTATTTATTATTTTGTTATTATTATTATTATTATTTATTTTTGTTATTGTTATTGTTATTATTATTATTATTATTATTATTATTTATGTTTATATTTTTTACGGTTATATTTATATTTATTCTTATTTTTAATACTATAATAATAAAATGACAATTCTGTCATATTATACAAGTCATGCACATCACTACTCTTAATTCCTAGAGTATATCAAACATGTCATTCTCATTCCTAAGTTCATTTCATTTCCAGTTTCATTACATTCATTGGCTCATTTCATTTATGTCCAAATTCATTTCAATGTACTAATCGCTACCTTAGGTTTAAGTGATTGACTTTGCTAGTAATAATCAAAAATCCAAAAAAGAAAAAAAATTAAACGTCTTCTCCACTCTTCTCTCTTTGACGGCAAAAAGAGAAAAAGAATTGACTTCTTTCATTCACTTCTCTTTCAGGTATTCATTTTATTTTTCTTGGAAATTTATTCAAGATATCTTTTCTATTCCATTTGCATACTACTATAGTTTACTATTCAATTTGTCTTCTGATTGACTTCTCCAATATCTTTTCTATGATTTGTGAATTTATTTAATTATTTACTACTGTATATCTATTGTTTATATGGATTTTTTGCCTCGTTTAGAAGGTACTATCTACATGCAAATAAAAAAAGAGAAAGAAACGAAGAATAAGTTACAAACTAATGTTACGTTGAACTAGTCTGCCTCATCTGTTGTCGACAATTTTTGAACAAAAATATGTTATATCAATTTGGATTCTTCAACCATCATTATGCCACAATCCTAATACTTTTATGATAGTACCAGTAATCAATAATGAAATGAGAAGATAATACTTATATGATACCCTAATTTCAATTGAATAAAAGAAGGACAGTTAAGTAAAATATAACTATTAATTCTAATTTCACATGTGTTTCAAACACAATTTATATTTATAATTAATAGAATTGAGTAAATATTATTTTACAGTTTTAAACAAGAGAATTCATTTATAAATATAAATTATTACAGAATTTATTATAAATAAAATAAATTTCACATCACAAATATTTTCAAATACTATGTAAAAGAAAAGACCTTAAAAAAGTACGTACCATCATAAATTAACAAATAGAGTACCCCTAATCCATTCGTTGGCACGATATTAACCCTCATCCACTCTGTGGGAGTTGTGATAGGTGATCACAATGAGTGATGCAAGCCTGATGAAGGTGGGCCCTGTGGGCGGTGAGGGAATAAGAGTTTGGGATGAGAAAGGACACTCGGAGCTTGTTCAAATCTTCATATCACGCGGGGATATCATTAATTCTCTCTAATTCCAGTATGTTGAGAGTGGAGATCTGCTCTTGTTTGACAGATACGGCAAGTTGACTGGAGAATTCTTCCATGTTGTGAGTATATAGCTTTGTTACTAATTAAATATTTCTCAAATATTATATACTAGTTTATTTTTATTATTTATTCATCATATTGTTTAGTTTACATGTTAAAATAATAAGTTTTTTATTTTTAATATTAATATATATATTTTAATTTTCTTATTTTTTTAATATATCAATTAAGTGTTAACATGATAAATGGATGATTGAAATAAGATAGTATATAGTAATACTTTTTTTTTCTTTTTAATTTATTCAAAAGAAGGTCTAAAGTGAATTTTATGTCACTTGTAAAGGATGTTTGCTTATTTTAAAAAATCTTTCTTGAAATCTCTATCATCTAAATTGACAATTATATCACTAGACCAAATGTCCGGTGACAATTGGACATAAACTGCTTAGTTGTTCTTAAAATTTATAACGTCCAATAGATTTATATCCATAAAGTTGAGGGTTGCACTTCCATCCAGGGATAGAAAGGGAAAATAACTTTCTAGCCCCTAAAGTTTAGCAAAATTCTCAAATTGGCCTTGAGATCTGCAAAATAACTATTTTAGTTCATGAAGTGAACTTCTGTTAGGTCAAAAGCATTGACTGTGTTAAAAGTCTAAAATAACCTTAAAAAATTAAAAGAAAAAAACCACAACCCCCGGTGCCGATGACCCCGACCCCCCAACCCCCCAACCCAATAACCCGTACCGGCCTACCCCAACCCCTAACCCCCTGCCCCCAACCCCAAATTGCATCATACTCCCGAATTTATTGTTATAAGTTATTCATTTCTTCTGGTTCTCTAATGATCTTATACATTGTTTAAATGTTGCTCGCTCATCCCAAAAATGATTTAACTTTAATGGGTCACAACAAAGATGAAATGATGATAATGTCATTCATTTATTTATTTTTAATATCCTTTATTTAACTGACTTTTTTATTTTGGTTTATTAATGTGCTGAATACGCAACGCAGGTGAAGTTGGATTATCCATCAGAGTATCTCACTGGTATAAGTGGTTCATGGGACAATTCTGGAATATCATCTATCACATTTCATACCAATTTGCATACACATGGACCCTTCAGTGAACCAGTTGGTTATTATTGAAATGATTTTAGCTTTGGACTGGGAGCAGATCGTTAATTCGGTGGCTTCCATGGCACTGCAAGCCTCAAATTAACTTCCATTGGAGTTTATTTGAAGCCAATCACTACCTTGAATGCAAATGGCTACCATGTTAAACCGAAAGACAAATAAAATTCACCGAAAGGTGACACCTTAAAATATTTGTAAAATACGTGTGTATTTTTAGTGTGAGAAACCAATTAGTTCTTGTTGATAAGAAAATATTATTTGTATGATCGTTAAATTGTGTATCATAGTTTTTACTGACGAAAATCCTAAACGTGTCCCTGATTGTCGATGTAGCTTTTGGGTGAGTGTGTAACTCGTGTACTTGAACTACATATTAGCTTCTGACTGATCTGTTTGTTTCTGTTTTTGGAGCGAAGAAGTAGCTATAAATCTTACAATGTTGGAAATTTTCCACTTATAACGTTTAATGAAATTGATGTTGGATTATATGCCCTAAAAGCCAATTTTAGGACATAATAATTATTATATTATTTATTTAATGTGGTTAGCCTACTTAAATATAATTAATGCGATTAATTATTTAAATAAGAGTCCTTAGAATAATATTTATAGATTGTATCCTTAAGAGTAAGAATATGAGTGACATAATTTATATTCATAAATATATTCTAAAATAGTCCCCGATCGTAGGATAAATTAATTGGGCGTTAATTTATCCCGAAAGATCGGATTACAGTTTACCATCCAAATACTATGAGATATTGATTTGGGCGATTAGTCTCATATCGTTAGGGTATGTGAAACCCCAGTTTTCGTCTTTACTTCGATTTGCGTGTCTTTGCCTCGATTTTTGTGATTTGACCTGTATATGTTATATGAGTTAGAATCCGCTAAATATGTGATTTATATTCCTAATACATGCTATGTGTGCATTCATAAAATTTTCGTCAAAATTGGCATCAGAAATTTTATCGTCGGTTTTTGTGAATAGTATTTTGAACACTTGTCCTCTAAAATTTTTACAGGGGTGTTTTAAATGTATTAAAACCTAGTCTTCTATTATTAATAGACCCATGTTTGATAAAAATTGATTCTAAAATGGAATAGTAATTTAAATAGACTTTTCGAGCGAAAAGTAGCATTTTTGAGCCAAATAGTGATTTCCTCTAAACCCGATTCTTGCATTGACTTTCGTTGACCTAGTATATATTAATATAAATGTATTTATATTTGGTATTAAATGATTTTAGATTAATTGTGCATTCAAAAGACATTGAAAACAAATAATATGACTTTTCACATTCTTTTGCAAAAATCACGTTTTTAGCCGAGTCGGGTGAAAGTCTTTGCATGAGAAAACTCTTGTCACCTAAAAATAAAATATTTAAAATAGTCTAAGTGTTAAATTAATGTTTTGAGCAAGAAATAGTCTAAAATGGAATTAAAAGACAAGAAAACACTAAAAATAACTAACTGTCAACTTTGACTTTCTTTTATTTGTTTGACCTTTGCTTAATATATCATCAACACACATTAAAAACTCACAAAACACACTCATTTTACACACACATTACCGAAAATCCATGGAGGAGAAGAAAGAAGGCATTTTAAAGGTTTTTCAAAACATTTTTCACATAGATTTTGTAATTTAAGTCCAAATCACTTCATTCATAGCTTGATTTCACTTGTTGGGCATCCATTCTACATCTTTCTTGCATCAAAACACATCAAAGGTGAGAGAAAAATTCTAGATCTCAAATGTCATCTTTTATGTTTTTGCGTATAATTGCATTTTGAACCGTTAGAAAGTTGAATTGGGGTTATATTATTACTCAGCGCATGCTAAGGATCGTTTATATGCGTTTATATAAGATTTGAACCGTTGTAGCATAAATTTTATTTTTCGGGTATTAAAAGTTGAGTTGTTGACTATTTGTTGAATATTTTGAGTTGTAGTGGTTGGAATCGATTGCCGTCGATTTGTAAAATTTTGTTAAATACGGGGTAGTACCGTTGTAATGCTGAAATTTTGATTGTGATGTATGTGTGAAAGTTCAGAAATTTCAGCCTAGGTGCATCGAGGTTTTAGGGTTGTTGGGCTTGATTTGGATGTATTTTGGTTGGTTTCCGAGGGGGCTAATGTAGTTGATTGAGTGAGTGAGTGATAGGAACTGGTTTGGAGTTGTTTGGATTAGTAGAATGTAAGTTATGATTATTAGAAGTTTAGGTTGTCTTTCTTTAAAATGTTATTATATGCTTTTAGATGATCGAGTGGTGTTTGAGTGATTGAATTGTGAGTTGTTGATGGTTAGATTATGTTTGGTTGTGTGTCTAATGCATGTTAAGTTGGGTGGCCTACTTTGTCATCTAACTTAGTTGTTAGTTTTTAATTGATTAATTGATGTTATGTTGTTTTAATGTTATTAATTGATTGATGCATTATTGATTATTGAATATTGAATATTAATTATTGATGAATCGGGAGATAGTCAACGAAAAAGGTTGTCATCCTGTGATTGATTGTTTATTATTATTGCTAAGTCTTGATATCCGTGTGCCACCTCTCAGGTGGTATCGGGCCGTCGGGTTGAAAATAGATTGGCTATCAGAGGCTACCCTCATCTCGCATAGGCGGAGATGCCATGGAGGGCAGGGCTAGTGAGGGACCTCGGGTGTGTGTGTCATGGGGGTGATAAGAAGTTGGTTGAGATCGTGATGGCGTTTGGAGCTACACCAACTAAAGTATCCTTTATTGAATGGTCATTATAGTTATATGTTTATATTATTATTGATGTTTATTGTGTGTTTACTGCTCAAATGATCATTTCCTAGAAGTAGAGTAAATACTGTTAGAGATCTATCGGATCCTCACGGGCTTGTTTTATATAAGCTCACTCTCAATTATTGCATGCATACAGGTGTTACCAATCCAGATTACGGGTACATGCCCCAAGAAGCTGAGAATGTGCTTTATGTGGACGAGTCTTGTGTGCCGGAGTCGTTGCCATGAATTTGTCTTAGTTGTTGTAATATGTTATATTGTATAACTTACTCAGTTATAAGACTTATGTATATTGCTAATTTAGTAGTCTTGTTTTGGAACATAGTTAGGTTGCTAGATTGGTTATCATCTATTTTGGGAAAAGTATGTTATATAGTAAATGTATGATGTTGGAACGGAGGCGTATAACTTATGGATACAATGGTAAAAGAATGTTTAATGTATATTATGGTTGTTTTGTATGATGTCAATTTGATTGTGAAGTTGGTTGTTGATTTATGGAGTTGGTTGTATGAGTTATAAAAGAGGTTGGTTTAGAGCCTCGGTATCCAAGTTATAGTTGTTATACTGCCGAAATTCCATTGCATCCTGACTGATCTTAAGTGGGGTCGAGTTGGGGCATGACAGGGTAGATGTATAAGTTCTTGTTGAGAACAAGTGACTGGACATGACTGCTAGTACAACGAATTACATGGAATGATCAATAATTCATTGTACAGTGTAATGGTGCAATTAAGTCCTTAGACTTGAGACACAACGGTTATCTTGTGTTAGGGATAACGTGATTTACTGGTGTAATAAAGCTAGTCCTCATCAAGGATTGGATAATGTACTCAGTGGTTACGATCTGTTCCGGCATGGAGATAGGTGTGTGTAGATACAGAATCTGTCAATTAGGGATCTTATGCGATCTATTAATCGAGTAACTAGAAATCCTTGGCCGAGGTAGAATAGTGGAAGTCGTTCCACGTATTATTCATAAGTTACTGATTAAATAGATTTGGACATATGATTGAGTAAAAGAGTTTGACGATCCTATCCATGATTCTGGCTCAATCGGGATAATTTAGACAGAAGGAATTGATTACATAATAATTATTAAGGGTTCGTAGAAGTTATACTTCATTATTAGTCGTGTAGTCGTGATATACTGCTAGGTATTACTCACGACTTGCGAGAATTAAATTAGAAGGGTTCTAATTAAATATTAATTAGATTAATGTTATTTCGCTACCAATTAATTATGAACCCGAGAGCTCACACACAAAAGAGATTCAAAATTAATCAGTAAGGAAAATAAATTAAATGTTAGAAGAGTCTAATATTTAATTGGACTTAAGACTGATTAGCTTGGAATATTAGTCCAATCATTTAATCAGTCCAAGTCCAGTAATTAGGACTGACCCAAAAATTAGCCCTAATATGTCCAGGGTTTCTATGATAGACAGAATAGCTAGCACAAATCCTGTTTTTCATAGCAAATATATTTTCTCTAAAACTCGAAGTGGGCATTTTGCTGATTGATGGCTCGGATCTCGTGTGGATACTTTCGAATGTTTCACAATTGGGGAGCTTTGAATTGTTCAGATTCTACAACAGATTCGTCACTGGAAAGGTAATCCTGAAAACTTTAATGCGTAATTAATAGTTGATTATTTATGCATGTTGTAATCTACGTAATTAGCCATGAATGGATGCATGAGTATTATTTATTTTCGCTACATTTATTTAATTATAAAATTTTAAATACCATGCACAATTCCCAACAGTGATATCAGAGCCACCGTTCATGCCTTTTACGTGATTATTCGATTTTAGCACAAAAAAAGTGTATAGCACAATTAATAGTGTCAATTTAAATAGTTTGTGAAACTATTTGTCTTTTAAAATTAATGGCTTCTGAAGTTGATAATTTACCGCCCATTTAACTTCAAATTCAGCCCTAATATTTTCTCCACGATAAATTGCATAAAAAGGGTTTTGTGTAATTTTGGTGTCGTTTCATAAAATTGTTTTTGAAACTGTGTTTGTTGTTTGTGAAACTATTCTCAAAGGGTTTTAGAATCTGTTTCAAAAACTACATATTTAATTTATTTAAAAAATAAATAAAAAATTGAAAAATGTTTTTCAAGGAAAAACCCCCAGCTCCTTTATCTTCCCAAGGTTGCAGCCATGGTAGCTGCAACCACTACCACCCGCGGGGCAGCTGGGCTGCCCCCCGGGTAGTAAAAGAGAGGAGCAGCCATGGCATGGCTGCTCCTTGTAGCAGCAGCCACGGCTGCTCCTCGAGGCAGCCATGGCTGCTTCGCTGAGGAGCAGCCACCAGCGCGAGGTAGAGACCTCACGCGGTGGCTGCCAACGGAAATAGCAACGCCACTTCCATGGTGGCAGCGGCAATGCTACTTCCCTGTAGTAAGACGCGAGGAGCATCTGCTCCTCACGTTGTTATTTCCAGCGGCCCGAAGCAGCAATGGTTGCTGCCATGGTGGTAGCAGCCATGGCTGCAGGCAACGAAGAAGAAGGGAAGACGGGTGGGGGGCGGCGCTGGTAAGGAGAAAGAAAGAAAAAAAAAATTATTTTCTGATTCTGGTAGGGTTTCGAACCCGACCCGAATATGAACAGATCCATGTATGGATCTAGACCCATATCTAAACCCAAAGGTGTTGGGTGATGGATAGGCTATTTTGATTTTGATTTTTTTTTTACTTAATCTTTTGGGCTGCTAGGCTTATAGTCTTGGGCTACTTTAAATCCGAATTTGAATAAGATAAGTGGGACTTATTTTATTGTTTGGGTTGGATTGGCAATTAAAAGATTGAGTTTCTGTTTCTCCCTTGGGCTAATGGGCATATATGAACTTGGGCCATTTAAATTCAGATTTTAATAAAAGTAGTTGGACTCCTTTTGATATCTAATTTGGGCTAATTTTAAGTTGTTTTAAATTTAGCATGGACCTCTTGGTGGTCTATAATGGGCCAAGTTGAAATTCAGACTTAAGAGAATTAGTTTGGACTATTTCTCTTAATATCTCTTTTGGGCTATATCTTTATTTGGACTTGGATTTAATAAAACAAGTTGGACCTATTTTATGAAGTCTAAATAATTTTGTTTGGCAAAGTAATTAAAGGAGCCCAAAATAATATTTGACACTTTAAGTTAATAAATTGTTTATTAACTAATTAATTATAATTTAATTATATTTGTATTTTGTAAATATGAGATATTTATGGAATAGATTTAGTAAAGAGTTTATTAAATAGAATAAATTTAATAAAGAGTTTATTAAATTGAAAATCTAATGTAAAAGAGTTTATATTAGAAAATTAACTGTGCTATACTTGTGGTTAATTAATAAATTGTTTATTAATTAATTACTATAAATATAATTTGATTATATTTATTTAAAAATAAGATATTTAAGGATCCAAATTAATAAAGGAGTTTATTAATTGGATAAACCTAATATAATGAGATTATATTGGGAGACTAATTGTGCTATATTCGTGGATTACTTTTCTTTATTATTTGTTCTGTTTATGGGTAATCATGGACTAGTCTTAGATGTATGGATGAATGAATGAATGGATGAATGGATGAATGTCATTATTTTATTTATTTACCCATTTTGGGTTTTATGTAATATTTTAAAATGGGGCTTGCATGCCTCTTATCCCCGTTTTAAATATGTAAAACCCTTATTCCCATTTATGTATCCCCACTAGATTAGGAATCTATGTACATAAATGTAATAGAAGATCAAGATGATGACATCAAGAGTTGGTGGGCCCAGTTCGCGAAAGGAGTTTTGTGAAGCCGAGGAGGAGCAGCCCATGAATCTATCATGTGGGCCCTTTATTTGATTTAGGAATTCAACCCAGTGGCTCGGGTTGATAGTGCTCCTAGTCCATGATCATCCCATTTTTATTTTATGCATTTATTTATTTATTTATGCGATAAATATATGATGAATGCATGTATGTTTCTATTTTATTTATGCGATAAATTGAAAATTAGAAGCATGTGAAAAGTGAGACCTAAACTAAAGACCAGCAAACCTTCCCAAATTAAATATTAAGTTAATAATGGTGTAGTCTTGAAAAGCTTATATCATTGCCTTCCGTTATCGTAGATTGATTTATGTGTTGGGCAAGTAAGTAGCTGGCTATGGACACATAAAGGTTCTTTATTTGTATCAACATACAAACTAAGTCTATATAAGCATGAGATGTGGAAAATTTGGATTCTTGCTGGCAACCAAAAATCTATCATGTAAGGTGTTGATATTGCATTAATCCAAATTTTCAAGATAATGGGTTTAACTTAAACAATCTTGGAGACCAAAAATCTATAATGTGAGGTCAAAAGGATTGGAGGCAAGAACAATTGGAATTTGTATGAGATACATTGAATAAGAGGTTATTCACCTATTTGTTTTAACTTCACCAAAAATCTAAAATGTGAGGTGGGTTAAAGTGAATGGGCCTCTAATCCCACTAAGAAAAACACCTTATTGTTTTTCTGTTTTCCACTAGGGAAGTGTGGGATTCAAAAAATTTAGTAGGGGTTACTGTTTGATTTAAAGACCCAAATCAAATGGTGAATAATATAATTATCTAACATCCTTAGAAATTACTGCCTATATATAATATCGGATGTGAACCTAACCTTCTATTTTGACTAGACCAAACTTTGATGACTGGCTCAATGTTTTGAGAATTGTTCTCAAATCTGAGAAAGTCATACACGTTCTAGATGCCCAAAATAAGTTGTCAAAAAGAAGCAAGAGAGCATGGATAATGTATCCATCATTAATTACTTACAAGAGTTATGAAGTAAGCAAGATATGACAACTAGATATGAGATATCTAGTGGTAGATATAAGATATCTAAAAACTTGTTACAAACAAAGAATAACTGGAAGAATCGATTTGAGAAGTATGTGTCCTCAGGATGAGTGTCTTGAGTCCGTGAGTTTATTCATGGTTTATCATATGCAAACAAATCTAATCTTTAGAGTCAATTCTTAATTCTCTCTTGTAATTCATAATGGATTTTTCCATGTGAATACATTTGACACAACCCTTGGAAATGAGAGTCATATATCAAGGGTAGATCTGAAAAGTTGAAACCTGATTGATAATTATTTCTACTACAAGAAAGGAGAACTAGTAATAGAGGAAAGTCCAAAGGACTTCAAAGAGTTTGAATAGGAATTTATGTCCTCTATAAATACATCTCGTCGTCTCGTTTACCCATCTGGGTGTTCATTAATTTTGGAATAATTGTTACTCATGTGTTTCATTTATTTTGGAAATAAATGAGATGACACTAGTAAATTAATGAATAAAGTTTTATATGGATAATGACAGATAAACGAGTAATATGAGAGATTTAGAGATACTGATAACTCTAGATTATCGTGGCACTTGCGATTAGGTCATAGAGGATAAACAAGAATCACACAATTGGTGAATGAAGGACTGATGAGCTCTTGAGGCCCCGGGACATTCCCCACATGTGAATCTTGTATTCTTAAAAATGATCAAATCACCTTTTGTAGGACAAAGTCAAAGGACCACAAATATTTAGGATTTTAGACATAGGGATGTACATGGGCCATTTGGCGAAATAGCCCAATAATGATTTTAGTTACCTTACATATACTTATGATTGTCATAAGTGTATATCTGAACCGTTTGAAGTGTTCAAAGAATTCAGAATTAAAGTAGTAAATCAAAACTAGAAATGAGAAGTAAGTCTCAATGATGAGATCATGGAGAGTTCTTAGCTTCAATTTCTGATAGTATCTCAAAGGAAAATAACATAGTTATTTCATTGACTCATTCTGGTACTCTGATGCTTGATGAAGTATTGGAGAGAATGAATTGGACCTTGTTGGACATGGTCTGTAATTGATAAACTATGTTGAATTGTAACTTAGCCTGTGAGGCTACATTCTCCTTATAGCAGTCCATCTCTTGGATAAGTTCACTTCCAAATTAATCTTAAGTACTTCATATAGGATATGAGATAAAAGGATACCTAGTCTTAAGATGTTAAGAATGAGAGTTATCCTACTTTCAATCAAAGGCTTAAGATTGATAAATTGGAAATGAGATTTGACAAGGTTAATTGGTTATCCCAAAGATTCGTTGGGATATAACTTTTATTCCCTTGCTGACTAGAGAGTCTGTGAGGAAGTACAACTTTTTCTTGGAAGAATAGTTCATCTAAGAAGATAGTGTGAGAATAAAAGTATGACTCAGTGGGAGTCACTAAGCAACCAGCTAACCCAAGTCGACTCTAGGATTTGATCCTAGATAACCTAATCCAAGAACAATCAGTCAATTTCACAAGATTTTCAGATCAGTAAGATGACAATAATCATGATTGATGATTTTTTCAGTTATGAAAAGCTATGTTTGACATAAGCTTAAATGGCTTGAGGCCATAAAATCTTAAATGAATAAAGGTGGAGACATTTAGGACAAATGGTGAAAGATTATAGTCATAGGCAAGGGGTTGACTATGAGGAAATCTTTTCACCAATAGTTGAAATTCATTATGATTTATTGGTCATAGTTGTATACTACTGTTATAAGATATGGTAGATGGATGTCAAAACGGCATTCCATAATGACTTCATTAATGAAGACATTAATATGGGATTGCCAATATGTTTTGAGTCCAGTGATGAGTTACATAGAGTGCAAACTAAAAGGGTCCATTTATGGATTAAACCAAGCCTAAAGAATCTAGAACATTCGATTGACTTCATTGAGAATGAAGATGGATCTTGACTACACAAGTAGGTCTAGTTATTCAAATAATTTCTCCAAGTAAATTTTGGGATAATCTACCTAAATCCTTGGAAGTCGATCTATAACGATAGATCAAAATAATTAATGGGTTTTTTCCAAAAAGGGTGTTAAAGGTGTTTAACATGTACATAGATTCTAAAAGAGGGTTGTTTTCTTTTAAGACATGACATTTATCTCTCTAGGGATATGAGTCCTAAGACTGCTAAAGAGAGAGAGACTGGACACATAAGGTTCTAAGTGTTGCAACAATTAAGAATCTTATATACGTCATACTGTGTACAAAGACATGATTTCATAAATGCTATAAGTGTTATGAGTAGATATATGTCTGATCTAGGTTAGGAACGTTGGAAAGAAATCAAGAACATTTTTAAGTACTTGAGACGTACTGGAAAATGTTCTTGGTATATGGAGAAATGTGAAACTTAAAGTTTTACAGTTTCATGATGAGAGTCTGAAATGGATTATTGGAAATCCATATATGGGTTCATACTCACTTGTAACGGAAGAACAATTATTTGGAAAGGTTCCAAATATTGGTACAATTGCAAATTCCAGAGGTTGAGTGTATCGTTGCATCAGATGTAACAAAAGGAAGCAGTTTAGATCTAGGAATTTGTAACTGAACTAAGGATGGTTATTTCCATTAAGTCAAACAGGTAGTGCTATGACGACAATAGAGTTGTAGCGCAAGCTAAAGAACCTAGGTTTCACTAGAGATCTAAGCGCGTTAAAGAGTCATTACCATAAGAGATTGTGGAAATGATGATATTATGCAGTAAACAACGTCAACAGTTGACGGTGCTAGTCCACTGACTAAGGCAATGATTCAGTAGTCATTAGATTGCCATCTTGAGAAGATAAGTATGAGATACCAGGGTAATTGGCTTTAGTGCAAGCGGGGGATTGTCGGATTATATGCCCTAAAAGCCAATTTTAGGACCTAATAATCATTATATTATTTATTTAATGTTGGCAGTCTACTTAAATATAATTAATGCGATTAATTATTTAAATAAGAGTTCTTAGAATAATATTTATAAATTCTATCCTTAAGAGTAAGGATATGAGTGACAGAATTTATATTCATAAATATATTCTAAAATAGTCCCCGATTGTAGTATAAATTAATTGGGCGTTGATTTATCCGAAAAGATCGAATTACAGTCTACCATCCAAATAATATGAAATATTGATTTGGGCAATTAGTCTAATATCGTAAGGGTAGATATATAAGTGTTTGCTGAGAACAAGTGACTGGACATGACCGCTAATACAATGAATTACATGGAATGGTCAATAATTCGTTGTACAGTGTAATGGTGCAATTAAGTCCTTAGATTTGAGACACCACAGTTATCTTGTGTTAGGGGTAACGTGATTTGATGGTGCAATGAAGCTAGTCCTCATCAAGGATTGGATAATGTACTCAGTGGTTACGATATATTCCGGCATGGAGATAGGTGTATGTAGATACAAAATTTATCAATTAGGGATCCTGTGCGATCTATTAATCGAGTAAGTAGAAATCCTTGACCGAGGTAGAATAGTGGAAGTTGTTCCACGTATTATTCATAAGTTACTGATTAAATAGATTTGGACATATGACTGAGTAATAGAGTTTGACGACCCCATCTATGACTCTGGCTCAATCGGGATAATTTAGACAGAAGGAATTGATTGCATGATAATTACTAAAGGTTCGTAGAATTTATACTTCATTATTAGTTGGGTAGTCGTGATATACTGCTAAGTATCACTCATGACTTGCGAGAATTAAATTAGAAGAGTTCTAATTAAATATTAATTGGATTAATATTATTTCGCTGCCAATTAATTATGAACCCGAGAGGTCACACACAAAAGAGATTCATAATTAATCAGCAAGGAAAATAAATTAAATGTTAGAATAGTCTAATATTTAATTGGACTTAAGACTGATTAGATTGGAATATTAGTCCAATCATTTAATCAGTCCAAGTCCAGTAATTAGGACTGGCCCAAAAGCTAGCCATAATATGTCCAGAGTTTTCTATAAATAGGAAACTATGACAAACAGAATAGCTAGCACAAACCCTTTCTTTCATAGCAAATATATTTTCTCTAAAACTCGTAGTGGGGGTTTTGCTGATTGATAGCTCAGATCTATGTGGATACTTTCAGAGGCTTCATAATTAGGGAGCTTTGGATTGTTCAAATTCTGCAATAGATTCATCACTAGAAAGGTAATCCTAAAATCTTATTATGCGTAATTAATAGTTGATTATTTATGCATGTTATAATCTACGTAATTAGCCGTGAACGGATGCATGAGTATTATTTGTTTCCGCTGCGTTTATTTAATTATAAAATTTTAAATACCATGCACGATTCCCAACAATTGCTGGCATGGTTTTTTTTTTTGGACAATTGCTGGCATGGTAGAGTGCCATCGGAAGAAAAGTCAATTTGCTTGGAGTTGGCTAATTTCGACAGCATTCCTGTGAATTTGTTTGATTTAATGTAATGTACATGGCATAGCCAACTCTGAGAATTTACTTGTGGACTTTAAGACGAAAAACTGGATTTGGTTGACCTCGAACTTTTCACCGACTTTTGACATACTTTCGAGCTCAATATGCAATCAAGAACAAACTAAAAGTTCTTGTAACGTGAGTACTTCGATACTCAAATTAGCAATTTGATTTTACTTTATAATTGTTTGTAAACAAAAAGTGTTTAGAGGGGAAATGAGTTATATTTCTTTTGTAGCTAAATAAAATATTTATACTATTTTAAGTGATATATAGCTGGATTTTACGGGATCTTGTTGGATTTTGCCTAACCATTTTCCCGAGATCCGGGATATGGTCAGGCAACTGGACGGGCATTGGCCACTTCGGGTCGGGCATGAAAGAGTGTCATTGGAAGAGAAAATTTGCTAGGAATTAGCTAATTTCTAGAGCACTTTGGAAATTTATCTAATATTAGAGCTAAGGGAAAAAACCAAATTTATTTGTTTGGTCTTTATGCTAAACTTAGGGACTAAATTGGGTTTTTCCCCTTAGAGCTAACATACATGGTGCGGTCAACTCTGCATATTTTCTTATGCATGTTAAGGACTAGTATCAAGTGTAGGGTAATGTCATATAGAGAAGCATATTTTAAGACGTTGATCACTTGTTTACCTCTTATTTACTAGGGGCCTGGTTCTATCGCAAGACTACTGGTGCTAGATGTGCTAAGAACAACAATATTTTATACACGTAGTGTTTATCCTTTGAAGATCCTCGAACCCCTTACCTTTTTTCATTCACGAAAGTTATTAAGTTACCACCTCATTTAAATTTAGATTGTTAGAAATTGAATACTATATTTATATTTTAATTATTTTTAACACGTTTCTATACGTGGAGGAAGAATTCAATTTTTAGTCTTATTTTTTTACTAAAAATGTTTCTGAGTTTGCACGTAAACAATTTTAGTGTTTTTAAATGAGAGGCAATGAGACTTGAATCAAGACGAGTTTGTGAATTTGAGTTGTCATATTATATTAAGTTACCACTTTTTTTTGAAAAACTTAAGCTTTTAGAAAGTGATTATTATATTTATTATTATTTTTAACAAAAAATAAAGTATGTGAGAGAATAATATTTTTCTATATTGCAAATGAAAGTTACAATAGTATTTGTAGTATAATGCGTGTATCAGATTGATACAAGGAACATAATGATAACAACAAATGTAAAAGTCAAGATAATGATCACAACAATTGAAAATTCAAAAGTTAAAAAAAAAAATAAAAGCTATCTAAAACGTATCTAATCAGTTATCACGCCCCCTCAAGCGAAACGGTGTCATAAACAGTGAGCTTGGATCGTAAGTGTTGAAACCGAGTAACAGAAAGCCCTTTGGTCATAATATGAGCAATCTGATCGATTGTGGAGATAAAGCGAACTTGCAGCTCCTTAGCAGAAATCTTTTCCCGGACAAAGTGAACATCGATTTCAATATGCTTTGTACGAGCGTGATATACCAGATTGACAGTGAGATATGTAGTACCAATATTGTCACACCAAAGCGTTAGGGGAACAATAGGTGCAAAATGTAGTTCAGACAAAAGTGATTTTAACCAACAAAGCTCAGTTGTAGCAAATGCAATAGCCTTATACTCAGCCTCGATACTCGACCTGGAGGTAGTGGTTTGTTTCTTCGCAAACCAAGAGATAAGATTAGGACCTAAGAAAATACAATATCCTTGAGTGCTACAACGATCATCGAGACACCCAGCCTAATCAGAATCTGAATAGGCATGTAGTGAGAAATCTGTTGAGGAACGAATATAAAGACCATGACTAGGTGTGTCTTTCAAGTACTGAAGTATCCGTTTAACTACAGACCAATGAACATCGGTAGGACTGTGCATAAATTGACAGACCTTGTTAACAGCAAAAGCAATTTCAGGTTTGGTGATAGTTAAGTATTGAAGAGCCCCAACAGTTCTTCTGTAAAGAGTAGGGTCAGGAAAAGGATCCCCAACCGACTGAGAGAGTTGCTGGTGTGGAGCAATAAGTGATGAGACACTTTTGGCATTGTCCATTTTTGTGCGAACAAGCATGTCCTGAATATATTTATGCTGATTGAGAAGAAGACCCGTATGTCTGAAAGTAACCTCAATACCAAGAAAGAAAGACATAGTACCCAAATCCTTGAGAGCAAACTCCTGGTGAAGAGATAGTGTAAGCGAACTGATAGTGTCAGAATTACTACCTATAAGAATAATATCATCTACATAAACTAGTAAAACTGTAAAATCAGTATCGGTGGCGCGAATAAATAAAGAGGTATAAGAAATGGAGGCAGAGAAACCCAGACTAAAAATATATGAACTAAGCCAGGAGAACCACGCCCGAGGAGCCTGTTTCAAACCATAGAGAGCTTTGTGCAATTTACAAACATAATCTAGAGTAGCTGAATTGATGAAACATGGAGGTTGTGACTTGTAGACCTCTTCATCTAGAAAACCATGCAAGAAAGCATTGTTAACGTCTAACTGTTTGATGGGCCATTGTTTAGAGACAACAATAGATAGTACGACTCGAATCGTTGTGGGCTTAACAATGGGACTGAAAGTTTCTGTGAAATCAATGTCTTCTTCCTGACTATACCCCTTTGCCACAAGACGGGCTTTGTATTTATCAATGGAGTCATCTGGTTTATGCTTAATGCGAAAGACCCATTTTCTTCCAATTACATTAGCCGTGGAAGGTTTGGGAACCAACGACCATGTGTCATTCTGAAGAAGAGAGTTATACTCAGAGTCCATGACATACGCCAGTGAGGAAATTTAGAGGCTTGAAGATAAGTGTAAGGTTCAGATTCAAACTGACTAGAAGAAGGATGAAAGGCACGAGAGACTGCATAAGTAATATAATCAGAGAAATCTTTAGTCTGCCTAGTATTATCTTTTGTCCACGTGAGCATTGAATGTGTATTAGTTGAAGAGGATGATAGGACAACATGAGACGAATGAGGCGAGACAGGACTAGAGGAATTATCATGAGGTGCAGTAGAAACGACTGGCATAGGAGCAAGTAAGAGAGATGTGGTGGGGTTAGGTATGATAGAGTTGGTGACAGCTGAGGGAACAAAAAGTGGACCAGGCATAGGAGATAATAAAGTGGGAGAAATATGTGAATCTAAGGAAGCACTAGGAGATAAATGCACTTGTGAAGCTAAAGGTGGAAGCTGGTCATACAGAGAGGAATTCGAAATCACTTGATTATAGTCAGCTAAGGAACCATTGGAAATGTGATCGTGGGACCCAGTGGATATAGGATGTGCTGGATAAAAATTATGGTCATCTAAGGGAACATTAGCTTGTTGACCATGGGACCTCGTGGATTGACATTGTGGCTGGGCAGTTGGCAACGAATTTGTATGCATAGGAGTTGGATTTGTCGAGATTTCAGGAAATGACTGACGAGACATTTGAGTTAAGGGCGGCAACAACATCAACACACGTGACTGAAAGTATTCATTAAGAGGAACAGAACACTGTGAAGACTTGTGAAACAAACGAGAACCAGACGACGCAAAAGGGCATATTGTTTCGTCAAAAAGTACATGGCACGATAGAAACACTTTATCAGTAGAGGGATCATAACACCTGTACCCGTGATGGTCCAAGCTATAACCCAAAAACACGCAAGGAATTGATTTAGGACTCAACTTATCTGATTTATAAGCCCCAAGAAACAGATAGCACACACAACCAAATACCCGAATAAAGGAGTAGTCTGGTGGCTTCTTAAACAACTTAAGAAATGGGGACTGATTTTGGAGAATTGGAGTTGGGAGACGATTAATGAGAAAGACCGTAGTATTAAAAGCCTCAGTCCAAAAATGTTCAGGAAGATGTGCAAGAAATAAAAGAGTAGTTCCCATTTATGTTATATGTCGTATTTTACGCTCAGCCAAGCCATTCTATTGAGGGGTATGGGGACATAGAATGCGATATTGAATGCCAGAAGCAATAAAATGTGCTTTTAGAGAGCCTTGTGTTAATTCAGGTGCACTATCACATTGAAAAGACCGAATTTTGGTATCAAAAAGATTCTCAACAAGAGATTGAAATTGCAGGAAACAAGAAGTGCTATCACTTTTATTTTTCATTGGATACAAATAGGTGAAACGGCTAAAGTCGTCCACAAAAATAATGAAATATCGAAAAAGCGAACATGAGATAACTGGGCCTGGACCCCATACATCACAATGAATTAATTCTAAGGGAAAACTAGAAGTGCGAGAGGAAGGGGAAAAAGGTAACCTATGACTTTTGCCTTGGAGACAAGCATTACATAGTTTATTAAGAGATAAAAAAATCCTTAAACTTCAAAGCAGCTTGCGATCGGAGTGTAGACAACACTAGTTTTGAAGAGTGACCCAGACGACTGTGCCACAGAGCAGTTGAAACTTGACTTGTGGAGTAAGCCAGATGAGAAGATGAAGAGGGCGACACAAGTAGGGTGTATAGACTAGAATTAATTGGGCCGGTGAGAATTGGGGTCCCCGTTTGAAGATCCTTGACAACACACATAGAGGGAAAAAATTCACATGAGATACCATTTTCACGAGTAAATTGAGAGATAAACAACAAATTACGAGTTAATTGAGGCATATGCAAGACATTATTCAAATGCAAAGAACGAGAGGAATTAGGAACAGAAAAAGAACCAGTGTTATGGATAGTTAATGGCGTACCATCACCGACAAGTACATTGTCGGCACCATCATAAGGGTAAAGATTTTGCAAAATATTAGAGTCTGGTGTCATGTGAGAGGTGGCGCCGGAATCGGGAATCCAATTGGTCATAACAGGCGTGGGAAACAAAGGAGGCTGAGAAGAAGGTTGAACATGAAGACTTGCAAATTGAGTAGAAGTTTGACCAGATGGAGGTGTAGAGAAGCGATATCGGCAACGCAAGGCAGAATGGCCTTGACGATGGCAAATCTGACACTTGCAGTCGATTGTGAGATAGGTATCGGGGTGGACTTAGAGCTGGTGTTAGCGAAGCCGTGAGGTGAGACATGATGAGACTGCAATTGAGTGGTGAGAGCATGGACAGTGGATGAATCGGTGGAGTCCAAATCATCCCCATCAAGAACAAGCCGTTGTTCATAAGTCAGCAACTTGGCACGAAGTTGAGAAAACGTTAAGGGGGTGACAAGATTCTCAACAAAGGTGACGAATGGCCTGTAATGACGAGGAAGACCTCCAAGAGTAGTGAGCACTAAATCAGAATCAGAGATTGGTGCCCCGATAGTAGCCAAAGAAGAAGATAAATAACGAACATGATGGAGATAATCGGCAATAGACAATGAGCCTTTTTTGACAGCATGAAGTTGGGCACGAAGCAGTGATTTTCGAGCCGTGGATTACTACAAAAAGGACTCTTCTAGAGTAGTCCACAAAGAGTGAATTGATTCATAGCCAAGGGCTTGGTGAGCAAGGGACTCAGACAAGGTGGCTGTGATGCATGTCGTGACGAAGCTGTCATATGTTTCCCATTCGTCAAGAGATAAAGACGAAGAAGAGATGTAGTAGAAGAAGCTGTAGTGGAGGTGGATTTTTTTGGCGAGGGAATAGATCCATCAACGTAGCCTAAAATGCCATTAAAGCAGAAGAATGTGGTGATCTGTGTTTTCCATGTAAGGTAATTTGAGTGATCGAGAATGATTGTGACATAAACTTTGACGTTGAACCTGGGAAGAGAAAAGGCTGAAGAGGATGGTGTGGCTATGATATGCACAGATCGAATGAGAGGAAAATAAGTGGGACAGAGAATATTATGATGTAAGTCTTAAACAACTAATACCATGAGAGAAGAATATTTTTCTATATTGCAAATGGAAAGTTACAGCCCTATTTGTAGTATAATGCGTGTATCAGATTGATACAAGAAACTTAATGATAACATCAAATGGAAAAGAAGTCAAAATAATGATTACAACAATTGAAAATTCAAAAGTTAAAAAAAGATGAAAGTTATCTAAAACATATCTAATCAATTATCAGAATGAGTTCTGCACTAATAAAGTTTCAATGACGGAAAACATGATGATGGTGTTAAAAAAATATCAAATATAAGTTACAGTTATGTCTCTAATTACAAAAATAAAATTATATTTACACTATCAATGTTTCAAGCATTTAAACAATTTTTAACTAGAAACAATTACGCATGAAAAATTCATGTCGAAAATGAAAAACTGAAATTTTCCATATTAATATGCCAACACATGGAATGCAATGGAAATGTCTACCCTCACTTCTTGCCCCTACTCCATTCCTCGCTCCAGTAGGCACCAATTAGGCGCGGAGGTGAGACACATGGCCTCAAGATCGATATTTAAAAGCTATTTGGAAAGCGTAGTGTTAAGCCTAATTTTTAGATACTTAAGAGTAACTTCTGTGAGTTTAGAAGATCAATCTAATTTGACCCATTTCTAAAAGTGATTTGGAATAAAAGTTGAAGTTGAAAAAAATTAAAAAATAAAAAGCTCCAAGTTGACACTTCTCAAAAAAGGGTTTTGCAAATCTGTTTTTATCTAATGCGATAAGTTTTTGTTTTTTTTTTCCTCTTTCAAAATGTACCCTTCATATTTTGAGAGGTTACTCGCTTGTTTGCGAGAGATTGTGAGATCAATTCTTGTTTGGTTATATATGTGTTGTATAACATAAGTCTTCTCTGAATAAAATATATATATATATATACCCTTCATATTTTTAAAAGCCCAACATTGCCCTCAAAATTTATAAAATTTCAATAATGTTCAACATATGTCAAACAGTCAAACAGTCAACAGTTTTTGGTCAACAACATTTCTAACTAAAACTCTATTTCTAAAAGTTTATCATTCAAAAACTAAAACTTTACAATTAAACCAAACAGAGCAGTAATAAAAATAAATAAATACATAAAAAAAACAAGATAAGAAAACCATTTAGAGGGCACTGTAAATGGTGTCGCGAGGGAAATGTTGTTTCAGTTAATGGAAGTGTGTCATCAAAATGTATTTGAGGCAATAGCGTTAAACGATTATACAATTGATCAAGCATTAAAAATATACAACTTTTGTTTTCTCTAAACACATCTCTCTTTCCACATTTATTGTCAAACCAGCTAGAGCCTAACATTTAAATACCCAATACGTAGTCACTTAAATTATATCACCCAAATTTGTATGATCTTATAAGACAAGAATTCGTGTAAATGACATTCTTTTATGAAAAATATAAATAAAGGGTGTGACATTGAATCTCGAGCTCAAAATCTCAGGTCTGCAGGCGAGACTGGTATTGCATGTATAAAAAATAACTATTTGAACTGGTGTTGTAGCTATATGTTGTAGGTATAAAAAATAACTGCTTTGACTTTTTTTTTTCTATTGGCTCAAAATGATTAACCTAATTTATTTTTTATATTCACAATACTCACTTGTAAACTATACATATACACTATTTCTCACCGACGTGAGATATCAGAGAAAAGTAAAAAATTGATTTTGTATAAAGAAACTGAGTATTCAAAATCCCTCTACACAGGCAAATATTGAAGCATTTTTTTCCGGGGAAAGTATCGAAATTTGAAATACTCATTTAAGATTAGGCAAAGCAAGAACTGTCGCATTCTATGAAATTGAGATTATTTATTACTATCTATGATTTCTTGAGAAATATATATATATATATTTCTTTCATTAACTTTGGAAAATAGGTTTACATAACTAGACATTACATGGGAATAGGTAAGCACTATACAAAAGTTAATGTGCCTAACGAGGGCCATAATCACCATTAGGTAAATATTTTTTTCAATTTCCAAAGTGTATCATGCATCCAAATATATGCATTAAGTCAATTAAAAATTTAATTCGGAGGTGATCTAAAGAGTTTTGAACCTATATCATTCATCTTTGATGTCATCCAAGCTATCCTTTGAGAGCGATTTGACGTAAAATCTTATAAAGATTCGAGAGGGCCCGTAATAAATTTCCTACGTTCCTCTTTAATAATAATTAACGTAAAATCTTATAAAGATTCGAAAGGGCCCGTAATAAATTTCCTACGTTCCTCTTTAATAATTGAATACAAACATCAATGCTTTCAACATGCTTTTTTGAAAAGTTGGACAAGGGGGCATAGGAATCTGGCCTTTCCGTGTGTGATGGCAATACAAGTGTTCAAAACAAGAAGAAGAAACGGGCTCTATATGTGTGTGGTTCACCTCACGTACGAGGACTAATGTCAGTAACAACCCCTGTTCAAAAGTTCAATGTCTACAATGGCCACACGTTCTTTTGCATTATTTATTCACATTTACCCTCTGGAAGCTGTGAATTAAGTAATAGAAATATTGCGTGATACACCAAACCAAAAAAACAAAGAAATGGGTGATACAAGCATGATCAAGGTCGGTCCAGTGGGCAACAATGCAGGAATAATTGTTTGGGATGAGAAGGGGCGCTCTGAACTCGTCCAAATTTTTGTATCACACGGCGATAAAGTTTACTCTCTCCAATTCCAGTAAGTTGAGAATGAAGCTCTGGTCTTGTCGGAAAGATATGGCCAGCTGACCGGAGACTACATTAAGGTTATGAGTATATTCCCCACTCACTCTAGATATATTTTACATAAACCGTTATTCAATTATACACTTGAAATTTGTCACGTTGGTATATTAGACTTCATTAGGTTTAAATCTGTAGCATTGATTCAAGGGCCGATGTATGTCCACAGTGGTGGGAATAGTGTTAAATTAGTGGTTTATAAGTGGGTATTGTCGATTTAATTGATAATTTGGATTAACGATCTTTTAGTCACTTGATTTAAGTTCTAAGTAGTTATTTTTTATGTCTACAACACCAATATGCTTGAGTGCATAACTCCTTAACTGCATATTAAGTTCACACTATTGACAGGCTTGGTGCATGTGTTGGGACGCATCGCTGCACCCGAGATTTACCAGATGGTAATTAGGCTCTATCGGACCCAATCGATAGTTGGGCTTTGTCAGCTAGATTTCCATGTTAGCCAAAAAAAAAAAAGTCAATTACCAGTTGAATGACACTAATTTCACTTACAAATATAGAGTTTTTTTTGGCTCGAGATGTGACATATAGTCCACTGAAAAGAATCATCAATCCACCTCTAAGGTGATCCAAGTTACTAAAATTGAAATCAAGTTTAGTTATGCCCACAAAACTATATATTGAGATCAATTTTATAACCTGATTAAGTTCTGAATTTGTAACATTTCTATCTTTATGGATTAATCAAATAAATTTTGAAAGTAGGATTTTAGAGGGATTTAAGTGATGTTCCTTTTTTGTTTGAATATGTAAATTAAACAGGTGAAGTTGGATTATCCATCAGAGTATCTCACTGACATAAGAGGTTGGAGGGACAACTTTGGGATAACATCTCACATTTCATACCAATCTTGGCACACATGGACCCTTTGGTCAACATGGATCCTCTGGTCACCCGCCCAACAGTATGAAGGAATTTGGCTTTGAACTTGGAAACGATCGTCAATTTGGTGGCTTCCACGGTACTGCAGAAAGTGCATGGTACTGCAGAAAGTGTGATAACTTCAATTGGAGTTTATATCAAGCCAATCACTACCTTAAACCCGGTTAAGGCGGAAGCTGAAAATATTGACGAAAATGTTCCCAAGTCAAATCCCCTCTATTTCGCAAGCTTTGGTAGAACCTGAAGTTTCAAAACGTATTAATGTTTTGAAGCAATTCCCTCAAGGTGTCTCGTCTCTCTGGGTTGTTGATGTTGCATTCGTTTCGAGCATTTAAGTTTTAACTCATGTCTGAAAAATCTAGATTGCCTTTTGAGTGAACCGTTCGCTTGTGTTGTTGGAGTTTAAAATTAACTGAATTTTATTATGTTGGTAATTTCCAGCTTATATCTCTCTTCCGGCCTATTTAGTTAGTCCACACCCCCACCCGTCCCTCCATCAATCTACACATACCCCTACCCCACTATAATGATCCCACATCACGATATCATCTTTATAAGCGGTGATTTTTAAGTGTAAAGAGTTTTTCCCTCTAATAGACTAGTCTTTTGAGTTGGGTTTTCCCTTTAAGTTTGAGTTGTTACATTGGACTTTTCGCCGAGAGTAGACTCTACAGAGGGAGACTATGGGCTTAACTATGATGTGGTAAGTGCTACACTAAATTAATACTGGTAATCGAGTGCCTCCATTAGGAGAAAAAGGTTAATGTTGAGCCAGTGTCGATAGATTAGCTTGATGTGAGCATCAGCTCTTAAGAGAATAGAATGTAATGATCTCACATCGTAATCTCAATCTTATAAAAGGATAATTTTCAAATGTAAGATATTCTCCCTTCTAATATACTAGTCTTTTGAATTATTGTTAGACCCACCCTACCACCTATCACACCCATAATATGTGTTCAACTTTGCAAATTCCCTCCACGGACTACCATTCATCTAGGGTAATATAAAATAGATTAGCATAGTTTAAAACTTGATACTTATTAATTAATTCTTACTTACTGGAGGTCTATTCCACTATTACACCAGTGTCTGGATGCTAAGAACATCCACACTATATAAATTTAGTACAAGATGATGTATAGGAAAGAAAATTAATATATGTAAAAAAAAAATTCGTATATTACCCCCAACAAAGAATTTTTTTAAAAATTAATATATAATATTAAATTATGGATAGGTATATTGTTTTTTAAATTATTGAATTATTTTTTAATGTAAAAAGTCAAAGAATAAAATTATTTTAGTTATTTAAGAAAGAACATCAAGCCAATCAAATAAATAGTAACAGTAATAGCAAAACATAAAGTAAGGTTTAGGTACACCTTTTTCATTTTAAATCCCATTTTTTGCAAAAAACTTTCATTTCCTTTTTTGTCCCGATAAACCCTTCTAAACTTTTTAATTCTCAAAACTTCCGTCACTTCTCTTCTTTTCCTACCCTCCTAACCTCACAAAAAGATTTCTTAAAACTTTGCAATCTTCTTATTGCAATGCAAAATGAAAATGAGAGCCATCAATTCAAATATCTCTAAAGGTATGAAACTCTCCAATTCTTTTCTATATTGTATTTTCTCTAAGAGGAAAGGAAGTATTCTCTTTCAAACTTTGCAACAACAGTCTTCGGACATTTTTAATGCTTTACACTTAGTTGCAAATGCAAAATTACTCATTCAGAAATTGAGAGATGATAGATGGGATGGTCTTCTTAGCATTTACGTTTATTCTATCTTACACGCAGGGGCGGAGCTATATGAGCTGTAACGGGGGCTGCAGCCTAACATTTGCATTTCAAATGTGAAGCATGTTAAGAGAAAAGGTTCACTTGAGGAAAAAAAAAAAAAAAAGAGAGAGGGAGAAAAAGTTCTATTGAATATAATAAATAATACAATTAACCTCTTTTTAACAGTTTAACTTTTTAGATGATGTGGTCACTTAATATGATATTAGAACTCAAATATCAAAAGATTTTGGATTCAAAACTTACCGCCACCCATTTAAAACATTAAAATTGTTCAAGTATAAAGTTCAAAAACTATTTCTACTTTCACTTGCGGGGGCGTGTTGAATATAATAAATAATACAATTAACCCATCTCTAACAGTTTAAACTTTTAGATGAGATAGTCAATTAACAGGTTCACGCCCATGATCTTCATTAGAGGTGCCACATTGTCATATGTTAGACTATATGATTGCTCTACATTATAAAATTATAAATTTCAATATAACTATATAAGATTTTAGACTACTTCATCTAACATCAATTGATTTTAACAGACTATTTGGAACAAATAAATTCTACAAAATTTTGTGAAATTCATTTGTAAATCTAATTTTTTATGTTTGGAAATAGCATTTTAAAAAATTAGAAATCCATAATTTGCAAATCTTATATTTACTCAAGCCTAACACAAATCCTTACTCAAGATATGAAATTTATAAATCCACGTTTTTTAAGTTAGTTCTATCTTTTGGAAACAAAATTACCCCTCTAGAATTTTCTTTACACTTAAGTTTAATTTTAACTCAAATACAAAGATAAAAAATAAAAAATATTTGAAACCCTCTCCTTAACCCTTCTTCTTTCAATAAAACACAAAGAAAATAATTAATCAACAAGTCAAGACATTATCAATCCATGCTAGTGCTAGTTGAATAACTCAAAAGTTCTTATTTATCATTCCTAAATTTTTCTAATTCCAATAGAATAAAGGAGGGGTATTTGAATAAAATATAATTTTTAATTCCAATTCTACAAATATTGCAAATTATAGTTCCAAATAAGAGAATTCATTTATAAATATAAATTTTCATGGAATTTATTTATAAATCAAATAAATTCTATAACACAAGTGCTTCCAAACACTATGTAAAATAGAACCTTATACTTTTTAATATGTTATCAGAATTGGGTCCTTCACCAAGTATTGTTCATCCACCACGTCCGTTATCCTGACCTGAGAAGTGAAAAATGGGTTTTGCCAAGGCCCTTTGCCAACAAACTTTTAGTTCAGAGAAGTGAAAATTTGGGGTTAGCAAAGGGAAAATGAAGAACAACGCAGGAAGAAACATGGGAAAGAGGTACCAGGGCATCTCCATTTTCTGCTGTAAACTACTGACTGTTTATTCTTACACGCTCCAGCCTTGATTGTGTTGGTTCCTCTAGTTGCACCACAAATGATTTTTTGGAAACCTTGGGGCAACAATGTGGGCAGCATGACCTCTTGCTTAAATAACACTCATTCTTGCAGCTCTAAGGCAGGCAACAACCCTAATCTTGAGAGCTCTCGAGCAGGCAACGAAGGGCGTAATGGAAATTACACGATTATGGTTGATCCAGTGGGTAATGAGACAGAAAGTTTGGTATGAAAATTACTCTGAAATTGAACGAATTTTCATATCACACGGGGATAAAATTTATTCTCTCCAATTCCAGTATTTTGAGAATAGAAATACGAAGTTATTAGAGAGACATTTCAATTGGATCTAAGATCACATTGCTGGTAGGCAAACGAGACTTGAAATAATCTATGAATATTTATTAGATTAAACAAAACGTTGCACTATATATGAGATGAGTTCCTACAAAAGTATATAAAATGGTCAATTTTTACATGTAACATTATCTGTAATATCTTCTGTCATATATGGGGAAAAGGACATCCAAGTCCTTGCCTTTTTTTCCTTGTCTTACATAAGTCCCTGAGTATTTTAGAATGACTTCTCAGGTCCTCAAACCTTAACACCGTGAGTTGATATTAACGGTAAAAGGACAAAACAGACTTTTAATATTTCTCTCTCTTCTCCATACTTTCTCGATCATTCTCGATCTTTCTACACACTCTCCCCCACGATCTCTCACTCTCTGCAATTTACATACACATCTCACTCCGCAAATCACACACACATTGACATAGCTCTTCGCCAAGGTTGTGTGCTGGCTGCATCATTGAACTCCCCAAAAATCACCATTGAAATGGACTGTCAAGATCTTCTCAATGCCTTGCTGTCAAATGACGCCCTCTCGGTTCCATGGGAGATTTTTCAAATCATTGCTGATATTAAACAAGTTGTTGCAGCCTCCAATAATATTCACTTGTTCCACCCCACCCAACTCCACCACCACCACCACCCAATTCACAGCTGCCAGTCAACACCACCACCAGCGACCACCTACACCGCCAGTCACCACCACGGCTAACCAACCAACACCGCCAGTCACGTGAACACCACCCCTACCCACGCGAGCACTACCACCAGTCACTCCACCACCACTCCCACCTAAACCCACACCTGCGTGAACCCACTGTAAACCCCACCCCCACCCTCGCGAGTTTGTGTATGTGTTTTTGGCTTTGTGTCAACACCACCACTAGCCACCAGCCGCCACCTACACCGCCAGTCACTACCACCCACACCTCAAGTCACCACCATCAACACCGCTAGTCACGCGAATACCACCCCCACAACGCGAGCCCACGGCGAACACCACCCCCCACCCATGCAAGCCCATTGCGAACACCACCCCTCACCCACGTGAGCGCAAGCCACCAGCCACTCCATCACCACCCCCACCTAAACCCACACCTACGTGAACCCACTGCAAACCCCACCCCCACCCTCGCGAGTTTATGTATGTGTTTTTGGATTTGTGTGTGTAATATTAGTGGGTGTGTTTTTATGTGTGTTCGTGTGTGTGTGTTTTCGAGTGCATGTTTTTGTGTATGTGTTCGTGTATGTTCTGGTATGTGTTTTCGGGTATGTTCTTGTGTGTGTTCGTGTGTGTTCTTGTCTGTGTTCGTGTGTGTTTTTGTGTGTTAGTGTGTGTGTATTTTTGGGTGTGTGTTTGTGTGTGTTCTGGTGTGTGATCTTGTGTGTGTTCGTGTGTGTTCGTGTATGTATGTTTTCGGGTGTGTTAGTGTGTGTTTTTTGGTGTGTTTGTGTGAGATTGTGCATTTTTTACTGAATTTCCAATTCTACCCTTGAAACACTGTTTATATGTGTTAAAACTAACTAAACTTTTAACGGTGGGGACCACAATGAGCATATTTACAAATATTGGGGACCTCTTTGAACATTTTGAAATAATGGGGATTATATTGACTTTTGAGTAAACAATGGGGACTATTGTTGCATTTTTTCCTTTATTTTTTATTTTTATTAATTTATATTATTCCTATTTTTATTTTATTTTATTTATCTTATTTTTACTTTATTTTTATTCTATTTTCAATATTTATTTTTTGTTTTTATGTTTTATCTTTTTATTTCTGAATTTTTTTTATTTATTGATTTTAATTTTTGTATTTTTTAAGATGGGTATTTGCATATTTTGCTTTTTCAAAAAAATTCCCTCAATTGAGAATGTGAGATTTCTAGCCCCTCACATAAGAATAGAAATGGACCAAATCATAAAAATATTGCATTTCCAGGAATGTGGTATTCCAAAAAATATTTTCATTTCCCAAACCAAATATAGGAATATCATATTTCAAACTTCACATTCCCAAGAATCTTGTAGCATTCCATGAACCAAACGACCTCGTAAGGTTATTCTTTGAAGATCCTTGAACCCCTTACCTCTTTCTCATCGAAAAAGTGATTAAGTTATCACATTATTTAAGTTTAGATTATTAGAAAGTGATTACCATATACAGCAGAACCTCATTAAATTAATACTTGATAAATTAATAATCTCTTTTAAATAATAAAATTGTCCGATCCCGACTAGGGACTAATGTAAAAAGTTAATAATTTTGATAAAATTATAAGATAGTACATTTATAATATTTCTTTTATATTTTATCGACCCAAATATTTTATAAATTAATAATTTGCTAAAAAAGTACATAATAAATTAATTATGAGGTTTTCTCAAAATATGAATCAACAGTAGCTTGTCTTTTGTTGAACTTCAAATCTAGTTGAATTTCATTTTTAATTATGTGCAATGCACTTAAATTTGGAGTTATTTTTTTGTATTATAACAAGAAATTTTGGAGAAACTAATATATTTAAAGAGAAAACATTGAGCTAAGATTAGAGAAACTAATTTTAATCCTAATCCTACAAGGATTAGGATACGAGATTAGTGAAACTTATTCTAATCCTACTAAATGGGATTCTTATCTTCTATTCTCATTATTGTTTTCTACCAGTCTTTTCAAATTGGACTGAGAAAATATGAGTCACTTTTTAAAAAAGATGCCATAAATATAATACGTTTACTGTTAAGCCAAAAAAAAAATTATATAAATTAATTTATCGATAAATTAATATCTCGCTAAATTAATAAAATTTAATTATTATATATATATATATATATATATATATAATAATAATAATAATAATAATAATAATAATAATAATTATTATTATTATTATTATTATTATTATTATTATTATTATTATTTTAACATGTTCCTATACGTGCAAGAAAGATTCAATATTTAGTCTTATTTTGTTGCTAAAAATGTTTTGAGCTTGCATGTAAACAATTTTAGTGTTTTTAAATAAGAGGCTAGATCGACTTGAACCAAGATGAGTTTGCTAATTGGAATTGTTATATTATTTTAAGTTACCACTTTTTTAAAAAAACTTAAGTTTTTAGAAAGTGGTTATTATATTTATTTACTATTTTCAACAAAAAAATAAAGTATGAATTCTGCACTATTAAAGTTACAATGACGGGAAAACACGATTATGGTGTTCAAAGATATCAAATATAATTTACAGTTATGTCTCCAATTAGAAAATAAAATTATATTTACACTATCAATGTTTCAAGCATTTAAACAATTTTTAACTAGAACTGTTACACATGAAAAATTCATGTCGAAAATGAAAATCGTTATCTGATTATCAAAATTAAAGCATGTAATTTTCCATATTAATATTCAAAGACATGGAATGCAATGGAAATGTATATCCCCTCACTTCTTGCCCCTGCTCCATTCCTCCTCATTGTAGTAGGCACCAATTAGGCGCGGAGGTGAGACTCAATGGCCTCAAGATTGATAGTTAAAAGCCATTTAGAAAGCATAGTGTTTGTTTGATTTAATTTTTATACATTTAATAGTGCTTTTCATGAATTTAGAAGATAAATTTAATTTATTTGACCCATTTTTATAAGGAGTTTTAGGTAAAACTTGAAGTTGAAAAAAACTAAAATATAAGAAGTTCCAAATTGAAACTTAAAATTTTTTTTTGCGAATTTGTTTTTATATAATGCGGTAAGTTTTTTATTTCCACTCTCAAAATATACCCTTCACATTTTTGAGAGCCCAACATCATCTTCAAAATTTTTTAAATTTCACTATTGCTCAACATATACCAAACATTCAATAGGTTTTGTTTAACAACATTTCTAACAAAAAAGTCTTATTCAAAAACTAAAATTTTACAGTTAAACCAAATAAAGCCGTAATAAAAAGAAAAAGAAGAAACAAGATAAGATAGCCATTTAGAGGGCACTGTAAATGGTGTTACGAGGGAAATGCTGTTTCAGTAAATGGAAGTGTGACATCAGAAATGTATTCGAGGAAATAACGTTAAACGATTATACAATTGCACAAGCATTAAAAATATAAAAGTTTTTGTTTTCTCTAAAAATATATTTCTTGGGTAAATTGCTCCAGACCCCCCCCCCCTATGGTCTAGCGAAAATGCGTAGGAACCCTTTTGTGGTCACAAAAGTCCCTCAGACCCCCCTGTGGTCTTTGTTGCATTGCATACAACACCCTTCCATTAATTATTCCGTCACTTTTAACTGAATGTGTAATACACGCGCAGCTATTACAAATTGGATTAGTTTTCAATAATTTTATCAATAAAATAAGTGTATTTATTGATTAAAATATCCTTTCACAAAAAAAGAAAAAAACTAAAACAATGTCATCTTCTCCGATCAGCTCCCCTGCCCCTCCCCATATACCCTGTTACTCCCCTCCACATCCCCATTCCCACCTAAATATCCACTACATCGCTACCAATCTCTACCACAGCTCCATCTCCATCACCACCCTCTACTTTGCCCACGATTCTCTCCCCTCACCATAACAACCTTCAGATTTCTTCATCCTTATCACAACTCCATCCACATCATCGATCTCCACCACAGCTTCAAACAATTGGTTTTCGATTAAATGAAATCATATACCAATTATTGATGTATATATGTATGTTTTTGTGTACAGCTTCAAGCAATTGGTTTTCGATTATATATACCAGTATATATATATATATATATATATATTTGAATCCATATACCAATGATTTGTATACCAATCATATCCAGATTATATGTATGTTTTTGCATAGATCTGTGTTGATATATGGATATGTATGAGTATATGTATATATGTATACATATGTATAGATCTGTATGCATAGATCGTTATAGTATACTATTGTCTTCTTCCCTTTTTTTAAAAAAATTTATCTAACATACAATTTCCAAAATGATTATTTTATGGCTTATTAAAAATAGAGGCATAACAGTCTTTTATTATATTCTGTTACTAATTTTGACAGAAATATGGATTTGGTGTGTGTATGCAATGCGACAGAGACCATAGGGGGGTTTGAGGGACTTTTGTGACCATATGGGAGTCCTACACATTTTCGCTAGACCATAGGGGGGTCTGGAGCAATTTACCCTATCTTTTTTTACACATTTCTTGTCACACCAGCTAGAGACTAACATTTAAATACCCAACACATAATCACTTAATAAATTATATCTCCCAATTTTATATGATCTTATAAGACAAGAGTTCGTGTAAATGACATTCCTTTACGGAAAATATAACTAAATGGTGTGACATTGAAAATGTCATGTCTCGAACCCAAAATCTTATGCCAACAGGCGAGATTGGTGTTATAAGTATAAGAATTAACCGCTTGGACTGGTGTTGTAAGCATAAGAAATAACTATTTGAACATTTTTTCAACAGGCTCAAAATGATTAACTCGAGTTATTCTTTATATCCATTTATAAATCACACATATACACTATTTCTCATCGATGTGGGATATCATTTAAAAGTGAAGAAATTTAATACACAATATGGATTCTTCATAAAATCATAAATCATACTAACCTCGTAGTAGATGTGGAAGAATTTGCCTGAGGAAGTAATGACATCTGTTCCATCGTTTAGAAGCTGCGAATTGGAGTTCAAAGCAGGAATTCGACTTTGAACTATAGGCCACAACTTAAGAGCCCCTTTGATTTAATTGTTTGCACACAATAAACTGGTAGAGAGAGTTTGAGAGAGAAAAGAGAAGAAGAGAATAGAAGACTGTACTTCTGTCTTCTGACATCACCCAAGAAAAAGAATGTTTTCTTTTTCTTTTAACTTCTCTTTGACCCACACAAAATGGGTCAAGCCGGGTCAGCTCATATTGGGCGACCCAAGCCAAAATCTAACAAAAAGTAAAAAATTGATTTTGTTACACAAACAATAACGTATATGACTGCATTTAAAATAGTCTCACAAGTAAAGAAACTAAGTATTCAAAATCCCTCTGCACGTGAAAATATTGAAGCATTTTTTCCAATGAAACTACATAAATTTGGAAGACTCGTTCAAGATTAGGCAAAGCAAACTATCGCATTCTATGAAATTGAGATTATTTATTAGTATCTATGATTTGTTGAGAAAATATATATTTCTTTTCTTAACTTTGGAAAACACCTCTACATAACTAGACATTATATGGGGATAGATAAGTACCATACAAGAGTTAATGTGCCTTTACGAGAGCCATAATCACCTTACTAGCATCAATGACCGTGAGATATGTTTTGTCAATCTCCAAAATGTAACATGAATTTAAATACATGCATTAAATCAGTTAAAAATTTAATATCAAGGCAATACAAAAAGTTTTGAACCCATACCATTATTTTTTATGTCATCCAAACTATCCTTTGGGGGCGATTTGACGTAAAATCTTATAAAGATTTGAAAGGCCCTTAATAAATTTCCAATGTCCCCCTATTTAATAATTGAATACAAACATATTTGCTTTCAACATGCTTTTTTGAAAAGTTGGGCTAGGGGCATAGGAATCTATGCTTTTAACATGCTTTTTGAAAGTTGGGCCAAGGGTATAAGAATCTGGCCTTTTCCATGTGTAATGGCAATACAAGTATTTTTTTAAAAAAAAAAATACTGAAAATATTTCCACTTCAATCAATCTCGATGCATAGACCATATTAGACATTATTATCACGGGAACTTTCGGTCCTTAAATGGGTCACATCGGTATCCTAATGACTGACTGACTCGATTTAAAACATGTATCAATTCAATAAAGAGTCTAATCTAAGGCACCAAGAGTGTTAGCCTAAAAAGCTTCTAATCTTGGTTTTAATGATAACAAATCACGGCTATGTCTAATGAGTTTGTTTAAGTGTGCATGAATGATATGAATCAAGGTTGTCTCCGAATTCTAAGTCCATCAAGCTATAGAAGAAAAAAGATCATCCATCAACTCAAGAAAAGATAAAGAATCAAAGAAATGAAGATGGAAACGGAAGTCATAAGGGGTACTGGTTGGGAGTTGATCGGGATTTGGGTCTTGCAAAGGGTACATGCTCAATGATGATTCTCAGAAGTCGTTTTTGAAACATTTGAAAAAGGTTTTACAAAATACGCTTAAAAGAAACATTTTAAAAAATAATAAAAATCAAATTCCTGGCAGCTTTGAGCAAACCGGACGACCCTATGCCAACCAGTCGACCGGTGCTCAAGGGGTCGTTCGCCCAAGACCTCTCCACAGGATAAGGGTCTCTCCATCGATCGACCGGTGAAGCAGGGGTCGACCAGTCAAGCCAAATTGCTATTTTAAAATAGAGCCATTTTATGAACATTGGAGAGCATTAAATGCACACATTTCAGCCTCTATTAAACTCTCTCAACTGTAAACTTTCAAAGCATTGATTCAAAGCAATTACTCTTTTTTTCTAACATCATATTCATCTTTGAATCATTATTGTGCAATACTTGAGCAAGAATTTGTGAGCAATATTGAGAGAAACATTCATTGTATTTATCTACCCTAAAAGAGGGTTTTTATTGTTGATCTCAAACACTTATCAAAAAGATAGAGTTAAACACTTTGAAAGGAAGGAATTCCTTATCAAAGGTGTTGGGGTTGAAGCTTTGTATTGAGAAAGAAATTTTCTATTGTAAAAGTTTGAACTATCATTGTAGTTGGTTTGTGGAATCACTAATATTTGAAGAGTCACTATAGTGAAAATTGTTGAAATCCTAAGCGAGGAACTTAGGTCGTGGACTTAGGCGGGGGCAGAACTACGCTAAATTGCGATTTGTAATCTCTTTCTCTCAATACTCTCTTTGCATTATTTTCTACATATTAAGTGTTTGATAAATTGCCCCAGTTACAATTTCTAGAGTGCATATTTGCTTAAGATTGTTTTTGATTAATCATTGCTAGTATATTGGCTCATCGAAAAAGTAGTAGTATTGCCTATATAACCTAATTTACCCCCCTCTTAGGTTCAACTAAGGGACAACAAGTGGTATCAGAGCTAGGACTTTGCATATAGTTTAACATCTAGCAAAGTAAAAATAAATGGCAAACAATACTACTTCTCTTTACTTTGAAGGTTACTCCACTAATAGGCCTTCATTGTTTATAGGTACCAATTTCAATTATTGGAAGAACAAGATGGAGACATATATTCAATTTGTTGACTATGCTCTATGGTCATTGGTAGAAGATGGTCCTTATGTTCTAATGAAGGAAGTGACGGTCAAAGACGGTTCAAGTTCAAGTAGAGTGGAGAAAGTCAAATCCATCCAAGTGCCCAAGGAAATGAGTGAGTTCAATGATCTAGACATTATCATGATGACCAAGAACTCAAGAACCAAGAACATCCTCTATTGTGCTCTAAAAGAAATTGAGTATGGTCATGTGAGTCAATGTGAAACCGCTCACGAGATTTGGGATATGTTACATATGTCTTATCAAGGGACGTCTCAAGTGAAGAATACCAAAATTGATCTTCATATCCATGAGTATGAATTGTTTTGTATGAAGGCCGGAGAATCACTAAACAAAATGCATCAAAGATTTTCCAAAATTATAAATAACTTGAGTGTTCTCAAAAAGAAGTATCCAAATGAAGAACTCAACTGGAAGATTCTTATGGCCCTTCCAAAATAATACAAACCAAATGTGACATCAATTAGAGAATCAACTGGTCTCTCCAAGTTAAAAGTGCATGAGCTCATTTGCAATCTTGAGACGGAAGAACTTGTATTGAATCAAGAGAAGGAACGAGATGAAGAAGAAAATAAGACAAGGAAATCACTTGCTCTCATTGCTCAATCTCAATCAAGTGATAAAGACAAAGATGGTAGTGATCTTGAAAAGCTTGCACTCCTTGTAAAGAATTTTAAGAAATTCTTGAAATTCAAAAAGATGAAGAAAGGAGAGCCCATCAACAACAAAGTCAAGAGAAGATTCAAAGAGAAGATGGAAAAGACCAAATAGGAGATTAAAATTTTCAATTGTGACAAGCCGAGACACATCAAAGCAAAGTGTCCAAAATTGATCAAAGGGAAGCAAAAGGCAATGAAGGCTTGTGTTGAGGATGATATATCAACCGGTGATAAAAGTCTAAGTGAAACCGAAGTGGCCGACTTTGTGTGTTTTATGGTAGAGATGATGAGATAACTTCTTCGTCTTGTGATGAATTTTCTTCTTCTTCTAATGATGATGAAAGTACTTTTGAGGAACTAACAAATGAATTTTCAAAACTACATGACAGTTTTCTCCTTACACACTCAAAAGTAAATAATCTTCATAAAGAAAATGATGAACTTCAAAAAGAAGTTAAAAAGCTTAGAGATGAAAATGATACTCTTACTAAAGAGATTTGTGAGTATCATCATTTAAAGATAAAATATGAAGTAGAGATCAAAGATTTTGAAAAACAAGTTCTTGATTTACAAAATGATCTTGCTAGATTTTCAAAGGGATCAAAAAGCTTAGATGAAATTCTTGGCTCCCAAAAAGTACCATTTGACAAATGTGGGATTGACTATGAGCCATTTTCTAAACCAAAGTTCTCAAAAACTATCTTTGTGAAAGCTTTTTAATCCTCAATCGTCCATCCACCATTAAAAGAATCACAAAAAGTAAAAATTGATGAAAAAGGGATTGGCTATAAGCCATATCAAAAAGGTTTTCAAAATCATTTTATCAAAGCATCATCCTCTTGGCATGTAGCCTCAACATCAAGAGGATCATTTAAGAGATGTACTTATTATAAGAAGATTGGTCACAATGCATCACGATGTAGATTTAGAAACATGGTAGGAAGAGATTCTCACATTCCTTTATGGTTTAGACCCAAATGGGTTGTTAGATGTGTTAGGACTTTGTAATAACATTAAAGGACCCAATAAAACCTTGGGGACCAAAATGAACTTGATTTGTTTCTATGAATGATAGGTTGGCCTAAAGGTGAAGTATGAAGATATTTGGGTTATTGATAGCGGGTGCTCAAAGCATATGACGGGTAATGTCTCCTTCTTCAATGAGATTGATAAAGATTTTAAAGGTAAAGTTAGCTATGGAAGAAATGAAGGAGGCAAAGTCATTGGTAAGGTAGCATAGGAGATATAAACTCTCTTTCCATTCATGATGTCTTGTATGTTAAAGGTCTTAGATATAATTTGTTAAATGTAAGCCAATTCTGTGATAATTGATTTAGAGTTGAATTTATATCTACTTGTTGCAAGGTGTATGATAAAGATGATAAAGTGTTGTTTGTTGGCAATAGATGCGATAATGTGTATGTGATTAATTTCCATGAATTAAAATGTCAAAATGTGACATGCTTAGTTACCATTAATGAAGACTCATGATTATGGCACAGGAGACTTGGTCATGCTAACATGGATTTACTTGCTAAACTTTTTAGAAAAGAACTTGTCATAGGTCTTCTTAAGACTAGATTTCAAAAAGACCATTTATGTGATGCATGCCAATTTCAAAAATAACACAAAACATCTTTCAAAACAATTAGCAAGGTAATCACATCAAGAGCTTTTCAAAAATTACACATGGATCTCTTTTGTCCAATGGATGTGGCAAGCCTAGGTGGATCTAGATATGTCTATGCTATCATAGATGATTATACTAGATTCACATGGGTGAGACCCTTTGCACATAAAAATGATTCCTTCAATGAATTTGCTAAACTTTGTAATAAGGTGCAAAATGAGAAAGGTTATTATATAAATTGTATTCATAGTGACCAAGGCACCGAATTTATAAATGCATCGTTTATGGACTATTGTGAAGTACGTGGCATTGAACATAATTTTCGGTTCTTAGAACTCCTCAACAAAATGGGGTAGTGGAAAGAAAAAACCGGACTTTACAAGAAATGGTAAGAACAATGTTGAAAGAAAAGGGTCAAATGATCAAACCACGGTTATGTCTAATGAGTTTGTTTAAGTGTGCATGAATGAGATGAATCGAGGTTGTCTCTGAATTCCAAGTCCATCAAGCTATAGAAGTAAAAAGATCATCCATCAACTCAAGAAAAAATAGAGAATCGAAGAAATGAAGATGGAGCTATATGGATGGAGACAGAAGTCATAAGGGGTACCGGTTGGGATTTGACCGGGATTTGGGTCTTGCAAATGGTACATGCTCAATGATGATTCTCAAAAGTCATTTTTGAAACATTTGAAAAAAATGTTTTACAAAAGACGCTTAAAAGAACCATTTCAAAAAATAATAAAAACCAAATTCCTAGCAGCCTTGAGCAAACCGTATAACCTTATGGCAACCGGTTGACCGGTGCTCAAGGGGTTGTCCGCCCGAGACCTCTCTACTAGACGAGGGTCTCTCCACCAGTCGATCGGTGGAGCAGGGGTCGACCGATCGGGCCAAAATGCTGTTTTAAAATAGAGTCATTTTATGAATGTTGGAGAGTATTAAATGCACACATTTCAGTCTCTATTAAACTATTTCAACTGCAAACTTTCAAAGCATTAATTCAAAGCAATTACTCTTATTTTCTAACACTATATTCATCTTTGAATCATCATTGTGCAATACTTGAGCAAGAATTTGTGAACAATATTGGGAGAAACATGCATTGTATTCATCTACCCTAAAAGAGGGCTGTTATTGTTGATCTCAAACACTTATCAAAAAGAGAGAGTTAAACACTTTGAAAGTAAGGAATTCCTTATCAAAGGTGTTGAGGTTGAAGCTTTGTATTGAGAAGAAAATTTTCTATTGTAAAAGCTTGAACTATCATTGTAGTTAGTTTGTGGACTCACCAACATTTGAAGAGTCACTATAGTGAAAATTGTTGAAATCCTAAGTGGGGAGCTTAGGTCGTGGACATAGGTGGGGGCCGAACCATGTTAAATCGCGATTTGCAATCTCTTTCTCTCAACACTCTATTTGCATTATTTTCTACACACTAAGTATTTGATAAATTGCCTCACTTACAATTTCTATTGCTATAGTGTATATTTGCTTAAGATTGTTTTTGTTTAATCATTGCTAGTATATTACTTAATCGAAAAAGTAGTAGTATTGTCTATATAACCTAATTCACCCCCCTCTTAGGTTCAATTAAGGGACAACAAAGATGGATCAAATCGATATCTTTGTAGTTCAGTCAAAAAGTTCAATGTCTACAATGGCCGCATGACCTTTTGTCTTATTTATCCTCATTTCCCTCTGGAAGCTGTGACTTAAGTAACAGAAATAGGTGATACACCAAACCGAAGAAACAAAAAAAGGGTGATACAAGCATGATCAAGGTCAGTCCAGTTGGCAATAATGAAGGAATAATTGTCTGGGATGAGAAGAGGCACTCTGAAATCATTCAAATTTTTGTATCACATGGAGATAGTGTTTACTCTCTCCAATTCCAGTATGTTGAGAATGAAGCTCTGGTCTTATCGAAAAGATTAGGCCAACTGACCGGAGACAACTTTCACATTATGAGTATATTCTCCATTCACTCTAGATATTTATTACATAAATTAGTGTAATGTCCACATTGGTGAGAATAATATTAAATTAGTCGGTTTATAAGCGGGCGTTATAAATTTAAATGATAATTTGAATTAACTATTTTTAAGTCATTTGATTTATATAAGCCCCAATTACTTGCTTTTTATGCCCATAATACTAGTGTACTTGGATTTAAAACTCTTTAACTGTATATTAAGTTCACATTCTTGACTAGCTTGGTGCATGTGTTGCGGCGCATTGCTGCACCCGAGATTTTCCAGTTGATGGTTAGGCTCCATCGAATCCAACCGATGGTTGGGTTTACTAGTTGGATTCATATGTTAGCCAATAAAAAAACACATCAATTACTAGTCAAATGACACTAATTTTACTTATGAATCTAAAGTTTTTCGCTCGAGGCATGACATATAATCTACTTTAAAGAATCTTTAATCTACCTTTAAGGTGATCAAGTTACTAAAATTGAAATCAAGTTTAGTTATGCCCACAAAACTATATACTCACTGGACAATAGTTTTATCCGCTGGCAATGAGCTCGGGTAGGCTTGAACAGTGCCGGATAACACTAAGCATTAATTGCTACCCGTAATTAGTATTAGTATAAATAGTCCACTCGCCAACCATTACTAAGTAACTGGTGCATATTAATTGCTCTCAACTACCTACCATTTAGCTTAGACATACTAATCATTCTTGCACCCAAGGGGAAACACAGGCCTCTACCCCCGCGGTTCCTTCCATTTTTTTACAGGTTAGGTAACTTGAGGTCGGATTACTAAGCTCAAGCATATTAAAACTTTTTACTCTCGTCAGTTGGCGCCATTTGTGGGAAACCCATTCCCAGGTTTCCCACCAACCCATTGAGTGAAACCACCATGGTAAACATAAGAAGCCATAGTCATGCGACTGAGGACCCTCCATGTAATACCTGAGCCCGACCATGCATTTACAATTATTTATTTATATTTATTTCTTTCGTTATTTTTAGAAAATGTGCCTTTGTGATTATTTGACTGCATTTAAATCAATTGGTATTACGATTAATAGAAAATTATTATTTGCTGTTCTTATAACATGAATTAACATTAAGCTTAGGAAATATAAAACCCTGTATTTTAAATTAAGCATTTGTTTCAATTCAAAAGGAAATGATTAACTCAGTAGGTATAATAGATAGCTTGAGTGTTAAAAAGTTAGAGATATTATAATTTGGTAATTTGCTTATGAGATAGAAGAAGGAAATTAAGATATCGGTTGATAGATTGATCAGGCATTGTTAATCTATATGAGGGTAATACCTTGTAGTGATTTTAACTTATGAAATAAAAAGAAGTAGTATGTAGTTTAAAAGGTATCTAGTTTAGGAATATCAAGGTTATAAATAAATTAACTGGGAAGTAGTACATTAACTTAGTTAAGCATTTTAATCTACGGATTATTATTAGCTGCTTCCAAATTAAGTCCCCATTCGAATATAAGAATAGGTATGACATTTTAAAGATAGCTTGTTAGCTTTTAAATTAATCTTACTAATATCATTAATTAGCCATTTTACCTAGTTGTGCATAGTCATCATTTAAGTTAAACCAAATGTTGATGTCTCCTTCTAAAAATAATTCCACATGGCTTCACCTAAAGATGCTAACCTTTTCCTTAGTCATCGCCTATCAAGTCACGTGGAAATCAACAAAAGAAAATACCAGTGTGCTGCCAACTTAGAATAAAGATCATCATTAAGTACAATCATTAACTTCTCCACTGCGGATGCTATCAACTTGCCATTTTTCATTAACAAAGCTGAATCATCCTAAATTATCAATTCTGCCGCCACGTTGAGCTTAACTCATTCTCTAGTAGTCCACCGTCCTAGTTCTATCTAGTGCTAATCATCATCCTATCACCTGGCTTAAGTTCAGCTCAGCGTTATCATGCAATTAACCATCACTCACCACCCGAATTCAACACCTCCTGCTTATTATTTTATCTTCATAATCCACGTCCTGCATCTTATAATTCTTCATTATGAACCTATTCCTAGCTTATATTAGTCATCGTTTAACCTTACTTGCCGTTGCCACCTCCTGCTTAATAACTTATTTCTATCTCTACATTTACATTATGGGCTAATGATTTCAGCTAAGTCATGATAGACCACCACCTGCATACACGTTATCACCTTAGCTTAATTACCACCCAGTTCGCTGTCGCCATGCTTGTATAAGTTATTAATAGCTTGTGCCACCTTGCCGCTAAGCTACAAGACGTTATAATCACCTAATTCCTAGCTTAGAAACGTTGGCATTCATTTAGATCCTCACCATGCTTCGTGGAGCCCTCAACAGCCAAACACCTCATCACCTAAGTCGCCACTTCTTTCGACATAACCACCATCAACGCCTATCATACACCATTATCATTAAAAATATTCCTAGTTAAGCAACCATTATCCACTGCCAACCTATGGTTATCGAATTAGCAATTCTTTAAGCCTAACATCTTCACCATCCACTATTAATTGCCAATTGAATTCCGCAAGCCTAGAACACAGCCACCCAAGCTACGAAATCAAATTACCTGACTTCTTATAAGCACCATCCGCACTGCCAAAACATTTAATTCATCGGTTGTCTTCAACTTCAACAAAGACAAAAAGAAATAGAATTGCTTCAGTTATACAACTAACACGTTTTCTTCTTACACGTTCTTTATTGCTTAGGTGAGGAATTTTAAACGAGCATGTAGTATTAATTATGTTTCATATATTTACTCTGTGAATTAGTTAAAGTGAGGAATTTTGATTAAACGACATGATTTATATATGAGTATGTTACACATCTTTGTTATAGAGTTGTCAACTGCACGAATCATTCATACGTTTTAGTTAAAGTTTTTCTGCCTTTAACGTGATGGAAGAAGAGAATTCTAATGTTATACCATGCATGCATGATAGTCACGTTAGAAAATAAGGCAGAATTTGATATGTATGCGCACGAGTAGTAAACCGCTAGCTCTGCTTGTTTTCTTTGTTTTTTAATAATTCCATGTTAGTAGGTTTGACTTGTAAGGTAGTGGTTTAAGTGGTTTGAGATAAGAACTTATATGTTAGTGATAAGGTTAATAGGTAGTTAGTTTGAGTTGTTTGACTAGGAGGTCAATTAAATGATATGTACTAATTGGATTTAAATTGTACGTGGATGTTACTAACATGATAACCATGTAAAGACAAAATAAGCACCTAAGTATGCTAGCTTGGAAATTAGCACTATGTCCTAGTATCTATAATATCTAAATTAGTTATGAAGGACGATCAACTTAGAGTACATTTAGAAGTTAAATAAGTTAAACAAATTAAGAAATTATTCCTAATGAGTTAACTAAATTAAGTAGGTGTTAATATTATACCTGAGCGCTCTCAAATTGTCCACTACTAACATATTATCGAAAGTTAAATTTGTCACGTAATTAGTCAATTCTACTAATTCTTAAAAGGTGACTACCTTTAATGGTAAAGTTTATATGTTCTTATATCTTAACCTTTAAGTAAATAAGCTTAATAGTGTACTCGAAGTTAACTTGAGACTGAAAGTTGTACATGGTAAAAATGCTTAGTGGTAAATAATGCCTAAGTGTTAAATGTCCTTATTTTAAAAGCTGTTATACACATAAGTAATTATCAGATGTAAGGGTTTTCACGCTTTCGTGCATATTTTGTGAAATTTGATTATTGTTTCAAACTTTTAGATTTGATATATATTGTGTTATAATGCCTATAATTGCTTGATATCTCGTTTATCGCTACTAATCTGTATTGTTGTGCTATCGCTCGTTTATTGCTTGTATCTCGTATTGCATTGCATAGTGTCAGGTGCGTGAGTGATGGGCCTCTCTGGGTAGTCTTGGACTGCCAGGGTTGGTTGCTCTAGCTCCGTGTCCTATTCCCATTCTCGCTAGGGATGCCGCCCTGGGAGATTTGGGTCGTAGATGTGTCGGGGTACCTCCGGAGTACATCCAGTGGATGTTATAAGATGGTTGCGCGCTTATTGTCATCGCTGTCAACATCAAGCTCGAGATTGATGTAATGCTCGTGGAATCGAATCGCATGGTACATTGCTCGTATGAGTGAACCATAGCCTTCAAAGTGTGGTACAGCTTTGAATGATTGTGTTAATGCTTTCTTCAAGTGCTTATTGTATTGTTGTTTATATTGATAATTGATCGTATTGAATATATGGTTTAATTGTCTTATTTGCATTGCACAATCTTCTTTCTCTCCACCTCGATATCTGTCTCGCCCTCACTGAGTATACATATTGTGTATACTCACTCCTCACTACCACATTTCAGGAAATACCATGTTAGCTGGAAAGTTCGTGATTATGTGAAAGATCGTGCTTGAAGAGAGGTCTTGTGTGTTATGTGGCTGAGTTGTAGGAAGATACAAAGATGTATGTTTTCATGTATTGTTTGTATTTAGTGTTAAAAGTTATGTAATTAACTTAACTGGGTTTATTAGAATGGTATGATAGTCTATTTTATGCGATAAGTTAGTATAGTTTAATTGCCAAGCATAAATGTACTTGTCAAAGATGAGAAGACATAGGTTAGCATTTAAATTGGAAATGTATAATTATGTGTGTACGCTTGTTGAGAACCAAGGCTCGGATGGCCTTGAGGTGTTTGTGTGGTTGGACACAGTGCTGGTCCACTTATATGCTATTACAGGTTTTACATTTTGCCTATAAACAAGGGAGACTCCGTCCGTCTTTCTCTAAAATTTTTGCCTGGGTTTGGAATTGGGTTGTGATTAGATTGATTGATAGAACTCCCGGTCTCGAGAGGGATCGGGGTGTTACACTCCACCCTCAAAAGGGATACCTAAAATGGCCCCTAACATAAACCTAACCTAAGCCCGCGCCGGACCGAGTTAGCGTATACTCTTAGCCATAAACACTTTCCAGCTTGAAGCGGTAGATCCAACGTCTTCTATGAGTCCCAAGGTGAAGTTGTTGTTCCAGATGTTCAAAGAGCTCCAAGACAGGGTGAGTCGCCTTTCTGCAAATCAGCCGGCTCCACCACAACACCGACCCCAGGTTTAGTTAGCCGACTCGGGGTATGGAGGAACTGTTCCAGAGCAAGCGCGAGGGGCTCAGAACGAAGCTGACAACTGGGGATCCTCAAGGCTTGTTAATCATCCCTAGATGACGAAGGGGAAGAGAGTAGTCTATGCTGAGCCCGAACCAACTAAGACTGCGGCAGCGATTGTTAAAGTCATCTATCAGCTCGGGGTTAGTCCATTGACCCCGGACATTTTGGCCATTTCAATACCTGCGGGTAATCGCATGCTTAACCTAGCCATGTACAACGGAGAGGGAGATCTGACCATCCACCTTTGGAACTTTGACCATCACATGACTCTTCATGACATGATCAATGCAGTGAAGTGTAAGGCATTCCCGACCACATTAGTGGGGAATGCGCTGACTTGGTATCAAGAGTTCCCGTCGAGATCGATTGACACATTCACCAAGATGGTAGAGGTATTCTTGGCTTGGTTCACAAGGAGTCGATGCCCGACGCGATATACTTCTTCACTATTGACAGTTCGACAGCAAAAAAAGGAGACCCTGAGGTCATACACAACACGGTTCAACGAGGAGTCTCTTAAGATTCCTTACTTCGAGGATTCCATGGTGTTGATAGCTTACCAAAGTGGGCTTAGTCGGGAGCTCTCATATTATCATTGGCTATCAACCTGGTGGATACCATTGCCAGTCTGATGGTTAGAGCTCAGGCATATATCTATGCTAAAGAGATCCACCAGGAAAATAGAGATAATGATAAGGAGAATGAGTCAGCAAAGAAGGAAGAGTCCTCTACACCGAAGAGTCAGCCTGCGAATAAAGCCCAAGGTGACAAAGGAAAGCATCAGCAGTAGTAGCGGATGCAAGAGTTGAGGTTTACAGTGTTTACAACCCTCAATGCTCCAAGGGAACATATCTTGATGGAGGTGTAAACCTAGCACAACATACCTCCTCCACCTGGGATGGGTGTTCGGCTTGAGAGGAGGTTAAAGAACAAGTTCTGCTAGTACAAAGATTTTGGGCATAATACTGAGGATTATAAGAAGCTGAAGTAGGAGATAGAGGCCTTGATTGGCCCGAGGCCATTTGAGAAGATACATTGTGAGTCAGCCGCCTTGGAATCTAGATTAGAAGAGAGAGATAGTGTCCCCCGAGGTGAGCTATGGGTGGTGTTTACCAAGTTGTGATTGAGACTATTGCGGGAGGCCATGCTTCTGGTGAAGAGACCTCAGCAGGTCGAAAAGGATATGTCGGGGCTGGGCATGAGCAAGAGCCTGTGGCAGGAGTAACCTAAGGCCTAGAGAGGATAATCCTTTCCTCAGACAACTTAGAGGGGGTACTGTTCCCACATGATGACCCTTTGATGATCAGTGCGACCATCTCCAACCACATAGTCAAGAAGATAATGGTGGATATAGGGAGCTTGGCAGATGTGATCTTCCTAAAGGATTTCGAGTAGTTGGGGCTAGACCGGAGTCGACTGAGGCCGTTGAGAGGAACTATGGTGGGGTTAACTGGGCATAAATACAAGATTGAGGGGATAATTAATCTCCCACTAACTTTGGAGGCGAGAGACAAGCGTGCCACCATACAGGCTAACTTTATTGTGATGGACTGCAACTCTGTCTAAAATGGGATCTTGGGCTAAGTGGCCCTGAACTAGTTCAGAGCGGTTCCTTCTACCTTCTACTAGATGATAAAGTTTTCAACCACCATGGGTATTGCAGAGCTCAGAGGTGCACAACGTTCAACTCGATAGTGTTATGAAACTTCCCTACGCCCGAAGTACTAGGTGAATTGGAACCCAGAACTGCCCAAGGAGAAGAGGGGTGCCAAATGAGAAAACCCTGCCGAGGATTTGAAAGAGATTCAACTATCCAACGAGAGCAAAAAAGTTAAGATTGGGAGTGAGCTTCCCGACCACCTTAAGAAAGGTATAAGCCAATTCTTTTTGCAAAATGAAAGTATATTTGCTTGGTTTGCTACTGGTATAACAAGTATCGACCCAAGTATAATTGAGCATCATTTGAATGTTGAGCCCAATTACCAACCGGTACAATAGAGGCACATACATTTTTATAATAATAAGCAGAATGTTATTTCTGAGGAAGTGGATAAGTTGATCGCCGTGGGCCATATCTGATAAATTGTGTATTCGACTTGGTTGTCAAATATGGTTTTGGTTCCAAAGACCCCATGCAAGTGGAGATTCTGTATTGACTTCACCGACCTGAATAAGACATGCCCTAAGGATTCTTTTCCTTTGCCTCGGATCGACCAGATAGTCGATACCACCTTGGGGTGTGAGCTGCTCACCTTTATGTATGTTTTCAAAGGTTACAACCAAATCAAGATGACTCCCGGGGACCGAGAGAAGACTGCTTTTATCACTCACAAAGGGATTTACTATTACAAGGTCATGCCATTTGGCCTTAAGAATGCAAGGGCCACTTACTAGTGGATGGTGAACAAAGTCTTCAAGTTCCAAATCGGACGCAGTATGGAGATCTATGTTGATTGCATATTGGTCAATAGTAAGAAGGCTGAGGATCACATTGCCAACCTGGGAGGAACCTTTGCTACCATGGAGAAGTTTGGGATCAAGTTGAATCTAGAGAAGTGCTTTTGGAGTTAAGGCTGAAAAGTTCTTGGGTTTCGTGGTCACAACTCGGGGAATTGAGTCAAACCTGGAAAAGATTCAGGCTATATTGGATTTGACACCGCTGAGTTGCATGAATGACAAGCAAGAGCTAACAGGCAGAATGGTTGCCTTGAGCCGGTTCATGTCTAGGTCAGCGAATAAGTGTGCGCCTCTCTTCAAAGTCCTTGAAAATCCTAGAAACTTTGAGTAAATGGTGGAATGTGAGAAGGCGTTTGACGATCTGAAAAAGTATTTATCTTCGTCACCTCTACTTTCTCGACTCGAGGAGGAGGAAAAGATAGTACTATATTTGGCGTGCTTAGGTACAACAGTGGCAACTGCGATATTCCAGGAAGAAGGCAAGGATCAAAAACTCGTCTAGTATGTTAGTAAAACCCTCAAGGGTGCCGAGACGAGGTACTTCTCCTTAGAGAAGATTGCTTTGGATCTGGTCACGGCGTCCATAAAATTGAGGCCCTATTTTGATGTACATTCTGTCAAGGTAATGACTGATGCGCTACTCAAGTCCATTTTGTACAAGTCAGAAGCCTTAAGCAGACTTCTCAAATGGGCAGTAGAGCTTAGTCAATTCGACATATCGTATCAGTCAAGGATAACGGTAGGACTGAAGATAGCGGCTTAACTTAGGGCACAGACTGTAGAGATGTGCACCGATTCCTAGCTGATCGTTAATCAAGTGTCAGGATAATTTGAGGATAGGGATGTTGTGATGTTTGCTTACCTTGGCAAGGTTAAGGATTTGGTCTCAGGATTTCAAAGATTTTCGGTGCAGCAGATCCCAAGAAAAGAGAATGTTAAAGTTGATGCTTTGTCCAAGTTCGCAACTAGAGAGAACCATCCCGTGCTGGTCTATGTAGAGGAGATCACTGAGCCAAGTGTTCAGATTGGTGGGAAAACAATTGCGAAGTTGAATGTGCGTCTGGATTGGACTAGGCTGATCCTGGACTTTCTCGAGAGGGTATAGTCCCGGATGATGAAAAGGCATCTTAAAAGATTGAGAGGCAGGCTTCTCGGTTTGTCATCGTGGCCGGGTAGTTATATAAGAGGGCTTATACTTGGCCTCTTTTGAAGTGTGTAGAGCACGAGGAGAGAAACTACATACTAAAAGAAATTCATGAAAGCATAAGTAGGAACCACCTCAGAGGCAAAGCTTTGGCTCGAAAAGTCCTAAGGCAGGGTTACTTCTAGCCAACCCTAGAGTAGGATGCCAAGGAATTTGTAAAGTAGTATGATATTTTCTAGCGATTTGCCAATGTTCAGAGAAAACCCAAAGTGGACTTGACTGTAATGCGGCGCTCGTGGCCATTTTATTAGTGGGGTTTGGATACTATTGGGTCATTTCCAAATAGTGTGGGTCAAAAGAAGCATGCCTTCGTGGCTGTTGATTATTTCACCAAGTGGCCTAAGGCCGAGGCTGTAACGAGAATCACCAACAAGTTAGGTTGGAACTTCGTGTCGAGGTTCATCATCTGTCGATGTGGTGTGCCCAAAGTAATGGTGACCAACCATGGCAAATAGTTTGATAGTGTATACTTCTGAGGAAAATGAGCTGAGATCGGGATTGATCTTAGATTCTCATCTATTGCTCATCCTCAATGTAATGACCAAGTCAAAGTAACTAATAGATCTATTTTGCTGGGCTTGAAAACCAAGCTAGGAGAGGCAAAGGGACAATAAACAGTAATACTCCCCGAGGTCCTGGGGGCCTATCGTACCACACTCAACTCAAAGATAGGAGAGTCACCCTTCCATTTGTCTTTTGCATGGAAGCAGTTCTGCCAGTAGAGATCGGGTCTCCCACCAGTAGGACCTTCCTCCATGTCGAAGAAATAAACGGAACCCGGATCTGAGAAGAGTTGGACTTGGCTGAAGAGTTGCGGGCTAAGGCTCAGGTCCGAATGCTAGCTAGCAAGTCAGCCATGGAGAGAATCTTCACAAAGCAGGTCATGCCCAAGTCAATCAAGAAAGGATCTGGTCTTGAGAAGAGCCATCTTTCAACCAACCTCAAGTGGCAAGCTTTCCCCGTTCTGGGAGGGTCCGTACCAAGTAGTGAAGGAACTCTGACCCGGGACCTTCTATCTTGTTGATAAATATGGAAGGCAGTTGAGAAATGATTAGAATGCTGAGCATTTAAAACGCTATTTTGTATAATTTCCGAGTTGCAGAGATATATTTTTGTGCTTTGAACAAAATGTACTAAATCTTTTTTTGAATGCCAAGTCAAAAAAAAAGTATACTTGTGAATTTTGTACATCTTTGTGAGGTTAGTATATTTTATTACTCTAAAGCTATAACAAGGTCGCGATTGTTAACGCACTTATTACTTGATAAAGACTAACAGATAAGAATGCAAAATGTCATATTTTACTCTCTTAATGTTTAATCTTTTACACCTATTTAATGCCTAAACACACTCATTATTATTATATTTTTTTTTGATTTAGGATGCAAATGGAGGCGTTAAGTGCAAAACGAAGTTAAATCACGCAATTCTGGACAACTCCGACACTGTTACATTTTTTGGGCATAACTCTCTCATTCGAACTCCGATTGAGGCGATTTAAGATGTTATGGAAAGCCAATAAGAAGATCTACAACTTTCATGTTTTGATTTTTGGAAAAATAAAGGCTGCATCAAAGTCAAAATTGGACGTGAAGTTGCTGCACCAATGCTATTTAATGTTCTGGAATATTCTTTATCTAGAAGCTTCTAGTTGATGGTAGAAGGGGTAGTACATAAAAATTTCAGCTATTTTGGCTATCCTAATTGTATTAGGACTTTTCTAGTTGTTTTAAGATTTCCTAGTTATATTAGGGGTCTACTTTACCTTTAATATTTTCTTATTCTATTTAGATTAGGATTCCATTATCTTAGGGGATTTTACAGGCTTCACAAACTATAAATAACGGGAGAAATCATAAGATTTGGACCTCATCTCTTTCTCTCCTCTTAGTTTTTGAGTTTTCTTCATGGCTCTGCATGACTAAACTTTTATTCTTGGTTGAAGGAAATTGAAGCCTCGGAATCAAGAAAACTGTGAGATCTAATTAGTTTTCATTGTTCAATTTATGCTTTAAGTATTGAATGTTCTTCTGATTTATTTATATGATTCTTTTGTTTAATTGCTAGGGAGGTCTACTAGTTTATTATTCGTTATAATCTACTGCTAAGTTAGATATCAAATCCGTAATTATTTGATCCCTCTAATTTGTGAAGCAACTAAGATTTAATAATTTGCTGCGTCAGAGTTTATTAGATTTTAGGAAAAATGTTAAACTAAATTAAATGCAACCGCGTGTGCTTGTGTTGTTGAGCTTCATCGATCCCTATAATTCGTAAAGCTGCTACTAGATTAAACCTTTAGTGCGTGTCTGAGGTTGTTTAGTGGTTAGGGTTAATTAGGTCGCATGTATTCTAATTAACTACGACTAAGGAGAGATAGGAAAATAATTCCAACGGTGAATATTTAAAGTTTGGATTGAGATATACTTGCATCACTGATCAGTTACAAGATTCCGATGGTAGATGTTGACTTAGATTAAGGTTCGTTTTCTTGATTAAATTTGATATTTTTAATTTCAATAATTTTTCATAAGTTTTCAGTATACTCAAACGCCCCCCAACCTTGTTTACGTAATATAAAATTAGACTAGATACTCTCTGTGGGAACGATCTTTAATCGCATTATTACATATATTTTTCGGAGTGCAGGTTTTATTTTTGGTTGCCTACGACAGCACACCAAATTTTGGCACCGTTGACGGGGAGTTATTCTTGTTTATTTTTGTATTTTTTGTGGTTTTTATTTCGTTCTTGATATCTGTGTAAAAAAATATTTTTTTATCGTTACAATTTCAGCAGTTTTTAAAATTTTGGTAGAATTAGGTCTCGAAAATTTACTTTTCCAAAAAGAAACAGTGTTCTGAGCAAGACTCGTAGTCCTTAGGACTTACGAGCCCCACACTTTCGAGGCAAAATTCCATAATTTACTAGGGTTTTTAGGCATTTTTTATTTTTCTTATTACTCTAGATTTCTTTTTCCTGATTTATTTCTTGTGGTTTATTAGCGTTTTATTGATTTTATGATTGTCACTCGATCTACTAGTCAAGGTGATATGCAATACAATCCAGAAATAGAAAAAACTGCGCGCAGGTTAAGGAAGGAAGCTCGGAGAAATTGTGAAAAGAACGAACTAGTTGTTGATTCCCTATTTGCTAACAATTTTGATTCAGAATAGCAGGAAGTCATGGCTGGAAGTCAAACTTTAAAAGAGCTTATTGCTCCTGATTTGAATCAACAACCCTTATGAATAATGTTGCCTACTTTAGATGCTAATGTTACTTTTGAATTAAAATCTGGCCTAATACATCTCTTGCCTACTTTTCATGGCCTTGCAGGTGAAGATCCTCACAAGCATCTAATGAATCTTCATGTGGTATGCACGAATATGAAACCTATGGAGGTGACAGATAAACAAATTAAATTAAGAGCCTTTCCTTTTTTTAAAAGGATTCAGCTAAGGATTGACTCTATTATCTACCCTCCGAAAGTATTACCACATAGAATGAGATGAATAGGTTGTTTTTGGAGAAGTACTTCTCAGCTTCAAGGGTAGCCAATATTCAAAAATAAATTTGTGGTATAAGGAAACATAGTGGGGAATCCCTACATAAATATTAGGAACGTTTCAAAAGACTATGTGCGAGCTGCCCCCATCATCAGATTAGTGAGCAACTACTTATCCAGTATTTCTATGAGGGCCTTCTACCCATTGATAGAAGCATGATTGATGTTGCGAGTAGAGGAGCTTTGGTGGATAAAACTCTAGAGGCCGCGAAGAATTTGATTGCAAATATGTCGGCCAATTCTCAACAGTTTGGCACAAGGCTCGAAGCTCCATCTAAGCATGTTAATGAGGTAAATGTTTCTTCCCTTGAAGAACAGATTGCGAGTCTAACTTCTCTTATTCGTCAAATGGCTGTAGGTAATATGCAATCGGCAAAGGCTTATGGGATTTGTTCGGTAGTGGGGCATCTAACCAATATATGTCCAACTCTTCAAGAGGAGCTCGTAGAGCAAGTGAATGCGGCGGGTGGTTTTCCTGGACAACCATAAAGGAAGTATGATCCCTTTTCGAACACGTATAATCCAGGATGGAGGGATCAACCCAACTAAGCTATGGGAATCCACGAGCAAATCACCCTGTGACTCAGAATCGCCCAAGTTATCAGCAATATAAGCAGTCATATCAACAATCAAGCCAAACTTCTAATTCAGGTATGTCTTTGGAAGATATTGTTAAGTCTCTTACCACTAATACTTTGCAATTTCAACAGGAGATGAAACAATTTCAACAAAAGGCGAGAGCCAGTATCCAAAGTTTGGACAAGCAGGTGGGGCAGATGGCACTACAATTAGTCGGCTAGAAGCATAGAGTTCGGGGAAATTACCCTCTCAAACAGAAATAAATCCAAGAAAAAATGTAAGTGCAATCGTTTTGAGAAGTGGTAAAGGGCTGGAGATTCCAGGAAAGGCAGATCCTGTATCATCAGAGCAAGAAAAGGAGAAAACTATCATTGCAGACAAGAACGTGCCCATTGACGATGAGGTACCTAAGCGTAAGTTTCCACCTCTTTCTGATTATAAACCAGTACATCCTTTTCCTTAAGCTTTAACAGAATCTCAAAAAGATGAGCAAAATATAGATTTTTATGAGACTTTTCGTAGATGCGAGATAAATATTCCTCTTTTAGATGTTATTAAACAAGTACCTCGTTATGCTAAATTCCTAAAAGAACTGTGCACAATTAAGAAGCAGAAACTTAAAGGATGTGAGAATGTGAGAGTAGGGGATAATGTTTCTGCAGTTATTCAAGAAAAACTCCCTGCAAAGTGCACAGATCCAAGTATGTTTTCTATCCCCCGTACGATAGGTAACACTAGATTTGAGAAAGCCATGTTAGATTTAGGAGCTTCTATTAATGTCATGTCATATTCTAAATATGCTTCTTTGAAACTTGGACCTTTGAATGAAACTAGTATGGTGATTCAATTGGTTGATAGATCTAATGCCTATCCTAAGGGTATAGTTGAGGATGTTCTTGTGCAAGTTAATAATTTGGTTTTTCCTGCTAATTTCTATGTGCTTGATATGGAGAGTGGTGATCAAAATACGCCTATTTTGTTAGGAAGACCATTTTTTAAAAGTCCAAGACTAAGATAGATGTTTATAGTGGCACACTTACCATGGAATTTTATGGTGAAATTATTAAGTTTAATATTTATGATGCCATGAAATATCAAAGTGATGATAATCATGTTTATTCTATTGCTGTGGTTGATTCTTTAGCACAGGAAATAAAAACACTTGACGAAAAAAGTGGATTGGAAATTCTCATCAGTAACCATCTTGACAAAAGGAATGGGGTGTTAGCCTTCAGTACTGATTTGCAAGACACTGTTGTAGCATTGAATGTTTTTCCGCAGGAACCTATTCCAGATTTAAAGCCTTTCCAATAGGAGAATGTGGAAGAATTGGACTTTGATAATCCTAATTGAAGAAGGAAGCATTGAGTCGAGCTAACGACAGTAAACAAAGGCCCTGCTTGGGAGGCAACCCAAGGGTAATTTGTCTTACTGGCTGACGTTAAATGGATCTAGGTATTTTAATTTTTTAAGAATTAGTTAGTTTGACATTTTTATTGTTTCACAGAGTCGGCTTCAGTGCCTCTCAGAGTTCGGAGCCTTTGTATGGGGATATAAATAGGGTCGGCCAACCAAAAAAAATAGAAAAATGAAAAAATGAAAAACAATAAAATAAAGTACTTTATTATTGTTGTTTCCTATTATTTTTCTTTTTCTTGTTTTCTTGGGCTTCACTGAATAGTTGCAGATTTCAAGCATTACTTTTCTTCTCCTTAACAAGTGCTTTAGTTATGTCCTCCTACAGACCCTATTTCTCTTACTTCACTTGCTTTCATGTTTCTACTTATCTTTGCATAAATTTGAAAGTTTAATTTTACTCATTGAGGACAATGAAAGTTTTAAGTGTGGGAGAGGGGATTTAGGTTGTGTTTTGATTTTATTAAAAAGAAAAAAAAGAAAGTTTTCAATGGTTTTTTTTTAGCATGGCATGAGAAAGGTGCAATTAAGCTTGAAAGATTCAGAACATGATTGAATAAGTACTCTTTCCACTTAAAACTAATTAGTTTAGTTATTCTTCTTGAGCATGGTAGTGACTGAATTACGTAGAAAAAAGATGGTGAGATTTTGAGCCTTTAGACTGACACATCCGTAATCAGTCTCATTTTTTTTCACGAGAGATATTCTTCTATGGATTTGTTTCTCTAGAACTTGTCTTGATTCTCTTCGAGGTCACATTGACACATGCATGCATGAACATGATTGAGGCCTTCTTTGATTTAGCTACATAAGCCAAATAGCCTATCTTGTAATTAATATTTCCCTTTGTTAAACCTCTTTGAGCTTTATTGACCTTGTTTATTGTGAACCTATGTTATAAGCTTTAAACCCGAAAAATAATGTCTTTACCCAAGCCTTAGGACTAGTGGAGCATTGTTCAACGTTACGATATGTATGGGTGTGCAAAAAATAAGTGTGGGGGTATATGGATTTGTGGTATAGCTATGACTGGTGAAATAGAACATGTTTTCATTCTCAATTTGTGAGTTCCATTGTGATATAATTTTGTTGAAAAAAATAAAAAGAAAAAAAGGAAGGAAAAAAATAAAAACAAACAAAAAACAATAAAAAAAAGAGAGGAAAATAAAGACAAAGGAAGAAAGGAAGTGATGGAGGAAATTTCTTTTAAACTGTCCATGTTCAAATTCTTCCTAAAAATTCCAAGGAAGGAGTTCTGTTTATACATGATATATACAAAGGTGGAAGCTGTTGAATGGAGTGATTGGTTTTGACATGTCTTATATATTCGAGCTTGAGTTGATTTCTTTTTGCTTCGCTAGTTTCGATGGCTTTTGGGCTACATTCCAAATATTTCCCACCTTGGTCCTTAAGCCCCATTACAACCCTTGAAAAGTTCTTATGATTCGTGTTATGCATGTGGTCTTAGTGGTGGAGAATGAGACGATATGCAAGCCTATGATAGATCATTTTCATTGGAATGAATTTGAGCGAAACACATACCCTTCAAACGCATGACAGTCGAGCGTTTATCTCTGTGAAGGTCTACATATTCCGTTATTCCATCTTTGAGTGAGAATGCTTACTAAGTAATTATAAGTTGGTTAAGAATGTTTGTTCATAATATGTTATGAGTTTTGAAGAGCTTGGTTGTTCTTTGTTGATGGTGTTACAACTTTGCTATTTTTGTAAATTTGAGTTTTGCCTGAGGACGAGCAAAGATTAAGTGTGGAGAAATTTGATAAGAATGCAAAATGTCCTATTTTTCTCCCTTAATGTTTAATCTTTTACACCTATTTGATGTCTAAACATACTCATTATTTTTGTATTTTGATTTAGGATGCAAATGGAGGCGTTAAGTGCAAAACGAAGTTAAATCGTGCAATTCTGGACAACTCCGATACTATTACGTTTTTTGGGCATAACGCTCTTATTCAAACTTCGATTGAGGCGATTCAAGATGTTCTGGAAAGCCAAGAAGAATATCTACAACTTTCATGTTTTTGAGTTTTGAGAAATAAAGTCAAAATTGGACGTGAAGTTACTGCACCAATGCTGTTTAATGTTCTGGAATGTTCTTTATCTAGAAGTTTCTAGTTGATGGTAGAAGAGGTGGTGCACGAAAATTCCAGCTATTTTAGCTATCCTAATTGTATTAGGACTTTTCTAGTTGTTTTAAGATTTCCTAGTTATATTGGGAGTTTACTTTACCTTTAATATTTTCTTATTCTATTTAGATTAGGATTCCATTATCTTAGAAGATTTTGTAGGTTTCACAAACTATAAATAAGGGAAGAAATCATAAGATTTGGACCTCCTATCTTTCTCTCCACTTAGTTTTTGAGTTTTCTTCATGGCGCTGCGTGGCTAAACTTTTATTCTTGGTCGAAGGAAATTGAAGCCACGAAATCAAGAAAACTGTGAGATCTAATTAGTTTTCATTGTTCAATTTATGCTTTACATATTGAATGTTCTTCTGATTTATTTATATGATTCTTTCGTTTAATTGCTAGGGTGGCCAACTAGTTTATTATTCATTATAATCTATTGCTAAGTTAGATATCAAATCCGTAATTGTTTGATCCCTCTAATTTATGAAGCAACTAAGGTTTAATAATTTGTTGCGTCAGAGATTATTAGATTTTAGGAAGAACGTTCAACTAACTAAATGCAACCGTGTGCGCTTGTGTTGTTTAGCTTCATCGATCCTTCCAATTCTTAAGGCTGCTACTAGATTAAACTTTTAGCGCGTGTATGAGGTTGTTTAGTGGTTAAGGTTAATTAGGTCGCATGTATTCTAATTAACTAAGACTAAGGAAAGATAGAAAAATAATTCCAAAGGTGAATATTTAAAGTTTGGATTGATATATACTTGCATCAATGATCAGTTATAAGATTCTGATGGTGGATGTTGACTTAGACCAAGGTTCGTCTTCTTGATTAAATTTGATATTTTTAATTTTAGTAATTTTTCATAAATTTTTGGTATACTCAAACCCCCCCAACCTTGTTTACGTAACATAAAATTAGACTAGATACTCTCTTTGGAGCGATCCTTACTCGCACTACTACATATATTTTTCGGAGTACATGTTTTATTTTTGGTTGCCTACGACAACACACCACTAACTCAGCTGATTAGCTAAATACGTGCGAGTCACACTAATGGTCTGAGGCAAAATGAGGTCGTGGGTAAACACACTCATAAGCTTAGACTACTGAGGCCAATTCGAGCCTAAAACTAATAGAAGACGTTATGAGAAAGCACTCAATAAACGCTTAGCTCGGAAGCAATATCAATATAAGGTTGTGATCTCACTTATTTATTGATGATTATCAAAGGTCCAACTCGGTTCGGGCATCAATTTGGTTTGATTAAGCTTTAAGGCTAAAACTCATTTTAAGGTTTAAATTGAGTTTGCCTTTAAAATCAAGTGGATTCACTTAAGAGATAACCTAGAGGCTCGACCTAAGGGCATAAGTAAGTTGCCAACCCAATTTACTTTGGAAGATTGAATAAATAGACATTAGTGCTCGGCTCGAGGGATATGTTGTATTCAAATAAACAAAGTAAAAACAAAGGGCAAAAAGTGACTATAGATTGGTTCATTGAATTCAAAAATAGTACATGGGTGGCCAGCTCGGGCCGAAGTACATTATAAAAAAAACCAAACAAAAACCCTAAGCCTTGAGAAGGGTTGTCGAGCTCGAGGCAACAACAACATTGGTAGTGGATTCCGTGACAAATGTGCCTTCCTCTTCGTTTTTAGCTAAGTGTTTGCGTGCTCAGTCCTGACGTATTGATAGCGGCATTCTAGCTCGGTGAAGAAGCTCTGTATCTTCTCAAATAGGGCTAGTACCACAAAGAGATACGATTCAGCCTGTTAAGACAAAAAAAGGAAAGACAATTAAATATGGCTGCACTCGAGCTAAAAATGAATAACGGGAGAGTCAGAGACTTACAGTGGTAGTAGTGGTTTACATCTCATCGACAACTTGGTTGTCAGGCCACTTGCTAAGACGAGGATCAAGTGGAATTGGGTGGTCGCTGCGACCACCTGGCTCAGGGCCTAGACCTTTTCTTTTAGGGGAAAGGCCCTCTCAACTCAGGCCCCCGTTGGCTCATTAATAGAGACTTCTTGAGAAGATCTCTTCTTGGTTGGAGAGGAGGCCTTCTTGGACCTATGCTCTGACGTCGCCTCCCGGGAAGGATCAACACTCCCCTTCACCTGATCATTGACTACAGGTCTATTTCTCGACCTTTGTGATGTTTGGGAAGTACTGGTTCCCTTGCCCAGCTCCTTGGGCGCTAAAGGATCCTAGCCTTGGCTTGAGCCTACGAGTTTATTCATAGAATAAATTCTGGCAGCTCTGCTCATCTCTGCATATATAAGGAAAAAAAGTTTAGAATGACGATAATAGTTGCAAAACAAAGTAAAAAGGGTTTGAGAGTGTGGAGAAGTTGGGTTTGGATTCTCAAGGCAAAGACTGACCCTTCTACTCTTCTAGAGGCCCATCCTCAAGAGACCTGGGTATGGTTTGTTTGACCTAGGCAGTTCCAACCCAAATAACTTAGACTTCCATATCCTTTCCCAGTCCAAGTGCTAGTCAGCGTTCATCAGATTCTCTGGCTCAAGAAGTATTTTGAGGTTAGTTGTCTCATGCTTGGAGAGCTTGAGGTCCTTGTTGACCTTCTTAAGGAGGTTGTAGATCCAAGCTCGTAGAACCCCCAGTTGGTGCTCGACCTAATAAAGTAGTACTTGTTGTGCCAACCCTTGTTGGAGGATTTCTACTCCATGATGTGCTTACTCTGAGTGCAAAAGTGGAACCACCCTCCTCCATTCAGATTCAGTTTGCATACGAAATACCTTCTAAATAAAGTCAAGGTTAGGACTATTCCCTTCTTCTCTGCATACATGGAGAAAGCCACCATCATGGCCCAACTATTAGGTGCCACTTGTCCCGGGCTGAGCTGATAATAGTTAAGAATGTCCACGAGGTAGCCGGGCAGGGATAGCCTAATGACCTGGAAGACAAGGTCGTATATGGTGTATTCATCGAGACCCAGATGGCAAGTAGGATATTTTCGACTTGGAAGCTTGATTCTGAAGTCCTCAGGGATGGCCCATTCACTCATCCTTTTGTTTGCCTCGGTCACTGTTGATTTGTAGTCCTTTTGGTAATAAGAAAAAAATTATTTCCCCCGATTTGAAGAGGCAGGAGCCTCATCGCTTGTTCCGGTTCTTGAGCTTGGAGGAAGTTCCATGGCCAGCGGCTCAACGTCTATGATGTTCTGGGTTGAGGTCAGCTGTGGAGCTGAGAAAAGATTTAGTATTTTCCCAGCTGGGATTTCGAGCCCCTCTAATTTGTTCAAAGGATATCCTCTACTGTCCTCAATCTCCTCAACATCGGAGAAACCTCTCACTTGATCTACCTCGGCCTCGTCAGGGTTCTGTTTGACTTCAATGATCTCGCATTCATTGTAGCTCACTTCTCCCAAGCTCTCTTCCCGTGAAAGCGAGGTTCCCGAAGTCGAGGGACTCTCTTCATTACCACTATATTATCGAGCTGAATGTGCTTGTGAATCCTCGGACTCTGACCTCTCTATTTATGGGGATAAGGGAAAAAATAAAAACTTATAAAAATGAGAAGGGGTTCGGAACGTGCTTAGTTGTCAAGCTAAGAAATTCCGAACTGAAGAGTTTTGGTTAAGTGCTCCGAGTTGGAAATCCCAACTTGAATGGTAATGCTAGAGAGGATTCAGTGGCATTGATTTGTAAATGAGTGAAAGATAAATCTTAGAGTGGCGCAAGCCTATTTATAGTTACAGAACAGCTACCTCGGGAAGGCCAACTATCATGCCTTGTCTAATGGACATGTTGCATACTGGCATCCAGATCAAGGGTAAGATGACATGGTAGTTACTAGTTAAAATTTGGAGGTCTTGGAGGCTCAGGCTCGTATGCCAACATTCTAGAACCCCTACGGTGCTCTAGACTTGGGGGGGAGGGGAATGATATGGGTGTAAATCCAAGCCAAAGCGATCCTTCCCGACTTGAGGTTGGGCGACCCGACCCGAATCCGACCTACACTATTTCCCCAGCCTGGCAGTCATATCAAATATGACATAAAGGCATTACCCCTATTACCCATTGGATAATAGCTTTATCCACTGTCCAATGAGCTCGGGTAGGCTCGAACAGTGCTGGGCAGCATTAAGCATTAATTGCTGCCCGTAATCAATGTTAGTATAAATAGTCTACTCATCAACCATTACCAGGTAACTGGTGCATATTAATTGTTCTCAACTACCTACCATTTAGTTCGGACATACTAATCATTCTTGCACCTAAGGGAAAACACGGGCCTCCACCCCCGCGGTTCCTTCCTTTCTTTTGTAGGTTAGGTAGCTTGAGGTCAAATTACTGAGCTCGGGCGGATCAGAACTTTCCACCCACGTCAAGTACCAAGGAATTTTGCTTTGAACTTGGAAATGATTGTCAATTTGTTGGCTTCCATGGGACTGCAGAAAGTGTTATTACTTCTATTGGAGTTTACATCAAGCCAATCACTACCTTAAACCTTGTTAAGGTAGAAGATGAAGAATCTTCAAGGAAAAGTAGAGGGAAAGGTTAAACCTCTCTGTTAAACCTCTCTTTTATGCGCGCTTATAGGACCTATATCGAGGTTCAAAACGTGTAATTTTTTTTAAAGCAACGCCCTCAAGGTGTCTCGTCTCTCTGGGTTGTTAATGTTTCTTTCGGTTGAGCATTTAAGTTTTAACTCATGTCTTTAAAATCTAGAGTGGCTTTTGAGTGAACTGTTCACCTGTGATGTTAGAGTTTAAAAAGTATTTGAATTTTACTATGTTGGTAATTTCCAACTTATGTCTTTCTTCCGGCTTATTCAGTTAGTCCACACCCCACCCCCACAACCCCCACCCGTTCCTTCATCAACCCACACATACCCCACCCACTTTAATGATCCTACATCACAATTTCACCCTTATAAGTGGTGGTTTTTAAGTGCAAGGAGTTCATCCTTCTAATAAACTTGTGTTTTGGGTTGGGTTCTCCCCTTGGGTTGAGTAATTACAATAGACTTTTCATTGAGTGGACTCTACAGAGAGGAGACTATAAGCTTGATTAAGATGTGGTAAGCTGAATACTGATAGTCGAGTACATCTGTCAAGAGGAAAAGGTTAACGTTGGGCCACTGTCGATAGGTTAGCCCGACGTGAACATCGATTCTTAAGAGGGTAGAATGTAATGATCCTACATTAGAATCCCACCCTTACAAAGTAGTGGTTTTTAAATCCAAGGGGTTCTTCCTTCTAATATACTAATATTTTGGGTTGGTTACTTCTCTTAAACTTGAATTGTTACACCCATCCCATCCCACCCCACCCCACCCCACCCCACCTCCTATCACACCTATAATATATGTTTTTGTAATATAACATTCAAACAATATACAAATACTTTTATTTTTGAGACAAAATATTGCCCCACAAATATTTTTCACTATCAAGTTATTTATTGGCAAACAAATGGAGCCTATACGTTAAACGAAATTATTGATATTTTAGAGTGCCAGTTGAAGAGGAGCCTATATGTTAAATGAATTTCCTCAATCCGCGTGGACTTTAATTGCTTTAATGATCAAGAAGTAACAAAGTAACCTTTGAACGAAAGAGTATCTTAATTGTTGAGTACCGATAACCAACCCATGTTACAACTACTCACGGTGAAAGCGATAAATGAAATGTGTAAACGCAAGGAGTAAAGGAAACTAGGAAATTCTAAATTACAATCACTCCTAAAGATAAAAGGTTACACTTTAGCATCATGGTTTTAGCATTGCTTGTGTTGTTTTTTCTTCGTTTCTTGTTGCTCCTTTTACATATAAAGTGGTTTAATAATCATCAAATGGTTCTCTTACTTCGCACCTTTGTTCCTTTATTTTATCAGTTATCACCACATGTCCTCCATATCTGAACAAAGTCGATCCACAATTGTCATCGTCGATGCTTAAATATTACATACTCAAAATCGTGCCCCACACTTTACAACATCATAGATCCTACGATCAACCTCACGATTGTGCACTTAGACATTTGAATACTATTGTGGGTATATATATATATATATAACATAAAATCTCTAGGGCTAAATCCAGATGTGGTTATAATGGATTAGTGAGCTTAATAATCTCATCAAGTATGTATTTATTATGGTAAGCGAATAAGGAGACTTGGGCGAGTAATTGATGGAGGATGGTGAGGGTGAATAGTGTTAGATATTAATAGAAAGATTATGTCTAGATATTTCGTATAGACTTTTGGATTCTTCCTAAGTAATGATCGATATTTTTTTTGTTGAAAAATAAGCCCTCGTAGAAAACTAAAATTGAGTTTAAATATCATCATTTATTAGTTTAGATCCAAAAGTTCAACGATTACCATAGGAAAATTGACATATTGTCAAATTAAAAAATCATAATCAAGTTAAAGATATTATAGCTCACATATTTTTTTGCTCGGCAATTATACCTCACATATTATAATCCTCATGAAATGGAGTGGATACTTGTCTTGTCCATGTACTTCACGACAAGTATTAAAAGAATAATAAAAATTCTTTAAACCACTCTAACTCCTATCCGATCTAAAATATCGAAATGGACCTCACATCTAAAAATATGGAAATAAATCTCACATGTTATACAGTTCACTTGTGCATGTCTGGACGGTTGAGTGGTTTAAATTGCAACCCAAGAAACAAACCACCCATGTTTACTTCTCAAAGGACGTGTTAGTTGTATGATCCCATTCATGCTGTAGAATCACAATTAATGCGGCTCCGTCCTTATTGATCATGTTCATCAACCATTTCTGTCTTACATGTTGAAGTCCTTATCATAGTTATCAAATCGTGAATCGTATTATGAATTGAAATTTCATTTTTTTAATCATAAATTGAATTAAATCGTAAATCGTACCGATTCAGTCACAAATTTAAAATTAGTTAATATTTGACATATTATGTTTCTATTAACAGTTTTTAGTTGAGATTCTTTATTTGAATAAATATTAATATATGTTTTTGTTACTTTTTTAGATTGTTCACTACTTCATTTATTTCTAGTTGCCCAAACAATTTCTGCATCACAATATCACACTATGTTTTTTGGTCGAAACAATTTCACATTTCACAAGTGTCCAAACTAGTGCTCAAAAGCTGTTGTAAACACAAGTGGTCTAATTAATTACGAGTTTTGTGTCCCATTTTTTTACTAAAGTGGGTTTATTTTGTTAACTACTTTGAAATATTTTGGGCTTTTTAAAAAAAAAAAAATTGACCCGAATTGCGAACGATTCACTAACGATTCACATAATTCGGTACTGATTTGCTTGCGATTCATGATTCTTCTATCCAATTCGTATAATTTTTTTAATAAATTGTATCGAATCGTACGATTTAAATCGCGAATCGTACGATTCTGATTACACTTCTTTACCCAAAAAATTAAAAAGTCCAATCTTGAACTCATGAATGACGTATTAGTAAAGACGTAAAGAATGCTACAGTACTGATGGAAATCATTACTAGACAGGATAGATTTAAGATTTTTTTTAAATAAAAACTAAAAAATATTAATTTTTAATTATGAATATATTTTTTTAAGTGAAAATTAATTATTTTTTAATTAAAAATATATAAATATTTTAAAAATTTTATTAAAAAATTTACATAAATTTTTTAATATTCTTTTAAATTAGTGAAAACTATAATCCCTACTAATTTATTAACATAATTTCTTGGAAATTAGATGACGATATACAACAAAAATTCATAACACACCACGCAAATTATACAGTAGATCTTCAACCTAGTGACGCATTTTGATGCAACTGTCACAAGGCACCAGCAGTCAAGATCGTTGGTTGGCTCTGCTTAACATCGAAAATTAATGAAATTTAATTAATTATATTTGTTGACTTTGTATAATATATTGTTTAAATGCTTTGCTGTTTTTAATATATATATTTGTGCTGATGTGGTCAAGCACTATGTTGAAGGTGTATCATTTGATTAATCCATTATTGTTGACAAAAACAAAAAGTATTAATCCATTATAAGTAGCCGACTTTTCTTAAATGGTTACTTTTTACACTGATTATGAGTAGCGAAATTCATGATGTAAGAGTAGGATAACTCAATTGTACGTAAATGGAGGAGGCCTTAACGCCCTTGGCTACAAACTCGTGCTTTTCTTGACTGTTAGTTTAATTTATGCACGGCCGTTTCGCATCATATTCAAGAGATTCCCTAGTTCGGGCCTAATAGTCTTGTGATTTGAGAGAAACTAAACAGATCAGAGAAGGAAGTTATTTTTATGATTGATCTTCAAAATAACTTAATTATATATAGGATAATCATGGCATAAACAAATAAAATAGATTTGGAATAAGATAAATAGAAATTTATAGCTATAAAGATGCTTCTCTCTTATTAAAAGAAAAACCCTCCCCTACGGAGAGCCGGAGCTCGGCCCCAACTCTTTTTTTTCATATTTATCTTGCATGAAATTTCTGGAATATGAAGATATTATGGTAGTACGAATTTACAACTTGTTTATATCAAGTATCCTAAAAAACAACACGTATATAAAATTACTACTATATGTTCAAACATTCAAAATTCAAGATTTTGATGTCATAAATTATAAAATCCATAAATAAGTTAGGGTTCTACATAACAGCTCACATATCGTCTTACTCAAAAGGAATTAATACGTATAGGACAAACAATTTCCATATGAAAATGCGATCTCATTATTCGAAAAATATATCATAATCCATTATCAATAATTGGATCATAATATAATACACCCGTGTAATGTGATTATGGCATACAAATGAACTTTTTTGTCGAGTGGTTTTCACTTGCAAAAGTAAAGACTCATCGATATTTTGCCTAACTAATGGTTGATATTATTTCTTAGACATGCATTAAATCAAAAAATGATAAAATGTTAATTCTTAAGAGAAAATTTTGCTGAATCAAACTAATATGGGCTCTCATAGAAAAATAAAATTAACATAGAAAACTATCGTTTTAGTTTAGCACTAAAAGTTCAACTGTTCACAACTTAAAATTGTGATCTAGCTAGTCAGATCTAAAAATCATAATCATGTTAAGATATAATTACAGCTTACATGCTATCCTCATGAAACGGACTGAATATTTCTCTTCTGTTTACTTCAGAATCAGTATGGGAAACATATATACACATTTGAAGTTGATCTTACAATTGGACAAATATATCTTACTCCATTCTCACTAATTGGGTCATAATATAATGCTTAAGTATTCACGCCATGTTTTGCAGTAGGGGGTCTTGCACATTGAAGGTGTAATTAAAACAACACTCATCTGTGAAATACTTAGTATTGAAAATAATAAGGGAGCGATTAGTATGCTAAACTGATTTTGGACATGAAAGAAATGAGTTAAGCAATATAATGACCCTGGAATTAGAATGAACTTGTGAAAGGATACGTCATGCTTGGTATGCTTTAGGAATGAAGATAAGAATGATTCTAAGCCTATATTTGGTAGTTAGTATAATAGAGCACTAATGAGAATAATTTACATAAAACGACATGAATGCCATTTTTTTGTTATAGATATATTATAGTTTTAAGAATAAAAATAAGCGTCATAATAATGGTTAGTAATTTGAGGCATATTATCATTATTATATTTATTTATTTTTATTCTTATTTTTATTTATTTTAATATATTATGATATAATATATTCTATTAAATTTACATTATTTATCATTTTTAATATCATTAAATTTATTATTTGATATTTATATTTATATTTAAAGCATATAATATTAATATACTTATTTTATTATCTAATAATAATAACAATTATCATTATTTGTATTGATTATTATTATTATTTATTATTAAATTACATATTTCTATTAAGTATTACTATAAATATATATTTTATGTTATTATTATCATATTATATATTTATTGTTATATATTATTTCATTTTTATATTTATTTTATTATCTTGATGTATTTGGTTGATATTTATTGTTATTTTTATTTATTTGTTCTACTATGTTATAAATTTTTATATTAAAATAATAAATAATACTAATAAGTAAAAGTAATAATAATTATATTAATAATAATGTTATTCTTATAGTATGTAATACATTGTTTTAAGGGTATTTTGGCCACTTGAGTAATAGGTTCATCTAAAGTATATGGGAATGGGTTAATCCTATATGTTTTGGCAAGAATGGGTATACCCATGTTCATAGAAATGGGATTATCGAGGGAATAAGATTTTTGAGTTCGTTCATTTATACCAAACGTGGGAATTGGAATAAAATTAGAAATATCATTTCATTCTTAACCCATTCTCATATATCAATCGCTACCTAAGTAATGTAACAAAACCTCTCTAACAGTTTAAGTTTTTAAATGAGATAGTCAGTTAATATGGTATCAGAGTCTAGGACATGGGTTCAAATTTCGTTGTTACTCATTTAAAACATTAAAGTTTTTCACATGCTAGGCTAAAAAATAAATCTCGTCTGCACGTGCAGGAGATTTTAACAAACATATCAACGAATTCTAGTTGGGGAAACAAATCTCGCCTGCACGTGTAGGAGATTTTAACAAATATCTCAACGAATTCTAGTAGGGGATTTTACACCTGCACGTGCAAAGGATTTTAACGAACATCTCTAACACTTTAACTTTTTAGATAAAATGGTCACTTAATAGTTAGTGACTCAAATTTAAGCAATTTTATTCAACAAGTGTAAACATGAGACTACTAGAAATATCACGTAAGGCAAACTTCAATTACAACCATTGAAATAATTTTGAATGACAATGTGAATTGTATAGCCTATGTGCTGCGTCTTGTTAAATAAGCCAGTTAGAGATTTAAGATCGTGTTTATTTTAATAATTATCAGAAGAAAGAAAGCTTTGAAGCTCTACCTAGAAGTAGGGTAGAATGAAAATATGTAGTGATTCATCGTAATTAAATGTTTTGAGTTTAAATTAGACATTGACTTACAATTTGAAAAAGAAAAAATAAAAGCTTTTTAAGCTCTGCCATATACACTTGATTTTGGAAATCAACAAACATGTGAGTTGTATAATCTCTTTCATGAAGTATCAGAATATCACAATTACTTTGATTCTCTCGATATATGTTCTACCGTTTTCCCTTTATGATCTGGTGGCCTGCACCAAAATATTTTCTATAGTATTGCCTAGACCTCTCTGTTTCCTTGTTACCCAAAGTAAGAAAGTCACAGTATCACCCCCAACTCTTTACAAATTGGACTTTTAAAATCCCTACGACTACTAGAAAGACTTCTTGGACGAGTTGAAGAACTAAAAGAAAAGGATGGGTTTTCTTTTTTTCTTTTTATTTTTTATTTGCATTTACGCTAGCTAATAATACTGTAAAGCTTCCGCATAAGTTCCTTCGATTTTAACTTACGTACCCATATGTATCAGTTTCGTGTACAGATATAAGATACTTGTTTGTTCAAAATTCTTCAAACTTTTTTTGAGAGTATGACATGGGTTAATCCTCTCCATATATGTTCTAATGTATAGATCATTGGTCCTTAAAAAGAACATATATATGAAATTTAGTAGAACTGGTTGAGCACTAAAGTCCAAATATTCACAATTCAACATTTTAATCTTGATAAATATCATAATTATGTTAAGATACTAGATTACAGCATACAAGTTGTCTAGAAAGTGAATTAATACTTATTGGACAAACAATTGTCATATATTAATCGGGTCTCACTATTGTACTAATATATCTTAATCCATTCTCATTATTGGATCATAGTATAAGGTACTAGAGCTATAAATTAAGATTCTACGTTCCACCTGACATGTCGTCTAGCGAAATAGACTGAATACTCCTAGTTTTCCAGTTTTTTTTTTCTTTATTATCGCTTACCAAGCCCAAGGTTAAGAAAAGGAAGGTGGTATTCTGATTAGATGAATTTTTCTGATGTCTATTGGAGCGGGGCCCTTTACCTTCTTTTTTGGCATAGACCGGGGAGCTCGAGCCGTAGAAATTTTTGTTAAAATAATGAAGAAACCAACACCCCCTACACTCTCTCTTAGGCTTGTGCGGTTACCTTCAGGTATTGAAAAAATCATTTTCCTGATGCCGAGTTATTATTGGTATAATTTTCAATCCCAACCATGGTGCACGTAAGCTTAGAAAAATGGACAAACATTTTTCATATACTAATCCAATCTCACTATTGTACAAATGTATCTTAATCCATTGTCATTATTGAATCATAATATATTGTACTAGAGTTGAATATATCTTCAAAATATCAAAAATATGAACAAATGTTGAATTTACTAATTGTTCTTAGCATCAAAACGAATCACTTGATGGTGGTTAATTTCTTTTTATATATAATGACAAGGTTGGCATAAAAATTATGAAAAAGGGAGACTTAAGCCCGTACTAACCAAGAGCATGTATGTGTTCACTAAGAATGCCAACATATTAGGGTAAAAATGATATTAGAGAGAAGTGCCCAAATATTTTAGATATAAAACTTTTGAGAAAAGTGCTCCAAGTCTAAATGTTTGCCTATTTTCAGGTATTTAACGTACTCCAATTATAATGCTATCAAGCCCACATATTTTGTTCTTCTAAGATTTCTCTTTCTTTCCAGAGAGGTGATTCTCCTTTAACAGAACAGAGGTGGCTAACTTGGTTGTTTAACGAATATATATATATATGTATGTATGTGTGTGTGTGTGTGTAAATAGATAATAAGGCAAATTCTTTTGTTGTAATAGTGGAAACCACAAAAGAGAAAGGCTAAAAAAAAAAAAATGCCTACCTCTTGAAGATAACATTAGAATGAATCACACATAATTTACGACTAAACCAATTTACGACTAAACCACACAAGCTACAATGTGATTATGGCACACAAATGACGTTTTCGAGGGGTTCGCACAAGTTGAAGTGAAGGCTCATAATTGATATTCTTCTTGTAAAGTAATGTTGATAATTATTTACAGCCAAAAAATTAAACAAAAAAATTGACAATAATTTTTCAAAATAATAGTTTCTTGAATCATGTGTGCTTTTGTAGAAAACTAAAAATTAAAGTTGAAAATCATCATTCATTCATACAAAAAATAAAAAAATACTTAAATACAATAGGATAATAAGATCAAAGAAGTAAAAATGTATGAATAAAAATTTTCCTAGAATTAGTGAGCTATAAAAAGTAAAATCCTTGGTGCCATTCTCACTCATGCATGAGAGATAAGTTGTGGACTATTAAACTATGAATTGATTGAATAACTTATGGAGGAGTTTTAAAAAAAAATGAATAAAAACCTAGACAACATGATCAAACATAAAATTAAGTATACTTAAAAAAGTCTTGAGTCCAATCTCCCATCCAGTGTGGATATATTGACTTTTCCTCAAACTATGTGATGATTCTCATTCCATCATATAAGCTATTAGCTGTATATCATCGCTCCTTAGAAAGAGAATATTAAAATTAATTATAATTAGTTCAAATATTTTGAATTTAAAATTTTAAATCGTAATCAAGTAAAGATATTAAGCTTAAATGTTGCCCGAATGAAATAGACTGAATACTTTTCTTTTTCTTATAACTTCGCAATTAGCACGAAACTTTATGCATATGGTAGTCCGATCTTGACAATTGGACAAATATATCATACTCCATTCCACTAAATGGACCGTAATATAATATATGCGTCTTGATTTTAGATTAAAAATATGCAAAAAAGAAAGGTTAGTAATTTAATGTTTAATCGCCACAATGAATAAGTTGATGGTCTTTATTTCTTTCCTCCTTTTTTTTTTCTTTTTTTCTTTTGGTATCATGCAGGCTGAAGTCGTAGTGAACTAAGAACTTATAATTATTCAGATTTCTAACTAACCATTTAACCCGACTCTTGAAAAAAGGGAACCGGTTCATATTGGAGACGTAACTTAAAACAACATTATCCAGAAAATAAAATGCATTTCATATAATTAACATGAATTTGTGGCAACTTCAATTTATATATCTTTTAGGAAATATTTCAGTAACTCCAATGTAAACCAATTTGACTCAACACATGTAAAATGAAATTGTCACAAGTATCACAAACGAGAAACTTTAATTCCAGCCATTGAAGTGATGCTCAAGCTCTTAGCTATAACCAATAAAACACATTAACTGATAATATTTACGTGTGCTCACTAAACGTCTTCTCATGTATCATCACAGGCGGATCGGAGATCTGGAGATGTCTATACTTTTGAAATGATTGCACATAAGGCAATTAACAAGGACTATGTTACTTTGTTCTATTTTTTGTTTTGCCACAGAGTATGAAATGATAATTTCAACTTAAAAATTTTAGTTACACAAAATTTTTATTGGATTATTTCAGTCAATCCGTGAGTATATATATTAATTATTGAGTAAATACTATTTTTGGTCATTTATTTTTCAATTCATTGATACATTGGTCTCTTATCTTCAAAAATGAGACATTTCAGTTCCTTATCTTTCAAATTTGGGACACCGTTAATTTTTTAACGGGAGAAGCACGTGTACAACACGTGTGTTTTATCTTCTCGTTAAAAAATTAGCGGATTGAGCAAAAAGGATTTACGGTTCAGTCAAGGCAGAGACAAAACTCCCATAGTGCAGCGGCGCGACTCAACGCATGCCCCGGTTCAATCAATGCAGAGACGTTGATGAACCATGAGGGATTTGAACCCGGAACGTTGTCCAGAAACAAATACCCCCACGACCAATCGCGCTGACCCTTGGGGTCAACTTTAAAGATAAGAGACTGAATTATCTCACTTTTAAAAATAAGAAACCAAAATGTCAATAAGGTCAAAGATAAAGAACTAAAAGTGGTATTAACCCCTAATTATTTTAAAACCTAACACCAACCAATTAAGTGGCGTTCTTTCAACCAAATAAATGAGAAACAGTGCAAACTGTTTCATGCACGAGTTACGGATTTGTTAATAAATACATGTCTTTCTATCTTCCTTCTTACATATGCAGGCAAAACTTGGAAACTAAGAAAGAACCCTAATGAATTCCCCTCCTCCTCCTCCCCTTCCAACTACTGTCCCGAATGTCCGTCCTGCTAGCGGTCCGAACAATGGAGTCAAGTCAAGTGGTGCACGAAAGGGTGATCATCAGAAGTCAACCGGTGCATCGAGGCCAAGTAATATTACAACTGCAACTGCAGCTGAGGCGACTAAAGACAACAAGTATCATGGTGGCAACTCAAGGGATGCACCAAAGGGTGATCATCAGAAGTCAACTGGTGCATCGAGGCCAAGTAATATTACAACTGCAACTGCAGCTGAGGCGACTAAAGACAACAAGTATCATGGTGGCAACTCAAAGGATGCACCAAAGGGTGATCATCAGAAGTCAACTGGTGCATCGAGGCCAAGTAATATTACAACTGCAACTGCAGCTGAGGCGACTAAAGACAACAAGTATCATGGTGGCAACTCAAGGGATGCACCAAAGGGTGATCATCAGAAGTCAACTGGTGGATCGAGGCCAAGTAATATTACAACTGCAACTGCAGCTGAGGCGATTAAAGACAACAAGTATCATGGTGGCAACTCAAGGGATGCACGAAAGGGTGATCATCAGAAGTCAACTGGTGCATCGAGGCCAAGTAATATTACAACTGCCGTTGCAGCTGAGGCGACTAAAGACAACAAGTGTGGTGGCAAGTCAAGGGATGCACGAAAGAATGAACATCAAAAGTCAACTGGAGACTGAACCTGCCACTACAAAAAAAGGTCACATAGGTGGCAGTTTTTGCCTCTAACCATCACTTATGTGAAATGTGTGTTACAATAAAGGTGACGGTTTTTACAAAAAACTGCTGATAATAAGGTCTTTTACTTATATATTTTTTTTGTGTGTATAAAGTCCATTTGGCTTGAATAAATTTCACCAATTTATATTTGGGATATAGTGGTGTGCTCATAGGCAACGGTTATAGATTGCTGCCTATTAGTTGCTTAACTCTGTAATAGGCAGCGCTTCATTGATCAGCTACCTATTAGTTGTTTACTCCATGATAGGCAGCAGTTCATTTAACAGCTACCTGTTAGTTGTTTGATAGCTTTAATGAAAATACAACTTCAATTCACTTCACTGCTTGACTGCTTCTACCTTTTTTTTTTTGGGTCAAAGACTGCTTCTACCTTCACTCTCACACTAAAGATAGACAAATCCTTACAGCTTCATCTCACACTTTCGGGTTATCATAGTAGATGTTTAATGAAATCAACTATTGTTTGCTTGTAGATGAATAAGTCTCTTTAGAGATTCAAATTCTGTATTCCCAGGTCCCTATGTGCTATTCTAAAGGTTCTTCTTATCGAATTATGAACTGTATGCAAATGTGATTACAAGTATCCAATGTTACTTATGCATGATAAGCATTTACAATTTCTTGTACTTTCTGATATGTATTTCTGCTTTTCTCACAAGTAATTAGATTCATATCGCGCTACTTTTGTTCTGAAGGCAAACAAAATGAAGTAATTAGATTCGTTATGAGGATGGGCAATTTCCTTTTTTTTTTTTCCTCCAAGGGCAGTCCTGTTTTTTCTCCCTGTGTATCCTTGTAAATCTGCAAATTTTGCTTGCTCCTGCACCATTTTTCATTGCTATATTTATTTTTGTAGAAGAGAAAAAAAAAAGGAGAAATGATTCAGCATAAGAAACATGCTAGTTTATTTACTGAAATATCCATTACATTACATCACAGAAAGATTTAAATCAGAATCTCACAAGTTTCCGTGATCTATGCAAGAATGTGATCCCCATAGAAGCACCTAAAGCAAATTAATTTAAGAAAGAAATAAGGGTATTTCGCACGTCTGTTTATAAGGCCAATTGTCTCTCAGTCATCAAGGCTGTCTCTTATTTTGCAGAAGGCATGTCTGCAATTGCACATCGAATTCAAAGCTGAGCCAAAAAGGTAGACTGCAGGGATTCGAAGCTACAACCTTTCAAACTACCAACTTCTGCTTAGACCACTACGGCAAAGAACTAAGTCTTGCAAGTTTTTCACTGTATAGCATTATAACACTGCAACATTTCTTTTCCCTAAAATATAAAATAACCACTTACGCTGATTTCATTTCTAATCGATCATAAATATCACAAACCCTATCTCTCATCATTCTCTTTCTCTTCAAGCTTTCTCTCTCTTGTCAACACCTCCGCCGCAGGTTACCAATCGTCGATCAACTGTAAATCTCTAATCGCCGATCAACTATAAGCCTATCTAATCGCCGATCAATTGTAAAAATCTGTTCTCTGTTTGTGTTTTTGCAGATTTTTCTCTCACATAGGGTTTTTGCAATCTGCTGTGGCGACAATGCACAGATCTCTCCATTAGATCCACGAGCGTAAATTCTTGTAAGCATTCTCGTAAACAACTCTAGAAAGCTTTCTCTCTTGATCAGTTTTTTATTTTTTATTTTTCTATTTTTTTTCGGTGTTCTCATGATTTTTAGATCAGTTTTGATGTTGTAGTTGAATTTTCGGCTTTTTTGTGGAGATATGCATGATGATTATATGTTCATTCTTGTTTATAGCTTCAGCTTCTTTTTTTAGTGTGTTTTTTTTGAAATTTAGCTTGAATATTTGTTTATTATGCTGAAATTAATGTAATTTATGTGTATGCGTATGTGTTTCTTTTGCTGATTAAAGCTTTACATAATTTTTTGCTGATTAATTGTTAGTTACTGCTAATTGACCTTGAATATTTGTTATGTTCCTGTATATATGTGTGTGCGTGTGTAGTCAGAATTTACTATGTTTTCCTTTTTTAGCGTTAAAGATTGGACTAGAAAATGTACATCGCATTGGTTTTTGTGATTGACATTAGTTCTCATGAATAACGAAAGAGTGTGTGCTTTCTGCTTGATGAAACTGATCTTGATTTTGATCCTTTTTTTTCCTTTATTAATCTGGACATTAGTTCTCAAAAATGAACTCTTCTTCTTCTTGTTTTTTTGTATATGAATCTCTACATATGTGTGTATGTGTTGGCGAAATCATATGATCAATTAGAGAAAGAATGTTACTTCATCTATAGTTTGCCCATTCATGTTTTTCTCAATGTGTTCCCTTCTAATCGAACTTGTTTGATTGCCATATATTTCAGGGTCTAGCTTGCTAGTAGGGCGAAATTCCTGGAAGGTGAAAACATAGTGAGTAATTGAGTATTTGCATCTGAAAACCAATAAGGGAAAAGTAATAGTAAGTTTTCTTTATGTGTTATTTCTTACCTGGAGGCGGGAGATGACGACAGGGGTGAGACGAGCGAACATTTCTCGCACAAACTCTTCATTTGTCCTCCACGTAGACCTATCATATGTAGTTAATTCAATTAGAGCCCTGTGGTTTCATACTAATAAATACTCGTCTTTGGCTTTCTCACTTTAAAGTTTAAGAGTGCTAAAAGTATGTTATGGCTCAGTTAGATTTCACTTATCTTAAAATGCATTATATTGTAAACTTTTTCCTAAAATGTCGTGATAAGTCAATTAGAGGACTGAGATATGTAAAATTTTGTACATGTGGGGAGGTGCTTGTTTGCAAAAATTAAACTTTGATATAATGGTTAATCTTTTGGTTGAGCTCTAAAATCTAAATTCGTTATGTGTTTTCCATTGTATGTTTGCCTCTTTATGTGTGTATGTTATCATTTGTTTTGAAGAAGTAGTTTAATAATGCTTTTATAGTATAATAGTTTACTAAAGACCTTCCATCTTGACTTTACCAAGAAATGAATATGTATATGGATGACTTTGAAATCTCTTATAGCAATTCTTGTCTCCCTGATTTAGGTGAGCAAAAAGGACATATTTCTGAAGCCTCATCAACAAAGTTTGTTGTTGGTTGCTAGTTGAACACTTTTTGCTGATTGAATAGAGTTTGTTGGTTGTTGATTTTTTGTAAGAAGATGTTGATTCCATTGTAACACTTCTATTTTTGCTAATTGAATACTTAGCTTTCATTGAACACTAGACTGATTTTTTTTAAGAATATGTTGATTTTAGACTGATTCCCATTACTTATTTTTTGTAAGATGATGTTGATTTCAATGTATATACCATTGTATTTATGGCTAGTTTAGTTGCATTGTTTTTTGTGGCTTTTAACTCCAATGGCTTTTGCTTATTGCTTTTGTGTATGTATCAATTGATGTTGTTTTTGTGTCTGAACTGTGGATAAGGTACGTTAAAAATGAAGATATTTTTAAGGATGTTTGACTTAGTTTATAAGCTCGTCAAATGTATGGAATGTATTTGTTTTTGTGTCTGAACTATGGAAGATTTCATAGTTGATGTATGTCATTGTTCTGGGTCTTTATGGCTAGTTTAGCTGCTACTTGGGTCTTTATGGCTAGTTTAGCTACAGTGTTTCTTACATCAATTATGAGGAATGTGCAGTAGTTCAAGAAAACTGTTAGTTATTATTCTACTAAATGATGTGCAGCGGTTAATTGACCATCACTTATTACTATCTTTATTAAAAGTAGCAGTTGAAGTGAGTTGTGTTTGCGGTTACATAGGCAGCGTTTATTATAACTATCACCAATACAAGTTGTAATTATAGGTAGCGGTTATTATAAATCGTCACTTATGGATAGGCAATGCAAGCATAGGTAGCGGTGTTGGTGACGGTTTTGCAAAGTGTTGCCTTTTAATAGGTAGCAGTTAAAAACCGCTACCTTTAAAGCCATAAACTGTCACTTATACTTTGAATTCTTGTAGTATGCCGTTGCATCTAGGGCCACTAAAGGCAACAAGGTTTAAGGTGGAAACTCAACAGATGGAGGAATGGATGATCATCAGAGTCCTACCAAAAAGAAATTGGTAAAGGAAAGCAAGTAAAGCTGGAGGACTCCGGGCAATTTTTCTTCCTTTCAACGCTAGGTAAATGTGTTATAGATACATAAAAATGGGAAAGGGGTATCTCGGTAGCTACGTTTTTTTTTTTTAGCATCCACGAGGGCCGGACGCCATACAACAATAAATATTATTGAAAATAAAAAATAAAAAATTCATTTTTAACAAGTTAAACTTTTAGATAAAGTAATTACTTAACATGTATCAGAGACTAGGTAGAAAAAACTCCTATGTTCAAAACTCACAACCACCCATTTAATATATATATATATATATATATATATTAAAACTTTCCAAATGAATAGCCCAAACACTAACTCCGTCTGTATTTTAAAAATAATAAATAATATATTAAACCCCTCTCTAACAATTTAAACTTTTAGATAAGGTGGTCACTTGATACATTAAGATGCAACCACCAACACTTGTACTTACAACATCTCGTACTCAAAGTGAGTAATATACCGCCAGACAAAAGCCTTGGTGGTAGCTACGTTTTTTGCCTCAAATAAAAAAGGTCCCTCAATTTTTTTTTCAACCTCTTACACTCAAATCGAGTAACATACCACCAGACCAAAGCCATGGTGGTAGCTACGTTTTTTTGCCTTAGATAAAAAAGGTCCCTCAATTTTTTTTTCTCCTCTTAGGTGCTTTCCTATAATAAAAAAATAGGTTGATCACGTGAATTGACTATTTTGTCCTTAATGAGTGCTGATACAGGTTTCGTGGTCATTTCATCATTAAAAAAAATTAAAAAATATATATATTGAAAGAGCCTTACATTATTCGGGGTGAATCTAGAATATTACTTCAGTGGGAGCTATAATTCTAGTATTTTCTATAGTTGGAGTAATTTTATTTTTTGTATAAAAAATAGTCATATTTTTAAAAGATTAGTGATAAATACACATATTTTTCTTATAAATAAAAATGTAGGGTTAGTAGCTTTTATGTAAATCCACCTTACACCCAATCTTACCATCCATCACCCTACCCTAACAGCATCTCCAACAATACTCCCTACTTTGGCCTTTTAGCCAAAGTAGAGAGTTAAACCCAAAATATAAGCTCCAACAGATTACTATCAAGCTTGCCAAATTTGTAAGCTCTCTATTTTTTATCCCTTTGCTCTGTACAAGCAGTGAGTGAAAGTTGCTCGCCACAAGCAGCAAGTGAAAGTTGCTCGCTGTTTTTAATTTTTGCTATTCAAGCTATTAAGTTGAAGCAGCGAGCTTTAAGTTTAGTTTTATTTTTCGTTGTCAAGCTACAAGCGGTGAGATATTGAGTTAAATGTTTTTTTTTTCTCCTTAACATTAAGTGGAGGTAATGCTTTATCAAATAAATTTATTTATAATCAAGAATAATAAGCAACGAAAAATAATAATAATCATAACATTTAACAACTTAAATTATATTAATCTTACCATTTTTGTTAGAACATTGTTAGTAATAATTAAACATAAAATATAAAAAAATTATTAAGTAACGAGTTTAGATAAAATTTGAAGAGTTTATTGGAGTGAAATTAAATAAAGAGTCTGAAATAGAGAGTACTCTTAGAGTAAAACTGAAATAAAGAATTTGTAAAAGTAAAGAATTATAAATTTGACTCTCTATTACGAAGAAAAAATAGAGAGACTGTTGAAGTTGCTCTAAATCTACACCCCCAATCTGAAAACGAAAACAACAATCCTCCATCCTTGGGAGTCAGTGATTGTAGGGTAAGTCCAACAAACTCCCTATATTTTCACCATAATAGATAGCGAAATTAATGACTCTTTATTTTTATAAAGTCTCTATTTCACTTTTACTCCAACAACACTCTTTATTTTACTCTTTATCTTTTTCTTTTCACTTTTTTTTCCCACTTCCCCATTCATTTTCAGCCACCATTGTTGACTTTTCTTTTCCTTTCCCACTTTTCCTTACATTTTCAACCACTGCTTTGTAGTAGCGAGCATGAAATCCTGGCTGATTGCATCGAGCAAATGGCACCAACTTGCAAGCTATCTAATCTGGCGAGATCATTTGGCTAGTTTGTTGGACTATATTTTTTAAGTTGACTCTCGACTTTGGCTAAAAATTCAAAGTAGAGAGCTTGTTGGACTTACTTTTAGGGTTTTCTTGTGTTAGTGCCAGCACTGCCAAGAGGAATTGGTGGCTAAAAATGGTGGTGTGTTGGGTGCACGTGCTTTTTTTTTGCTAAGCAACTAATCGTTTCATTCCACAGCAAAAACCAAGATACAAAAAATGGGATCTTTACATTAGTCTATTCGTAATCTGTCAAATAGAACAAAGAGATCTATTATGTGCACTATTGACATATTTACTTTGTAACGAAATTATATTTCTAACATTAAAAAGGATCTTCTCGATAATTTGTTCCTCCGAGCAAGTACCCATTCCATAAATTCTACCATTTCTTTTCTGCCATATGTAATAAACACTCGCACAAAACATAAACCTTGCAATATCTGCCTTCAAGCACTTCTTCTTGGGTGTGCGTGCTTTGATAACATGAAACAGGTAGTTTTGGACCACAAGAAGGTGGTGGTGGTGCATTAGGCTTTTGTGGAGGAAAGATGAGGGCACCAAAATGATGGGTAATATTGGTAGTTTGGTGGGTACAGATGATTTGATGGTGGTAAAGCAAGTGGTGTTGGGCGAGTACGAGATAAGTGGTGGTGCATTAAGCTTTTGTAGCGGAAGGTCATGGCCATTAGGGTAGTTGGTGGGTAATGGTGGTTTGGTGGTGGTTGTAGGTACTTCAATGATGGGTTGGGTTAGAGTTTTATGATTTTGAGGTGGTGGTTAGCTGTTTTGGGAGAGGGATTGAAGTGGCAGGGTTGGGATTGGGGTAGGAGGGGAGATTGCTGGGATTGGGGTGGGGTAGAGTAGGGTGTTTGCTAGAGGGTTGATGGAGTGGGGTAGGTGCCACGTGGCTTGTCTATATTGGTTGTTATCTTCTTTTTTTTTTTTTTAAATACGGAATTGATTATAATACACATTATCTCTTGAATTTGACCAACACTATTAAGTTTAAGGTACATGGGAGAGAGCAAAAAAAAAAAAAAAAAACTCAAGCACCAGTTTGATCAAAAGCAAAAGATTGAGGACCTAAATAATTTTTGAGAAATGCTAAGTATTACTTTATTTTTATTAGTCACATACTATTTTTTATGTGTATGCTTAGTTGGCATATTAAAAGAAGAAAGATAAATTTAAAAAATTGTTATTTTAGCATTCTAACTAAAAATTTGTATAAGAAGTGGTATTTGGATGATAAAAATCTTAATATGTTGTTCTTAATTAGTTTATTATGACGACTAATAAATAATACAAGGAAGGTAAGACAGCTGAAAATTTGTCCGAACTCTTTCCATTACTGGGATATCGATTAGAACCAACCGTCTTTCTTTTGTTATGTGACTATTATGATCATACTATGTGTTAAACGAGGAAGCATGTTGTTTTCAGTTAGGGTTCTAGCTAGCTTTTCTTCAATACATGCATCTCTCTGTCGATCTCCCTTCTCGCATGTGCATGACCAATCCACGCAAAAACTCTTGACTGGAAGAGAGAAACCTATTGGGTTTTAAACTAGAAAGTTGAACAACCAAGCTAAACAAAGGGGTATAGGTTTTCGTCAACAAGCCACCAGCGTACAGTCCCAAATGTTAAAAGTTAGAGTGATAACAAACATTGAATCTAATCTAGTAAGGAGGAAGACGAATCTGTGTTTTTACAGATGAAGTTGCTGTAAGCTTTATTTCAACGAAGTAGAATCTAGTCCAACTAATGACAATCAACTGTGAACAAGTCAGACCTAAGAGTTGGTATGATAGTCAAGTAATGGGCTGTTGCAATAAGAAGCCTGATAGCACTCTACGGCAAAACCGGCGGAAAATCTAGTATATATATATATAGTGGCGGACCCAAATATCTACACTCAGGGTGTATATTTGTACCGTAAGAGAGTTAAAGATGTGTACAAAGTGTCAAATATAATAATTTTTCTATAAAAAAAAACCAAAAATCAAAGATTTTTTATTTTTTTTCCTATATATATATATATACATACACGTGGAGCTGCAGTCGGTTGCTTCGGTCAATTTCTGAGGTTTTTTTCTCCGTCATAATAAAGGTAAGGACTGCGTTGTGAATGTAATTGCCCGGCACGGCTCGACTACTCCCAGGAAAATTCTCTACAGTAAGATCCCAACTTTTCCTGCGTGTCCATCACAAATAATACCATGATGAAGAGTTTTTATTTTATTTTATGTGTGTGTGTGTTTGATTTAAAGGAAAGCTAAGGAGAATTTTATATCACTTTAAACGTAAATGTGAATTAATCTCAGTACCTATCGCATCTATCGTGAAACTCACACCACTGGAGCAAGCACCCAGTAAAGTCAACAAAAAAATTGTCCCAACTTTGTGCAGCGTGGAGTTGATAAGCTGATGGTGATTTTGGGTTTGGTTTATCGTAAATATCTCTTTCTTTTCATATTTGATTGCTATTCTCGTTGTTACAATCACCATTAATGAGACCAAAAACAAACATAGCATTTACGGTGTTTAGTGTCAAACCATAATTGTGCCGAAATGATAGGTAAGAAAAATACTATTTGAATAATAATAAAAATAAAAGAATACATATTTATAAGGAAAAGATAATTTGGAGTAGAAAACTTGATTCATTCACTTTCACTATTTAGCTATAATTACATTTACACAAGAGATAAGATAAAGAAGTACAACAACTCATCCCAAAGGCTAAGGGACGTAACTGTATTTGAAAGTATTTGAACCTAGCCTATCTTGAGGAATTGTTTAGAGACTTATCAGGAGAGGTTTCCTTCCTAATATGCCCCCGCAAGAGGGTGGAGCCATCGGCGATACCCATCTTGGACCAAAAAGAGCTAAACGGAGACTTGGGCAATGGTTTGGTAAGCACATCTGCAACCTGTTGATGAGTTGAAATATGATCAACCTTCAAGACACCAGAGCCTACTTTATCCCGAACAAAATGATAATCCAACGCAAGATGTTTCATCTTAGAATGAAAAACTGGATTCGCACAAAGGAAAGTAGCACCAATATTATCACAAAATAGCCGTGGTGGACTGGATGGCAAGAAATGAAGCTCACGCAACAAGTTCAATAACCAGCAAAGTTCAGCTGTGGTAGCCACTACAGAACGATATTCAGCTTCTGTAAAACTGCGAGCGACTGTCCGTTGTTTCTTAGAGCACCATGACACCGGACTATTACCAAGAAATATAACATAAGCCGAAATGGATGTGTAATCATCGCGATTACCTGCCTAATCGGCATCCGAAAAGATGAGCGCTCGGTTCAAAACAAACAAAAGATTCATTAGTAGATGAATATCCAAGAAAAATACAGGGCTTGGATCGAAGTTCTAATTTGTGTTTGGCATAAGGGCGAAGCTAGGGATAGCACAAGCAACCAAAAATATGAATTTTGTTATAATTTGGTAGTTTGTTAAATAGTGTTTGAAATGGTGACTTACCTTGCAAAACAAAAGAAGGCATTCTATTAATTAAATACACTGCAGTTTGAAATGCAAAGGACCAAAATGACAGTGGGAGAGAAGAGCGATAAAGGAGAGCCAAACCACTTTCAACAATGTGGCGGTGACGCCTCTCAGCAGGCGCAATATGTTCTGGAGTATATGGTGGTAAAATAAGGTGTTGAATGCCATGATGAGCAAAAATAGTTTTTAGAGCATGATACTCTGTGCTCCCATCAGAATAGATAGTAGCAATGTCGGTGTTAAAGTGTTTTTCAACCATGGTTTTAAATTGGGTAAAAACAGTAAACACAACAGATTTGAGAGACAAAGGAAATAGCCAAGAAAATTTTGTAAAATGATCGACGAACAGTGCATAATATGAGAAACCATTGATAGAACGAATTGGAGCAGGACCCCACACATCTGTAAACACTATTTCTAGAGGACGGCTACTAGACAAACTAGACACACCAAAAGGTAGTTTATGACTTTTATTTGACAAGCCAGAATCACACCCCAAATCACAAGAGGCAGAACTAATAGGAACTGCGCTAGTAGAGTCTAGAAGATGCATGACTTTGGAAGAAGGATGCCACATCCTATCATGCCAAGTTTGCACCGAGCCCTTTAGACCAACTTGGACTTGCTTTATTGAGGGCAAAGTTGTACCAGCCTCACGCCATTCATAAACATTATTCATGCTGCGCCCCACCGCGAGAGGTGTCCCCGTTGAAAGATCTTTCACACAAAAGGAAGAGGGTGAAAATTCAATAGAGGCATGATTTGAATGACAAAATTGATTTACTGACACTAAATTACGCTTTATAGATAGGACACAAAGAACATTAGATAAGTGAAAATTTCGAGAAGAGGAAGAAAGGATAGAATGACCAATATGAGAAATACCTAAACATGTACCATCACCAATCACAACATCATCAGGGTCGTCATATGGCTGGCTGAGAAAGAGGTTATTGAAATCGCTCGTTACATGGTGCGACGCACCCGAGTCAAGAAGCCAAGCAAAATTGGAATTGGATGCAGAAGTAACAGCATTGGCAGTAGGAAGGCCAGAGGGGAAGAGGATGCGTTTTGCAGAATAACATTGGCGTGCTGAATGCCCTTTCTTCTCACAATTTGGCAAACAATAGGAGTTTTGTTTTGAGAGGCAGAAACATCACCATGAGAACTACGTGAATTGGAACAAGATGCGGAAGACTGATTTGCTGCAGGATTTTTATAAGAAGAATTGGACTTTTTACCATGGCCAGAGTGATTGGAATTGTTGTAGTGAACAGCATTAACCGTGACAGTGGGCGACGCACCAAGAACTCCAGCTGCGCGTATGTCTTTGCGTTTAATAAAAGCTTCATATTCAACCAATTTTTCTTGAAGCTCATCAAACGAAATAACAGTATCACGAGCCTGCACCACTGCAGCCACCTCTTTGAAAGTAGGGCTAACACTATTCAATGTATGTGTGATTAGGTACTGTTGAGGAACTGGGGCACCAACGAGAGAAAGCTCGTCAGCAAGATCACGAACCTGAGCCAAATATTATGTAACGGGCTGATAACCATGGGACAGAATCGTCAACTGCTCAGTGAGTCCCATAATGCGAGACGACGACGGATTTGCATAATTTTTTGCCAGCCGTTTCCAAGCTTTTTTCGAGGTGTTACAGGAACGAACAACAGGCACAACAGAAGGGCTAAGGGAGCCAATAATGCCAAGAAAAAGTAACTTGTCTTGGCACATCCAAAATTGATAAGCAGGATTTGGAGAAGATTTGCCGTCAATGCTGACTGTAAGAGGCGGACAGGGCATGGTACCATCAACGTAACCAAGGAGATCATAGCCGTAGAGAAGAGCATCAAACTGGGATTTTCAAGAGTAATAGTTGAAGGAAGTGAGTTTAAGAGGGAGTTGATTAGCCACATTGATGACGACAAGGGTCGATAAGGACAACACAGCGGAAGTAGGCGATAGTACCGAGCCCACATTAGGTTGTGAGGAAGAGGCAGCAGGTGAAGAAGCAAGTAGACTATCTGAAGCCATGAGCCAAAGGAGAAAGAAAAAACAAGATCGGAACTCGCGAGAGTATTAACCTTCTGATACCATATAAGGAAAAGATAATTTGGAGTAGAAAACTTGATTCATTCACTTTCACTATTCAGCTATAAATACATTTACACAAGAGATAAGATAAAGAAGTACAACAACTTATCCCAAAGACTAAGGAACGTAACTGTATTTGAAAGTATTTGAACCTAGCCTATCTTGAGGAATTGTTTAGAGACTTATCAGGAGAGGTTTCCTTCCTAATAATATTCTTCGGGAACTAAATTTCTCCCTTGAAGTTTCATTGAGTGAAATATATAGTGAAGCCTTACCCGAGATAAGAAAGAAAGGGTTGTCTTTTACTAATCAAAAAAAATATTCCTTGTTAATGGCAAAACTAGTTTGGATCCTTCCTTTTTTCTATAAAACGTAATCTATCTAACCCAGGGGCGGAAGGAGGGGGACCGAGGGGGCAACCTTCAGGAAAAAAAATATTTAATATATATATATTTTTAAAAATAGATTTGGACCCCCAATAAATAGACTAAAAGTTGCAAAAATTGCCAAAATGTGGGCTAGTGTTGGTGGTTAATAACAAGTGCATTCATTTGGTTGGTGAGAGTTCAAATCACCACAACTTTATGTTTTTTAGTTTTTGCCTAGTTTTATGTTTTTGCTAGTTTTTGCCTATTTGAAATAGTTAAAAGGTATATGTTGTACCTTTTTTTTTAGGGTGATTTTGATTGACACCCCTTCAATTATTGGTAAAGTGTGACTTAGACCCTTATTTGTTTAAAAGTGAGAGACACACCCCTTCTGTTAGAAATTCGTTAACTTTTTCGTTAATGAAGTTGTTAAATGAATTTTATAACCTTCATTCTTCTTTGTCCTTTTTTTCTTATTATTTTTTATTTTACTATTCGCTTTTCTACTCTCTCACTCCTCCCAACGCCAACATCTCCTCATTATCTCTTTCTAACTTCAATTCCGCTAAACGTTCATAGCCTAAATAGCTTTAGACTTTAGGTTAAATATATTGATTGCATAAACATGCTTCAAATTTGAATGCAAATGGTATATATATTATAATAAGGCAAAGGAAAATCTCACAGCTAATCCAATTTCAGGCTTGATGTACCAAGATCAAGTAGAAAAAGATGAGCGCCAAAGTAGTAACTACCACAAATAACAACATTGCTAAATTTCTCAAGCTGATTTGTCAAGTGATGGCTGGCTAAACAGAAAAATGCTTCCAAAAGCAAATTTTAGAAGCATACACATATTTATATATGAATGTATGTACACAAATATTAATGCTCTTAAGCAATGTTTGATTTTTTTTTTTGAAGTATCTTTAAAAAAAATTCATAAAGAAGCAATGCCAGTCGGATGTGCATTGTGTAATGGTATTATGAATTTATGAAGATTTATGAGTTAGTTGTGGTGGTTAGGCACAAGTACATCTATATGGTTGGTGAGAGTTTGAGTTACCACGAATGTTGTATGCTATTATTTGCTCGTTTGTAGTTTTAAGTTGGTCAAAAAAAAAAAGAAGGAAAGGCTAGGGAAGTACCACGTAGCCACTTCTTTTTGCCAATTTGCCATTGTCGGGAAAACGAAGTACAAAGGACCTACATCAAGGTTCAAAACGTGTTATTTTTTTTAAAGCAATGCCTTCAAGGTGTCTCGTCTCTCTGGGTTGTTGATGTTTCTTTTGGTTGAGCATTTAAGTTTTAATTCATGTCTTTGAAATCTAGAGTGGCTTTTGAGTGAACTGTTCACTTGTGTTGTTGGAGTTTAAAAAGTATTTGAATTTTACTATGTTGGTAATTTTCAGCTTATTGTCTCACTTTTGGCCTATTCAGTTAGTCCACACCCCACCCCCACAACCCCACCCGTTCCTTCTTCAACCCACACATACCCCACCCACTTTAATGATCCTAATTTCACCCTTATAAGTAGTGATTTTTAAGTGCAAGAAGTTCTTCCGTCTAATAAACTAGTGTTTTGGGTGGGTTTTTCCTTTGGGTTTGAGTAATTACAATAGACTTTTCATTGAGCGGACTCCACAGAGAGGAGACTATAAGCTTGATTAAGATGTGATAAGCTAAATGCTGATAGTCGAGTACCTCTGTCAGGAGGAAAAGGTTAACGTTGGGCCAATGTCGATAGGTTAGCCCGACGTGAGCATCAATTCTTAAGAGGGTAGAATGTAATGATCCCACATTAGAATCTCACTTTTTACTACAAGAAAAATCTATTTCGGTGAGAGACGATTCCCCTCGCCGAGCCCTCACTAGGCCTTCGTCGAAAGGGCCCCGACGAGGGGAATCGTCCCTCACCGAAACTTTTGTTAGTGAATTGGGGTCCCTCACCGAGCCCACGCCATTCGGCGACGGCTCGGCAAGGGTCCATTTTGGTGACGACTAGGCGAGGGCAACAGGCCCTTGCTGTTTTCATCACTCGCTGTGCCCTTGCCATTTTCGTCCCTCGCCATGCATTCTCCTTTTTTGTCCATCGCCATACCCTACCTTAAATCGTCCATCGCCATGCCCTCGCCTTTTTTTTTCTGTCGCAATGCCCTTGTTGGACCCTCAAATATTTGTCCCTCACCGATCCCTCGCGAAGCTCTTTATAATTAGAGTACAAAATTTAAATGGCAAAATTTATAAATATGAATTTCATATAAAAATTAAATTAATTAAAATTTGACAATCAAAATTTAATTTAAAGTTAATATTACAAAATATTTTAATTACATATATGATTACAAAAATGTTTTAATTACATATATAATTACAAAATAGCTATCCCTCAAATCTAACTTAACTCTATGTATTTGAATATTCTCCGAAACTATTTACGAGCTTTGAATCTCCAGAAGCTCTTGTTATTGATGAACTTTTGATAGCCTTTCAGATTGAAATTTTACCTCCTTTTTTTTTTCCTTTATCACTCAACATGAAAGATCCTAGATGACTACATATTTAGAAATAGAACTCAAATAAGTAACAAAATAAAATTATAAAATAAATGAATACACAACAAACCATACATTAATCCACCAGGAAGACATTAAAAGAAAACATATAATATATCTTCTATAAAAATTATAGACACACTCAAATCTACCAACTCCACATATTAGCCAAAAGATCATACCAGGGCACATTTTAAATCTTATTTCTCAAGCTATTTTCAAACTCATTACATTAAATTTTTTATTGTAAAACCAAACCAAACATTCATCTCAAAAGAAAATTGACATGGTAAAGAAAGTTCAAAGAACTACTTGGTGGAACAAAGATAATCAAACCTGAGCTCGCATGTATAAGGACTACTTAATTGAATATAACCAAAAGAAGATGTTGAACATGACATGGTAAAACAAGTTCAAAGAAGCACTAGTACAAATATACCTGAAGATTCCTTTGCTGAGCCAGAAGTTTCATCTTTGGCACTTTATCTTCTTTCAATCTAAGAATGAATAAAACTAATCGGTTACTCAGATGCACCAACAGTGTAATTATAAGATTGCACAAATATAGAGCGAGTATTATAAAGTTAATATTTGGGGCTTTCTTTCACTTTTCCAAGGTCTAGAATGACCTTTCCTTGCAAAGAAACACAAACATGAATGCAAGATAACCTATAAGTAAAATAGACTATAAGTATTGCAGGATAGAAGTGCCAAAAGGAACCAAACATTAATTTAGTTATTACAGGTCACTATTCTAAGAGAACCTATTGATTAATTACATACTTTAAGTTACTAACTAGAGACTATTTTATCATACTATTGTAAATTACTTATAAATTACCTACTAGTAACAAGGTTATTTATTACTATCTAGTAGTTCTTGTGTAGATAGTATGATAAGATAGTCTCTAGTTAGTATCATTTAACTTTGTTCAAGATCTTGCTTTCTAGTTAATTACTTTGTTGAACAAGAACACAACCAAGTTAAGATCAACATGCCAAAACAAGTAAGTAACATACTAACATCTAGACCTCAAATTCTAACTACTCTAACCACTCAATTTTCATTAACCCGGCTTGCATATAAAGTTCCTACACCAAGCCTTAACTATTAAACCAATTCACTTGCACTTATATAGAATCCAACCACTCACTCTTTATTAGCCAAATTACTAATTCATTACATAAACTTTAAGTTAGAATACAAGGCTAACTAGTAACACAACATTGACTAGCACCTTTTAAAATAAATACAAAGCAGCTAGGGAACAAGGGGGGTGGGATCGCCGTTAGTGCACTATCGAAACTGAATCAGTGTGGCCGAAAGCCACCAATCACACACACTAGCACGTATATAACATTATTTGCTTATTTGCTTGCTTGTGAAACTGTTTTGTACTTAATCTCATCATAGTTAACACCAACTCATCCCATAGAAACCTTTTATCAAACAACACATGCTCATCTCAAAATCAATAACTAACATGTTAACAATACCATAAGAAATCTTACAACACTTTTGATTATACAAAAGAGAGCACCCACATCATAAAACATGTTAAAAATCATACATTCAATTAGTTATGAGCTTTGAATCATAGAGTTACAACATTAAATAAACTAAACACACATATTAAATGCAAATAACTCATGAATCCCTCACTTGATTTAGCTTCCCGATTCCGATTTGGCTCATATTCCTTTTTGAACCTATTTTGAAAAATAAAACAAATAAATCAAAAAAAAATCAAAAAAAATCAGAAAAAACGGTTATAAAAATTGAAATAAATCCTTAAATGAAAAAAAAAATCTCAGAAATAAAAAAAAAAATTGAAAATTACATAAAATAAAAAATATAATAACACATAAAAATCATACTTTAAATACTACAAAAAAATTAACTATATATATAGTTATATATGTATACAATATATATATATATATATATATATATACAAAGGATTGAGGGTGGGCTGAAGGGTAAAAGGGGTGGGTTCACAGGTAGAGGGTGGGGGGTGGGTTTGCCATGTTGGAGGGGGGTGGGGTACACGGGTAGGGGGGTTGGAGGGGTGGGTACACGAGTAGGGGGTTGAGGGGTAGGGAATGCGAGTGTGGGGGGTGGGGGGTAGGGGATGCGGGTAGGGGGGGATGGGTACAAGGGGAAACGGGAATGGGAGGGTGGGTTCATGTTTTTTTTTTTTTTTGAAATTACTGATTAGGTGAGGCACTTACGATCTGATTTTGGGTGACGGCCCAGCATGAGACTGGGTTGCCGCCCAGAAACCAATGGGGAGACCCATTGGATTAATTTGGGAAATAGACCACCAGCAGGTCCGTCTCCTATTGCTTTTTTTAAACTTTTTTATTTATTTATTATATTTACTATTTTCTTATATTAATCAATTTGTTATAAGTTTTTTTCCTCATGAATCTATATTAATTAAATATTTATTGGTTTTTTCATATTTTCATCAAAATAATTATAATAATTTTTTTTGGCACTTTTTTTTTATTTCCACTATTTTTTATTCTACAAAGGAAGGGCATGTCTTTCTTTTTCTTTTCTTTGTCCTGGTCTGACAGGAGACAGAGAGAGATGAAAGGTGAGTTTATGTTTGCTTTGAGTGTGTATGTGCATATAACGTGTGTGTGGTGTGTGTTTAGAAGAATAGGAGATATTTAGTTATTTTGAGTGGTTATGAGTGCTTAGCTTTATTATTTTAATATTTATTTATTTATTATTTATTTGTATGAATGGTATGGTTAAGATAATTCTAAACTAATTAATAATAAAAAATAAATGTGCGTTTGTTTTAGCAATAACTTTTAAAAAAAAAATACTTGATATGTTAATTTTGGGAGCGAGAAACAAGACCAAACATGATTATTAAGAAAAAATAAAAAAAGAAAGGAAGATAACAAGAAAAAAAGAAATTAAAACTAATCTTGATTAGGCAAAAAAATAATATTAAGAACTTTTGCTCCATTTCAAAAATAGAATTCATTTCGATTATAAATTGATTACGTTAAACACACGAGTTGTAAAAGAATAAGGAGGATAATATTGAGGATATAATTTAAAATTACTATTCAAAAGGCTGCTTACCAAAATCTATAAAATAAAATATTAAAACCAAAAATATTATCACAAGTAAAAAGTTAAGCAATTATTTGTAGTATTCGCTATATAAAAAAATTAATTTAATCGAATAAGGCCTTGTCCCTTGCTCAAATCGGTGAGCGAACGGCATGTCCCTCGCCATTTCGACGAATGAAGGCCCTGTCCCTCGCCAAAACAGATTGGGAACGTTATCACCCTCGCCGAATCGGTGAGGGAAGGCCTTATCCCTCACCTAAACAGAGAGGAAACGACCTATTCCTCATTGAAACGGCTAGGGGACATCATGTCCCTCGCCAAAAGCCCTATCCCTTGCCGAAACAGAGAGAGAACGACCTCCCTCGCTGAGTCCTAGCCGAAAAGTAAGGGCACGGCAACGGGCAACCGATTTATCTTGTAGTGCTTACAAAGCAGTGATTTTTAAATACAAGAAGTTCTCCCTTCTAATATACTAATATTTTGGGTTGGTCTCTTCCCTTAAACTTGAATTGTTACACCCATCCCACCCCAAACCACCTCCTATGACACCCATAATATAGGTTTTTGTAATATAACAATCAAAAAATATATAAATACTTTTATTTTTGAGACAACATATTGCCCCACAATTAACGGCAAACAAACGGAGCCTATATGTTAAACGAAATTATTGATATTTTAGAGTGCCAGTTGAAGAGAAGCTTGTATGTTAAACGAATTTCCTCAATCCGCGAGGACTTTAATTGCTTTAATGATCAAGAAGTAACAAAGTAACCTTTGAACAAAAGTGTATCTTAATTGTTGAGTACCGATAACCAACCCATGTTACAACTACTCATGGTGAAAGCGATAAATGAAATGTGTAAACGCAAGGAGTAAAGGAAAGTTGGAAATTCTAAATTACAATCACTCCTAAAGATAAAAGGTTACACTTTAGCATCATGTTTTTAGCATTGCTTGTGTTGTTTTTTCTTCGTTTCTTGTTACTCGTTTTACATATAAAGTGGTTTAATAATCATCAAATGGTTCTCTTACTTCGCACCTTTGTTCCTTTATTTTATCAGTTATCACCACATGTCCTCCATATCTGAACGAAATCGATCCATAATTGTCGATATAATAATCGTCGATGCTTAAATACTACATACTCAAAATCGTGCCCCATTTTTTACAACATCATAGATCCCACGATCAACCTCACGATTGTGCACTTAGACAATTGAATACTCTTGTGGGTATATATATATATATATATATATATATATATATATCACAAAATCTCTAGGGCTAAATGTAGATGTGGTTATAATGGATTAGTGAGCTTAATAATCTCATCAAGTATGTATTTATTATGGTAAGCGAATAAGAAGACTTGAGCGAGTAATTGATGGAGGATAGTGTTAGATATTAATAGAAAGATTATGTCTAGATATTTCCTATAGACTCTAGGATCCTTCCCAACTAATGGTCGATATTTCTTTTGTTGAAAAATAGACCCTTGTAGAAAACTAAAATTGAGTTTGAATATCATCATTAATTAGTTTAGATCCTAAAGTTCAACGATTCCCATAGGAAAATTGACATCTTGTCAAATTAAAAAATCATAATCAAGTTAAGATATTATAGCTCACTTATTTTTTTTCTCGGCAATTATAGCTCACATATTATAATGCTCATTAAATAGTGTAGATACCTGTCCGTTTACTTCACAATAAGTATGAGAAGAACAATGGAAATTTTTTAAACCACTCAAACTCCTACCCTATCTAAAAATATCGGAATAAACCTCACATGTTGTACAGATCACTTGCGCGTGACTGGACGCTTGAGTGGTTTAAATTGCAACCCAAGAAACAAACCACCCATGTTTACTTCTCAAAGGACGTGTTAGTTGTATGATCCCTTTCATGCTGTAGAATCACAATTAATGGGACTCCGTCCTTATTGATCAAATTGCAACCCAAGAAATAAACCACCCATGTTTACTTCTCAAAGGACGTGTTAGTTGTACGATCCCTTTCATGTTGTAGAATCACAATTAATGGGGCTCCGTCCTTATTGATCATGTTCGTCAACCATTTCTGTCTTATCATGTTGAAGTCTCTATCGAAAAACTAAAATGTCCAATCTTGAACTCATGAATGACATATTAGTAAAGACGTAAAGAATTCTACAGTACTGATGGACATCGAACAGGAATAGATTTAAGAATTTTTTTCAATAAGAACTAAAATATATTATTTTTTAAGTACTATGAATATATTGTTTTTGAGTAGAGATTAATTAATTTTTTAATTAAAAATATATAAATATTTAAATTTTTTAAAAAATATATATAAAATTTTTAATATTTTTTTAAATTAGTAGGAACTATAACCCCCATTAATCTATTGGTGGCTCCGCCACTTACTATGAGTAGCGAAATTCTTGATCTAAGAGTAGGATAACTCAATCGGAAGTAAATGGAGGAAGCCTTAACGCCCTTGGCTGCAAACTTGTGCTTATCTTGATTGTTAGTTTAATTTAGGAATAGCCGTTTCGCATCATTTATAAGAGATTCCCTAGTTCGGGCCTAATAGCCTTGTGATTTGAGAGAAACTAAACAGATCAGACAAGGAAGTTATTTTTTTGATTGATCTTCAAAATAACTTAATTATATATAGGATAATCATGGCATAAACAAATAAAATAGATTTGGAATAAGATAAATAGAAATTTATAGCTATAAAGATGCTTCTCTTTTATTAATGCACTATACCCCTCTGTGTTTTCACAAAATTGTATTATAAACCATGTGTTTTAAAAAGTCACGTTATAAACCTTGTGTTATGGAAAACGTTGCATAAACCCCCCGCCGTTTATTTTTCTGTCAATTTTAACGTGAGTGTAATACACACGCTTGAAATGCAAGTATGACATTTATCAAGCTTTAAAACATATGCAGAAGGACGAAAATACCATTTATTGTCCCTTGTGTTTTCAATAAGATTGTAAATGGCCCCTTGTGTTTTCGATAAGGATGTAAATTACCCCTTGTATTTTTTACAAGGTTTCTAATTGCCCTTATATTTTTTTATAAAGATGTAAATTGCCCCTTCAAAGATTTTTTTTTTTAAAAAAATGACAATCTTAGAGAGAAAAACTATTTTAAAGTAATTTTCCTTCGATTTGAAGTTAATTTTGCACTGATTTAAAGATTTTAATCTACTTGTAGAAGAACGTGATTCTAAGTGAAGGTACGATTATTGCTAGTTACAATATGACTTTGAACTTCAAGCATAAGATTTATATTTTTTATGGTGGACATCAATGTTCTGTTATATAAGTTATACGTTTTTTTATTCTTTTAATTAAATGATATTTATTAGTTTAAGGTTGTAGATCTCCTTAGAAGGTAGACTAGCACATAGTTCTGATATTGCAAAATGAAAAATATTGTAAATACCTCACTCTAATATTAAAAAAGTGATAAATACCCCCTTCTGATATCAAAAAAATTACAAATACCCCCTTTGACGGATTTATCTTTAAACGAGGACAATTTTATCTTTTTACAAGGCTGACTAACAGAGTTAAACATAATTTGAGTTTGGGACATGTATGCAACGTTTTTCATAACACAGGGTTTATAACACGACTTTTTAAAACACAGGGTTTATGATGCAACTTTGTAAAAACACAGGGGGGTATGGTGCATTTTACTCAAAGAAAAACCCACTCCTACGGAGAGCTGGAGCTCGGCCCCAATTTTTTTTTTTTTCATATTTATATTGCATGAAATTTTTGGAATCTATGAAGATATTATAGTAGTAGGAATTTACAACTTGTTTATATCAAATATCCTAAAAAACAACATGTATATAAAATTACTACTTTATGTTTAAACATTCAAAACCATAAGTTAAGGCTCTACATAACAGCTCACATATCGTCTTACTCAAATGGAATTAATACGTATAGGACAAACAATTTCCATATGAAAATGTGATCTCATTATTCGAAAAGATATCATAATCCATTATCAATAATTGGATCATAATATAATACACCCGTGTAATGTGATTATAGCATACAATTGAAGTTTTTTGTCGAGTGGTTTTCACAGCTTGCAAAAGTAAAGACTCATCGATATTTTGCCTAACTAATGGTTGATAACTGATATTATTTCTTAGACATGCATTAAATCAAAAAATGATAAAATGTTAATTCCTAAGAGAAAATTTTGCTGAATCACACTAATATGGGCTCTCATCATCAAAATAGCCTAATTTGACCATTTTAACTTGAGTTTTGACTTTGCTAAATGACCATTTTACCCTTGAGCCTTTGTGATCTTTTTAAATAGCCAAAAATCAAACAAAATAATCATAGAAACAAAATCCAAAATTCCCCCCATGTCCCCCCTTGGCCAAAACTTCATGGAGCAAAGAGGAAAGAATTTGATTCCATTTTTCTTCTCCGATCATGCATGGAATTGCTCGGGGATCGTGGCTACGGTCTTTACGGGGCTTCCTTTATAATCTCTATGAGGGTTTTCACGTTTTTGCGCATATTTAATAAAATTTGGTTTTTGTTTCAAATTCTTAGATTTGATATTTATTGCGTTATAATGCATGTTATTGCTTGGAATTGCCTCCTTAGGGATCGTAGAGCATTGCTTGTTAGTTATTTAGCAATTTTTACGACTAGAAACGCAAATTGAATCGGGGAAGAACAATTAATAGTATTTTTGAATAGTAAAACCCTAGATTTTTGGATTTTTGATCCGAAACGTGTTTTCTTGATTTAGTTATGTGCCATTAATGTCAGAAAGATTAAATGTGCAATAAAAACAAAGTCCACTTAGTTAAAATTAGAAATGAGACAATGAAACATAAAGGGGCCGTTTGACCAAGTGTTGACCGTCCTCAAATTGAGTTGGGGGTTTGGCTAATGAGGGTATGGAAGCACTTTTGGCACTGTTGTGACATTGATTGAGTGTCCGGTTAGCATAGCTGTAGTTCAAACGTAGTAGGTGGACTTTCGGGCTTCAATTGAGAAATTGAGGTTTCGTGTCATAGAAATGTGCCTTGTAGTGCGTGGATGAGGGTAGTGAAATCGATTTCCTAATCCCGTAGCTCATTTGCTTGTAATTACCTTTGGAAGTTGGAGATTGAATAGTATTATTTGTCGTTTTTCGTGTTTGAATTGTTATTACTTGTTTAATTGACGTCCTTGTTGCTATTAATGGTAATCATGCTTGACATGACAATTGTTTGCTATTATTGATCATAATGCTTGCTATATTGAATATTGATATTAATATGCACTTTGGTGCCCTCGCTCGTTTATTACTTGTATCTCGTATTGCATTGCATAGTGTCAGGCGCGTGAGTGATGGGCCTCTTTGGGCAGTCTTGGGCTAAATGGTTGGGTTGCTTTAGCTCCATGTCCTATTCCTATTCTTGCTAGGGGTGCCGCCCTGGGAGATTTGGGTCGTAGATGTGTCGGGGTACTTCCAGAGTATACCCAGTTGAAGTTATAAGGTGGATGTGTGCTTATTATCATCGTTGTTAACATCAAGCTTGAGATTGATATATCACTCGTGAAATGGTAGATTGTTCGTATGAGTGAACCATGACCTTCAAAGTGTGGTATAGCTTTGATTGGTTATGTTAATGCTTTCCTTGATTGTTTTCTTTACTGGTTGTAATGCTTGTATTGATCGTATCTCTTTATTGGTTATAATGTTTAACTATTTATGTTTGCATTGTACGATCTTCTTCTATCTCCCTCGATATCTGTTTCGCCCTCACTGAGTATACGTGTTATGTATAGTCACTCCTCACTACCACATTTCAGGGATTGCATGCTAGAAAGAAAGTTCGTGCTTGTGGTGCTTGCTCTTTGCTTGGGAGTCAATGTGATTATGTGGCGTGGGTAGTAAGGATGTTTCTTTTATGAGTTATATATAATAAATGTAAAAAGGAATGTAAATTAAATTTAATTGGATAATTGGAGTGGTATGATAACCTATCTTATGTAATAGGTTAGTTTGGTTTCAATGCAAAGCAAGAATGTACTTGTCAAAAATGAAAAGAGATAGGATAGCCTTTAAACTGGAAATATATATTTCTTTGTGTTCGCTTGCTGAGAACCAAGGCTCGGATGGCCTTGAGTAGTTTGTATGTTTGGACACTGTACTGGTCCATTTATGTACTGTTTGCAAGTTTTGATTTTGCCAAGAAACAGGGGAGACTCCGTCCGTTTTTCCAAAATATTATGCCCGGGTTTGAAATTGGGTTACGATTAGATTGATTAATAGAACTTCTAGTCTCGAGAGGGATTGGGGTATTACAAGTATGGGAAATATATATACACATTTTAAGTTGATCTTACAATTGGACGAATGTATTCCATTCTTACTAATTGGGTCATAATATAATGCTTAAGTATTAACGCCATGTTTTGCAGTAGGGGGTCTTGCACATTAACGAAGGTGTAATTAAAACAACATTCATCTATGAAATACTTAGTGTTGAAAATAATAAGGGAGTGTTGAAAATAATAAGGGAGCGATTGGTATGCTGGAATGATTTTGGACATGAATGAAATAAGTTAAGCAATAGAATGACCCTGGAATTGGAATGAACTTGTGAAAAGATACGTCATGCTTGATATACTCTAGGAATGAAGATATGAATGATTCTAAGTCTATACTTGGTAGTTAGTATAATAGAATACTAATGAGAATAATTTACATAAAACGACATGAATACCATTTTTTTGTTATAGATATATTATAGTTTTAAGAATAAAATAAGCGTCATAATAATGGTTAGTAATTTGAGGAATATTATCATTATTTTATTTATTTATTTTTATTCTTATTGTTATTTATTTTAATATATTATGATATAATATTTTCTATTAAATTTACATTATTTATCATTTTTTAATATCATTAAATTTATTATTTGATATTTATATTTATATTTAAAGCATATATTACTTATTTTATTATCTAATAATAATAACAATTATCATTATTTGTATTGATTATTGTTATTATTATTATTATTATTATTTATTATTAAATTACATATTACTATTAAGTTTTACTATAAATATATATTTTATGTTATTATTATCGTATTATATATTATTTCATTTTTACATTTATTTTATTATATTGATGTATTTGGTTGATATTTATTGTTATTGTTATTTATTTGTTCTATTATGTTATAAATTTTTATATTAAAATAATAAATAATACTAATAACTAAAAGTAATAATAATGTTATTTGTATAGTATGTAATACATTGTTTTAAGGGTATTTTGGCCACTTGAGTAATAAGTTAATTCTAAAGTATATGAGAATGGGTTAATCCCATGTGTTTTGGCAAGAATGGGTATACCCATGTTCATAGAAATGGGATTATCGAGGGAAGAAGATTTTCGAGTTCATTTATTTATACCAAACGTGGGAATTGGAACAAAATTGGAAATACCATTCCATTCCTAATACATTTCCACATACCAATCGCTACCTAAGTAATGTAACAAAACCTCTCTAACAGTTTAAGTTTTTAAATGAGATGGTCACTTAATATGATATTAAAGTCTACGACATGGGTTCAAATTTCGTTGTTACCCATTTAAAACATTAAAGCTTTTCACGTGTTAGGCTAAAAAACAAATGTTGCTTGCACGTGCAGGAGATTTTAACAAACATCTCAACAAATTCTAGTAGGGGATTTTACACCTGCACGTGCAAAGGATTTTAACAAACATCTCTAACACTTTAACTTTTTAGATAAAGTGATTACTAAATAGTTAATGACTCAAATTTAAGCAGTTTTATTCAACAAGTGTAAACATGAGACTACTACAAATATCACGCAAGACAAACTTCAATTACAACCATTAAATAATTTTGAATGACAACGTGAACTGTAAAGCCTATGGGCTGCGTCTTGTGATAAATAAGCTAGTTAGAGATTTAAGATCGTGTTTATTTTAATAATTATCAGAAGAAAGGAAGCTTTGAAGCTCTACCTAGGAGTTGGGTAGAATGTAAATATGTTGTGATTCATCGTGATCAAATGTTTTGAGTTTGAATTAGACTTCGACCTACAATTTAAAAAAGAAAAAATAAAAGATTTTTAAGCTCTGCCATATATACTTGATTTTGGAAATCAACGAACATGTGAGTTGTATAATCTCCTTCATGAAGTATCATATAAATATACATATATATACATATAAATATACATATACATACATATACATATACATATACATATACATATACATATATATGTACATTATATATATAGATATACATATATCTACATATATACATATACATATAGATATACATATAAATATACATATATATATATGTACATTATATATATAGATATACATATATCTACATATATACATATATATATATACATATATATATACATACATATATATATATATATACATATAAATATATATATACATATATACAAACATATATATATATATATATATATATATATATATATATATATATATATATATATATCATCCCAATGACATCGATGGTGTTGCGGCACCAAGATGGATAATGAGGGGTTAGGGAAGCCACCACGTTCCTCATTAACAATCCTAGTGCCGCGCCGAGGGACATGCTGGAGACGCGGGGCGGGGGTAGCATGACCCCAACGCACGGGTATACAATGCAATACCTAGACATGATTCACTCGGTAGGCATTCCCGCCAACAATATAGCCCATAATATAGCCCACGATATAGCCCACAATGTGCCATGAAGTGCCCACAATGTCCCCCTGCATGGCCCTCGACCAGGAGGCTTGACACCACATACCCCCCTATAATACATTTAAATGCAAAAACTCAAGTTACAGCAGTAGCATACATTTTGCCATAGATTCATAATGGGTGTTTTACACTATAAAAGGCCCCGTAAGGCATGATCTTTGTACCCAACTTGCTCCTTATTGATATCATATGATATCCAAATGCTTGAAAAAAAAATTTTCAATTTTTTTTTTTTTAATATTTAAAAATTACGAAAAATAGCAAAAAAACAAGAAAAATAGTAAAAAAATCAAATAAAATTATATTAATTCATACATTAATTTGTATAATAATATTCAAAAATATTTTTTTCGAAAAATTAATTTTTAATATTTAAAAATTACGAAAAATAAGAAAAAATCACAAAAAATACAAGAAAATTCGGGAAAATTTATATTAATTCGTAAATTAATTAGTTTACATGATATTTGGCGTTACAATTTCTTTTGGATGGATTGGGAAACCGATTAATCTATTTCGCCTCACAAATGAGACGAACAGCTTGTCGGACAAGGCAAAAGTTAAGACTACTTCGTAGATTCGGAAACCACTTGTACAAGAATATCAATATCTACATTCGTGTCATAATACATTTCGCATGACCAATTCCCTCAAATGCTTAACATTGCCCGTCGTGCCAAACGTCCCCTACTAGTGCCAAAGCCGTCCCCCAACATCCCCCAACGTCCCCCAAGTGTACCCCCACCGTCCCCTAGCTGTGCCCCAACAGTGCCCCAACCGTGCCCCAACAGTGCCCTAACAGCGCCCCTTGAGCGGCCCCCGCGCGCCACTAGCATGCACCATCGTGCGGCACGGGGGCCCCATGCGCGCACCTTCGTGCGGAATGCGGGCCACATACGTGCACCATCGTGCGGCATGCGCGCCCGATGCGCGCACCATCATGCGGCATGGGCGCCGCATGTGCGCACCTTTGTGCGACATGGGCGCCCCATGCGCGCATCGCTGTGCGGCATGGGCGCCCCATGCGCGCATCGCTGTGTGGCATGGGCGCCCCATGCGCGTACCTTCGTGCGGCATGGGGGCTACATGCGCGCACCATCGTGCGCCATGCGCGCCCCATACGCCTTCCATCGTGCGGCAAGGGCGCAACTTCTTGCGGCATGGGCGCCTAATGCGCGAAACTTCGTGCGGCATGGGCGCCGCATGTGCGCACCTTCGTGCCAAATGGGCGCCCCATGCGCGAATCGCTGTGCGGCATGTGGGCCCCATGCGTGCACCCTCGTGCGGCGTGGGTACCCCATCCGTGCATCGCTGTGCGGCAGGGGCGCCCCATGCTCGCACCTTCGTGTGGCATGCGGGACACATGTGCGCACCATCGTACGCCATGGCTGCCCGATGCGAGCACCATCGAGCGGCATGGGCGCCGCATGTGCGCACCTTCGTGCGACATGGGCGCCCTATGCGCGCATCGCTGTGCGGCATGGGCGCCCTATGCGCGCACCATCGTGCGGCATGGGTGCCCCATGCGCACATCGCTGTGTGGCATGGGCGGCCCATGCGCTCACCGTCGAGCGGCATGGGCGCCGCATGTGCGCACTTTCGTGCGGTATGCAGGCCACATGCGCGCACCATCGTGCACCATGCGCGCCCGATGCGCCCACCATCGAGCAGCATGGGCGACGCATGTGCGCACCTTCGTGCGGCATGCGCGCACCATCGAGCGGCATGTGCGCACCATCGTGCGGCATGGGCGCCCCATGCGCGCATCGCTGTGCGGCATGGGCGCCCGATGCGCGCACCTTCGTGCTGCATGCGGGCCACATGCGCGCACCATCGTGCGGCATGCTCGCCGGATGCGCGCACCATCGCGCGGCATGGGTGGCCCATGCGCGCACCTTCGTGTGGCATGAGGGCCAGATGCGCGCACCATCGTGCGCCATACGCGCCTGACGCGCGCACCATCGTGCTGCATGGGCGCCCCATGTGTGCACCATTGTACAGCATGGGCGCCCCATGCACGCACCTTCGTGCGGCATGCTGGCCACATACGCATACCATCGTGCGCTATGCGTGCCCGATGCGCGCACCATTGAGCAGCATGGGCACCGTATGTGCACACCTTCGCGCGGCATGCGCACACCATCGTGCGGCATGGGCGCCCCATGCACGCATCTTCGTGTGGCATGGGCGCCACATGTGCGCACCTTCGTGCGCAATGTGCCCCCAATTCGCGCACCATCGTGCGGCATGGGCACCGCATGTGCACACCTTCGTGCGACATGCGCGTACCATCGTGAGGCATGGGCGCCCCATGCGTGCATCGCTGTGCGGTACGAGCGCCCCATGCACACATCCCTGTGCGGCACGGGCACCCCATGCGCGCATCGCTGTGCAGCACTGGCGCCCCATGCGCACACCTTCGAGCGGCATGAGGGCCACATGCACGAACCATCGTACGCCATGCGCTCACCATTGAGTGGCATGTGCGCACCAGCGTGCGTAATGGGCGCCCCATGCGCGCATCGCCATGCGGCATGGGCGCCCCGTGGGCGCACCTTCGTGCGGCATGCGGGCCACATACGCGCACCATCGTGCGGCATGCGCTCCCGATGCGCGTACCATCGCGCGGCATGGGCGACTAATGCGTGTACCTTCTTGCTACATGCAGACCACATGCGCACACCATAGTGCACATAAACGCCCCATGCGCGCACCATCGTG